>CM016625.1:53425245-54038525 GCA_005393395.2 Gossypium australe
GCCATTTTCCCACAGTGCTTGCATTCAGCTCTATTGTTGGAATGTTACCAACGCTGGCTATCGAGGTAGCTCGGGAGCTCATAGGAGGTCGATCCCGTCTAGGCGGATCTGCAGTAGTTTTCTGTCGGCTGTAGTCATCTCTAGGCTTCTTGCTCGTGGAATGAAGACTTTGCCCGAAGACCTCTTTCGGATATCTCTGGCTTCGGTATCATCCTTTCTCTTCTCCTTCCCGAGCTCTTCAGCTTTGCAAGCTCTCAACTAAAGTTACAAATTCTTGGATTTCAAGAACGCCAACAAACATCTTTATGTCTTCATTTAGGCCGTCTTCGAATCTTTTACACATAATGGCTTCGGTAGACACACTCTCTAGCATAACGACTGAGCCTGACAAATTTTCTTTCATACTCCGTTACAGTCATTCGTCCTTGTTTCAGCTCAAGGAACTCTTTTCGTTTTTGATCAATAAATCTTTGACTAATACTCTTGCGAAATTCAGTTTGGAAGAAATCCCATGTCACTTTTTCTTTCGGAACCACTGATACTAGTGTATTCCACCAGTGATATGCAGTGTCCCGCAATAAGGATATAGTACACTTCAAGCATTCATCCGGAGTAAGACAGCTCACCAAGTACCCGAATAGTGTTATCAAGCCACATTTCGGCTCTCTCAGCATCATCATCGTCATTGGCTTTAAATTCTTCGGCCCCATATTTTCGAATTTTGTCAACTGGGGGCCTACTAGATCTCATTGGATCTATCACTGGGGGAGCTAGAGGATCCGGAGTTGGATTATTCGGGGGCGGAGGTTGGGGCACAGCCGGGTTATTTTGAATAAATTGGGCAAACCATTCGTTCATCATCCGATAAAGGCTTGTTTAGTTTCTCCTTCGTGGCTACCCGAAACAGGTCGAGAGTCTATCGGCGCTGATCCGTGGGTACGGTCAGGCGCCACGCTCTCCACATCATCAGCCACAGCTCTTTCTGGTTCAGAGTCCATTTACTATACCAAACAAAAATTCAGGCTGTCAGAAGTCACCACACTATCAACATATAATCAGGCATGTATAGCTAGACTCACACGCGCCACGATAGTCCTAGAATCGACTAAACCGTAAGCTCTGATACCAATCAAATGTAACACACGTACCCGGTACCGTCGCCGGAGTTGAGTAAGAGGCATTACTAGACTTGACTACTAGTTCAGAACATGAAAATCTTAAAGCTGTCAAACTGCGTTGTGCCGACTAATTCGGCTATAACTCGAGTTACAAAATTCGAAATTCAGATCCGTAAATTTTCCTTGAAAGTAGACTCATATATCTATTCACCATAATTTTTCTAGAATTTTTCATGTGGCCAATTAGTACATTTTATTCATCAAAGTTACCCTTATTACACTGCTGGACAGTTCTGACCTGTCCCTATAAAACTGCAGTTACCTCATTGCACAATTTTCATATACTGTTCTAGTTTATACCAATGAAAAATAGACTCAATAAGGGTTTTACACATAACCCATGCTTCCTAATTATTTTGTACAATTTTTGACAATTTTTCCAAAACAGAACAGTGACTCGCGAATGCATTCAGAGTAGGTCTCACTAAAACTGAATTATCTCATATATAAAAATCTTTTGCTTACTCTATTTCTTCCATATAAAAATAGATGCAATCAGGTTCAATTTCATAATTCACTCATCTCCAAATTCAATATATCCTATTTTTGGTGATTTCCTAACTCGCGTCACTGCTGCTGCTACAAGCTGTTTTAATGCATTCTTAAAAATAACTAGCTTCTACCCGAACCTCCTTACTTCAATTTACAAGGATTCAATTCATATCAACCATTTCCTTAGTAATACGGTTAACTCGTTTAGGAATGCATAGACATTTCCACCATGAACCAACTTACATCAAATCACACCAACGTACTTAACAAAAATTTAGCCATTTTCGCATGGCTATTCTTTTAGTGTTTACACATGAACCGAAAAATTTCTCAAACAATACCAAGCCTATCCTATACATGCCTTCGTTTAAAACCAACCCAAAATGAAGGAGTACCCAAAATGTAGGTTGATAGTGTGAGCGACTTTCCAACAATCCCGATGTGCTTGTGGCTTGCACCTAATCTATAAAACAGAAGAAACATCTCACACGAGTAAGCTTACTAGCTTAGTAAGTCCCAACTCATTAAATTAGAACATTTAATTATTTATGAAGATAAAACAATCCACATATGGCATTCTACATAAACAACTAAGTAAATAATTTACACAAGGCCAAATATTAATAATTCGATAACCTTCTTTCATAGCAGTTATACATGCAAATCAATTGCCCCATAATAGCATGGTCTAAACTCGACTTCCGTCAAATCACATTCATCAATGACAATTGGCACCAGTAATATTTAACATAACATACCTCACATACTTACCCGAACCATATTCTTGACAATTTAGTTCTAAATTGTCTTGACAAGGATTAAACTCCTCTTAGGTAAATTAATCACCGGCATCAAGCCTGCTAGGCGTAAAAGCCTGAAAAGTAACACCGGCACGAGGCCTGCTAGGCATAAAGCCCGATAGGTAACACCGGCACGAGGCCTGCTAGGCATAAAAGCCCGATAGATAACACCGGCACGAGGCCTGCTAGGCTCGAGGCCCGAATGTCAAAATATCTTTACATGCTTTTCACATTTTCACTATTCATATCGAATCATACGCCTTTATTACCATTGCATTTAATAAATTCGAAGTCAATCAAATCCATCACTATCACAATCGACCAATTCATGGTTTATACCAAGCTTATACAATTTGTATCATTCACTAGATATGTAAAGGATCTTTAGATATAAGGTAGCTCAAGAACTTACTTATTCACCTTGCATTAGCCAAAATAATTTCCATCACATTCTCAACTTAAATCATCAACCAATATGTCAACATACATTCGGCCATGATGTAATTAGACATTAGCATTCATAAATTTTTAATAGTCAAGATAACCATAATTAACTCTTTGACATGATTTAACTAAAGGACTTACCTCGGTTGTCGATAAGCCGTGCAAATCGGCTACTCGATAATCTTTGCTTTGCCTCGATCTTGTTCCTTCTCTTTTTGTTCCCGATCTAAGATGTTAAATAAATTGGTTCATATCCACCCTATCTCTTTTACTCAACTCAAACAATATTACACACAAATTAAATTCAAGCAAACTAGGAACCGAATCCTCACTTCATACATTTAATGTACCTTAATTTTACTTATCTTCTTAACTATGGCCATACATTCACTTTATAAGTATACATGTATAGCCAATTACAATATCTCCAATTCATCCTCTACTATGGCCGAATATATCTATTCCACACCCATGCATTTCCTCATCATACAACCAAGTAACAAGCTAAATAACCACTCCAATTTCATGCATTTAACTACTCCAATTCAACCTATGTGGATTTCTTCTACATGGCCGAATGGCCCTTAGGTTCTTAGAATTCTTTTTAACTCTTCCTTCCATCTATTTTACTCCTTGCACTATTTTACTTCAAGTACTCAAGTCTTATACTTAGTTCACCCAATAATTACACATCACATAAACAATTAATCTAGGGTCAACTTCATTATATGTGGATGGCCGAACATCCAAACACAAGAAGGAATTATTTTCATGAATGTTCAACCCCATATTCGGCCAAATATGAAGGTATCTTCAAGCCAAAAATCGACAAAGCTTTCTTACGAGTTCAAGCTATTTCTTCTTATACTATCTAAGCTTATTTTCAGCTCAAATCATAAACCCCTCCCCCCCCATGGCCGAACTTCATCATGCATGGTATCACAAAACTTTACTTGTTTTTCCCCAATGCTTAAAGAAATCAACAAAATCTAAGGGTTGGCTATCAAGCTAAGATTCAACTCTTATCTTGATTCCCACATGCATGGCCGAATCTCATCCTACTAACTTAACAAGTTTTGCTTGTTTTCCAAAGAGAAATAATCAAAAATTCAAGCCATGTCAAGATAGTCCTTACCTAATCTATTGCATGCAAGGCCGAATGGGGAAGATGGAGTTCTTCTCTTCTCTTCAAGGTAGAAATCGGCAAGGATGAATGAAAGATGAGAAAACTCTTCTCTTTTCTTTTTTTTTTTTCTTTTTGTTATTTTAACATAATTCATAGCATGCTTTTTCTAAAATCAAAATATGTATAAATTAAAAGCATATATTCCTAGCATGCTTGAATATAATAATGCCTAAATGTCATACAAAAAATAAAAAAAAGAGCATATATGCATGCTTGCCGTCCACCTTGTTCAAATGTGGGGAATTTGACATGCAAATTCCCATGTTTTATGGACAATTCATTTAGCTCCCTTTTCATTAATGCCCACTACATTAATCCTTCTTGCAATTTAAGCCTTCTTAGCAAATTAAACACTTAGATAGCTAAAATTTTCTACGAGATTTTTACACTCACTAAAAACACACATAACAAACACAAAACATAATATTATAATATCTCACAGGCTCGGATTCGTGGTCCCGAAACCACCGTTCCGATTAGGGTCAAAATTGGTCTGTTACAACACACCTGGTAATGAGACGTGTTACACACCTGGTAATTGAGGTGGGAAGGGCAATTGGAGAGGTGGCTGCTATTGATTGGCGTGATAAAGATGGTGGGTGGGTCGACTACATTAGACTTAGGGTTAAGATCGACGTTCTCAAACCTCTTCGAAGGGCTGTCCATCTTGTGGATAGAGATGGAACTGTGGTTGTTTGCGCAATAAAATATGAAAGGTTATCTATGTTTTGCTACATACGTGGTCTCATAGGATATTCAACTAAAAAATGCAATAGGAAAGAGGAGCAAATCGATGCAAACAACCAAAGCTTCCAATAAGGGAAATGGCTGAGGGTGCAGATAGGAGGGCAAACTCAAACCAGGGGCAACTGGAGGAACGGAATCAAAGTCATTGTAAATGAGAAAAAACCGGGGGATGAGTCAAATGGTGAAAAGGATGGAAACGGGGAAGTTAACACTTTCACAATGGTAAAAGAAAAAGACAAAGCAAAAGCTGTGGAAGAGGAATCTGCTTCTAGCTCACCAATAGAGACACGACCATCGAAAGTTATAAGAGATGCCCTAGGAAATTTAAGTGTAAAAGGAAAAGAATAAGAGGAAACAATGAGGAAAACCCAAACAGACAAGTTCGGGAGAAAGCTCATCGATGGTCGCTCACCAAGTAAGGCGGTGGCTGGTAACCAGCACCGCCAAGAACAATGAAGATCCTATGCTGGAACTGTCGTGGGCTTGGGGACCCTGCGACAGTTCGTGAGCTCAAGCAAATTCTTGTTGCGATTGATCCTAACACTGTGTTTTTATGAGAGGCAAAGATGCATACTAATAATTTCGATCGTAGGATAGAGGGCTGCTTGGCGGTTAGTTCGGAAGGACGTAGCGGCGGGCTTGTTTTGCTTTGGAAAGAAGGTGTTGATGTTTCCATTCAAAAATATTCAAAATACCATATTGACTCAATAGTTGTCATGGAGGATCACAAAAGAACCAGGTTCACTAGTTTCTATGGAAATGCTGACCCGAGTTTGAGAGTTAGATCGTAGGATATTTTAAGGAGTGTTGGTAATGTGGTTAGGAATGACTGGATTGTAGGAGGGGACTTTAATGCTATTGTGAATGATGTCGAAAAAGAGGGAGGCCGAAAGAAAGCTAGGGCATCTATGGAAGAGTTCAAAGATGTTATGGAAGACTTGGCCCTTGTTGATGTCAAAAACGGATAAAGGGTGGTATACCTGGGTCAATAATCGCGAAGGAATAAATATGGTCAAAGAAAGGTTAGACAGATTCCTTATTTCGGTTGACCCTATTGATATTGTTCCTTTTCTTGCAGCTATAGTGGTGCGGCAAAATACCTCTGACTATGACGCAATCCTCTTAGACACGTTGGGGCGTGAAAGAATATTGAATACTAGAACTTATGAAAGAAATGGTGTATTATCTGTGAATTAATCTTGTTTTCTTTTACACTGCTTGTATAGGCAACTAATGCCTAACAGATTAGATAAACTCATAACAGAATAACAACTGACTAACCACCTATTTGCCACACTAATCACGTGTGTATTTAAATATCATAACATTCACCTAGCTTCTTCTAGTGCTACGACCTGAAGAATATGACAAAAACGAGCAAACATGGACACAGATAACGGCTTAGTAAGAATATCCGCAACCTGGTCACAGGCCGGAACTTCACCAACAATCAATTCTCCACTAGCCACCTTTTCACGAACAAAAAACAAATTAAGTTCAACATGCTTGAACTTGGAGTACAGAACTGGATTAGCTGCAACAGCCACAGCACTAGTATTATCACACCATACAGTAGGAATATCAATAGAAGTGAGTTTTAATTCTGACAATAGAAGCACAAGCCACGCAATATCACTAGTGGCTGCAGCTAGACTTCGGTACTCAGCTTCAGCTGTAGATCAAGAAACGACCTGCTGTTTCTTAGAACACCATGAGACAGGGGTATTCCCGAAGTATGCACAGTATCCTGTTGTGGATCGGCGATCATCAAAATCAAGATCCCAGTTCGCATCCGCATATCCGACCAAAGAAAGTCTATCAGATCGACGAAAAACCAGACCATGAGAGAGTGTACCACGTAGATATCGCAGAATATGTTTAAAAGCTGTCATATGTACTGTAGTGGGTGCATGCATGAACTGACATACCCGATTTACCGCATACAAAATATCTGGTCGCGTTAAGACAACATATTGAAGAGCTCCAGCTAGACTCCGATACTCAGTTGGATCAGCAAGTCGTTCACCTTCATCTTTAGACATCATAGGCGAACTTACCATTGGTGTATGAACAGCTTTCGCATTAGCCATAGAACAACGATTAAGAAGTTCCTTAATGTATTTCTGCTGACACAAATGAAGACTGCCAGAAGCAGATCTGCTCACTTCTACCCCCAGAAAATAATGAAGCTCACCCAAATCTTTTAGAGCAAATTTGTCGTTAAGTTGCTGAATAAAATTATCAATTTCGGCAGACGAATCTCCAGTGACAATAATGTCATCCACATAAACAAGAACATGCAAAGTAAGCTTGTTAAGAACTTTGACAAACAAGGAAGCATCAGACCTAGAGACGTCAAACCCATTACCAACAAGAAATTGTCTCAATTTGTCAAACCATGCACGAACGACACACTAGTTGTTCACCATGTGAGCCATACCGAACATAACCCAAAGGTTGCTGCATGAAAACCTCATCAGCTAAATCTCCATTCAAAAAAGCATTATTAACATCAACTTGCCTGAGTTGCCACCCACGGGACACAGCAATGGAAATAATAGTGCGAATAGTTACCGGTTTGACCACTGGACTAAACGTCTCTGTGAAATCACATCCCGGCACTTGGGAACATCCTTTTGCAACCAATCGTGCCTTCCGCCGATCAATTGACCCATCAGGGTTCCTTTTTACTTTAAACAACCATTTGCATCCAATTGCTTTGCGACCAGATGGAAGAGGAACAAGATCTCAGGTAGAATTGGCTAGTAAGGCATCAAACTCAACTTGAACTGCCTGTCGTCATTCAGGATGAGCTAAAGCCTCTTCAATCGTACTGGGCTCAAAATCAGCTATATCTACAGATAACATCTTTGGTTTAAATACGCCTGCTTTAAACCGAGTAACCATGGAATGAGTATTAGTAGAACCATTTACTCTCGTATTAGGACATACTTCAACAGTCGACACCCCTTCCAGAGATCCATCTACTGAGGTGCTTGATACATTTCGTAAGGCACTAGTGTCTTCTGAAGATCTCGAGACAGATGGTAACGCACTGGTCTCTCTGGAATTTTGAGTGCAATTATCATTCATAGAGTTGACAGACAGATTTTCACCATTCTGAGTCATCCTCGGTCTAACAATGGGAACATATGTAGGAAGGCACATCGAATGAGACTACTGACCATCAGAACTACTAGGGGAAGAAAACAAAAACTTTTGTTCAGCAAAAACCACATGATGAGAAATAACTACCTTCCCATCTGGTAGTAAACAGTAATAACCTTTATGCTGGGAGCTGTATCCAAGAAACGTAGACGGTTGAGATCGATAATCAAGCTTATGTCGAACAAATAGATGTAAATAGGGAAAACAACATCACCCAAATACTCGGAGATGTTCATACTGTGGTTCATGACCATACAAACGTTGATACGGAGACTGATCACTCAAAATTAGAGTGGGTAGTCGATTTATGAGATGCACAACACTGCGAAAGGCATAACCCCTGTAGGCCATAGGTAAACTAGCCTGAGCCAACAATGTAATACCAGTTTCCACAACATGACGATGTTTACGTTTAGCGACCCCATTCTATTCAGAAGTGTAGGGACAAGATAACCGATGAATAATCCTGTGACTGGCTAAAATAGATGCAAAAGTCCGAAATTCACCACCCCAATCACTTTGAAACTTCTTAATGCATTTCCCAAACTGAGTTTGAACCATCTGCTTGAGATTTTCGTTTAATCAAGTAAATCCACGTGAAACGACTACACATATCAATGAAAGACACATAGTATAAATTTCTTTCAGATGGAACCGAGGCTAGTCCCCATAGATCAGAAACAACAAGATCAAATAACTCACCGTACTTTGTGAGAGATTGTGAGAATGGTAGTTTGTGCGATTTCCCTTGCTGACACACTACACATACCTTATCAACACAATTTTTATAGAAAGAAATATGACATTTATTAAGAACATATTTGACTATAGTAGAAGAAGGGTGACCTAGTCTCCTATGCCACAAAGTAAAGACATTATTACTTAGGGAACTGTCATGAACCGAGGCATTATACACAGTAGGAGGAACATCCATCGAACTTGCTGAAAAATAGTAGAGCCCATCACGAACTTGGCCCCGCATTAATATTTTCTGCGTCTGGATATCCTTAACCACACAATAGGAAGGGTGAAATTCAAAGAACACTTTGTTATTTGTAGCAAATTTAGACACAGAAAGCAAATTTTTGCGAATGCTAGGCACACATAAAACATTGGATAAGTGTAGAATTTTCTTTTCTGTAGCAAAAATCGAATTCCCAATAGAAGAGATCTTAGTAGAAGCTCCATTACCCATTTTAAGTGAAGAGTTACCTGTATACGAATTGGAAGAATTAAGTGTTGAAGTATTCTGACATACGTGGTGAGTAGCTCCTGAAACTGGGCACCAAGTCGCACTTCCTACTGGTAATGGAACATATGAATTATCATTGTTGAAACTGGAATCATAAGCTATGGCATCAGAATAGTCAGAAGCATGCAAGTCAGAAGTCCTCGGAGGTAGCCCAACAAACTGAGAAGAGCCATACGGAGAAGAATTAGCATCAAAAACTCGAGCTCTTGGTTTTTTGCGCCGTGGAATCTCAGAATCACCAATTTTTTGAGAGGGATTAACAGTAGCACAATAGGCATTAGGCTTAGAATCATTTTGTTCATCCGAGGCTCATATTTGAACCGGTCGATGAGGCCCAAAATTATGACCAATATCATGCGATACACGAGGACTTGCTGAAACATTACCACGTGACTCAAACATTTGACCCATGAATTGACTGTTAGATCGGTCATTAGAAGGCCCAAATTCACACCTTATACGTTGAGGAGAGGAATATCCATCATGAGGTCTTTTACCAAACGGCATTAGACTTGGCCCACGTGTAATATTAATAGGCCCACGTGTGACCACATGGTCTACTCCTACCACCGGCCTAACATTTGGATGGACGAACCTCTCCCTCGAATTTAGAAAATTTGGTTGACCATAAACACCCCAATTTTGACCATAACCATTAGCAGTTTGAAAATTATCCCTTCCATCATTCGCACCAGCACCATACCAGGCATCCACATTCGGCCCCAAAATCTGATTGTCACGAGAAGCCAGTGGTTGACCGTTCGGTGACTGATCATCACGACGATACCAATAATAGCTTCGTTGAGCAAGATGGCCATACCTACTGCAGATCTGGCACTGAACATGAGGGCGAAAACTTTGGCCTCGTCCACAAGCAGAGAAGCGACCGCCACAAGAAGATCCAGCCACCTCTTGCGTCGAAGGTCCCTCCACAAAGTTTGCAGCAATGAAAACTTCCTGAGCATATCTGAGTTGACGAGCTTCACACGCAAGAAGCGCATCAACTAAACGCTGGAAAGGTAACAGCGTCAACGAAATGGACGCATATGAAACAACAGCCTCAAACTCGGAGGAGAGACCTGAGAGCAACACTGCCGTCTTCTCAGCCTCCAAGATCGGGAAACCAGAGGCAGCAAGAAGAGCACATAGACCTGTTATTTTGTCAACATAAGCACGAACAGATAAGGTACCTTTCTGGAGAAAGTGAGGAGCATGCCGAAGTTGCGACTGCTTCATGCTAGTTTCAGCCGCAAAGAGACTGTTAGCGAGAATCCACACATCATTGGCGGTGCAAACGTCCGTGAACGAAGACAAGACGAAGGAGTTAATGGTCAAAAGCAGCCAAGAGGTTAGTAGATTGTCTTGTTGAGTAAAAATTGTAGCTGAAGGATTAGGGAGAAGATTTCCATCGGAAGCTTGGATAAATCTCGTCGCAGCTGAGAGAGAACCATCAAGAAAGCCGAACAGACCATAACCAGTAAGTATAAGGCATACCTGTTGTCGCCATTGAAGGAACGTGTCATCAGCGAGCTTAACCACGTCATGGGGAGGAAATGTGGTGATGAGGCACTCTCCGAAAAAAACAGATTCGCTTGGAACACCAACGTCAAAGTCTGGAGAGGGCGGAGTAGCCATGCCGAATCAAAACCTAGCGACTGATACCATGAAAGAATATTGAATACTAGAACTTATAAAAGAAATTATATATTATCTGTGAATTAATCTTGTTTTCTTTTACACTGCTTATATTGGCAACTAATGCCTAACAGACTAGATAACAACTCATAATAGAATAACAACTGACTAACCACCTATTTACCATACTAATCACGTGTGTATTTACATATCATAACAGGCCGCAAACCTAGTGAAAGAGCTAAAGGCCCCAGGCTGACTTTCAAATATGATATATGTTGGGCAAATGAAAAGGAAGCAAAAGACGTGATCACGTGTGCATGGAATTGGATATCATTGAAAAGATGAAAAATGTCCACAAGAAACTTAAGACTTGGCAGCAAGGTCGTTTTAATAAAATGAAAAGTCAAATTCGCTCTTTATAGGCAAAAATTGATAAAATTATTGAGGGCCCCCAAAGGACAAATAGTGTTGAAAACTTGAGGAATACTCGCATCAAACTTGGCCAACTTTACGCAAAGAGAGTTATTGAGCTCAACGTTCCCGCATTAGATGGTTAAAAGAAAGTGACAGAAACACCAAATTTTTTCGTGTTCGTGCCACTAGTGGACTTGGAAATAATGGGATTGATAGGCTTAAGAATTTGAATGGCATCTTGGTGAGTGATACTCATGATATTTGCAAAGTAGCTTCGATTATTTTCATGTTTTGTTCAAGTCAGAAGCTCCTTATGAAAGTGAGATTAATTTGAATTATATTAAAAAAATTTACCCATGATATCAATGTTATGCTTGCCAAGGATTTTACGAATGATGAAATTCTTCATGCTTTTAATCAAATGGACCACCGGAAAGCTCCCGGAATTGATGGATTATCGAGTATCTTATTTAAAGAGAATTGGGATGTGATTGGTACATACATCCATAATTTCTGCCAAGATGTGTTAAAAGGCAATAAATATGTCACCGATTTTAATGATACGATGATTGTTTTGATCCCAAAGGTTAAAGAGCCCACTAATATGTATAACTTTCATCCTATTAGATTGTGCAGGGTGTAACAACCCATTTTTAGTCAAATCAGAACAGTGGTTTTGGGACCACAAATTCGAAGTCAAAATATTTATTTTATTATTATTTTAATGTTTACAGCATGATAGCATGTATGTGTGAAAATTTCATGAAGAAATTTTATCATTTAAATGGTTAATTTGATAAAAAAGACTAAATCACATAAAGTGTAAAATGCACGTTTTATTAGTTTAAGGTGTCAATTAGCTTTGGTTTTAATAATGGAGGTCCTTAAGTAATAATTGGACCATTGATAAGGTTAGTGAACATTTATGTCCATGGTTTATGTGAAATATTAATGTTTTATTAAAGGTTAATAATATAAATTGTTAAATAGAGATTAATTAAATAAAACAATAGTTTTTATCATCTTCCATTATCCTTCATCCACTGAAAACTTACTTGAGGAAGCCATTAACAAGCTTCAAGCTTTCGGCCTTGTATTATTGGTCATGTAAGTCCATTTTTGACCCTGTTTTTAATGATTTCTATGTTTTTGTGATCGCTGCTTCGTATTCTAGCTAGCTCGTACCTTAGATTTCGAAACTGTTAAAGATTCATCATGTTGGCATTGTTGAATGCTTGAGTAATTTGATGATTTATGATAGATTTGGAAGGTTTAATGTTAGATTAATAGCTTTTGTAAAGTGATTTTTGACAAAAATGTCAAAAAGGGATTAAATTGAGAAAATGTGAAATATAGTGGTTAAAAGTGTCAATAAATGAGAAATATGGGCTAATATGAGTGCTAGAGAAATTCGGCTAGCATGGGTTGTGGTTAAATTGCATGAATTTATGATTTTATGAAATAAGGACTAAATTGTAAAAGATGTGAAATATTAGGGGCAAATGTGTAAAAATTTCTTAAAGTGAAATTTGGACTAAATTGAATAGACCGAATGCTAAATGTGCTAAATTTGATAATATATAGATCAAGATAAGCTAAGATCGGGTTTAGATCGGGGAAAAGGAAAAGTGGACGAATAGTCGATAATTTTCATCCGAGCAACTCGAGGTAAGTTCGTATAATTAGAATTGAATCTTTAAATACTTATGAATGATTTGAAATGAAAGTATAATTGAATAAATGGTATTACTGAGTTCGAATGTCTATTTGGTAAGAATTATTGAATACTGAGTCCCGTTTGAACTGTAGAAAGTCGTAGGATACGAGTGACATGTCACTAGGGTTACCGCTTTGGTCAAGATCCTGCATATGTTGCGGACTCACCATAGCTCGTATGAGCTTATTGATATATCAGCTCGTAAGAGCTTACTGTTTTCAGCTCGTCAGAGCTTACCGTTTCAACTCAATAGAGCTGACTGTCCATCAGCTCAGGAGGAGCTTACTGTTCATGGCTCGAAAGAGCGAAAATGATAATGAATTGGCGGATTAGTGATTTATATACATAAAGTATATCGCCCGAGTATCCCTCGATATATTCTAATAGGTTCAACGGGCATAAATTCTGTTATTGGTTATGTGATAAAGCTATCTGTTTATACGGATGAATTACTGTTTATACGGATGAGTTACTGTTTATCGAATGAATTATTGTTTATATGATTGAGAGTGAATCGTTACAAATGATGTACATGAAATATGAATTTGATATGATTCAATGTATTGAGTATTGAATTGAGATAATGGATGATTATATGCACTTATGTGACTAACTTGTTGATGAATGCTTGTGTTTAGGCATTTGGTAATTGAATTGAGTATACCTTAATTATTGACTTGATTATGTATAAATGGTAAGTTTAATTCTAAATTATGCGGGCTTACTGAGCTATAAAGCTTACTCTATTTCTTTTCTGTGTTTTATAGAGGTTCGATAGCTCGCTCGATTCGGATAAAGTTGGAGATACGCATCACACTATCCAATTGCCGATTGGTACTTTTGAACTCATGGATATATGTAAATATGGCATGTATAGGCTAGTTATAAAGATGATAATTATGGTTAATTGAGCTAATGATTTTGGTACATGTTGTGGTATAAGACAAAGCCATTTGATTTGGCTTAACTTGGTATAATGCTTTGGTTGCATATAAGTATTCAAATATGTGTATAAAATGTCATGGATTGGTTGCCTATTGAGTTACAAAATGTTGCAAATTATGCTTGTGCAGGTATGTAAAAATAGTGTGGCAAAATGGCTTTGCAAATAGCCTATTTTTGTCCACATGGGCAGAGACACGGGCATGTGTCTCAATCGTGTGTGACACACGGTTATGTTACACGGTCGTGTGTCCCCTGGTGTTCAAATTAAAATGAAGTTAGTATGCTCCACATGGTCTCACACACGGGCGTGTGATTGGTCGTGTGGCACAAGTCAGTATACCCCCCTAATTGGCACACGGCTCAGCATACGGACGTGTGACTTGTCCGTGTTACATAAGTCAGTATACCCTACAGGTTTGGCAAGGCCTAGCACACGGCTTGGCACACGGGCGTGTGTGGTCACTTCAAAGGGCACACGGGCTAGACACACAGACGTGCAGTTAGTCGTGTGACCCAAGTCAGTAACCTCACTTGTTTGGACACGGGTAGGACACGAGCTTTTCAAATGTCCAAACAGTTTATGACACGGGCGTGTCTGGTGGCCGTATGAGACACACGGCCTGGTCACACGGGTGTGTGTCCCCTGTTTTGGAGAAAAATTTACTAAGTGTTGAAATTTTTTTCGAGTTTCCAGATTAGTCCTAAGCTACTCCCAATGCATGTCTAGGGCCTCGTAGGCTCGTTTAAGGGACACTATGATTGATTATGATTGGATTGTGTTTGAATTGGTAAATGGTAAATGAAATGTATGTTTAAAAGTGTTAAAAGTCCAGTAATGCTCTATAACCCTATTCTGAAGTTGAATACAGGTGAGGGGTGTTACATTTATTGCTATCAGATCTACGATTTAGTCGATTATAGGACTAACATAGCATGTGTGAAAGCCTAGCTATACATGCCATATATAAACTATGATAGTGTGATGACTCCTGACATTTGAAAATGTGTTTTTATATAGCAAATGGATCCAAATTGAGCGATAGCTGATGAGGTTGAAAATAACGCGCCTGCTCCCGCGCAAGGGATAGCACCGTCTGAATCTAGACTCGTAACAGGTAGTTAGGGTGGAGAGGCTAAAAAAGCCTTCTTCCAAATGATGAATGAATGATTCATGCAGTACGTTCAAGCTAATCCGGCTATGCAACAACCTCCAGCCCTACCTATTCCCCAACCGATCCCTGTAGTTCCTCAAGGCATGGATCCTTTGAGATTGAATAAACCACCTGTTGGTAAGATACGGAAATATGAGGCTGAGGAATTCAGAGCCACTATCAGTGATGACCCTGAAAGAGCCGAGTTTTGACTTGAGAACATGATTTAGGTATTTGATGAACTTTCTTGCACACCTGAAGAATGTTTAAAATGTGTTGTATCACTATTGAGAGACACTGCGTATCAGTGGTGGAATACCTTGATATATGTAGTTCCGCGAGAAAGAGTTACTTGAGAATTCGTTCAAGTTGAATTCAAAAAGAAATACATCAGCCAACAGTTTATCGAACAGAAACGAAAGGAATTCCTTGAACTGAAATAGGGTCGTATGTCGGTAACAGAATACGAAAGAGAGTTTGTACGACTCAGCAAATATGCTCGTGAATGTGTTTCTTCCAAGGCTATAATGTGTAAAAGGTTCGAAGATGGATTAAATGAAGAAATCAAACTGTTAGTTGGGATTTTTGAGCTGAAAGAGTTTGTAATTCTAGTAGACAGAGCTTGTAAAGTCGAAGAGCTTAGTAAAGAGAAAAGAAAAGTCGATTCTCACGCTAGAGACTTTAGAAAGAGATTTGCGGGCAAATCACATCAATCAGTATCAAAGAATTCTAGAGAATATCACCCTCGTTCTACTGCTTTTGCAGGGATTTCGATCAAAGATAGAGATGCGAGACATTTCAGCTCTAAACCTCAGACGACATTTGTTACCAGTGTGGGTAGTGTTAGAAATGTTGGAGCTGAATGTAAGCACTGCAATAAGTGACATTACGGTGAATGTAGAATAATGAGTGGAGCTTGTTATAGATGTGGATCTCTTGATCATTATCTCCGGGACTTCCAGAAAATTCTATAGTTGAAAAAGATCAACAGGCGAAAGCAAGTAATACAACTACTAGAGGGAGATCACCCCAAAACACTAGAAATACGAGTGGTAACCGAGGTGCTATGAGAGATTCTGCTATGAGATCTGAGGCACAAGCACCTGCCTGATCTTATGCGATCCGTGCATGGGAGGAGGCATCATCGCCAGACGTTATTACCGGTACTTTTAGATAATGAAGAAGTTTGGTTTTGATAATGCTTGGGTTGATAAAATCATGCGATGTGTCCAGTCGATAAGATATGTTGTTAAATGCAATATGGGCCTTTCGGATGTTATTATATCAAAAAGGGGTCTTAGACAAGGAGACCCTTTTCCCTTTACCTCTTTTTATTTTGCATGGAAACTTTATCTAGAATGCTTTTACAAGCCCAAAGCAATTATATAATTAGGGGTATTAGGGCGAGCCAAAATGGTCCTCGTATTAATCATTTATTTTTTGCGGATGATGCATTGATTTTTGTGAGAAATAAAATGAGTGAGGTTGATGGTTTTCTTAATGTCAATAGGGATTTCAAGAGAATTTCGGGTCAACAAATCAATCGTGATAAATCAGTGATCTTATTTAGTTTGAATACCCCTAATGATCAGCGCCAAATGTATGGCAATATTCTTAGGATGAGAGTTGATGATAAACTTGATAACTATATTGGTCCTCCAATTCCTATAGGTAAAAAAAAAGTCTTTGCCTTTTAAAGACATCACTAACCGAGCTTCATGCAGGGTCAACAGCTGGTCAAAAAGGCTCCTCTCGTATGGGGGTAAAGAGATTTTCATCAAAGCCATTTTACAATCACTTCCTACTTACGCCTTTTCGACTTGCTCCTAAGGGTGTGTTGGACGATTTTGCCATCCAAGATAGCCGGATGTGGTGGACAAGCAAGGAAAAAGGGAGGGGTTGGTCAATGATCGCATGGGAAAGAGTTTGTCATCCTAAAGAGATGGGAGGGCTTGGTTTCCGTGATCTCCATCTCTTCAACATAGCTCTCCTTGGTCGGCAAGTTTCAAGGCTCCTAAACCATAAGGACACGTTGTATTATCAAGTCATGAGCTCCAAGTATTTTCCAAACGGTGATTTTTTTCATCCAAAAGCTGTGGAAAGACCTTCTTACATCTGGTCCAGTATAAAGGCTGCTGCCAAAACCCTTCAAGAGGGCTTCGGATGGCAAGTAGGGAACGGGAAGAATATCAACATAAGAAAGGACAACTGGGGTCTGGAAGGTTTAAATGGTGACGTATTAAACCCTAATATTGCTAACGTGCATGAAAGTAAGGTGAGTGACTTATGGAATGTTGACCAAAAAAGTTGGAATAAAGAGAGAGTGAAGGAGCTTTGAGGGAGTTACATGGGGGATCAAATTTGCAATTTGCCGCTCAATGGTAATGGGTTAAATGACGGCATGGTGTGGTTTCACAACCCTTATGGCTACTTCACTTCAAAAACGGCATACTATTGGCTCCTTCTTCGACAAATTGGTTTTGGCCCTCACAGAGCTTACTGGAGAATTATATGGAAGCTCAAAATGCTCCCAAAAATTCATGTCTTTGCATGGCGTGTTGGCTATGAGATCCTCCCCACCAACAACAAAATTGCTTCTATCCGCCATGGCTTCCAGAAAGTCTACCCAAGATGTGGTGCGAGTGATGAAACGCTGATCCATGCTCTTAAGGAGTGCCCGAATGCCAGGGCTATCCTTACGATCGGAGGCCTGGGCAACAGGTTACTGATGAAGGAGTATGCCTGTTGCATTGACTGGCTCGAGTGCCCCTGCTTATCAGCAATGGAAAAAGCCCCCTAGAGGTTTTATTAAAGTGAATTTTGACGCTGTTGTTGCTCAAAACAGGATTGGTTATGGGGTGGTTATGAGGGATGAATATGGCTTTGTTATAGGTGGCGGTGGGGGTTTTAAAGATGAAGAGTTGACCGGGGAGTGGGCTGAAATATACGCATTTAAGGAAAGTGTGATGCTGGCAAGGACTATGAATTTTTCAAAGGCAGTTTTCGAGACTGGCTATGCCAGTCTAACTAATAGAGCTAATAAACGTGACTTGGACATCACCATCATGGGCACGCACATTAAGGAAAATTTTAATTCAATGGATAATTTTGATTTTGTTTCTATTTGTTGGACTAGCTGAAACAGTAATAGGGTGGCAAATTTTATTTGTAAAGAGGCCATCAATAATTCTTGTAATCAAACTTTTGCGTTGGATTATCCCAAGAATATCCACGCATTGGTGTTAAATGATTCTATTAATTGAGTAGACCTTTTTTCGGTTATTTTTTCAAAAAAAATATAATTATATTAACTTAATAGATATCACCATAAATTCCCACTATCTCATAATAAAACAATTGTTTAATAACCATTTTGGTCCTCTAAAAATTGCTATATAGGTCCCCAAGAATTTTTCAAATCAAAACTCAATAGTGATTGGAATTTTACAGTTTACTCATTGAGCTTTAATTAACCATTTTCTCGGTTAAACCACTTAACCAAACTTTAATATTTTTTTATACTAACCTCTTTAATCTTTATTTTTCGTCCTTACAAACTCGGTTTATAGATATGAGGTTCCAAAATCATATTTTTTGACACCCCTAAAAATCGGGTCGTTACAAATTAGTTGGCACATGTCGGGTGTTTGTTAACCACCGTTGATATGATTCTTCCTTTAGCAGAGATACAACATAACTAACACACTCAGGTGATAAAACATTCTAACTGTTGGAGAACACGCTCGGTTGACTCCAACCAAATTTCAGCTAAGGAAAGGTCAACACCTTTTAACCCTTTGAATTCAGTTGCTCCATACTTTCACAACTCTTGTATCGAAGCTCGCAGAGCTGCAACTACCGGTGTAGCTTAGGGAGTAGCTCCCGCTACTCTTTGAAGTACTTTCGCTATTGTACGGAGTAGATCCTCATCACCTCAATCCTCTCAACGAAGTCTATCAACTCTATCTCATCGAGCACCGGCTTGATCAACACCATGTGCCTCGATCTCAACTCGATTCTCACCCTCAACAGAGTGATCATTGTTGTTTATTTCCTCCTCAACATTTCTTGATTTGTCAGACATTTTCAGCTATAAAACAAAATAATACATAAGCAGCATCCAAATCTCAACTCAAACTCAACTTGACCTTGGCATGTACCTCTAAACTCAATTCTAAACTTGATTTAGTCTGAGAATCGGCTAAACCTGTAGCTCTGATACAAATAAATGTAACACCCTATACTCGACCCAATCTTCGAGTCCAAGCTACGGGATACCACATTCATTGCTGGATCAACTACAATCACATTCACAACAAAATAAACAGTTTACACATTTCATTAGAACTAATAACTTTTTATAATATGATATTTAATCAAATTTGAGATTTAAATGAGCTCATGAAAGCTCTTTCGATAACCTGAGGTTAAATGATGACCAAAATGCAACATTTTCAAAATTATAGGGTTGGAGTCGCGATGTTGCAAACTGTCGATTCCACTGTCATGATGTTTATGACCTGACGTAGCGATGTGACCCACTATTTTTGAAATAACCATTAAACACCTATTCATAACATCCTACATAAATGTCCATTTGCCTATTTCAACCATTTAACATCATATATATTCTGCACAATCCATATGCCAACATTTAACAAACATTATTATCCAAAATACTAATTTACCATTCACAATTCATAATCAATTTAACATATATGATTGTCTGCAAATTTTAGTCATTTCAACTACTTATACCAATCACATGTATGCATTTAACATTTCAAGTACATTAGACTCAAACTAACATTACTAGTTCAGAATTTCAAAATAACCATTATGTTACAAAGCCGACTCAATCCTTAGTTACATGTCATATATTTAAAACATAAAGAACTATACAAATATTATTGAGTCGAGAGCTACGGTTTGGATGTTGGATCAATTCTTGAGATTTCGAGATCTTCTAATACATGTGCACATAATAAACAATATCGTACACTAAGTGATAAAAGCTCAATGGTACATACATGATTCAAGTAAATAACATTAGTAGTAACATGAACTAACACAATTGAATATATGATTTAGTTACAGTCATTAATTCGCTTTCTCATGTACCATATACCAATTTCATTCACTAATTCATTTGGTAATTCAAAGTGATCCTACCATGATTTCTAACAAATAGATACTTTCATTTTCATTTCATGTAATAAAATTTACTTATGTTATTACCTTATTTATTTCTCAAATCTATTAATTTGTTTCATTTCCAAATCAGTCCTCAGGGCTCGTAAAAACTTGTTCACATGACCTTTTACATGTTGTCACATATCACATTTCATATGAATACGAAATGTACCATTTCCATCATTATTTGGTATCACACATCATTTAGCAAGTTCAAGTTTTATAACCCCTATTAACCAGACATAGACTCAAGACAGATACTCAGTTCTATTTTATTTTGTCACCCCAGGTTATCTGACAACGATGACTACTAGAACATGTACATATTGCTTGACATTGATGACTTTCACAATATGTATATTCTATCATCTCGGGTTGCCCAAAAATGATGACTACTAGTATATGCACATTCTACCATCCTAGGTTGCTTGAAAACAGTGGTTTTTAATTATTATACCTGACCTGATGGCATGCCAACTATGTCTGACTCTTTTTTAATAGCTAATAGGGACCAATGTTTCAATTACATATTATAAACCAATTTACATATCATGATCTCATTCCATTTTCATCATCAATTCATAGCACAAATCATTTTGCAATTCATATCATGCTCAATTCTACTATGCTCAGAACAATTTAATTCTCAGCATTCAATACCATCAAACATATTTCGATTCATAACACAAGTAATAATATTACCTCAATAGCCAATTAGAAACAATCATGTAGGTATATATATTTATATATATTGAACTCAAATCATAAAAGTACAAACTGAATGTTTGTCACTCGTCTGCGACTCTTTTCTTTCCATTCTTTCGCAACATCCAACATCGTCTTTAGCTATGTTTCATAATTAAATAATAAAAACAATATCAGTTCACATTCAAACATTTAGTCAAGCATACTTTTCATTTTATTAATTTTAGTCCCTATATCTGGGATACTCATATTTTTCAATATCTGACGTCGAATTAAAATCAGATTTCACATTCTTTCATTAGGGACCCTATACTTTCTATCCATAACATAATTTCACGAAATTTTTAAATTTATTGTATCTAGTCTCTAATGTTCCAGTTATCTAATAAGTTAAATTTAATTTTTAATTTTGTCATTATCATAATTTAAGCTTATTAACTATCAATTTCTTCAAATTAAGCTCAAAACCATCAATTTCACTATAATGGAAACTTGCTAAATATAAAATAATTGAACAAATTAATACATGGGCTAATTAAATCAAGCTCCCATGATCAATAATTTATGAAAATTCAAAGAAAAAGGCTTGGTTACCTTAAGAGTTTTAATGGTCGAATGATGTTTGAAGCTTTAAGGTTTTTGTTCTCTTTTTTCTTTAATGTTGTATGGTTTAGGGGAGGAAAATGAATGAATTCGTCTATGCATCCACTTACAATAATATATATAATTAATTTAAGGTTTCACTAAATTTAACTTGTAACCGCCCAATTTAGGGGCTAGTCGGAACAGTGGTTCGGAACCATTAATCTGAGGTCAGAGAAAATTATTTTAATTTTATTTTATGAGTTATAGCATGATTATATAGGTGCATAAGAATTTTGGTGCTTTAATTTTAGGGATTGCATGCTTAATTGCGAAAAATGACTAAATCGCATAAAATGCGAAAGTTCTATTTTACAAGCTAAAGGTGTCTAAAAGCCATAGGATATTAATTGGAGGCCCTTAAAATGAAATTAGACCCTTAGAAATAGGGTGGCTGGCCATAGGGGACAAACCATGTCAAAATGGGTCAAAGTTATTGAAATTAGGTGGACTAAATTGATGTTTTATAATAAAATAAAGAAATGAAGGATATCATCTTTTCTTCTCTTCTTCTCCACCGAAATTAGTAGCAAAATAGGGGGTTTGAGAGATCAAAAAATTCAACAAGCTTTTCTCCTTGCAAGTAAGTGCTTTAATGGCCATTCTTTGTTAATTTTTGTACTTTTGGAACCCCTAAAGCTTAAGCTAGCTAAAGAGGGGACTATTTTGCAAAGAGGTAGAAAGTTTAGGGTTTTTCCATGTGAGCATTTATGTTGTTTTCTGCATTTATATGGAAGAAAATGAGTCTTAGTTGTTAGATAAACAACTTTTGTGAAATGTGTTTCCATGAAAACACCTAAAAGGACCTTTTTGTAAAGGTTGAAAAATATGTGTTAAATGTGTGAAATAATGATGCGTCGTTGAAAGCACCAAAAATATCCTATTCCCCGTAAAACAATAAAAATAACAGTAAAGGGGAAGTAGGGTCGAATCCTCAGGGACCGGATTATATGAATGCTTGTTTCGCGAAATCCTGGGCAGAATCGTGCCCAAGAAAGCCTGCGTTCCTAAAAATAAAAATAACAGAATTAAAATGTTGGATCTGGAAACGAAAATAAAATAAAAAAAAACAAAATTGAGAAGTCGAATTGAAATTGCGAAAATTAAAAATAGAAAATAGAGTTGAGATAAAGAAATTCTTATGGGGAGATTCCAGCCTCCGGTTGCCTCGATCCGCCTTGGGCTGAATCCTTCGCTTTTAGATGATCCTTGTAACACCCTGATTTTAGGGGTTAGGCTTTTGGTGCTTAGCTCAGGTGTTGGCACACTTCAGTGTGTGGTTGGGTGAGTTTTAGGGGTCCTGAGAACCCTAGGTGGTGGTGGAAAGCCTTAGGAAATTTTTGATTTTCAGTGGTTAAAAAGGGAGCTTGGCTTTTGGGGGTCTTAAGAGAATTATTAGGAGGGTTTTGTCACAAAGAATGGCTTGGCAGAGTGGCAAGGAGGCGCCACTCTAGAGCTTGGAAGTTGACGCCACTTGAAGGAGGAAGGGGTCTCAGGTTCAAGCTGCAAAGGCAGCATTTTGGGTTGTTTTTGCGTCATGAGCAAGGGGGAAGTGTTGGATTCGGTTTTGGCACCTTAAAAGAAGGATTTGACTTGTTCAAATCATTTTAAATGGGTGGCTAGGAGGAAAGATGAGTTGGCTTAAGTTTGAAATGGTTTGAAGGGTTGGTGTGGAGTGTTTTTAGGAGGGAATCAAGGGATTGGGAGAGAGGCAAAGGTGTTGGACGGCTAGGGGGGTTTTGTGTTGACATTTTCATCCTTGAAGGTTGGGGGGGAGTAGCCAAACTCTATTTAAGGGTGTGAGCCTTCTTGTTGCCGAATTTTAGCCTTACTCCTAAACCTTCACTTTTGTTCTTCTCAAACACTACCTACACCAAAACGTAACACTACCTCTACTTGTCCTTTTGAAACCATTTCTCCTTTGAACATCTCTTGCTTTTCTCTTCTTTAACTATCAATAGCCGAACCTCTTTAAGCCATCAACATTTCTTTACTTTCCTATTTTCACCAAAGCCGAAGGTTCACTTAGCCGAAACTTTGCTTTCCTCTTGTTATCTTGCTAAGCCGATTCTTGAGGCCGATAAGTATTCTCTCTCAGTCTCTGCAAGCGTGGTAGTAAGTAAGCTCTTCCCTAGTAATCGATTTTGCTTCTTTCTCTTGTGGGGTGCCGAAACCAAAAGATGGTTTTGGTATTTTGGTGATGGCCGAATGTTATTGTTAGGGCCTTGATATTGTTTCTTTCTTGTGTAGCCATAGAAAGGGAGCACTAAGGATCTTTTAAGGTTCGAGTCGTCAAGGTAAGGGTGTGGTAAGAATTCGGCCAAGGGCCACAAAGTGGTATGTTTTAAGTGGTGACCGATTCTATGGTGGGTTGTGTAGGGTGTGACGGAAGGGTTTTAGTCAAGCAGCATTTCGGGATTTGATCGTTTGTGCTTATAAGGTGCGTAATCAACGCACTATTTTCTTCGGTTGTTTGTTTGCTACTGTGTTTACATATGCATGATGTGTGGTAGCCAATCATAATGGCTAAGTGGTAATACCATGGTTTGGGTAACCGAATGCCAGGTGAGTAGGTTGTGAAATTATGTATTGTGATGTATATATATGTTATGATAATTAACATGTGATGTCCACTCTTATGTTATGATATGATCTGACATGTTGCACTTTTACATACGTGGGGGGTGGATTGGATCGATGAAGGAAGAGGGTACTTATGATGTACGTGGTCTAATGTTAGCCTCGGCTACATTAGAGCTTGACGGTTAGCTGTGTGCTACCTCAAGGGAGGTGTGGCTCGGTGCCCATCTCGGCGGTTGATGGCTATGTGCATCACCGTAGACGGAGCATGTTGTTGGGATCACTTTGGTTGATCGGTGGCTCAGCCACGGCCTTGAGCAGCGAGCTTGCCAAGGTAAGGTTCATGGATCACGATGTGATCAGTGGTGGGTTAGCCACGGCCTTAGGCAGGGAGTCTGCTAAGGTTGGTGTTACGGTTGGATTATAGGTTGGGCTGAGATGCATATTTGCATGACTTGTTATGAGAACGGTACGGTTACGGGCCAAGCCCATACGTGTGGAATAAGTGTTGTGATTATGCACTGAGTCAGTGGACTCACTCTATTTTTCCTAACCATTTCAGATGATGCGTAGAATTGGACCGGGATCGGAGAGGACACATGGTGGCCCATGCAGAAAGAAGAGTTTAAATATTTTTAAGTTTATTTATATTAAGTATTTGGGTTTAAATATTTTTGTAATAAGGGCCTTTAGATTTTTTTTTATTTATTTTGGGAACTACTTTATTATCATTTTAAATTATGGTTTGATTACTTTGATTTACTATGTGAAATTGATTTTTATTTAGCAACCTATTTATTCAATAAGTATAAGTTAATCAAGTGTTTTAATATGGACATTTTTTTTAATATCAAAGTTTAAAGTATAGTTTTAAAAGTACATGGGTTTTACTGAAAAGTTAGTAAATCTTACTGTTTTATTCGAGGTTAACAAGAATTTTCCACCGTCTTTTCTGCAGTGACATAACCAGATTCGGTCGTAGTGAATGGGCCGGGTTTGGGGATGTTACAATCCTTCTCAACCCGAATAAGCCAGTTATAATGGAAGAGGACGCCTACGACCACCAGCTCCAAGGATTTAGATTTTGATTTGGTGGAACCCGACTCTAGCCAACAACCGCTCTTGTGGGATTATCTTATGCTAGATCAACGTTTCTCAATGGCGAATCCCACGCCATTTTGTCTCTTGGGCTCGCCAACCTCTGACGCAGTAAGTTAACGAACCGACTGTGCAATCCTTCCAAAACATACAAAGTGGTCACCTTTGCATATGTTGAAAAGTTACTTCTTAAGGGACATGGATGGAAGCGTCAGCCTCGTAGTGCGGAGAAACAATGAATACCCTGTTGAGAAGGCTAAGTGCGGATTCTAAACCTCAAGAACCCTTTTTTGGGGATTTTCGGCAACCTTTGGCTAGATGGGTTTTAGTGGCTCATGATTGGGGTGGAAAAGAAAATAAATATATAATAAAAATGGAGGTTTTATTAAAAGGAAAAATGGAAAGAACAAAAGACTTATGGGGAGAGAGTTTATAGAAAAAGATGAACAACCAAAACTGAGTCACTTCATCCCTTATTTATATTGCTAAGATAGATAGACTAGTCCTACTTAAATTCCTAAAGATAATTACAAATAATCAAAGATAAATAAAGATAAATAAAATAAATCCTAAATTAAATAATCCTTAATAATTATCTTAATATTAATTATCCTAATATAATCAAAATAGAGTCTAATAGAATAAAGTCTCTTCTTTTTGCATTTCAACCCTTGTGTCCTCCATGCTTGCACTTTTGGCACTAACTTTTCCCTTTGTTCACATTGGTCCATTTTATCTTTAATTTCACGCTTTTGGCCCTTAATTTCACTTTCACCTCCAATTTAGTCCCTATAAGATAAAAGACCATAAATAGCCCACATTAGTAGAATCATACTCAAAATAAATATGCAATTAGCACATAAAAATATGACATTCTAGAGTATTATCAAATTCCCCCTACTTAGCCCATTCTTGCCCTCAAGTATGGCTCCTACCCACTGTCAAAATTAGATTCTGGAAGAAATTCTACTCCAAAGTTTTATAAAAATTAGTCAAAAATTCATATAAAAAATAAAGAGAACTTCTAAGCTTGCTTTAAGTAAAACAGAAAAAGTTTTCTCATTAACACAGACAAAAATTAAAACCGTCTTGAATTATTTCATGCTATTTAGGTAAATTACCAAACCTACCAAGACACTCTATTTATTTCCCTCTTTAGTCCCCAACTGAAATCTGATTAGTACTATTTTTTCCTCTTTTTTTATTTCCTTTTTTCTTTTTCTTCTTTTTTTTCCTTTTTTTATTTTTATTTATTTATTTACTTAGGAATATATTGAACCTTTTGACGCGAAGAGAGATGACAACCCAAGCACCCCACCCCAGTTACTCAGCCCAACATACTCCTAAAAATTATTTATTTCCGGTTATCGGAGTTTTACCCATCACATCACACAACCTTTTGACGCGAAGTAGAATGACAACCCAAGCACCCTACCCTGGTTACTCAGTCAGTCACGTTCTGAGCTGCACTCATAACCTTGGTTAGCGGAGTTTAACCTATCACGTCACACAACCTTTTGACGCGAAACGCGAAGTAGAATGACAACCCAAGCACCCTACCCCGGTTACTCAGTCAGTCAGGTTGTAAGCTATACTCATAACCCTGGATACATTTATTAAACAAAATTTACACGAAATTTTAGTTTTAAGAGGATCTAAGAGAAATAATCAAGTGTCGAAAATAAGTTTTAGTAACCACCTAATAGACATGAATATAATTTAGGTATGCAAATATATTAAGTGTCCACTTGATATTAAACTTGATCAATTTTACGAAAAGCAAGATAGAGTTAACTTATTAATCATAATTATTTTTAGCCTAATAAAAATAAAACAGTGGAGATAAAATCAAATAGTCAGAATCATAACTAACTCAGTAGCCAAGAACCATGCATGTAGGTCAAACAGTGACAAGTTGTGGTCAAATTCTTGGGCATGAAAAGCGACAGAATATTCTAAAAAAAATATGGACAAAATGGAGCCTCAAGCAGCAAGCATAAGTCACATCAGCAGACGTCAGTAATACGAAAAGTACCTCCCCCTACTTAAAACACATTGTCCTCAATGTGGACGCAAAAGAAACAAATAGAGAGCAAAGTTTAGAAAAACTCTCCGTGTAGCTACTGTTGATTGCGGAGGAAGGTAATGAGTTCAGTGAGTTGCTGGCCAAAATGTTGAGTCGAGCCTCAATGCGCTCTAGGCGTTGCTCCACAGTCGATGGGGGTTGGGCTTGAGTGGGTGCTGGTGCGTCATTTTGATTTCGCTGTCGAAAGACTCGTTCGGATGGTGTATAACGAACACCAGGAGGGACAAAGCGGAAGGATGACGGAGTGCCAAGAAGTAGCCCCATTGAGTCAAGGCATCGAGCATCTAAAGGATCGGCCTGACAAGCAACATGTAAGTCTGAAATAGGAGCATTAGAACCATGCAGAGAAAACAACGGTTGTGTAATAAGAGAACCTAAAATTAGAGGGCACTTAGCTTTGATAACATGCTCAAATTGAAATGCAAACCAATAACCCAAATTTACCGGACGACCGGTATACATACTCCATAAAAAGAAGAATTTCGTCTTTGTGACGGTTGATGGAGCATCTCGATGGCTTGAGAAATTGTAAGCTAAATAACGGTGTATGTAACATAAGGCGACGCCGCGAAACCATAAATCCTTTGATGTTTTTGGGCTATACATAGATTCGACATTATTAGTTAGCAAAGCAAAGGCCTCGACAGCCTTAAAATCAGTAGGAAATGTACACAGACTGCTCTGAAAATCCTGAGACATAGCATACTCTTTAGTTACGAAAGAGAAAGCAATATTAAATTCAATAAGAGATAAGCTATGCATGGTACCTAATAACCTGAATTTGATAACACCCGGTGTATCTAACAAAACGTGACTTGCCGATGAAATTGAAAAGTAGAATAAAATTCTAGAATAAGTTCATAATAGGCAGAATGAGGCACATCAAAATTTCCAACCCAGCCAATATTCGTGAAATAATCTGTAACTGTAGTTTCAATATGCAAGGCAGCCAAAACAGGTATCGACAGACATTTACAAGGTATTATCATTTTATGTCGAAGAAAATCATACCTGTTCCGATCAATATCAAAAATAAAAGTAAGGTTACCGTGCAAATGGGCCTCCGGGGGTAAGACATTGACGCGAGAATGATAGGTTTGGCCCCAAGAAGGCATCGGGCGGTGCTCGTTAGTTGGTGTCGAGGAGTCGACATGGTCGTTCGAGGAGGAGCCCGAAGTGGTGCTGATTGTTTGGGCCACACATCGGGGTTGACGACGACGAGGCCCATGCTGTGATTCAGATGTCGCATCGCGTTGCGGTGTTGGGCTAGGTTCCGTCGGTGACGGTGGAGGGAGGAGTTGGAGGCGGTTGACACGTGATGGGGCGGAGGGTGACGGTCCGTGGTCTTCATGTTGGGAAGAGGATGGGAGGGGTACCGATGACACGTTCGTCGGCGCTACGGTCGGACTGCTTGCGCGTGAGGGGGATGGCGTAGAGGGCACGGCGGCTTGGACGGCGGTCATTGAGGAGGAAGAGGAAGGGGAGGGAGAGGGAGAGTTAATTGGGGTTGGAGAGGAGATTTGTGGCGATGAGGAAGAGGAGGAAGAGGGAACGTCGGTTAAATTGACAGCTTGAGGTGCGGAGAGGCGATGGCGACGTGACTCCGTGTTCACACCATTGCGAACGGCCAGCGGCGAACGTTGGAGGGCAAACAGCGAACGGCGATTGGAGGGGGAGAAGGGGTGAGTTTGGCGGCAAGAAGTTAGGGTGAAAGGAAATTAGAAAATATTTTAGGTTTTGGGGTTTTAATTGGCTGAAAAGGGGTGTTTGGTTGTAGGTTTTGGGGGTTCTAGGGCTGGAATAGAACTGTTTGGCTGTAGGGATATGGTATTCTGGGCTGGAATAGAATCTGGAATAGGGGTTGTTTCGTACCGTGGATAGGGCTGTTTGGCTCTATTTTTCTGACTATTCTCATTTTCCTTTGTATTTTTGCTCCGTTTTACCTAGATGGAAGAAGAGAAATTTATTAATATTTAAACAAAAATAAATAATAAAAGAAAAATAAATTAAAAGAAAATAATAGATAGTAAATGAAAATAAATAAATAAAAATAAAGATTGGGTTGCCTCCTAACAAGCGCTTGTTTAATGTCATTAGCTCGATGACTTAAACAGTTCTACAGAGGCTCCAAATAAATCTTTTCAATCGAGTAAGCTTGAAAATTCTCGTAAAACGGCTTCAACCGCTGGCCATTGACTATGAACCGCTTTCCTGATTCTTCACCTTCTATTTCAACCGCACCATGAGAGAATACTTCAGTAACAACGAAAGGTCCTTGCCATCATGATCGAAGCTTACCTAGAAATAATTTCAACACAGAGTTATAAAGTAAAACTTTTTGTCCTACCGAAAAATGCTTCTGAGCGACTTTCTTATCATGAAACAACTTGGTCTTGTCTTTATAAATACGGGCATTCTCATAAGCATCGTTGCTGATTTCTTCCAACTCTTGGATATCTAACTTCCTCGCCTTTCCTGCAGGGTCTAACTCCATATTACATTGTCGAACCGCCCAATAGGCTTTATGCTCTAATTCTACCGGAAGATGGCAAGCTTTGCCAAAAACAAGTCTGTATGGGGTCATTCCAATTGGTCCTTTATATGCCGTCCGATAAGCCCACAGTACGTCATTAAGCCGAAGACTCCAATCTTTTCGGTTGGGCCGAACTGTCTTCTCCAAAATAGTTTTTATCTCCCTATTTGAGACTTCGGCTTGTCCATTTGTTTGGGGATGGTATGCCGTAGCTATACGGTGATGAACTCCATATCTTGACAATATTGCCTCCATGATTTTATTGCAAAAGTGGGTGCCACGATCACTGATTAGGCCTCGAGGTGTGCCAAACCTAGAAAAAATAGTTCGTTTTAAAAATTCCACAACGGTCTTGGCATTATCATTACGAGTAGGCTTTGCTTCTATCCATTTAGAAACATAGTCTACCGCGAGAATTATATATACATTGCTAAATGAAGAAATGAATGGGCCCATGAAATCGTTGCCCCAAACATCAAAGATTTCGCATACATGAATTGGGGATAGGGACATCTGATTTCATTTAGTGATGTTACCTGTACGTTGGCATCTATCGCAAGACTTACAGAAGTTATATGCGTCTCCAAAAATTGTGGGCCAATATAGCCCGCATTCTAACACCTTATGAGCAGTTCTTTTAGGGCCAAAATGTCCTCCGCAAGCTTCAGCATGACAAAAATTAAGGATAGAAGTTACCTCAGTTTCTGGAACACATCATCGTATTATCTGGTCCGAACAGTGTTTCCACAAGTATGGGTCGTCCCAAATGTAGTATCGAGCTTCTCGTCTAAGCTTATCCCTCACGGAACGTGCTAACTCAGTGGGTAACGAGCCTGTGGCTAGAAATTTTACCATATCCACGTACCATGGGAGACGTGCTTCGGTCGAGAATAGGCTTTCATCAGGGAATTCTTCCTTAATAGGGACGTCGTCAAAAGGTACTTTTATTCTGCTTAAGTGGTCAGCCACTAAATTCTCGCATCCCCTTTTGTCTTGGATTTCGACGTCAAACTCTTGGAGCAACAAAATCCACCTAATGAGCCTCAGTTTTGCATCCTTCTTTGCAATTAAGTACCTGAGTGCTGCATGATTAGAAAAAATAATTACTTTAGATCCCAATAAATAAGGTCGAAATTTATCTAAACTAAATACAACGGCTAAAAGTTCTTTTTATGTTGTGGTGTAGTTGCTCTGAATCTAGGGTTTTCGAAGCATAGCAAATGACATGGGGTTCCTTGTCTATCCTTTGCCCTAATACAGCTCCTACACTACGTTCGCTTGCATCGCACATAATTTCAAATGGGTACTTCCAATTTGGCGGTTGCACTATAGGAGCGGAGACTAATTTCTGCTTGAGTGTATCAAAAGCCTCCTTACACTTTTGGCCAAACTCAAACTTCTTGTCTTTTTGCAACAACTCACACAATGGTTTTGCTACTTTTGAAAAATTCTTTATAAAGCGCCTGTAGAACCCTGCATGGCCAAGAAAAGAATGAATTTCCCTAATAGTAGAGGGATAAGGCAAAGAATTTATAATGTCAATTTTGGCCTTATCGACCTCATTTCCCCTAGAAGAAACTATGTGGCCTATAATTAAACCCTTGTCTACCATAAAATGACACTTTTCATAATTTAAGACAAGATTAAATTCTATGCACCTGCTCAAAATTATCGTTAGGTTTTTAAGGCATTCATCAAAACAATTTCCATAAACAGTAAAATCATCCATAAAAACTTCGATAATTTTTCCACATATTCAGAAAATATACTCATCATGCATCTCTGAAAAGTAGCTGGCGCATTGCAAAGACCAAACTGCATCCTCCTATACGCAAATGTACCAAATGGGCACGTAAAAGTGGTATTCTCTTGGTCCTCTGGCGCGACCGGTATTTGAAAAAAACCTGAGTATCCATCAAGACAGCAAAAGTGAGCTTTACCAGCTAACCTTTCAAGCATTTGATCAATAAAGGGAAGGGGGAAATGATCTTTTCTAGTGTAAGAGTTCAACTTCCTATAATCAATGCAGACACACCACCCATTTTGTACTCGGGTTGGTACCAAGTCACCTTCAGCATTTTTCTTTACTGTCATGCCCGTTTTCTTGGGCACGACTTGCACCGGACTTACCCATCTTCTATCCGAAATGGGGTAGATTACGTCAGCATCTAAAAGCTTGATTATTTCCTTTTTTACTACCTCCATCATATTCGGATTTAGTCGTCTTTGTGCCTCCCGCCTTGGTTTCGTGTTATCCTCCAAGTAGATCCTATGTGTGCACGTCAAAGGGCTTATTCCTTTTAAGTCTGCAATGCTCCAGCCAATCACCTCCTTATGACTTTTTAGTGCACAAACTAAACTTTCCTCTTCATGCGTGGAGAGTCTGTTGGAGACTATGACTGGTAGGGTATCATCCTTACCCAAAAATGCATATTTCAGATGCTCAGGAAGCGGTTTCAACTCCAACTCTGGTGCTTGTATAACAGAAGGTAAAAGTTTAGTACTTGGAGATAACAACTCATTAACAGATTCAAATCCATCAAGGTCAGATTTAAAATCATAAATTGATTCAAAATTTTCTTCCACTAATGAGTCAAATATGTCGACATAATTTACGCTCAAGATTTCACTGGGATGGCTAATGGCGTCGTAGACATTAAACTTCACGATCTCCCCATCAAACTCCATCGTGAGATTTCTACTTCGAACATCGATTTTAGTACTAGTCGTACTAAGGAAGGGTTGTCCCAACAAGGGATCTGAAGATCCGGGAGCACTATCCTCCTCCATTTTTATTACATAAAAATCTGCAGGAAAAATAAGTTCGTTAACTTTTACCAACACGTCTTCAAGGACTCCTTCGGGATGCACAACGGACCTGTCTACCAATTGAATGATAACACCTGTTTTTGTCAAAAAACCTACGTTAAGTGATTCATAAATAGAATATGGCATTACATTTATGAAGGCTCCTAGATCACACATAGCCTTTTTAATTCCCAAATGACCTATTTTGCATGATATTGCAAACATGCCCCTATCCTTACATTTTGCCGGCATTTTCCGCTGTAACGCTGCGACACATTTTCACCAACATTCACCCTTTCATTACCTATTAATTTTCGCTTGTTGGTGCAAAGCTCTTTAAGAAATTTAGCATACCTCGGTATTTGCTTGATGGCATCCAACAGCGGAATGTTGATCTCGACATTCCTAAATGTTTCGAGGATTTCCTTGTCCTCCTTACCTCTTCGACACTGGTTGAATCGTTCTGGAAATGAAGGTTGAATTTTAGGCAGTGGGGGTTTCGATCGGACCTGTTCGTCTTTTTTAGGTTTTTCCTGGGCGATTTCTTGGTCAAGATTCCTGTCAAGAATAGGTTCCAGTACCTTACCGCTTCACAGCGTCACTACATTCGCGTTTTACCTCGGGTTTGACTCTGTTTGTGACGGTAGCTTCCTTTGAGAACTTATTTTCTCAATTGATGTGGTCAACTCCCTTATGGATGCCTCGGTTTTCTTTTGAAAATCAAGAACATTAGCTGCTAATTTATTGACAAGAGCTTCTGGAGAGTTACCTGGATTTTGTGGCTGTTGTAGAGGTCAGTTTTGGTATGGCTGATTATACCTTGGATTAGCTCAATAACTTAATTTAGGATGGTCCCTCCACCCTGGGTTGTCGGTATTAGCATAGGGATCATAACGCCTTTGTGGTGGGCCAGGAAAATTTCCCACAGCATCTAAATGAGCCATAGTGTCGTCATACAAACTGGGACATGCATCAGTTGTGTGCTCAGGTGTAGCACATATTCCACATAATCAAGCAGGTTTAGCCTTTTTTGCAATAATAGAATTCATCATATTAGTAAGTCTCTCAACTTTATCCTCTAAGGTTGAATTACTTAGCTGGTGAACCCTTCTAGGGGGTTCAGTATTAGCTCGGAATTGCTGAGAATTTGTAACCATTGTCCTTACTTGTTGAGGGTCATGTTGACCAACGCTCCTCCACTAGCAGCACCTACCATATTCATCTCCATTGGTTTCAAACCTTCATAAAAGTACTGGAGGAGAGATTGCTTTGTAATACCGTGTTGTGGGCAGCTTGCACACAACTTTTTAAATCGCTCTCAATAATCATAAAGAGTCTCTGCTTCCTTTTGCCTTATTCCCACGATCTCTCTTCTAAGCTGAGCTGCTCTAGATGCTGGAAAAAACCTGTTGAGAAATAAACGAGATAAATCAGCCCAAGTAGTTATAGATCCAGGAGGTAAATAAAATAACCATTCCCTAGATGAATCTGCTAGGGAAAAAGGGAAAGCGCGTAATTTAATTTGATCCTCAGTTACGCCTTGAGGTTTCATACTCAGACAGACCATATGAAACTCCATTCAAATGTTTATGGGGGTTTTCATTTTGTAACCCTCGAAAAGTTGGCAGCAACTGAATTAACCCTGATTTTAGTTCAAAATCGGTATCCAGAGTAGGATATGCGATGCACAGTGGCGGTTGTTCTATCGGAGCTTCAGCTAGTTGCCGAATTGTTTGAGCCATTGGTTGAGGTGCTAAATTAGGGTTTCCGTCAACCCTAGTGTTAAGCACTCCTTTTGGGGAATCGAATTCTAGTTTTTTGCCTTCAAAAGTTTGAGTAGGGTTTTCGTTAACCCTAGACTCTGCTTCGTCGTCAATTCTGATTGCTGGCGATGGATTACTTTGAGTCTCAACCACCGCTGACTGCTTTTTCCTTAGCTTTGTTTCCTTGCGATTAGCTTTTGCAGTCTTTTCAATCTCCGAGTCAAACGCAAGAGTGTCTGGAGCAGATCTGGTCATAGAAAACAAAAGAATAAGATTAGTACGTTACCGATCCTCGGCAACGGTGCCAAAATTTGATGCGTCGTTGAAAGCACCAAAAATATCCTATTCCTTGATAGGGTCGATTCCTCAGGACCGGATTATAAGAATGCTTGTTTCTCGAAATCCTGGGCAGAATCGTGCCCAAGAAAGCCTGCGTTCCTGAAAAAATAAAAATAACAGAAATAAAAGGTTGGATCTGGAAACGAAAATAAAATAAAAAAATAGAATTGAGAAGTCGAATTGAAATTGTGAAAATTAAAAATAGAAAATAGAGTTGAGATAAAGAAATTCTTATGGGGAGATTCTAGCTTCCGGTTGCCTCGATCCGCCTTCGGCTCAATCCTTGGCTTTTAGATGATCCTCCTCAACTCGAATAAGCCAGTTATAGTGGAAGAGGACGCCTACGACCACCAGCTCCAAGGATTTAGATTTCGATTTGGTGGAACCCGACTCTAGCCAACAACCGCTCTTGTGGGATTATCTTATGCTAGATCAACATTTCTCAATGGCGAATCCCATGCCATTTTGTCTCTTGGGCTCGCCAACCTCTGACGCAGTAAGTTAACGAACCGACTGTGCAATCCTTCCAAAACATACAAAGCGGCCGCCTTTGCATATGTTGAAAAGTTACTTCTTAAGGGACACGGACAGAAGCGTCAGCCCCGTAGTGCGGAGAAACGATGAATACCCTATTGAGAAGGCTAATTGCGGATTCTAAACCTCAAGAACCCGTTTTTTGGGGATTTTCGACAACCTTTGGCTAGATGGGTTTTAGTGGCTCATGATTGGGGTGGAAAAGAAAATAAATATATAATAAAAATGGAGGTTTTATTAAAAGGAAAAATGGAAAGAACAAAAGACTTATGGGGAGAGAGTTTACAGAAAAAGATGAACAACCAAAACTGAGTCACTTCATCCCCTATTTATATTGCTAAGATAGATAGACTAGTCCTACTTAAATTCCTAAAGATAATTACAAATAATCAAAGATAAATAAAATAAATCCTAAATTAAATAATCCTTAATAATTATCTTAATATTAATTATCCTAATATAATCAAAATAGAGTCTAATAGAATAAAGTCTCTTCTTTTTGCATTTCAACCCTTGTGTCCTCCATGCTTGCACTTTTGGCACCAACTTTTCCCTTTTTTGCACATTGGTCCATTTTATCTTTAATTTCATGCTTTTGGCCATTAATTTCGCTTTTGCCTCCAATTTAGTCCTTGTAAGATAAAAGACCATAAATAGCCCAAATTAGTAGAATCATACTCAAAATAAATATGCAATTAGCACATAAAAATATGACATTCTAGAGTATTATCAAATAATGGGTATTGAGAGTTTCTATAAGAGAAATAAATGTTCACATAGGCTCGTTAAGGGAAGAAATTTGATTAGAATTGATTTACGAGCCTAGGGGTAAAATCGTCATTTTCTGAAAGCTTAAGGGAAAAATGGTAATTTTGCCAAAATATGATTATTGAAATGTATTGATTAATGTGGAAATTAAATGAGCTAATTTGTTATTATAGATCAAGAAGAATGATGACCGATGAAAAGGCAAGGTATCGGACTAAATCGGCAATTTGGCCTATTTTGGAATTGAGGTAAGTTTGTGTGTAATAAATTCAATATCATGTTATTAAGTTTTTAAATGTTTGACATTAGTGATGTTGTATAATATTTCTATGAATTTGAGTAATGATGTTGAATGAGAAAATGATGAGAATTGTGATGTGGAAGTCTCGATTGGACTTTAATAAATGAGAGAATAATATCATTAAAACTTGAGATGGGTAAGGTCCCGTATAAGACCATGTTTAGGACATGGCCTCGGCACCGAATTGAGATCCCGTATAAGACCATATATGGGATATGATATCGGCATCGAATATGAGAATCGTATAAGACCATATCCGGGATATGGCGTCGATAATCGATATGAGATCCTGTATAGGACCATATATGGGATATGGCATCGACATCTAAAGGTGACCCCATGTAAGACCACATCTAGGATATGGCATTGGCATCGCATTATGAGAATGTTGATAATTATGTATTTTCAAGTATCCCTAAGTGATTCAATGAGTAAATAGCTAAGCTTATAATAGATATGAGATTAGTGCTAAAGCTATGTGATGAAGTGATACAGGTACATGTGAGTAATTCACGAGAAATGTTTACGATATGAGACACGATATGAAATTGGTGAGAATAAGCATGAGTAAGTTATGGCAATGTGTTTAAGACTTTGTGTTTTATTCAATGCAATGGATGGATGACATTATGAGCCTTTATGTTGCTATTTATTTCATGCAAACTTACTAAGCTTTATGCTTACCCCTCTCATTTCCCTTTTCCTTGTAATATCTCCTAGCTAACTCGGGGATAGTGCGACGTCGGAGTTTGGAATCACACTATCAACCTCTATTTGGTATAGCGAAGTTAGATTTATTTTGAGTATGGCATGTATAGAACTTGGTCATTTTGTTATGTCATATTTGTTAGCCAAGGTGTTGGCTATTAATGTTGTTCAATTCATTTTGTAAATGGTCATTGGAAATTGGCCAATACTTGACAAGTTCATATTTATAAATGATGATGAAATTCATGAAGTGCATGTTTGTGTGGATGTCTTGATTTTGGGTTCTTAGAAGTGTCTTATGGTCATGATATAAGTTGAATTGATTTGGTATAAGTGTGGTTGCTTTGTAGGGTGGCAAATGTCTTGGTAGATCGCCTTACAATTGTCCACACGGGTAGACACACGGGCGTGTGTCTAGGCCGTGTGTGACACACGGTCAGCCACATGGGCGTGTTGAGAGGTCGTGTGTCCCCACGCATGCTAGGTTGACAAGTCAGAATGCCCAGTAGTAAACACACAGGCTGAGACACGGCCGTGTGTCTCAACCGTGTGGGAGACACGGCCTAAGACACGGGCATGTGCCCAGGCCATATGAAGCCTGCACCTGAAATTAGGAATTTAATTCGACACACGGTCTAAGGACACAGGCATGTGCCTTGGCCGTGTGACCTTATTGAGATGATGACGTCATAAACAGAATGTCAAGGTTTTCACACACGGGTGAAGACACGGGCGTGTCATGGCCGTGTGAGGGACACTGGCTATGGACACGAGCGTGTGTCAAGCCGTGTGAAAACCTCTGTAGGTTCGAATTGAAAAATAAATCCACACGGGTGTGGTGTGTGGCCCTGTTTTGAGTCAAAATTTTCTAAGTGTTCAAAAGTTTTCAGTTTGGTTCCGAATCATTTCGAGTGCAAGATTAGGGTCTTGTAGGCCTATAATAAAGACATCATGATCTCGGACGAAACGTTTTAGTTTGAAATGAAGATTTTATGGATTGATATTGTATGATTGAGCAAGTTAAGCACGGTAATGCCTCGTACCCGGTTTAGGAGTCGAATACGGGTAAGAGGTGTTACATAACTAATGTTAATGAGTTGTTAAATTAAATCATATTTATATATATTAATCATAATTAACATACATAATGGTTTTAATCATCACTTCCTACTAACTTATAAAAGAAAAATGGTTTAATAACCATTTTGGTCCTCAAGTATTTTCTAAATTAAAATTCAATAGTGATTGGCTTTTACAATTTAGTCCCTAATCTTTAATTAACAAATTTCTCGGTTAAATTACTTAACTGATCTTTAATATATTTTCATAAAAATTTCACAAATATTCCTATTTTACCTTTATGGACTCAATTTACAAAAATGAGATTTTGAAATCGCATTGTTTAACACCATTTAAAATCGGGTTGTTGCACCAATAATAACTCCAATACCAGCAGAACCATATTTCAAATTAAAAAAACCAGCAATGTTGATTTTAATCCACTCATCATTATGTAACACCCCTTGTAACAGTCCGATTTTGACCCTAATCGGAACAGTGGTTTCAGGACCACAAATCTGTGTAACAGTCCGAATTTGACCCTAATCGGAACGGTGGTTTTGGGACTCCGAGTCCAAAAAACTTTTAAAAATTATTTTCGGTGTTTATTATATGTGAATTATTATGTGTGAAAGTTTCATATAAAAATTTGATTGTTTGTGTGTTTAATTTAACAAAAGGACTTAATCGCATAAAGTGCAAAAGTTACAAACTATAGTGAAAGGTGCTAATGCGATAGTGGCTTTTTAACATGAAGTATTAAAAGGGCAATTAGCCCATTTTTCAAGCTAGTGGACGGCTTAAGACTAAAATGCCCTTATTATATATGTTAGTTTTATTTTAATTGAAAGGTTATATTAGTAATTAATTAAATAACATATTATATGCTAAAATAAAACAAAAGAAATGGCCATTATCATCTTTTATTCTCTTGGCGAATATTAGAGAAAGAAGAAGAGCTTTGTTTCTTTTTATTTTCGGCACATATAAGCTTAAATTCAAGGTTAGTTTGATTTCGGTTCTTGATAATTTTTACGTTTTTGAGATCGTTGCTTAGAAATTTTCAAGACCCATGCTTTAATTTTTGAATTTGATGAATATTTTGAGTTGAGCTATTGTTGATAATTAGTTGTTTATGTTTTTTAAGGATGAATTATGAAATATATGTGTTAGATTAACATGTTTTGTCTTTGGATTTTTGATGAATTTGAGTATTTTGGGCTAAATTGCAAAAATAAAATTATGAGGGATTAAAATGAAAAATAAATGAAATGTAGGGACTTATATAGTCATGAGGAAGATTCGGCCCTAAAGGATTGAATTCAAATTATGTGTATTTTGTATTTTGTGCAATAGGGACTAAATTGTAAAAGTTGTAAATGTCAGGGGTAAAATGGTAATTTGCCTATTTATGTGTTTTGGGACTAAATTGAGATGAAATGTGTTTGAATGAGCTTATTTTAAATATGTTTACATCAAGAACAAAGAAAATCGGATCTAGATCGGGGAAAAGTGAAAGTTCACGAATAACCGATCTTCGTCGTTCGTCGATAGCCGAGGTAAGTCTTTAAGCAAGTTAATACTGTAAATATTGTTCGTAACCTAGTTATATGCTGAATTTTTAAATTATTGGATTGAAATGAAGACATAGCAGAATGTGACATATTAAATTTAACAATGAAAGGTAGTTGAATTAAATTGAATTCATGAGGTGAAAGTGATATGAATTACGTGTTATATATGTGATTTTGGTAAAAGGTAATGTGTACGAGATGGCTGAATAATATCAATTCGGGTTTTGAGCCTAGCAGGCCTTGTGCCGGTGAATTATATCAGGCTTATTGCCTAGCAGGCCTTGTGCCGGTGAATTATATAGGGCTTAATGCCTAGCAGGCTAAATGCCGGTGTTTAAATTTCAGACCTCGGGTCTAGCAGGCCTAGTGCCGGTGTGCGATTCAGGCTGACGCTTAACAGGTTCTAAACCGGTGATGAAATTCCTAATTGCAAGACATAAACTTTTCTAGTTAAGTAATCATCGAGGAAGTAAATCGATATTACAAGTTATATATGTATGTTCGGCCATACAGGTAAGTGCCTACAAGTTATTAAATTGATCTTCTATATTAGATCAATAAGGTAAATATTCATGTGTTAAATTGTCGAACGAGAATGATACTAATTGATCTTGTATATTCGGCTTTATACTTATGTTTATGTGATCATGTTGGGATTACTTTGATGCCGTGTATTCGAATGAATGAAATGTCAAATGAATTTATAGATATGTGATTATGTTCTCTTGTATATGAAATTACTAAGTGTAAGTATATACTTACTTGTGTATGTGTGATCCTATTGAATTAAATGTATCGAAAGTATTAGTAGTTGGAGAAGTGCTATTAATTTAAATTTGAATTACATGATGAGTTAATAAATTGAAGATTAAAGATATAATAATTTCAATGATTGAGCTAAATGAGGTATTTGTATTCGGCATTAGTAGAGCAATAAGTGTTAAACTTTAAATTTCATGGTATGATGTATGTTATTGAAAATGATTGAATGAACATTTGATGTAATACATTTGCTTAAGACTTACTAAGCTAGTAAGCTTACTCTGTGTGTGTTCATTGTTCTGTATTATAGATTTTGATCAAGCTACGGGCTCATAGGATCGTCGATGAAGTCATCCACACTATCAACCTATTTTGGTACTTTTGAGTTTGGACTTTTGAACTAAAGGCATGTATAGTCTAGACTATGTTTTGAGCTATGAATTTGTTCATATATATATATATATATATATATATAGCCATATGAAAATGGCTTGAATATGATGCTAATTGGATATATATAATCGGTCATATTATAAGTTTATTTGGTAACTATGTTATATGGCATGTGTGTATAATACTTTAAAATTTTATGGCTTGATTGGGAGATAAGGTGAAAGGTTTATAAGTAGCTCGTTTTTTGATAATCTTGATGCTTGGTATAACTTGGCTTTGAGTATGGCTATAAACTCATTTAGTGATAGGACATATGATATGTGTATATATATATATATATATATATTTGATTTGTGTTGGTCGTTTTGATTCAATTGAACTAAAGGCAATGTATGCACATGTGTATGCTTGAATGATTTGCAAATTAGGTACAGTTGGTGCAGGCAAAAGTAATGAATGAGTTGTATAAATATTTGTGGCTCAATTATGCGCATGCCAACAAATTAAAGTGTGCATTGGTTCGACTGAGTGTTGGATCTTTTTGAATTTGGTATGAGCAATGTACATGTGATCTCATATATGTTTATTTAAATGCCATGATTATTACATAGTTAAGAACTAATTATGTCCATATGTATATTCGGTTAAGGTGACTCAATTTATTAAATGAATAGAACTAAATTGTAAATCGATGTAATGACCCATTTGGAGTATATATATGTGAACAATCTTACAATTATTAGTCAATTGAATGAAGTATGTTCTAAATCATCTTTTACATATGCGGTATGGTATGCATATATGTTCATAGTTTGTTCGGCTTGTGTTCTTTAATTATTATGCTATATATGACTTAGGTCTAGCATGGTAAGTATGTTTTAAGAAATTAAATGTAATACATATTTACATGCATATGTGATCGTTTTAATTTATTTGTATTATTATATAAGATTGTTTATTTATGACTTAAGTGATTGATTAAAAGTTGTGACATAACTAGTAATGCCCCGTAACCCTAATTCGGCGACGGATACGGGTTTGGAGTGTTACATTTGATTTGTATCAGAGCTTACGGTTTAGTCGACTCTAGGATTACCATAGCGCGTGTGAGTTTAGCTATACATGCCTTAATTTTATAATACGATAGTGTGGTGACTTGTGACTTCTGACATTTAAATTGTGTTTTATATAGTAAATGGATCCTGACAGAGCCGTAGCTGATGATGTAGAGAGCGTAGCGCCTGATCTCGCTCATGGGTCAGCGCCGGTAGACTCTCGACCTGTCTCAGGTAGCCATGAGGGGGAGGCTAAGCAAGCCTTCTACCAGATGATGAATGAATGGTTTACCCAATTTATTCAGACTAATTCGGCTATACAACAACCTCCACCCCGAATAATCCAACTCCAATACCTTCAGCACCTCCGATGATAGATCCGATGAGATCTAGCAGGCCTCCCGTGGATAAAATCAGGAAATATGGGGCCGAAGAATTTAAAGCTAATGATGATGACGATGCGGAACGAGCTGGGAGGTGGCTGGATAATACTATCCGTATGCTTGATGAGCTGTCATGTACTCCAGACGAATGCTTGAAGTGTGCTATATCCTTATTACGGGACACCGCATATCACTGGTGGAATACATTAGTATCGGTGGTTCCGAAAGAAAAAGTGACTTGGGTTTCTTTCAGACTGAGTTCCGTTAGAAATATATCAGTCAGAGATTCATTGATCAGAAATGAAAGGAATTTCTGGAATTGAAACAGGGTTGAATGACTGTGACTGAGTATGAACGAAAATTTGTCAGACTGAGCCGATATGCCCGGGAATGTGTGTCAACTGAAGCCATTATGTGTAAAAGATTTGAAGACGGTCTGAGTGAAGATATTTAGTTGCTAGTCGACATACTTGAGATTAAAGAGTTTGTGGTACTTGTTGAGCGAGCTTGCAAAGCCGAAGAGCTTGGAAAAGAGAAAAGAAAAGCCGAGTTTGAAGTTAGAGACATTCAGCAAAGATCATCGAGTAAGACCTTTCATTCTGCACCAAAGAAATTTAAAGATGAATCCAGTCGACATAAGGCAACTTCAGACTTCTCTAGACAAGATCGACCTCCTGCGGGTTCTCGAGCTACTTCGATGGCCAGTGTTGGTAATGTACAGCAGAATCGGGTTGGATGCAAGCATTGTGGTAAATGGCATTCTAGGAGTTGTTGATTTCGTAATCGGTCCTGCTTTAAATGTGGATCGTCGGATCATTTTATTCGAGAGTGCCCGATGCTAGCCGAGCAAAATACGGCTCAGAATACAAGACCGAGCAACGCGTCAGCACGAGGTAAACCACCCAGACATTCGGGGAATGTAGGTGGCAGTCAGAGAGGAACAAAGGACACTACAGTTCGATCAGAGGCTCGAGCACCTGCTAGAGCATATACTATTCGTGCCAGAGAGGATGCTTCTTCCCCAGATGTTATCACCTGTACTTTCACTCTTTATGATATTACCGTGATTGCATTGATTGATCCGGGTTCGACTCATTCATATGTGTGTGAAACTTTAGTATCTAGTAAGACTCTGCCTGTTGAGTCTACTGAGTTTGTGATTCGTGTATCAAACCCCTTGGGTCGATGTGTTTTGGTTGATAAAGTGTGTAAAAGTTGTCCGTTGATGATTCGAGATTCATGTTTCCCAGCTGATTTAATGTTGTTGCCTTTCGACGAGTTTGATATAATTTTGGGAATGGACTGGTTAACTTTGCATGATGCGGTTGTTAATTGCAAAAGAAAGATCATTGATTTGAGATGTCAAAACGGTGAAATTATCCGAATTGAATCTAATGACCTAAATGGGTTACCGGCAGTAATATCCTCGATGTTTAGCTCATAAGTATGTGAAAAAGGGGTGTGAAGCTTACTTGGCTTATGTGTTGGATAGTAAAGTTACTGAGAAGCAGATTGAATCCGTACCAGTTGTGTGCGAGTACTCAGATGTGTTTCTCGAAGAACTACCGGGTTTACCACCTGTTCGAGAAATAGAGTTTGGTATTGAATTAGTACCGGGGACGACTCCGATTTCGATAGCTCCGTATCGGATGGCACCTACAGAATTAAAAGAGTTGAAAGCACAGTTGCAAGAGTTAACAGATAGGGGCTTTGCACGACCGAGCTTCTCTCCCTGGGGTGCACCAGTTTTATTTGTGAAAAAGAAAGACGGGACTATGCAAATGTGCATCGATTACCGACAACTCAACAAGGTAACTATAAAGAATAAATACCCGTTGCCACAGATTGACGACTTGTTCAATCAGTTGAAAGAGGTTCACTGTTTTCAAAGATAGATTTGAGATCGGGCTATTATCAGTTGCGAGTCAGAGATCCTGATGTGCCAAAGACTACTTTTCGAACGAGGTACGGACATTATGAGTTTCTGGTTATGCCTTTTGGGCTTACTAATACACCTGCTGTTTTTATGGATCTGATGAATCAGATTTTCAGACAGTATTTGGATCGATTTGTGGTAGTGTTTATAGATGATATTCTGATCTACTCTAGAGATGAAACCGAGCATGCTGAGCATCTGAGACTGGTGCTACAAACTTTGCGAGATAAACAGTTGTATGCAAAGTTTAGTAAGTGTGAGTTTTGGCTGAATGAGGTCAGTTTTCTGGGTCACGTTGTTTCGGCGTCAGGCATACGGGTTGATCCGAATAAAATATCGGCTATACTCGATTAGAAACCACCAAGAAATGTTTCTGAAATTTGAAGTTTTCTGGGACTTGCTGGCTACTACAGACGATTTGTGAAAGGTTTTTCTATAGTAGCTACCCCGTTGACAAAGCTATTACAGAAAGATGTTAAATTTGAATGGTCAGAAAAGTGTCAGAAAAGTTTCGATCAGTTGAAAGCTCTTTTGACCGAAGCTCCAGTGTTAGTCCAACCTAAATCAGGTAAAGAATTTTTTGTGTATAGTGATGCTTCTTTAAATGGTTTGGGTTGTGTTTTGATGCAGGAAGGCAAAGTCATAGCCTACGTTTCGAGGCAATTGAAGCCGCATGAAAGAAATTACCCAACACATGATTTAGAGCTGGCAACCATTGTGTTCGCGTTAAAGATATGGCGTCATTATCTATTCGGTGAGAAATGCCATGTTTATTCAGATCACAAGAGTTTGAAGTATTTGATGACGCAAAGAGATTTGAACTTGAGGCAATGCAGGTGGTTAGAGCTGTTGAAAGATTACGAGCTTGTGATTGACTATCATCCGGGAAAGGCTAACATTGTTGCAGATGCTTTAAGTCGGAAGTCATTATTTGCTCTTTGTATGTTGAACACACATATGGCTATGTCTGGTGATGGTTCGATAGTAGCCGAATTGAAAGCAAGACCGTTGTTTATTCAACAAATTTGTGATGTTCAGAGAGTTGACAAAGATACAATGGCAAGACGAGTCCAGTGTGAAAGTAATACAGAGTCAGAGTTTCGAATTGATGAAAACGACTGTTTGAACTTCAAAGGCCGAATATGTGTTCCGAGGAATATGGATTTGATTCAGATGTTGTTGAATGAGGCACATAATAGTCGTTTGTCGGTACATCTGGGTAGCACAAAAATGTATAATGATTTGAAACAGTTCTATTGGTGGCCTGGTATGAAACGGAACATATCCGATTTTGTCTCGAAGTGCTTAATTTGTCAGCAAGTAAAAGCCAAACATCAGGTGCCTTCTGGGTTACTTCAGCCAATCATGATACCTGAATGGAAATGGGATAGAATTGCTATGGATTTTGTATCCAGTTTGCCTACAACACCGAGCAAGAAAGATGCAGTCTGGGTGATAGTGGATAGACTAACCAAATCAGCTCACTTTGTTCCAGTTCATACGAACTATTCGCTCGATAAGCTTGCTGAGTTGTATGTATCTCAAATTGTGAGATTACATGGTGTGCCGATTTCTATTGTTTCGGACAGAGATCCGAGATTTACGTCGCGATTTTGGAAGAAATTGCAAGATGCTTTAGGTACCAAACTACACTTTAGTACAGCTTTTCATCCGCAGAGAGACGGTCAGTCTGAACGAACCATTCAGATACTTGAGGATATGTTGAGATATTGTGTCCTCGAGTTTGAAGGTACGTGGGAGCGATACTTACCTTTGATTGAATTTGCTTACAATAATAGCTTTCAATCTAGTATCAAAATGGCACCCTACGAAGCTTTGTACGGTCGTAAATGTCGTACACCTTTGTATTGGACTGAGCTCAGTGAAAACAAGATACACGGGGTAGATTTGGTTAAAGAGACTGAACAGAAAGTGACAATAATCTGAGATAGTTTGAAAGTTGCATCAGATCGCCAAAAGTTGTACGCGGATTTGAAACTTAAAGACATTGAGTTTCAGGTTGGAGATCGAGTATTTTTGAAAGTTTCTCCGTGGAAGAAAGTACTTCGATTTGGTCGAAAAGGCAAATTAAGTCCGAGGTTCATCGGACCGTATGAGATCATCGAACGTTAGGCCTGTTGCTTATTGATTAAAGTTTCCCTCTGAATTAGAAAAGATACATAATGTATTCCATGTTTCGATGCTTCATAGATATAGATCAGATCCGTAACATGTGATTGCCCCGTCTGAGATTGAAATCTGATCTGATATGACGTACGAGGAAGAACCGATCTGTATCTTGGCTCGTGAAGTGAAAGAATTGAGAAACAAGAAAATTCCATTAGTAAAAGTACTATGGAATCGACATGGAATAGAAGAGGCTACATGGGAGCCTGAGGAGTCAATGAGACAACAATATCCGACTTTGTTTAACGGTAAGATTTTCGGGGACGAAAATCCCTATGAGGGGAGAGTTGTAACAGTCTGAATTTGACCCTAATCGGAACAGTGGTTTCGGGACCACGAATCCAAGTCCGAAAAACTTTTAAAAATTATTTTCGGTGTTTATTATATGTGAATTATTATGTGTGAAAGTTTCGTATAAAAATTTGATTGTTTGTGTGTTTAATTTAACAAAAGGACTTAATCGCGTAAAGTGCAAAAGTCACAAACTATAGTGAAAGTTGCTAATGCGATAGTGGCTTTTTAATATGAAGTATTAAAAGGGCAATTAGCCCATTTTTCAAGCTAGTGGACGGCTTAAGACTAAAATGCCCTTATTATATATGTTTGTTTTATTTTAATTGAAAGGTTATATTAGTAATTAATTAAATAACATATTATATGCTAAAATAAAACAAAAGAAATGGCCATTATCATATTTTATTCTCTTGGCCGAATATTGGAGAAAGAAGAAGAGCTTTGTTTCTTTTTATTTTCGGCACATATAAGCTTAAATTCAAGGTTAGTTTGATTTCGGTTCTTGATAATTTTTACGTTTTTGAGATCGTTGCTTAGAAATTTTCAAGACCCATGCTTTAATTTTTGAATTTGATGAATATTTTGAGTTGAGCTATTGTTGATAATTAGTTGTTTATGTTTTTTAAGGATGAATTATGAAATATATGTGTTAGATTAACATGTTTTGTCTTTGGATTTTTGATGAATTTGAGTATTTTGGGCTAAATTGCAAAAATAAAATTTTGAGGGATTAAATGAAAAATAAATGAAATGTAGGGACTTATATAGTCATGAGGAAGATTCGGCCCTAAAGGATTGAATTCAAATTATGTGTATTTTGTGTTTAGTGCAATAGGGACTAAATTGTAAAAGTTGTAAATGTCAGGGGTAAAATGGTAATTTGCCTATGTGTTTTGGGACTAAATTGAGATGAAATCTGTTTGAATGAGCTTATTTTAAATATATTTAGATCAAGAACAAAGAAAATCAGATTTGGATCGAGGAAAAGCGAAAGTTCACGAATAGCCGATCTTCGTCGTCCGTCGATAGCCGAGGTAAGTCTTTAAGCAAGTTAATACTGTAAATATTGTTCGTAACCTAGTTATATGCTGAATTTTTAAATTATTGGATTGAAATGAAGTCATAGCCGAATGTGACATATTAAATTTAACAATGAAAGGTAGTTGAATTAAATTGAATTCATGAGGTGAAAGTGATATGAATTATGTGTTATATATGTGATTTTGGTAAAAGGTAATGTGTACGAGATGGTTGAATAATATCAATTCGGGCTTTGAGCCTAGAAGGCCTTGTGCCGGTGAATTATATCGGGCTTATTGCCTAGCAGGCCTTGTGCCGGTGAATTATATTGGGCTTAATGCCTAGCAGGCTAAATGCCGGTGTTTAAATTTCAGTCCTCGGGTCTAGCATGCCTAGTGCCGGTGTGCGATTCAGGCTGACGCTTAACAGGTTCTAAACCGGTGATGAAATTCCTAATTGCAAGACATAAACTTTTCTAGTTAAGTAATGATCGAGGAAGTAAATCGATATTACAAGTTATATATGTATGTTCGGCCATACAGGTAAGTGCCTACAAGTTATTAAATTGATCTTCTATATTAGATCAATAAGGTAAATATTCATGTGTTAAATTGTCGAACGAGAATGATACTAATTGATCTTGTATATTCGGCTTTATACTTATGTTTATGTGATCATGTTGGTACTTTGATGCCATGTATTCGAATGAATGAAATGTCAAATGAATTTATAGATATGTGATTATGTTCTCTTGTATATGAAATTACTAAGTGTAAGTATATACTTACTTGTGTATGTGTGATCCTATTGAATTAAATGTATCGAAAGTATTAGTAGTTGGAGAAGTGCTATTAATTTAAATTTGAATTACATGATGAGTTAATAAATTTAAGATTAAAGTTATAATAATTTCAATGATTGAGATAAATAAGGTATTTATATTCGGTACTAGTAGACCAATAAGTGTTAAACTTTAAATTTCATGGTATGATGTATGTTATTGAAAATGATTGAATGAACATTTGATGTAATACATTTGCTTAAGACTTACTAAGCTAGTAAGCTTACTGTGTGTATGTTCATTGTTCTGTATTATAGATTTTGATCAAGCTACGGGCTCAGAGGATCGTCGACGAAGTCATCCACACTATCAACCTATTTTGGTACTTTTGAGTTTGGACTTTTGAACTAAAGGCATGTATAGTCTAGACTATGTTTTGAGCTATGAATTTGTTCTTATATATATATATATATATAGCCATACGAAAATGGCTTGAATATGATGCTAGTTGGATATATACAATTGGTCATATTATAAGTTTATTTGGTAACTATGTTATATGGCATGTGTGTATAATATTTTAAAATTTTATGGCTTGATTGGGAAATAAGGTGAATGGCTTATAAGTAGCTCGTTTCTGATAATCTTGATACTTGGTATGACTTGGCTTTGAGTATGGCTATAAACTCATTTAGTGATAGGACATATGATATATATATATATATATTTGATTTGTGTTGGTCGTTTTGATTCAATTGAACTAAAGGCAATGTATGGACATGTGTATGCTTGAATGATTTGCAAATTAGGTACGGTTGGTGCAGGCAAAAGTAATGAATGAGTTGTATAAATATTTGTGGCTCAATTATGCGCATGCCAACAAATTAAAGTGTGCATTGGTTCGACTGAGTGTTGGATCTTTTTGAATTTGGTATGAGCAATGTACATGTGATCTCATATATGTTTATTTAAATGCCATGATTATTACATAGTTAAGAACTAATTATGTGCACATGTATATTCGGTTAAGGTGACTCAATTTATTAAATGAATAGAACTAAATTGTAAATCGATGTAATGACCCATTTGGAGTACATATATGTGAACAATCTTACAATAATTAGTCAATTGAATGAAGTATGTTCTAAATCATCTTTTATATATGCGGTGTGGTATGCATAAATATTCATAGTATGTTCGGCTTGTGTTCTTTAATTATTATGCTGTATATGACTTAGGTCTAGCATGGTAAGTATGTTTTAAGAAATTAAATGTAATACAAATTTACATGCATATGTGATCGTTTTAATTTATTTGTATTATTATATAAGATTGTTTATTTATGACTTAAGTGATTGATTAAAAGTTGTGACATAACTAGTAATGCCCCGTAACCCTAATCCGGCGACGGATACGGGTTAGGAGTGTTACAATCTGAGTTCGAAAAATACTTTGAAATTATTTTCTATGTTTATTATGTGTGAATTTGCTTGTGTGAAATTTTCGTGTTTTAATTTCGTCATTTGAGTGTCCGATTAAATAAAAGGGCTTAATCGCGTAAAATGAAAATTTATGGTTAAATATGAAAGTGCCTCATTATTGTTGTCTTTTTAATATGGAGGCTTTATGATGCAATTAGGCCATTTATTTTTAATATGGACGGTTAAGCACATGATGTATAATATGTTTATATTAAATTATAAAGGTTAGTTTAGTAAATTATGAATTAAAACTAATATTACTAAAACAAAAGCATGAAAATAGTCACTTGGTTCATCCATTTGTGCCGAAAGTGAAGAAAGAAAAAAAATAGGTTGAAGCTTTTGAATATTCGGCCACTTCCAAGCTTGATTAAAGATCAAGAACGGAAGAAAATGGAATTAGATCGGGGGAAATCGAAAGTAGTCGAATAGTCGACTATACCGTCCGTCGACGTTCGAGGTAAGTTTATAAGCATTTAAATGTTATTAAATTTGAGAATATATAAATGTTATGTGATGAATTGAATTATTCAATTATATATGTGCTTTGGCCGAATGTGATTTTGAGATAGGGAATTATGTTTCGAGTTTGATTCGATCGAGATTTAATGTTCGAAAGTCTCGTACGAACCATAGGAATAGTTAGGATACATACATCATGACATAGGATTCCGATATGTGTTTTCGTGTAAGACCACGTCTGGAACATTGGCATCTACTTGTGTTTACGTGTAAGACCATGTCTGGGACATTGACATCGTATTTGATTCGTGTAAGACCCTGTCTGGGATAGTGGCATCGATATGTGATTACATGTAAGACCACGTCTAGGACGTTGGCATTGTACGAGCTTTCCGACTATCCGAGTATCCTTTTTAATTCTGAACGGTTCAACGGGCAATGATAAGTTAAAATCGAGTGTAAATCAAGTTAGAAAGGCTCAGGTATGTACTTATACCAAGTTGTGAAAATAAGGTAAGTTGGATGTTGAATTGATTGTATAAATGTTAAAGTTATAAATGTGAACTATGTGTGTGCATATGTAATTGTGTATATTCGGCCAAATGAGGTATATGTGATATTAATAGTGAGATTTATATATGTTCATGTGTATTTGTGCATTTAGCTATATGATATATGTATGTAAGATTAAATGATAACTTTGTATTTGAGAACATGTATATTCAGCCTTGTTAACTTAGTGTTAATATACTATCGTTGATATATATATATTTGCTTATGACTTACTAAGCTTAAATAGCTTATTGTGTGTGTTCTTGTTTACCTCTGTTTTATAGATTTTGGAGTCAAGTTATGAGCTCGGGGATCATTAGAGAAATCCGTCACACTATCGACTCTTTTTGGTATTTTGTTAAGTCTGAATTCGATCTTATGGCATGTATAGTATAGATGAAATGTTTGATTTATGGATGTATTTATATATAGCCATGCGAAAATGGCTTGATCATTATGTTTAAGTCCAGTTTTATGTGTTCTTGGTTAAGTGCTTGATGTGTTTAGTTTTAGCAATTTGGCCTTGGCTTATTATATGCAAAACATGGATGTTATGTTTATGTTTGTGTGTATGATCTCGGTCAAGGTGAGTTTATGTGTTACTTGTTTAATATGCTTTGCTAATGATAGTTGAATTAAGTCATGTGTTTCGGCAATAAGGTAAATGATATATGCTTGATGTATTTAGTAAGAAGAAATAATGTTAAGTTTAAGTGATTTTGGCTATGCGATATATATATATATATATATATATATATATATATATATGAAGTATGTATATGAAGGTTGGAAGCTAAATCTATCTATAATTCGGTTTAGTAATATGATAAAAGGATAATTATATGTTCGAATATGTATAGATATTTTGATTTAGTTTGTAATGACGATGTATGCACCTTTATTATGCTTGAATGGTTGGCTATATAGGTTCGGTTGCTATTGGTAAGTAATGAATATGTTTTATGATTGTTTAGGTACGAATCCAAATGGCAAGTGAAATAGTATGGTTTTGTTACGATATTTGGTTCATTATGATATGCATATAATCTTGATAATGATATGACCGAATCAATGATTAGTTAATAGGATAAAATGTGAGTTTAGGTATACTAATATAACATGCGAATTTGATGTACATTGAAATGTTATTTATTTGCAAATGTTAAATGTGACTTTTGTTTATAGGGTAAAGTGCGCATTATATTTATATATAAACATCAATAGTATGTTCGGTCATGACGTACTATTATTATGTTTGTATATACATTTGATTATTAAATGGTATAAAATGATTCGGTTGGTTTAATATGCACATGTATTGAAGTAATATGATTGAAAATCTGCTTATGTTATATTTGTTTTGATTTATGTTCTATATATGTTATATAATGATATATGTTGGGATATGTTTTAAATGTATAAATGCCATTAATGTTTAAGTCATGTGGTTCGGACATTTTTATGTATTAAGTACTTGTAATATAACTTGTTGCACATTGTTTAATTGAATATGTTGTAATGTTATATGAATAAAAAAATAGTAGAAAAGATCATATTGCTTTGTGCTTGAATTCAAATGAATGTCTATTCCGGATTGTGTTTTGTTCGGTAATGCCTCATAACTCTAATCCGGCGACGGATACGGGTTAGAGGTGAATTTGGGTTACAGAGTATTACTGAACAAATAAAACATTTAAACATTCATTTCATACACCATTATACACATAATATAAAACAACTATTCACATATATATCATCCCGAAATCGGGCCCTCGAGGCCTTAGAAATACCTTAGGAACAATTCGGGACCAATTTGAAGTCATTTGGAAAGTTTAAGAAAAAGTTACAAAATTTTGACTACAGGGGTCACACAACCGTGTGGCCAGGCCGTGTGCCTCACACGGTTGAGACACACCCTCATGTCTTAGACCGTGTAACCTTTGAACTAGGGACACACGGTCTTGTCCCAGCCCGTGTCCTCACCCGTGTAACTCTCTGAGTAGGGTCACATGCCTATGTGCCAGGCTGTGTGACTCTTGAAATAGCCCCATACACCCGTGTGCCAGGCTATGTAACTAACTGACTTGCATACAAAGGAACTTACAGGAGACACATGGCGATGTCGTCAAGCCGTGTGTCACACATGATTGAGTCACACACTCGTGTCTCAGGCCGTGTGGGCATAAAATTTCCCAAAATAAAGTCATTTCCATCACCAATTCATGCATACACCTATAGTCCTTTTTTGCACATAATCAAGACATCAAAACCTTACCAAAACATACATATAATGGCCAATTCAAGAGTCCTAAATCAACCAACCAATATGTCATTCAAGGCACATCAAATACATTCATCCAAACTTACCTAAACATGTATATGTTACCACATTTCAATCATCCACATCTAGCTCAATACTTTCCCAAAACATACCATATCTTGACCATATTCAAACCAATTCAATACATACCATTAGAGCCATCCAAACATGCAACATAACGTTGCCACATTGCCACAAACTAGCATGGCATCAAATGTACCAAACCAAGATAACTTATACGTACCAAAACATCAACTAATCATTCAACTATCTACCATTACAAGTCCACCTATACATGCCATTATAAACTTGGCCAAAACATTCAAAAACTATCGATATTTATGCTAGATAGTGTGATAGATCTCCGACGAGCTTCCCAACTGATCGAGCTTCTGATAATCTATAAAACATAGGAAAGAAACTGCGTAAGCAAATAATTCTTAGTAAGTTCGTATAACATAAACACAACTTACCATAGCACATAATGCTTAGTAAGTTCGTATAACATAAACACAGCTTACCATTCACTTGCATAATGTAAATAGCATAATTAAAGCATCAACTAATACCACAAGCTTGGCACAATGCCTATACAACATCAATAACTACACAAGTTAGTGCATTTATACATGGTTCAAATTAGTTCATCCATAGCAAGTAACTTAAATCATTATTCATACCATTTAAGTCACCATTTCCTTTTTGAAAGTACATGATATACTCCATTAGGACACTTACCATTTCCTTTCCTTTACATTGTTGCTCACACAAGCTGTGATATGGGCCTGCTCACACGAGTTGTGGGTCGGAATGTAAGGTACACGATGCTGCTCACACGAGCTATGGATTATCCACAACAAATGTAGGACCTCAGTCGTCGGTAGGACATTCAAGACCAACACCCAAAACATGAAATCCCTAATGACATGTCATTTTTATCCTACGAATTCCTAATGTTCAACCGGGACTCAATAACTGTCATAGCATTGTTTTGGGTATATATTGTTCAATAGAATTATAAATACATAATAACATACAATTTAATAACATGAATATAGTAATCCGTACATACGAACTTACCTTAACGACTAAGGCGTAAAAACGAAGTCGAACTAATTTGAGGCTTTAGCTTTTCCCCGATCTAAATCCGTACATGGTCTATCTTAATCTAAATAGACAATTTCAACCCATTCAATATTTCTATTATTCAATTCAGTCCATAATTCATATCTACACAAAATTACTATTTTGCCCCTAACATTTCAACTTTTCACAATTTAGTCCTTAAGCTCATAAATTGAAATTTAAGCATTTTAATCCTCTTTTCAAGCTATTAGATTTATCTAGGGACTTAAACTGATCCATACAAACCATCATTTCACAAACTTAACATGGACTTTTCATTTTTTTACAAACAAGTCCCTAAATACAATTTTTATCAAAAATCACTTTACAAAACTTGTTTATTTATCAACAAAGAGTCATAATCTATCATTAAACATCAAGAATCATACAAAAGCATTCATGGCATAACCCTCAACCTTTAAAAGTTTTACAGATTGATCCTCGAGCTAGCTAGATTAAGCTAAAACGACTTAAAAACATAGAAATAATTAAAAAATCATACCATGCAAGCAAAACAACTTGGCCGAATGCTCCAAACCCTAGAAATGGTGTTTTGTTCTTCAATTTTGGTGGTGAATTTTCAATTAAGAAGATGATACCATCTTTTTACCTTATTTTACTATACTTAATAATTAAATTACTTTATTAACCTTACGTATTAACATTAACTTTATATTTTTATAAAGTCCATTCACTTTATATTTTTATAGCCATTTGGTGCTTTTAACAAATAGAACTCCACTTTTGCACCTTTTACGATTTAATCTTTTTCACTTAATTAGTCATCCAAATATCTAAATTTCATAACGAAATTTTAATACGACTTTACTAGCATCACATAGACATTAAAATATTAATAAAATAAAAATTTACTCATCAGATTTGTGGTGTAACACCCCAAACCCGGTCAATACGCCATGACCGAATCCGGCATGCCACGAAGGAAAACGTTTTGAAGAAAAACAAGTTAACGATTAAATTTTTGTGAAAAACTCTTTGTTGAACTTTGTTTGTAGAAAACAAGTGTATAATAAATTGAAAGCTGATAATTTACTTTTGAAAACCTCAAAATAAGTCTTAAAAACTTAGTTGCAAATCCATAGATTAGAAAACCTTTTAATATTTTAAAGAAACCAAAGTGATTAGGTTGAAAACTGTATCTAAAAGAAATTTGGAAAGGTTGAGTTTTATAAAAATAGTATGAGTTATCGGAAATACTTAAGATGATAAAATTATCAAATGATTTATGTTACCCGATGGTAATGTTTTAAAAACCATCGCATTTTGTAATTTAGAAAACTTTATGCTCAAATTATTATATCAAACATGTAAATTTGTAAGCCAAATTTAAGTCAAATCCAAAACATATAAATAATCCAAAACATAAATAAACAGGCCTTATTACAAATCCATAAAAATATGAAAACCAAATTTAAATAAAGTACCCAAATGGAAGTTCATGTAAAACCAAATTTTATTGCATGGCCTCCTCGAGTTCATCCGGCTCCTTATCCGCGATCTCACGAATCACCTGAAAAGATATCCCACTGAAGGGTGAGTCAACAGACTCAATGTGTAACAATACACTAAAAGTCCAATCGATCATAGCAATAAAGCCCATTTAAAATCACATTTAGCCATAAGCCCATAATATAGTAAATCAGATATTCATATGTACATGTAAAATGAAACGCAATCCCGAGCCCAACCTAGATATCCATCTGCTACACACCACCCGTACCAGCCAATCACACCGTGGGGATTACTAAATCGACCCTCCATCCGCTACACACCATCAAAGGCAGTTGCTGCAGTCAACATGCACATCGCCCTTATAATCGTGGCATAGCCACCAGATAATCGTGACAGAGTCACCGGATTCATAGTATCGTGACCGAACTCACCGGATTCATAATATCGTGACCGAAGTCACCGGATTCATAATATCGTGACCGAAGTCACCGGATTCATAATATCGTGACCGAAGTCACCGGATTCATAATATCGTGACCGAAGTCACCGAATAATGTGGTAAAACCACCGGAACACTTCCCCTTTCAATATTACCCATATGCCCATGCAGTAACATATTATTTCAATATCATGCCATGTACCCCATAATCATATCGGAATCGGACACATATCATATTATGCATATAGCATTATTAACGATGCAAATATCATGCCTTGTACATTATCCCAAAAATCATAATCAAATATCGAATATGTTTCATATTAAAAATCATACATAGTACAAAGGAATAACGTACCTCAATTCACCGTACCATTGAATGGTACCCGAAGCCATAATCATTTATATTTCTTTAGAAAAACATTTTTATCATTAAAGCTATTAATCTATTAGAAGTTTAGTATAAGTTACACACCTGATAATAGTGATAACTAAACTTTCCCGTTCGTCAATACCCTCGGAATCTCGAACAACATCTATACGTGATTTCTCTCCGATTGATGGTTCATAACCCGATGATGAACCACGAACAAAAAATGGCTCGGGGGTACGAACGACTTCAAATAAATGATTATCACTGGCAGAGGGTCCACATCCCGGTGGAAAGTCTCGAACTCCCGATACAGCCCTTCGCTTGAAATTTGAGGGTATTGCGGAACCACCCCTCTTCCAAACACTATGAACTGCTCTTTTCGAACCCATACTTGATTCTCCAAAATCTAACGTTCACGGAAAGAAGATAATAAACGAACGATAGAGTCCCCTAAAACTTAATCGATTAGAAGACCATCTAAAACGATATAACAAGCATAAAGATCCTTACCTTAACACTTCGATTCAATTCCGATAATCGTCACTTACCTAAGGAGTTGTCAAAATCCTTGAATAATAATATCCTTTTCCACACGATCTTAGAATGGCTATAGTCGACTATCAATAAAGAAATAATCAACACTCCATTATACCACTACCAAAATAAAAAGATTTGTTTGAAAGAGAAGAGATAAAGAAAATTCGGTCAAAAAGATCCTCACAAGACAAAACTATTACGGCAAAGTGATAGAGTGAGACACAAATAGGATTCGGCTAGAGCAAATAATGGAAGAAAAGAAAAGAGAAATGAGAGAAGGAAAATTCGGCCTAAGGAAATTAAAATAAGAATTGTGGATTATTGAACAATATGAAAAAGAATGAAAAAGAGAGATGAGAACTAGAGAGGTTGTTTTCGGTTACAAAGGAATAAGAGATGAGAGGGAGGTTTCAAAGAAGATTCGGCCAAAAGTCTAAGAGGGAAGAAAAATCAACAACACCTAATGGACATTCGGCTATGGCTCACTATGATGCACTAGAGAAAAGTTGGTAAAGTTCTAAAAGAATAGGTTTTTGGTTAAGACACAAAACAAAGAAAGAAAGCCAAAACTAAAACAAAATTGAACCTAAATGCCAAGAACATATTCGGCTAAAGAGAAGAGCTTTGGGGAGGAAAAGAAAAATGCCAAAGATGCACAAAAATGCTAAAATGACCAACCAATTCCCCCCCAAACTACCTATCAAATTCGGCCACCCCCTAGCCTTACATGCCGTCCACATACATGATCTCCCAAGTCAAAACTTACCACTCAATTCTTACCATAGCAAGACACCCCACATCATGCCTTATTTTCTCCCATTAGCCTTAAAATCTTTGATTTCTTTCCCAAACATCAAACTTACCTTAAGCAAATATTCTACTTGCCAAAAGTTGAAAGTCCAACCCATCATAAATTTGAATTGACCGTCCATTAATGCTAGGATGCACAAAATATAAACATTCTCAAAATGCCTTCCATGTTACTCGAACCACTTCCCTCAAGCAACTTTCCAAGCTCCTTATCCACATTGCCACTAATTCCTCTTGTGCTTTAATTTAACACTTAAATTAACTTAAGTGTCAAGCTCACCTAATCCACTTCATTAAATAAACCATACTAGAATTATTCTAGCTTCCTAAACAAAATCAAACCTTCACAAGACTATGCTAACACACAAACAATACTACCCGAGCTAACACAAGTAATAAAAATAATACTAAAATTTTTCCTAAAGCCCAAGGTCCAATTAGCCCAATCCTACTAGGCCCAATTTCAGGATGTTACATGTGGTCCCGAAACACTACTCTAATTTCACTGAAAATGGGTCGGTTTGTCCCATATTGATAACTCTTTATTTCTTCTAACATCATAATTAATATCAATATTTCCAAACCTTAAACTATGAATAATCTCCGCCAAAGCCATTTTATTCTTATGAATCAAAACTTTAGCATCAATAGTCTTCTCAGCCATTACTTGATCACATCGAGACTTCCAAATCAACCAACAGGTAAAAACAACTCTAAGCTTCAAACTCAACATCACATCCTGTAACACCCCTAACTCGTAACTGTCGCCAAAATAGGTTAAGAGGCATTACCGGACTAGTAACTCAATTCAGAACAATCATTTATCAAATATCATCTCATTTCAGTAAATATCATTCATTCACATTCAATATATATTTAAATCGAGCATACAAAGCTTCAATCATGCATTCGGGGACTAAATCGGTAACATATGAAAATTTTGGAAACTTAGAAAAAATTCAAGTATCACACGTCCGTGTGAACAAGCCGTGTGCCTCACACGGCTAGTAGGCACGTTTGTGTCTTAGACCGTGTGAAAACAAGGTATACTTACTGACTTGTGTCACACGGCCGAGGACACGCCCGCGTGCCAGGCCGCGTGAAAACTGGAGAGTACACTAACTTGGGTCACATGGCCAACCAAACGCCCGTGTGTCTAGCCGTGTGCCCTTAGAAATGGCCATACAAGCCCATGTATTAGGCCGTGCCAAAACTGTAGGGTATACTGACCTATGTAACACGGCCAAGCCACACGCCCGTGTGCTAGGCCGTGTGCCATTTAGGGGGTACACTAACTTGTACCACACGGCTGGTCACACGCCCGTGTGTGAGGCCGTGTGGAGCATACTGACTTCAATTCCCTTTCGACACCAAGGGACACACTACTGTCTAACATGACCGTATGTCATACACGGCTGAGACACACTCCTGTGTCCCTACCCGTGTGCACAAAAATAGGCTATTTGCAAAGCCATATGCCACCCTATACACACAAGAATTCACAAGCATAAATGACCACATTTCATAACCCAATTGGCAATCGTTCCATAACATTTCATACACATAATATACCAATTCAATTGATTTTTAAATTACCTAATAAATATCATGCATAATCCATTCATATATCAACTACATAACAAGACATCTTTTGCACATTTTCATTCCATCAATTCCTTGGCAAAAACATACCATAATTGCATACTTATACACAACCAAAACATAGTACTAAAATAAGCCAAATCACATATCTTAACTTATACATAAAAACATACCAAAATCATGATATCAAGTAACATAACTAACATCTTTGAAACTAGCCTATACATGCCATATTTACATATATCCACAAGTTCAAAAGTACCAATCGAAAATTGGATAGTGTGATGTGCAACTCTAACTTGTCTGCAACGAGCGAGCTATCGAACCTCTATAAAACAAGGAAATGAAATAAAGTAAGATTTATAGCTTAGTAAGCCCGTATAATTCAGAATTAAACTTACCATTTATACCAAACCAATACAAATAACTAAGGTAAACTCCATACAATTTCCAAATGCCTATCACAAGCATTTATCCATAGGTTAGACATGTTAATACATGAAATCATCCATTATCACAATTCAATACTCAATATAACTAGCATTCAACATTTTGTTCTCAATCATATAACCAATAATCCATTCAATAACAGCACTCATCCATGTAAACAGAATTTATGCCCGTTGAACCTATTAGAACTCCAAAGGATACTCGGGTGATAAACATCAGTAATCCGTCAATTGATTATCATTTCTGCTCTTTCGAGCCATGATCGGTAAGCTCCTCCTGAGCTGATGCACAGTAAGCTCTATTGAGCTGAAACTGTAAGCTCTATTGAGCTGAAACATTAAGCTCCAATGAGCTGAAAACAGTAAGCTCTTACGAGCTGATATATCGGTAAGCTCATACGAGCTGTGGTGAGTTCGCAACAAATGTAGGAGCTCGACCAAAACGGTAACCCTAGTGACATGTCACTTGTATCCTACGAATTCATATGGTTCAAACGGGAACAAATATATTATATCAATAAGGCATTCATATTTCAAGGATACCAATTATTCAATTATACAATCATTTCAAATATTTACAAATATATAAAAGTTTAATTCTAATTATACGAACTTACCTTGAGTTGCTCTGACGGAAATTATTGTCTATTCGCCAACCTTTCTTTTTCCTCGATCTAGTTCATGTATTTGCTTATCTTGATATGTAATATATCAAATTTAACCCATTCAATAGCTATTCAATTCAATTAAGCTCATATTTCCTAATTTTGGCAAATTACACATTCGTCCCCCAATGTTTTACATTTTTCACAATTTAGTCCCTAAGCTCGTAAAAATGAAATTCATTCAATTTTCATGAAACCCAAGCCTAGCCGAATTTATTATACAATACTAGCAGCCCATATTTTTACTTTATTCACACTTTTTAACTACAACATTTCACATTTTCTTAATTTAACCCCTTTTTGACATTTTTGTCAAAAATCACTTTACAAAAACTATTAATCTAACATCAAACCTTCCAAAACTATCATTAATCATCTAAACAACCAAGCATTCAACAATGGCATCATTCAAAATCCGTAACAATTTCAAAATCTAAGGTACGGGCTAGCTAGACTACGAAGCAACAATCTCAAAAACGTAAAAATCATTAAAAACCGATCCAAAAACATACCATAATCTAGCCATCAAAGTAGTCGAATGTTTAAACTTATCTAATAGCTTTCTCAAGCTTTAGTTTTGATGGAAAGATGAACATTTGCATGCATTTCCATATTTTGTTTTAATAAATTAATCATAATAGCCATTTTACTATTTTAACCTTTGCAATTAATCACAAAAATCATGCAATTTAAGTCCATTACCGTCCACTCATGTCATTAGTGAGCTAATTTCAAACCAAGTACTCATACATTTTAAATATATAGCTATTTAATACATTTAAACAATAGAACTCAACTTTTATGCATTACGCGATTTAGTCCTTTTTACCGAATTAAGCATTCAAACAGTAAAAGTTTCTTTATGTAACTTTTACATAATTAATCCATGATGCTATAGACCTTATTAAAATAATAAAATAAGTACTTTGACTTCGGATTTGTGGTCCCAAAACCACTATTCTAATTTGACCTAAAAATGGGTTGTTAAACCTCTCCCCCCTTAGGGATTTTCGTCCCCGAAAATCTTACCGGTAAAGAGGTTAGGGTACTATTTTCGCATAGCTTCCTCTGGTTCCCACGTAGCTTCCTTAATCCTGTGTTTATGCCAAAGAACTTTCACTAGAGCTATTTGTTTATTTCTCAACTCATTGACCTCAAGGGCCAGAATCCTGATCGGTTCTTCGTTATACGTCAAATCAGCTTGTATCTCAACATCTTATTTCTCAACTTTTTGATCTCACAGGACAAAATCCTGATTGGTTCTTCGTTATATGTCAAATGTTTGTATCTCAACATCCATCGGAGAAATCACATGTGATGGATCGGATCTATATCGACGTAGCATAGAAACGTGAAAAACATTATGGATCTTTTTAATTTCAGATGGTAACGATAATCGATATGCTACAAGCCCTATTCTTTCAATGATCTCATACGGCCCGATGAATCGTGGACTCAGTTTCCCTTTACGTTCGAAACGAAGAATCTTCTTCCACGGTGCCACTTTTAAAAACACTCTGCATAGGATTTCTGTCGATCTGAAGCTGCTTTTAAACTATCACGAATCGTTTTCACTTTTTCTTCAATTTCTCTGATCAATTCAATCCCGTGAATCTTTTTCTCAATCAATTCAGTCCAGTATAGTGGAGTTCGACATTTGCGGCATATAAAGCTTCGTACAGTGCCATCTTTATACTCATTTGGAAACTGTTGTTATACGCAAATTTAATCAACGGTAAATATTTTTCCCAACTGCCCTCAAACTCTAAAATACAACATCTCAACATATCTTCGAGAATCTAAATAACTCTCTCGGTCTGACCGTTAGTCTGAGGATGAAAAGCAATACTGAAATTCAACTTGGTTCCCAGAGCTTCTTGTAGTTTCTTCTAGAATCGTGATGTAAATCTCAGATCTCTATCAGAAATAATAGATAGTGGCACTCCGTGTAACCGAATAATTTTAGAAATGTACAATTCTATTAATCTATCAAGTGAGTAATCTGTACGTACTGGTATGAAATGAGTAGAATTCATTAGTTAATCAACGATAACCCAGATAGCATCTTTCTTTTTCAGAGATAGGGGCAGTCCCAACACGAAATCCATTGTAACTCTGTCCCGTTTCCACTCGGGAATCATCACAGACTGTAGTAATCCAGCAGGCACTTGATGTTCAGCTTTTACTTGCTGACAAATCAAACATTTCGATACAAACTTCGATATATCCCGTTTCATACCCGACCACCAGTACAGCTGTTTCAGATCATTATACATCTTGGTGCTTCCCGGATGAATAGATAAGCAGCTATGGTGTGCTTCATGCAAAATCTTTTGAATGAGTTCTGAATTTCTCGGTACACAAATTCTATTTTGAAACATTAAACAGTCATTAGTTCCAATATGAAATTCTAAATCAGAATGAGACTCACATTGAATTCGTTTAGCTTATAAATCACCGTCATCTTTTTGAGCTTCACAAATTTGTTGAAGAAATACCGGTTTAGCTTTTAATTCAGCTAAAATTGACCCATCATCACAAATCATCAACTGGGTGTTCATTGTTCGTAATGCAAACAAATATTTTCGGCTCAAGGCATCAACAGCAACATTAGCTTTTCCCGAGTGATAATCAATCACAAATTCATAATCTTTTAGTAGCTCGAGCCATCTTCGCTGTCGCAAATTCAAATATTTCTATGACATCAAATATTTCAAACTCTTGTGATCCGTATAAAGGTGGTATTTCTCACCGTATAAGTAGTGTCGCCAAATTTTCAATGCGAATACAATTGCGGCCAACTCTAAGTCATGTGTTGGATAGTTCTTTTCATGCGGTTTCAATTGTTGGGAAGCATAAGCTATAACTTTTCCTTCTTCCATCAGAACACATCCCAAACCATTTAATGACGCGTCACTATAAATCATAAATTCCTTCCTCGATTCCGGTTGAACCAATACGTGTGCTTCAGTTAACAGTACTTTCAACTGTTCGAAACTCTGCTGCCATTTTATTTAGCATTCGAACTTCACATCTTTTTAAAGCAATCGTGTCATCGGTGTCACAATCATCGAGAATCCTTTCACAAATCTTCAGTAATATCCCACTAAGCCCAAAAAACTATGGACTTCAGACACATTTCTTGGAGGTTTCCAATCAACAATAGCAGAAATTTTACTCGGATCAACTCTAATAACGTCAGCTGAAACAATATGCCCCAAAAATCCAACCTCTTTGAGCCAAAACTCACATTTACTGAATTTTGCAAATAACTGCTTATCACGTAGAGTTTGTAACACAATTCTCAAGTGCTCAGTATGCTCAGATTCATCAAGTCCATAAAAATGGCAGGAGCATTAGTTAAACCGAAAGGCATAACAAAGAATTCATAATGACCATACCTTGTTCTAAATGCGGTTTTCGACACATCCGACTCTTTAACTCACATCTAATAATAACTCGATCTCAAATCAATCTTTGAAAATACTGTAGCCCCTTTCAACTGATCAAATAAATCATCAATCCGCGGTAGAGGATATTTTTTCTTTATAAACACTTTATTCAACTGTCTGTAGTCGATACACATTCTCATCGTGTCATCTTTATTTTTCACGGTGCACCCCAGGGAGAATAACTCGGTCGTGCAAAACCTCTGTCTTTCATTTCTTGCAACTGAGCTTTCAATTCTTTTAATTCTATTAGAGCCATTCTGTATGGAGCTATCGATATCGGTGTTGTTCCTGGTACTAATTCAATACCAAATTCAACTTCTCTGATCGGTGGCAAACCCGGTAATTCTTCTGGAAATACATCCGAAAACTCACAAATAACAGGTACAGATTCAATCTTTGATTCAGACACCTTTGTATCTAATACGTATGCAAAATATGCACCACAGCCCTTTTTCATATATTTCTGAGCTAGCATAGACGATATCACAATAGGTAATTCATTCGAATCACCAGACTTAATCCGAAGAATCTCACCATTTTGACATTTCAATTTGATAGTCTTCTGTCTACAATTCACAACCGCATCGCGCATAGTCAACCAGTCCGTTCCAAGAATCACACCAAACTCATCGAACGGTAGAAGCATCAAGTTAGCCCAAAAATAGTAACCCCGAAAACCATCGCCAGAATAGGTTAAGAGGCATTACCGGACTAGTAACTCAGTTCAGAACAACCATTTATCAAATATCATCTCATTTCAGTAAATATCATTCATTCACATTCAATATATATATTTAAATCGAGCATACAAAGTTTAAATCATGCATCCGGGACTAAATCGGTAACATGTGAAAATTTTGGAAACTTAGAAAAATTTCAACATTACAAGTATCACATGGCTAGTAGACACGCCCGTGTTTTAGGCTGTGTGAAAACAGGGTATACATATTGACTTGTGTCACACAGTCGAGGACACGCCCGTGTGTCTAGCCCGTGTGCCCTTCGAAATGGCCACACTCCCGTGTATCAGGCTGTCCCAAAACTGTAGGGTATACTAACCTATGTAACACGGCCAAGCCATATGCCCGTGTACTAGGCCGTGTGCCATTTAGGGGGTATACTAACTTGTACCACACGGCTGGTCACACGCCCTTGTGTGAGGTTGTGTGGAGCATACTGACTTCAATTCCCTTTCGACACCAGGGGACACACGACCGTGCAACATGACCGTGTGTCACACATGGCTGAGACACACTCCCGTGCCCCTGTCCGCATGGACAAAAATAGGCTCTTTGCAAAGCCATAGGCCACCCTATACACACAAGAATTCACAAGCATAAATGACCACATTTCATAACCCAATTGGAAATCATTCCATAACATTTCATACACATAATATACCAATTCAATTGAGTATTAAATTACCTAATAAATATCATGCATAATCCATTCATATATCAACTACATAACAAGACATCTTTTGTACATTTTCATTCCATCAATTCCTTGCCCAAAACATAGTACTAAAATAAGCCAAATCACATGGCTTAACTTATACATAAAAACATACCAAAATCATGATATCAAGTAACATAACTAACATCTTTTAAACTAGCCTATACATGCCATATTTATATCCACAAGTTCAAAAGTACCAATCGAAAATTGGATATTGTGTTGTGCAACTCCAACTTGTTCGAAACGAGTGAGCTATCGAACCTCTATAAAATAAGGAAATGAAACAAAGTAAGCTTTATAGCTTAGTAAGCCCGTATAATTCAGAATTAAACTTACCATTTATACCAAGCCAATACAAATAACTAAGGTAAACTCCATACAATTTCCAAATGCCTATCACAAGCATTTATCCATAGGTTAGACATGTTAATACATGAAATCATCTATTATCACAATTCAATACTTAATATAACTAGCATTCAACATTTCATTCTCAATCATATAACCAATAATCCATTCAATAATAGTACTCATCTGTATAAACAGAATTTATGCCCGTTGAACCTATTAGACCTCCAAAGGATACTCGGGTGATAAACATCAGTAATCTATCAATTCATTATCATTTTTGCTCTTTCGAGCCATGATCGGTAAGCTCCTCTTGAGCTGATGAATAGTAAGCTCTATTGAGCTGAAGCGGTAAGCTCTATCGAGCTAAAACAGTAAGCTCGAATGAGCTGAAAACAGTAAGCTCTTACGAGCTAATATACTAGTAAGCTCATACGAGCTGTGGAGAGTTCGCAACAAATGTAGGAGCTCGACCAAAACGGTAACCCTAGTGACATGTCACTTGTATCCTACGAGTTCATATGGTTTAAATGGGAACAAATAGATTATATCAATAAGGCATTCATATTTCAAGTATACCAATTATTCAATTATACGTTCATTTTAAATATTTACAAATATATAAAAGTTTGATTCTAATTATACGAACTTACCTTGAGTTGCTCGGACGAAAATTATCGTCTATTCGCCAACCTTTCTTTTTCCTCGATCTAGTTCCGATATTTGCTTATCTTGATCTATAATATATCAAATTTAACCCATTTAATAGCTATTCAATTCAATTAAGCTCATATTTCCTAATTTTGGCAAATTACACATTTTGTCCCCCAATGTTTTACATTTTTCATAATTTAGTCCCTAAGCTCGTAAAAATGAAATTCATTCAATTTTCATGAAACCCAAGCCTAGCCGAATTTATTATACAATACTAGCAGCCCATATTTTTACTTTATTCACACTTTTAACTACAACATTTCACATTTACTCAATTTAACCCCTTTTTTGACATTTTTGTCAAAAATCACTTTACAAAAACTATTAATATAACATCAAACCTTCCAAAACTATCATTAATCATCTAAACAACCAAGCATTCAATAATGGCATCATTCAAAATCTATAACTGTAACACCCCTAACCCGTATCCGTCGCCGGATTAGGGTTACGGGCATTACTAAACCTCACACCAGTCAACGTGCTTTATAAGATCAAATACTATGACCAATATGTACCAAAATCTACTATCACAACTAACATGTGTATTTCATCTAATATCAATTCATTTACTCCATAACACAAATAATATCATTAACATCGAATATGGACTAATTATGATCATATAGCAAAATACCATTTAATAGCCTATCCAAAAACATATACCGATCATACATATAACATTTAAGGCCATATGCATCACATACGAATATGTACCTTCCTTATTACATTACCATATGCGATTATACCATGAACAAAGTTTCAAAGGAACAACTTGATTATCACATAGTTTCTTGCCACATTCGGTATTATTCTCTATGTATACATGTAAATATCTCATTACAAGTATATCTTATTAAGATATTATACCAATGAATTAGCTATTTATAACACATATCAAAACTTATATTATCATTAAAAAGGAAAATTCAAATTCCTAATTAAATTACACCTAACCGAATACCCATAAACAAGTTCACATTTAATGGCTCTTTAATGTATCACATTTAGTAAACACATGTACAAGATTAAAGAGCCATTAAATGTGATTAAAGAAACATAGCCATTTTCGCATGGCATATGTAAATATATACGGCTTTACAAGATTTTCCAACACAACCCAAAAGACTTAATCTATACATGCCATAAGCTTCCAAAAGAGAAACATCTTATAGAATACCAAAATAGGTGATAGTATGATGTACTTCCAAAGTGATCCCTAAGCACGAGCCAAGCTCCCAAAAAGAAATATACAAATTCAAAAACAACCAAGAACAAAGTAAGCTTCCCCAGCTTAGTAAGATTTAAACAATTCATATACAAATAAAATTATTCAAAAATTCATAACAAATCACATGTAAATCATCCTTGCCGAATAACCAATATTCAAGAATAGAATTTGTAGCAACTTATATTGAATTAGTTACACACACACACACACACACACACACATATATATATATATATATATAAACTTTACCTACTTCCATAAATCACCATCATGTATTAATAATTAATATATATACATTATGTATTTACCGAATCCTATACCTCCATTTCATGTTACCATGAAATTTCTATAAAATATACATAACACGTACCTTTAGATACCTACCTTCCAACCTTAAATAATAGTACATGGCATAATGAAATACTTGAATATTACTCGTACTCACCTTCATAAAACGAGCCTAACATATAAATACCAAACTTGTATCATCACTACCAGAATTTAGTAACGTATCGCACACATAGTGCCGTTACTTTAGCAATTTCTGCACATTTAGTGCCGACTTTCCGTAACGTATCGCACACACAGTGTCGTTACCTTAATAATTCGCACACATAGTGCCCTGTAACCGATTTCGCATACTTAGTGCTCGGTGACATGCTCGCACACTTAGTGCCTTTCATAATCCGTTATTCATTCCGTCCTATACATGTATAAATGAAAACCTATCCACTGAGTCACATATAATTACATACACCAAAATATGTCATTAATATTTTCTATTCAATATTATAACACATTCGGCCAAGCCTTTGTCATGCATCCAACCGATTCATAAAAAAAAATCAATCACATTCTAGCTTAATATCTCACATACATATATTACATTATCAACATTAAAGTGTCCTTTTTATGCAATTATACCCAAATTATAAACAACCTCTCATTCGGGCAATTTAAAACAAATATAATAAGGCATTCGGCAATGTATAAATTAACATTCCTATCTCCTCTTAATAAAAGTCCAATTTATAAAATAAAATTCAATTTAACCCAATTGCTTAAATCTTACCTCGGATATCGACGGATTAAACTTCCCGACTAGTCGTTCAACTTAGCTCTTCCCCGATCCAAATCATTTTCCTTTTGTTCTCGATCTAAATAATTTCAAATGGAACTCTCTTCAACACATTTTTATTCAATTTAATCCAAAAACTCATACTTATTAAATTTACCATTTTACCCTAGTATTTACAACTTTTGCAATTTAGTCCATAAAGCACAAAACACAAATTACATGGAATTTGAGTCCATTCCTCAAGAGCCGAATGTATTTCTAGTTCATGTAAGTCCTTACAAACTACTTATTCATCATTTTAATCCCCCAACAATTTAATCTAACATCTAAATTCTAATTTGCTCATTTTCACTAAGAGTTCAAGAACAAAACTTACTACCCTATCACTAATCATCAATATTTTTCCATTAACCAACAAGAACATCAACTTTCTTCAATGGTATCTCATGAAAATAACAATCAAACTTCAAATTACCACATGGGCTAATTAAAGCTCACAACAATAAGCTCAAAAATGCAAGAATTATTAAAAATCAAACTAAAAGGTTACCTTAATCAAGCTAAAAATGACCGAACCCTTGAAGCCAAATTTTTTTCTTTTCTCCTTTGATGGTTTCGGCTAAAAGAAGAAGATGATAAAAACAATGCACTTTCTCCCTTCTCTTATTTTATTAAAGTTTTATTCCCACTATCTTCATAATAATTAATATAATATTAATATATGACATATATTTAACTTAACAAACACACAAACACATGATTTAATATCAATCTTGCCGTCCACTACAAGAAGAATTGGGGAAATTGCAACATAAAACCCATTAATTTAAAAGACACTTTGTTTTAATCCTCACAACCAAGCAAATGGAAAATTTTACCACTCTTGCATTTCAATCCTTTTTCATAAATTAAACATATAAACAATCAAATTATCTCACTATATTCTAACACATGCTTAAACATATATCACAAATATTAAATTAAATATAAAATTATTTTTCTAACTCGGATTCGTGGCCCCGAAATCACCGTTTCGATTAGGGTCATAATTGGGCTGTTACAATAACAACTTCAAAATCTAAGGTACGGGCTAGCTAGACTACGAAGCAACAATCTCAAAAATGTAAAAATCATTAAAAATCGATCCAAAAACATACCTTAATGAAACACCCCAAACCCGGCCCACGAGCTTTGACCAGATTTGGTATGTTCCTCAAGTAAACCGGTTTCAAATTCTTTTGTTACTTAGAGAAAAACTTGTGTGATTTAAAAAAAAAATTGTTTGGGTTGGGCTTGTGTTGAAAACAAACTGGATTTTTATATTAGAAAACCCTTTTTCTATTTTAAGTAATAAACATATCGAGTATATTTTCAAATAAAATACTTAGTCTTTAACTTAATCAAAATTTGTAACACAATAAAACAACAAGTAGAAATAAAAATCATTCATCATGGCCTTATGGCCTTATTACATTAAATAGTTTCCAAAATATTTCAAAGTACTAAAATAAATTCAAGAGTCCATAAAAATATAAACTTCATGTGAGCATGGCCACCACAAGTACTGTCGTTCCGGTCCATCACTGTTCATCACCTGAAACATGGTCCCACAACGGGGTGAGTCAAACAGACTCAATGTGTACACGACACTAAATTATAATAGAATCAGGCATACAATAGTTATACATTCAAAACATAAAATACAAGTTATGATGCATTCCCAAACCCAAACCTAATTGTCCATCCGCTACACACCCCCGTACCTGCCAGTCACACCGTGGGGACTACTAAGTCGACCCTCCTTCCGCTACACTCCAAATTGCGGTCTTAGGTCACCGCATTCATGGTCTTAGGTCACCACGTTCAGATTACTGTGGTCTTAGGTCACCACTTTCAGATTACTGTGGTCTTAGGTCACCACTTTTCACTTCCCCTTTCAAACAAACCCATATGCCCATAACATATTATGCAATTACATGCCCAAGTTCACATTCTTATCATATTCTCATGTTACGAATAACATTTTTCATATTCCTAGTAGAAGTAGGAAACGTACCTGAGTACTTAGTACCATATCATGGTACCTTAGCCACTTTCATATTCTTAATATCACATATATTATTTAAACACAGCCATAAGACGTATTATGAAATAGTGTGGGGTACACACCTGATTCGCTTAACAGATTCCTTGAGATCCCAAGATCTGATCTACTGCCTTAGATCTCAAGTTCCTACAATTGATTAATCACTTTTTACCTTAATAAAAAGCCATTCCGCCAAAATTCCAAATCCTAGTAGGATTAGTATTCTTACCTTGTTGCCGGTTGGATCACCAACAAATCCCGAAACTGTTCCTTGTTTCCCTAGGAATGTCAAAATCCTTAAAACCTTACGTTAGACTTAATCTTAATCATCAAAACATAAATCAAGGCCTTTGGCCGAATATTCACATGTCTTACCTTAATCTTAGAAATCCCGAATACTCCTCCTTTTAGTCGACTACTCTGATAATCCTGAAAGATCCTTCCATATTCGGCAACCAAAATATGTATGGGGTTAGATTATCTCTCGGCTAATCTAAAAGAAAAGAATGGAAATCAAACTTGCTCTTACCTTTGAAGAAATCGACAACACTTATGCTTGAAGCCTTTCCAAGATTCGACTTTTGAATGGATTGGTAAGGAGAAATAGGAAGAAAAGAAAGATGAAGAGATTGGCTTGTTTTACTAGGGTTTTTGGTTTTAACAAAATAGCAGAGAAAAGAGAGAATTGGCTAGGAAAATTTTGGCAGAGAGAGGGGAATGTCTTAAGGAATTTTCGGCAGAGAGAAGAGAAGGAAGAAAAAATTGATGAGTAGCCCTATTTTCCTCCTTTTATAGCCGAACTACTACTCAGAATCCCTTACTTGGCCCCCACTCTTCTTTATTTGATAGCTTTATCTCTTTAATTTAAAATAATTAAAGAAATATCCTTTATTATATCTTATCTCTTAATAAAAATAATACTAATAATAATCCTCTTTTATCTCTTCCTTATCTATCAAAATAAAAGAAATAAATCCATATTTATCCATCTATTATCTCTTCAAAAAAAAATCCAATTTAAATCCCTTATTTATCCCATTAATTGCCGAAATTTAAAGGGAATAAAACTCCCTTTTTCTAGAAGCCTTGCCGTCCACTCCTCTGCTTCTGGAAGCAAAAATAAAACTCCTTTTATTTGCTTCCCAAGTGACTCGAACCCAGGCCCAACACCTTGCATGTGGCGCCATTCCCAAAGGCCCTAAGTGGCATCTCCAGGCCACTTTTCCAAGCCTGTTTGTGTGTCAAATTTCACAAACTTTTTTTCTTTTAAGGCCACCTTGCCTTAATTTCCTCTTTTAAACTTTAAAACTCGACATTTCTAAGTCATTTCTAAGTTTCCAAAAATTTTCGTTCGGCTCTGTAAACTTGACATTTCCTTACATTTCCAAGTTTCCAGAAATGTTCACTTTCCATTTTTAAACTTAACATTTCTATACATTTTCAGGTTTCCAAAAATGTTCATTTCCAAATCATTTCCATTCATTTCCGGGTTTCCAGAAATGTTCGAAATTTATTCCTAGTACATAAAACATGTCACTTCGTACAATTAAATCGAAAATGCATAGGCCCTTTCCAGGATGTTACACTTAATCTAGCCATCAAAGTAGTCGAATGTTTAAACTTATCTAATATCTTTCTCAAGCTTAAGTTTCTGTGGAAAGATGAACATTTACATGTATTTCCATATTTTGTTTTAGGAAATTAATCATAATAGCCATTTTATTATTTTAACCTTTGTAATTAAACATAAAAATCATGAAATTTAAGTCCATTACCGTCCACTCATGTTATTAGTGGGCTAATTTCAAACCAAGTACTCATACATTTTAAATATATAGCTATTTAATACATTTAAACAATAGAACTCAACTTTTACGCGTTACGCGATTTAGTCCTTTTTACCGAATTAAGCATTCAAAAAGTAAAATTTCTTTACAAAACTTTCACATAATTAATCTATCATGCTGTAGACCTTATTAAAATAATAAAATAAATATTTTGACTTCGGATTTGTGGTTACGAAACCACTGTTCCAATTTGACCTAAAAACGGGCTATTACACATCCACTCTTGTCTATCTGATCAAAAGTTTCTTAAAACCATTTTGAACAAGATCTAATACGTTCGTTTTCCACTTTAAGGCCCACACAAGCCTCAAACCAAATCACCCTCACTCAATCACACCCAAAAAATACATGTTCTATGGTTTCTTCTTTTTTCTCACAAACACAATACATAAAAGATCTTAAACACCCACTTTTCTAGATAATGATATTAGTAGGTAGTGCATCAAAAAAATTTTCCAAAGAAATATTTTTACCTTACTAGTAATCTTCATCTTCCATATGTAATTCCATATTGTTTTATCAATTTGAAAAGAAGTAGGCCTATAAAAAATTATGTGCAACCTTTGCCTTTTAAGTTCCATGTATCTTGACTTGACAGAATACTTCCCATCAATATTAAAAGGCCAAATCCTCCTATCCTTCTCATCCACCTTAATTCTAAGAATCTTGTTTCTATTTCTCCTCTGAAGGGTAGATTGATGGAAGAACTTTGTATTCCTATCACCCAAGGATAACCAAATCTTCTTAGCCCTCTGAGCCCAATAAATCCCTTCTTTCTTAGCCTATTTTCTCCATTCTACTTTCAGTATTCCAATCTATTCACATCCTTTGCCAAACTCTCATCTTCCAATATCAACTCAATTTCCTTCTTCAACTCATCAATCTGACAACTAGTATTCATTTTATTCTTTTTTGCACCATTTGCAAAAGAGTCTTCTACAGTTTCTCAACTTAAAAACCACCCCCTTATTGTACCTCTCACCTTCACTATTCTCTCAACTCTTCTTAATAGTCTCTTTACACTCCTTTTGTAACAAGCAACTAACCTCAAATCTAAATCTCCTAGAAGATTTCCCATATTTGTAATCAGAATCAACAACAATAGGACCATGATCAAATCCACAAAGTGACAAATTGATCCCCTGAATATTAGGATAAGATTCCAACCAATCAATATTCATAAGGGCTCTATCCAATTTTTCTTTTATAAGTTCATTTTCTCTTACGCCAAGCCATGTGAACGAATGACCCCTGAAATTAATTTCATTAAGATACACCGACAAATCATATTCCTAAAAACTCTAGCTTCCTCTTTTCCTTAGCTCTACCTCCCAATTTCTCCCTTGAATGTACAATATCATTGAAACCCCCCATGCACATCCAAGGCCCTATCACATTCTCAATGACCTCCCTTCCCTTTTTTCTTTCTTCAAAATTAGGAGCCTCATAAATCCAGAAAATCCTACATCCTTCCTCACTACTAATATTAACCACCATACTATCAATCAATTTTTTTCCTTCATCTAAAATATTCGCCTGCCAATTCACCCTCAACCAAAAAACTAAACCCCCGCTCAAGCCAACAGGTTCCACATAACAAGCCCTCTCAGACTTCGACTTTCTTCTTAGCCTATCAACTTTCTCTTTATTCTTTGTTTCAGCAAAAAAAAAAAAAAAAAGAAAAAAAAAGAAAAGAAATTTGTCCTTAAAGCTTAATAATTGGTACTTTGCGTCTGATATTAAGTCAGTAGCTTATTTCTCATAAATTTGGTGAACAAAGTCTTAATTTAGAAGTAAAGCCTTGTAAAGAACAGTAAAACTATTTTAAAATGAGGGATTCATTGCATAACTAAAGTTTAATCAAGTCGGCATATACAATCGATATTATCTATAAGTTTTAGTTTGGGTATGTGTACTTTATTTGATTTCCCCATCTTAATTCTTCTTGCATCAACCTTAAGCCTAACCTTTTTTGGCTTTGGAATTCAACTATAACCTTGTAATTCTTCTTTTGTTATTAAAATGGTCTTTGAAAGTAAAAAGATCACAAATGCCATAATCTGAAATTAAATTTATTGAAAAATAAATTAGCTGAATTAAAATCAAACGGCTCACATGAAATTTCATCTTTATTAATTCTTTTAAAATAATATCATAAGCAAAAGTATGTGTGATTAAATGTTGTTTGGCATCTAAAAAGGATTTAACGGTGGACGAAATGTTTCGCGGATTTAAAGGTTTGTGTACATTGTAATTCTTTTTGCTGGTTTTGTATTGCTTCTGACTTGAAGCATCCTTTCCTTAAAAAAATAAAAAAACTATGTGGACCTCACAAATCCATCAAACATTCCCTAGTTTAAGCATGTTATAATGAATTATTTAATTTTCTAATTTTATAAAAAAATATTTTAACTTTTATTTAATTTTTTAATCTTTTTTAACTATTAAATTTGTATTGTTTGTCAAGTCACCTTAAAATGGATGAATAAATTAACATTTGTTAACTTTGTTGACGTAACATATATGTAGCAATTAATTAATTTTTTCAACATTTAAAGATACTAAAAAATATTTTTATAATTTTAATATTTTTTAATTTTTTTAAATAACTTTTTTATATTTTTTGTATTTTAAAAAATAACTAATTATTAAAGTGGCATCCAGGTATATGCCATATTAGTAAAATTAATAAATATTAATTTATCTATTTATTTTAGAGAGATTTGATAAATAATACAAATTTAAATATTAAAAGAGACTAAAAATTAATATTTTTTTATAAAATTAGAGGATGAAACAAATAAAAGTTATTTTATGAATTTTAGATTACTCCAATGTTCCTGGAAGTAAACTTAATTAAAATTAAAAGCAAACTTGAATTCTAATTTAAATGGAGAACCCTATATAACTATCTGGCTTTAGGCCTTTGGGAGTGGGATTGGAAACTGAGTCCACTAATATGCATGTAATACATAATAAAAGAAATAAATGAGAAAAAATTGCGCACTCTGCTTTTGTCTTCGGGTAGCATGCTCTTGGTTAGGGACAAAAGAGTCCAAGCCTACAATTTTACTAATGATTGTTGAAGAAAACGGAGGAAAAACAAGTATCTATCAAAATCTTTCTACAGCAAAAAAAATGAATATCCACCCTGAAACCTTGACATTGTTTAGAATTATTGGTTTAGGTTTTTGATAGTACTAATAATTTCATTTGATACATGATATGTAATCATTACTTTTGATATTTTATAAATTTGATGATATACCTTGACCTAAGAGTAAAATAATTTTTTTCTCCTCTAAATTTTATACGAAAGAAAAAACCATTCTAGATTTGTAATAACATTGAAGTGATGATGATGGGAGAAATGGATAAGCTATAGTGTTGATTAGTGTTGGTAATTAATAAACATGCCGAATCTGAGGGGAGGAAAAGAAAGAGGGCAAAAGGGTATTTTTCCCTTATAAATTCATCATCACTTTTATGACATTATGCAAATCTAGAATTCAAACTTTAGGGTAAAAATCACGTCTTAGGTTTAGCATAAAATACTATAAGAATATTCACTTATCTCTTCATATTTAAATTTGATAGTTATTTATTGAGGAAAAAATTGAGAAATAAGAGATGGATGCCATTGAATTTGAAAATTAAATACAATCTCTGCATGGGTACCACACGTCTTACTCTCCTACATCCGTTAGTTGGTGGAGCAATTCTTAATTAATGCAAAAGTTGTACTCTACTCAATTTCTAAAGGACTTAAATCGTCCAGCCCTAAAAGAAACAAAGAAACAACCTAAAAGAAGCAAACTTTAAAAATTGACTACATCTTAATTTTTAGAAGAAGAAAAAAACCCACCAGTTTCTCCTTTGACAATCCACTCTTTCATCTACCACCATCGTTCCACCTTGGAATGATTTGTACTTTTAGTGTCCTCGATGGAAGTTTTTGTAGAAAAAAGAAACCGTCGGAATCTTTCGTTTTTCATTTCTTCGACCCATTTCAAACTTTGTTAGAAAAAATTTTGTCCCTTTTAGCTGCTAACTCTGCCCTTAGGGGCCTCCTTAACCCATACCCTTGTTTTTGGCCAGTTCTTCCCTTCCTCTGCCATCACGTGCACCGCTTAGTTCGTCGTTCGTCTAGCAAAAGAGCAAGTAACATTTTCAAATCTCCGGCATCTTTATTTTATTTCTTGAATAATCACCACAATACTCGATTTATTCACTTCTAATGACTGGATTTTTTTTATTACTGTCAAGGAATCTCCTTCCACTATCAGATTTCAAAAACCTAGCTCCTCAGCCATCGAAACTGCCTGAAGCCATGTTTTTGCCTCCGCCGTGGTGGCATCTGTTATAAAGGTGATGTGGTAAATACATGCAACCAATATATGACCTTCACAGTCCCTGAACAATATTCACATCATTGATTTGAATGTATTGTTGCAAAATACTGCGTCAAAATTATATTTTATCATATCTGCTCTCGGTAGAACCCACATACTGTTGATTCTTCTAGTTGTTGCTGAGGTTTCTATATTAATGATATTACTTTCTGCCTGATATGATTTAATAAATGTTATTACCCCGAATGTGTTTAACTTTTCTCCTTGATGATGGACCTTATTTCTTATCTGCCATATTGCCCAGAAGGATATTGCTACGCATTTTCTTTATTCATCATTCATGTTGGTAAAAACCTTTAGTAACTAGTGTAACACCCCAAACCCGGCCAACACACCACGGCCGAATCTGGTATGTTACGGGGAAAATCGAATTTTGGCGAAGATAGGTTTCCGTTTAAAAGTTTGATAAAACCCTTTGATAAATTTTGTACTTGCAGAAATCTTGGGCATGATTGTTTGAAAACTGATGTTTTGTTTGAAAACTCAGAAATTTCGAAAACTTAATCGGTTATGAAGTTAAAACAAGATTATCTCATTTAGACACTCAAGTTGTTTCTTATTGTTACTAAAACATTTTGACTTAGTAGAAAATCGAGTTCAAGTTAGAAAAACATTTGAGTTCCCTTTTTCTCAAATCATAGTGTGATACCCGATGGTATAGTTTAAAACATATCACTTTGTAGTTTTGAAATCGTTGTCTTTCCAAGTTTTAGCAAATTTTAACCCAATTAATTCATTAAGGCATATTAAAAATCTACTTTAAGCATAAACATAGAAAAACATAATTTTAAAGGCCGTTTACAATCCAAAGTAAAACCAAATAGTAATAAATAAACTAAAGTACCAATTTTATAAAAGTCTGAGCAAATCCTTATTTAAGCATGGCATGAGCACCTCGAGTCCATCCTGGCTCCATGTCCGCGTCTAAGTGTCACCTGAAATGTCAAGGAGTGGGTGAGTCGCAAGACTCAGTGCATAAATCCCCCTCCCGATAATACAACATGCTAACACACATCATAACCAAGCAATACAATTAATGCACCTGTTCCTAACCATCCGTAACACCTTTTCTACCCCGTGTGGTACCAAACCACTGGTGGTGCCAAACCACTGGTGACCCAAAGTCACGATATCCATCAATGTGGTGCCAAACCGCTGGTGACCCAAAGTCACAAATAACCAACTGTGGGGCCAACCCACGTGTGATACCAAATCACTAGCGACAATCCCGTATCTCTCAAGTGGGGCCAACCCACGGTGGTGTTAACCACAGGGACGAGTCGCAATGAGGTGCCAAACCTCTGGTGTCCCAAAGACGCAAGTGTGATACCAAATCACTGGTGACCGCAGTCACGAATCGAATGATGGGGCCAACCCATCGTGTGATACCAAATCACTGGCGTCAATCCCGTATAATCAACTGTGGGGCCAACCCACTGTGGTACTAAGCCACTGGGACGAGACGCTGAGGTGCCAAACCTCTGGTGACCCAAAGTCACAAAATGTCATCTGTGGTGCCAAACCACTGGAGGTGCCAAACCTCTGGTGTCCCAAAGACACGGATATCATATTCTCCCTCCTCTCAAATCACCCAATAACATATCATACTAATGCAAATGGTATAAATCATGCAATCATGCTAACATGCTCAACATGGCATCTCGTAGTATTTACATCACATATCATGATATCACATATGTCACTACCAATCTCGTAATGAAACGGACTTACCCGTATCCGTGCACATACCCCGTCGGGTACCAAATCCATCAACCATATAGTCTCACTTTACACAAACAGGTTATTAACATATTACTAAGAAATCAGTGTGTTAGTTTACACACCTGCTAACGCGAAAGCCTTAGTTCCAAAGAACCGGTCTAAATCCTTCGATCACCTTGCTCCTAGAATCGGCCAAACAAGGGATTAGAACTCATACTATTCGGCCATAACCATTTAAACCAAAAAGGTTTATCGATTAACCCTTACCTTGCAAACGTTTGGTTTCCTACCAAACCCGAACCACAATGGTTCCTCTTTTGACAATCGGCCACCCCTAAAACGACAACAATCACACCTTTAATAACTTGGCTTAACGAGACAAAAAGAATGAACTAATAGAACTAGCCCTTACCATCACTTACCCAAAGGTTAACAGAGTAGGAAGACTCCTCTTGATTGCTTCCAATATCCAAAGACCCTATAACGAGATGTTTAATCAGATGATTAACTCCTTTTAACCACAACCAACATAGGCTTTAATCAAACCGAAATCAACATAGCACTTAGAAAAGAGAGAAATGGCCATTCGGCCAAGCACTTACCCAACTCCAAACGATTGAGAACACCGTCCCCAACACAAACAATATTAGACCAACCAGCCACTAGGAGAGAAGGGAAATTCGGCTAAGACTTTGAACCAAAAGGAAAAGAGGATTCGGCCTAGATGTTTAACACACACCTTTGTTCGGTTTTGAGTGGAGAGAAAAGAAAAAGTAAAGATGAGAAGAAATGGGTTGATATTCGGCCAAAACCGAAATGAAAAGAGAAGAAGTAGAAAGCACCTTCGATTTTGAAAAGAAAAGGAAATGGAGAAGGAAATGCTTTGGGGAGAAACTTTCGGCTAACAAGGTTCTAAGAGAAGAAAGGAAGAAAATATGGAAAGAATGGGGTGCTAGCTTCGGTTTACACAAATGAAAAAGAAAGAAGATGTGGAAGGGACATTCAGCTTATCAAAGAATATTGAGAGAAAACAAAGCAAAATTCGGCAAGGTTGCTTTTGGACTTACGGTTTCAAAGAGAAAAAGTGAAGAAACTAGCTTGAAAACTCGGCTTTGGTATGACAAAAGAAAGAACTTTGCTTGACACTCCCTATGACCGAAAATGCCTAAGTTGCCAAAATGAATTTCGGCTACCACCTCCCCACACCAAGCCGTCCACTTCCCCCTCCTACAATCTCTCCAACAATCGGCCACAACTCCCCCAAACACTCCCAGCCATCCATTCAAATTGCTTTGAACAAGTCCACTTCCACAATTTGCTCTCCACCCACCCTCTCAGCATTTGACTTGGTCTTAGGCAGAGTTTGAACTGCCTACAACTCCTCCCCTCCATGCCGTCAAAATGGAACAAAAATGTGGGAGTTTCGCAGCTTGAACACAAGACCTCCTCCCTTGCACTTGACGTCACCCACAAGCTCTGAGTGGCGCATGCTTTGCCACTTTACTAGCTCCTCTCTTGTGCTCATAAACACCAAAGAATACTTATTAACCCCAGCTCCTTCAGCTCCTCTCACATAAAGCCTAAAACTAAAAATTTCCTACCTACTCAGGCTTACTTCTAGCTTACAACTAAGCCCCTAAAACACACAAACAACAACTTAGCAAGCCATTAATATGCAAACAAAGCCATAACCAAAAATAGCCCCTAACCCGGGATATTACAGTTCTACCCCCCTTAAAAATAATTTCGACCTCGAAATTACCTGATCAAAAGAGTTGCGGGTATTGCTGTCTCATCACATCCTCGGGTTCCCACGTAGCTTCTTCCACGCCATGATTCCGCCAAAGAACCTTTACCAAAGGCACAGACTTCCTACGCAGAACCTTCACATCCCGATCTAGAATCTGCACAGGTTCCTCCTTCATGGTCAAATCTGGATTTACCTCGATCTCTTCCACTGCTACCACATGCGATGGATCCGAACGATAACGCCTAAGCATCGAAACGTGAAATACGTCGTGAATCTGACTTAGTTCTGCAGGCAGCTCAAGTTGATACGCTACTGGTCCCACTCGTCTCAGTACCTTATACGGCCCAATAAACCTCGGACTTAGCTTGCCTTTCTTTCCGAACCTCAATACCTTCTTCCATGGCGAGACCTTCAGAAAAACTTGATCTCCCACAGCAAACTCTATATCTCTCCGTTTAAGGTCGGCATAAGACTTCTGCCGGTCCGAAGCTTCCTTCAATCGAGCCTGAATCAACTTAACCTTGTCTTCAGTCTCTGTAACCAACTCGGGTCCCAACAACTGACGTTCACCTAACTCCGTCCAACAGGTAGGTGAGCGACACTTCCTACCATACAACGCCTCATACGGTGCCATCTTGATGCTCGCTTGGTAACTGTTGTTGTAGGCAAACTCGGCTAATGGTAGAAACTCCTCCCAACTACCTCTGAAGTCCAGAACACAACCTCTCAGCATATCCTCTAAGATCTGAATAACCCTTTCCGATTGCCCGTCACACTGCGGGTGAAAAGCTGTGCTGAAATCCAAACGCGTACCCAAAGCCTGATGCAACGCTTTCCAGAACCTTGACGTAAATCTGGGATCCCTATCCGAGATGATCGATACTGGCACACCGTGCAGCCTCACTATCTCTGACACATACAGTTTCACCAACCTCTGAAGTGAGTAGTCAACCCTCACCGAAATAAAGTGAGCTGATTTAGTCAGTCGATCCACAATTACCCAAACTGAATCCTTCTTGCTTGGCGTAAGCGGTAATCCACTGACGAAATCCATGGTTATCCTTTCCCACTTCCACTGAGGAGTCTTCACTGGCTGAAGCAACCCTGACGGCATCTGATGCTCAGCCTTGACCTGCTGACAAGTCAGACACTTCCCTACAAACTCTGTCACTTCCCTTTTCAGACCAGGCTACCAAAACTGCTCTCTAAGATCCCTATACATCTTACTACCTCCAGGATGCATAGCATATGGACTGCTATGTGCGTCCTGAAGAATCTTTTGCCTCAGCTCAACATCCTTGGGCATACAAGCTTTACCTTGAAAACACAGTACCTTATCACTAGACAAACTGTAACCTTCCAACCCACCATTCTGCACCTGCAACCTCTGCGCACTCAGAACCTCATCCTCTAACTGTTTCTCTCTGATCTGCTCAACCCAAGTAGGCTTAACCTGCAATTCTGCCAGAATACTTACGTCGTCATATAAACTCATATGGGCAAACATCGCTCTTAAGTCCGAAACAACCTTACGGCTCAACGCGTCTGCCACCACGTTAGCCTTGCCCGGATGATACTCAATCGAACAGTCGTAATCCTTTAGCAATTCAACCCATCTACGCTGTCTCAGATTCAAGTCCTTCTGAGTCAAAAGGTACTTCAGACTCTTATGATCTGTGTAGACTATCGATCTCTCTCCGTACAAGTAGTGCCTCCAAATCTTTAAGGCGAAGACTACAGCCGCTAGCTCCAAATCGTGCGTCGGATAGTTGACCTCATGTGGCCTCAGTTGCCGAGATGCGTAAGCCACAACCTTACCTTCTTCTATCAGCACACAACCCAATCCCTTATGTGATGCATCGCAGTACACTGTGAATTCCTTACCAGCCTCAGGTTGTATCAAAACCGGAGCTTCTGTCAGAATCTTCTTAAGCTTGTCAAAACTCTCTTGTTGTTTCTCAGTCCAAACAAACGGAACCTCTTTCCTTAACAACTTGGTCATCGACGCCGCAATCAACGAGAAACCTTTTACAAACCTTCGGTAGTATCCGGCCAAACCCAGAAAACTCCGAATCTCAGCCACTGACTTCGGCGGCTTCCAATCCAAAACTGTCTCAATCTTCTGAGGATCCACTCTAATCCCCTCAGCCGACACTACATGACCCAAGAAAGTCACTTCTCTAAGCCAAAACTCGCACTTACTAAACTTAGCATAGAGCTGTTTCTCCCTCAAGATCTGTAGAACCACTCGCAAATGCGCATCATGCTCTTCTTCTGTCCTCGAGTACACCAAGATATCGTCTATGAAAACCACGACGAACTGATCCAAATACCGCTGAAACACCCTATTCATCATATCCATGAATGCTGTCGGCGCGTTAGTCAACCCGAACGGCATTACCAGAAATTTGTAGTGCCCATACCGAGTCCGAAACGCTGTCTTGTGAATATCAGCCTCCTTTACCTTTAACTGATGATACCCAGACCTCAAGTCGATCTTCAAGAATACCGCTGCACCCTTCAGCTGATCAAACAAGTCATCTATCCGTGGCAACGGATACTTGTTTTTAATCGTCAGCTTATTCAACTGGCGGTAATCTATGCACATCCGCATCGTACCATCTTTCTTCTTGACAAAGAGTACCGGCGCTCCCCAAGGCGAAACACTTGGCCTGATAAAACCTCGGTCCAACAACTCCTGGATCTGAGCCTTAAGCTCCACCAACTCCTTTGGCGCCATCCTATACAGAGCAATAGACACTGGCGCAGTCCCGGGTAACAAATCTATCCCGAACTCTACCTCGCGATCCGGCGGCAAACCCGAAAGCTCCTCAGGAAACACATCAGCAAATTCCTTAACTATACGAACTTTCTCTACCGCAGACTCTTTAGCCTCCAAAGCATACACACGAACCACATACGCTTCACAGCCCTTTCTGACCATCTTTTCAGCCTTCAGAGCAGATACCACATTAGATAAGTAATCTCTCCTGTTACCTATCATAGCCACTTCATTACCCTCAACCGTCTTAAGAACCATACGCTTAGCCGCGCAATCCAACCTCTCCTGGTACTTAACCAACCAGTCCATCCCAAGAATCAAATCGAACTCCCCAAACGGCAGTTCCATCAGATCAGCAGCAAACACTACCCCTTGGAGTTCTAGGGGTACATCTCTAAACAGCTTATCTACTACTACAGAGTGACCTAAAGGGCTTATTATAGTCATCTGCCTAGAAGATATCTTAGAGTCTAAATCCATGGTCTCTACTATACTACTAGCAACGTAAGAATGCGTCGAACCCACATCAATCAAAGCAGTAAATGGAGAACCTAAGATCAAGAACGTACCGGTTATGACGTCCGGTGCGTCGCCCTCCTCTCGGCGCCTCGCTGCATACATTATCCCAGGCTGTCTGGCCTCAGAACTACCCGCACCTCTGCCCGGCGCTCCACGGCCCCCACCAGAACCATTACCTCCTCTGCCATTACCACGACCTCTCTACGGTGGCGGTCCATTATTCCTGAACTGAGTACGGCCCTGACCCTCAGACTGAATCCTAACCAACTTACGCGGACAGTCCCTCACACGGTGATCCAAAGAACCACACTCAAAGCAACCTTTTCCACCGGTCCAGCAGCCTCCCCAATGAGATTTCCCACAACGGTTACACTGCGGCGGTCCCTGACTAGCAGCAACATTCCTACCAGACTGATTCGGCCCACTCTGCCTCGCCCTTTTTTGAAGATTACCCGACGACCCAGAAGACCCAAAGCTCCTCTTATGCCTGTTCCTGTCCATGCCCTGCCTCACCGACTCCTTAACACCCTCGGCTACCTTAGCCTTCTCAACCAGGACAGCAAACTCACGCTCCTGTTGTGGAGCAATCAACAACCTCAGTTCGTCTCTCAGGCCATCTTCGAAACGAACACACTTCTCATGCTCTGTAGCCACAATGCCCCTAGCATATCGGCTCAGCCTCAAGAACTCAGCCTTGTACTCAGACACAGACTTACTCCCTTGGACTAGCCTCAGAAATGCTTTTCGCTGCGCGTCGATGTAGCTAGCTCCAATGTACTTTTTCTGATAAGCAGCCCTAAAATAATCCCACGTAAGATCCTCCGCTGCCACACTGTCTCGAACCGTGAGCCACCACTGGTATGAATCATCCCGAAGAAGCGATACTATGCCCTTCAACTTCTCCTCAGCAGTCAGGTCTAAATCGTCCATAATCCGCTCTGTCGCCTCCAGCCAATACTCAGCCGTGCTGGGAGCAACACCAGAAACACCTCGGAAAACCTCAGCCCCGTTTGCCCGAAGTCGCTCAGGCACAGATTTCCTAACTCCTACGCCTCCACCTACTCTAGCTACCCTTTCCAACACTCGCAGCATCGCCTGTGACACTGCATCGTCCCCAGTCTGATCTTGAAACTCACCACCTCCAGCTGGTGGCGGTACCGGTATCTCATTTTCTGACCCCTGACCAGATCCTATGGGTTCAGAAACCGTCATCCTACCACGACCACGTCCACGACCGCGTCCACCTCGAGCACTCATGACTAAATTCTCTACGTATCTGATTTAGAAGTTTTATGCATCAGTATTTATTCCACTGTTTTAAAGCAAGTCTTATGAATATTAAAGAAGCTTTGTTCCTGCGAGTTCACAGAATCCTATCAGTTTCAGTTTCTAAAGTAATCTTACTATTACTAGCCATCCAATCACATCTCATCAAAATCACAAGCAATAGTAAGGGGTACTTACCTGGGCGGATTGGTGCCGGAGACTCGGTGTCATGCCTTTCAAACCATGCTTTTTAAAACAAAACTCTTAAAACAGACTTTTAAAACATTTTGGGCCTCAGGCCCACAGCCGAGCTTTTGAACTTAGCTCTGATACCAAAATTGTAACACCCCAAACCCGGCCAACACACCACGGCCGAATCTGGTATGTTACGGGGAAAATCGAATTTTGGCGAAGATAGGTTTCCGTTTAAAAGTTTGATAAAACCCTTTGATAAATTTTGTACTTGCAGAAATCTTGGGCATGATTGTTTGAAAACTGATGTTTTGTTTGAAAACTCAGAAATTTCGAAAACTTAATCGGTTATGAAGTTAAAACAAGATTATCTCATTTAGACACTCAAGTTGTTTCTTATTGTTACTAAAACATTTTGACTTAGTAGAAAATCGAATTTAAGTTAGAAAAACATTTGAGTTCCCTTTGTCTCAAATCATAGTGTGATACCCGATGGTACAGTTTAAAACATATCGCTTTGTAGTTTTGAAATCGTTGTCTTTCCAAGTTTTAGCAAATTTTAACCCAATTAATTCATTAAGGCATATTAAAAATCTACTTTAAGCATAAACATAGAAAAACATAATTTTAAAGGCCGTTTACAATCCAAAGTAAAACCAAATAGTAATAAATAAACTAAAGTACCAATTTTATAAAAGTCTGAGCAAATCTTTATTTAAGCATGGCATGAGCACCTCGAGTCCATCCTGGCTCCATGTCCGCGTCTAAGTGTCAACTGAAATGTCAAGGAGTGGGTGAGTCGCAAGACTCAGTGCATAAATCCCTCTCCCAATAATACAACATGCTAACACACATCATAACCAAGCAATACAATTAATACACCCATTCCTAACCATCCGTAACACCTTTTCTACCCCGTGTGGTACCAAACCACTGGTGGTGCCAAACCACTGGTGACCCAAAGTCACGATATCCATCAATGTGGTGCCAAACCACTGGTGACCCAAAGTCACAAATAACCAACTGTGGGGCCAACCCACGTGTGATACCAAATCACTAGCGACAATCCCGTATCTCTCAAGTGGGGCCAACCCACGGTGGTGTTAACCACAGGGACGAGTCGCAATGAGGTGCCAAACCTCTGGTGTCCCAAAGACACAAGTGTGATACCAAATCACTGGTGACCGCAGTCACGAATCGAATGATGGGGCCAACCCATCGTGTGATACCAAATCACTGGCGTCAATCCCGTATAATCAACTGTGGGGCCAACCCACTGTGGTACTAAGCCACTGGGACGAGACGCTGAGGTGCCAAACCTCTGGTGACCCAAAGTCACAAAATATCATCTGTGGTGCCAAACCACAGGAGGTGCCAAACTTCTGGTGTCCCAAAGACACGGATATCATATTCTCCCTCCTCTCAAATCACCCAATTACATATCATACTAATGCAAATGGTATAAATCATGCAATCATGCTAACATGATCAACATGGCATCTCGTAGTATTTACATCACATATCATGATATCACATATGTCACTTCCAATCTCGTAATGAAACGGACTTACCCGTATCCGTGCACATACCCCGTCGGGTACCAAATCCATCAACCATATAGTCTCACTTTACACAAACAGGTTATTAACATATTACTAAGAAATCAGTGTGTTAGTTTACACACCTGCTAACGCGAAAGCCTTAGTTCCAAAGAACCGGTCTAAATCCTTCGATCACCTTGCTCCTAGAATCGGCCAAACAAGGGATTAGAACTCATACTATTCGGCCATAACCATTTAAACCAAAAGGGTTTATCGATTAACCCTTACCTTGCAAACGTTTGGTTTCCTACCAAACCCGAACCACAATGGTTCCTCTTTTGACAATCGGCCACCCCTAAAACGACAACAATCACACCTTTAATAACTTGGCTTAACGAGACAAAAAGAATGAACTAATAGAACTAGCCCTTACCATCACTTACCCAAAGGTTAACAGAGTAGGAAGACTCCTCTTGATTGCTTCCAATATCCAAAGACCCTATAACGAGATGATTAATCAGATGATTAACTCCTTTCAACCACAACCAACATAGGCTTTAATCTAACCGAAATCAACATAGCACTTAGAGAAGAGAGAAATGGCCATTCGGCCAAGCACTTACCCAACTCCAAACGATTGAGAACACCGTCCCCAACACAAACAATATTAGACCAACCAGCCACTAGGAGAGAAGGGAAATTCGGCTAAGACTTTGAACCAAAAGGAAAAGAGGATTCGGCCTAGATGTTTAACACACACCTTTGTTCGGTTTTGAGTGGAGAGAAAAGAAAAAGTAAAGATGAGAAGAAATGGGTTGATATTCGGCCAAAACCGAAATGAAAAGAGAAGAAGTAGAAAGCACCTTCGATTTTGAAAAGAAAAGGAAATGGAGAAGGAAATGCTTTGGGGAGAAACTTTCGGCTAACAAGGTTCTAAGAGAAGAAAGGAAGAAAATATGGAAAGAATGGGGTGCTAGCTTCGGTTTACACAAATGAAAAAGAAAGAAGATGTGGAAGGGACATCCGGCTTATCAAAGAATATTGAGAGAAAACAAAGCAAAATTCGGCAAGGTTGCTTTTGGACTTACGGTTTCAAAGAGAAAAAGTGAAGAAACTAGCTTGAAAACTCGGCTTTGGTATGACAAAAGAAAGAACTTTGCTTGACACTCCCTATGACCGAAAATGCCTAAGTTGCCAAAATAAATTTCGGCTACCACCTCCCCACACCAAGCCGTCCACTTCCCCCTCCTACAATCTCTCCAACAATCGGCCACAACTCCCCCAAACACTCCCAGCCATCCATTCAAATTGCTTTGAACAAGTCCACTTCCACAATTTGCTCTCCACCCACCCTCTCAGCATTTGACTTGGTCTTAGGCAGAGTTTGAACTGCCTACAACTCCTCCCCTCCATGCCGTCAAAATGGAACAAAAATGTGGGAGTTTCGCAGCTTGAACACAAGACCTCCTCCCTTGCACTTGACGTCACCCACAAGCTCCAAGTGGCGCATGCTTTGCCACTTTACTAGCTCCTCTCTTGTGCTCATAAACACCAAAGAATACTTATTAACCCCAGCTCCTTCAGCTCCTCTCACATAAAGCTTAAAACTAAAAATTTCCTACCTACTCAGGCTTACTTCTAGCTTACAACTAAGCCCCTAAAACACACAAACAACAACATAGCAAGCCATTAATATGCAAACAAAGCCATAACCAAAAATAGCCCCTAACCCGGGATATTACAACTAGATTTTCCATTGTTGTCCTTGGGAGCTAGGAGAAGTATTAATCCTTACCCCTTGCAGGATATCTTTTGAAATCATGCATTCCCATAAAACATGAACCACTGATTCCTCCATTACTTGGCATAGTGGGCAAATATTCGTTACTGACAGATTTCTTGCTCGTAAATTATTGAATGTGGTATGTAATTGTTTATTATTTCCCAGAATGTAATTTTAACCTTGCTTGCTAGATGTAAGTTCTAGAGTCTGTTGTAAAAAGTCTATAGGTCCATTGGGGGAGGGGTTATATCCCTTTCCAGTATTATTGTATCTTTTTTTTTTATTTTGCCATTTGTACCCACTATTAGTTGAGTACACACCTGTGTTATCACCTCTCGATACTCTGGCATCTTTGATACCGATTCCAGCAACTGGAATGGTCATGATTCTACGTACTTGGCCTTCGTCAAAAAGTTTTCCTAGGACCTCCATTTTTCATGTAGACTGTTCATTGTTAATTAAATCAACAACTGTTGTATAATTTATATCAATGGTCTGACCTGTGATTCTTCTTGGCCCAGGTCCTGAAATCCATGCCTCATTCTAAACGTTGATGGATTTGCCATTACCAATCCTTCAACCCAGACCCTCCTCAAGGAGTCCTCTTGCGCTCGATATGCTTCACCAAGTATAAGATGGGTGAGAACCTAAACTTGCTTTAAAAAATTCATTGTTTGGGAAGTATTTAACTTTAATTACTTTAGCAAAAAAGTAATATGGTTGCATCATTAACTTCTATGCTTGTTTTGCAAGTAACGTGATATTAAACTTGGCCAAATCTTTGAAACCTAGACCTGCCTTTGCTTTCGGTTTGCACATACTTCGCCAATTGCACCAGTGTATCCCTTTCCCTATTTTGGAGTTTCTCCACCAAAACTTAATAATAATATTTTCAAGCTCACGACATAAAGTACTGGGAAATAAAAAGCACTGCATCGTGTAAACTAGAATTGCTTGTAAAATTGACTTAATCAAAACTTATTTACCTCCAAGTGATAAATACCCGTTACTTCAATTTTCAATTCGCTTTGAAAATGTGTCTTTAAAATTTGCAAATGCCTCCTTTTTCCGTCTACCAATCATAGTTGGAAGACTGAGATATTTTTTCGGGTTGTACGAAATTCTTACTCCAAGGGATTCTTCAATATGTTCTTTAACTTCGCGTTGCACGTTATTACTAAAATAAATCAGAAATTTATCAAAATTGATAAATTGGCCTAACACCCCTTCGTACTCGTTAAATAGTGCTTTTATTGCATTTGCTCCCTCCAAATTAGCCTTCCCGAATAAAATGCTATTGTTTGCAAAAAATTGGTGGGTTAGGGCTAGACCACTTCTTCCTAGTTGAACCCCTTTGATATGTCCTTCATTTTTTCCCAGTTTCAACAAAGAAGAGAATCCTTCTGAACAAAATAAGAATAAATATGGGCTAAGGGGATCCCCTTATCTTAAACCTTTTGATGGCCTAAAATTTTCACCTCGGATCCCATTAAATAAAACTGAGTACTCCACTGTCTGTACACAATCCATTACTGGAACCTAAAATGACCATCTAATAACCAATTAAACGACTTAAACGAAACAATTTACACCAAAACACTATCAACCAATTATGTCGAAAACTTTGACGGAAAACCTCCACAGCAAACCAACGCTTATCGACGAACCACAACAATCCCTTGCACTAGATAGTTGGAGGAATGTTAAACATCTCTCGGCCTTCTTCTACACGTATCGAAGTAACCACAACAACAAAAGAAATTAAACTCAATTTCAAGCAAAAGGGGAAACCCGATTTCACCACAAATCAGACGAACAAACTAATGCTTGAACCTTACCTCTGACTATTACAATCAACCTTATGACAGTACAATTCGACAATGAGCAATGCAAAAGAGCAAAGGTGATTACACAAATGCACGTGAAAAGACAATGTAAAGAAAAAGAAAATAGTAAAAATCAATGGGGAAGAAGGAAAGGAACGCAAAAGGAAAAGAAAAAAGAAAGAGGAAAGAAAGAAGGAAAAAAAACTAACAAGTGAATTTAACCAAAACTAACTAACTACCACACTGCACAAAATATATCCCCATCGCTTATGCAAAGATTCGAACACAAGACCAAAGGCAATACAAAAACTTAACCATTAAACAAGCAGGCTCTTTATTGATACAAATTTCACGAAATTTAGCTTAAGTCAAGTAGTCCAGAATAAGGGTTGAATCAAAAGAATAACAAAAATTTTTAAAAGTAGAACCTGAACCCCTAATTTCAAACACACATAAATAGAAAGCTTAGCAACTAAAGCAAATTCGCAATTATTAACAAAATTTAACAAACAACAGTCTAAAATTTTGGGGCGTTACATCTACAGTAATATGACAATGTCTCAAGACACATAAACGACATTTTTAGTTGGGCCTAAAGGGGCTCAAAATGAGTTTGAAATGAAATTAAACTTTATTGTTAGTCAAAGTTCTAAAAAGTGTAATGTGACCTTGATAAGGTCCGAATTGTGAGTATTTGATATTGTAAAAAATATTTAGTGCTAATCTATTATTCATCACTTGAGTTTTTTGGGTAACAGGTGTTACAATGATAAAGTTTTTTTTTTGTTTAAAATTTATTTAATAAATAAAGTTGGGCTAATGGATTTTTCATCAAACCTTAGGGGATAAGAAGTGTGTGTTTTTCTTCTACTTTTTTTTGCATGACCATGGTATCCTTAATGTCTATTTTACGATCCATGAGGATTATTCCTTTTAATGTTTATGGGTACCCTTCCCGATAATGTCGTCTCCAGGACTTGAACTAGAGTTCTTTCTTTAGAAATACAATGTGCCTCACAATGGTAATTGAGTTCTTTTTTTGTATGGCCAATGTATTATTCATGTCCATTTTAAATCCATGAATATTAATCTTTTCTGATTCCTTGTTGCCAAGTCAATAATATCATCTTTAAAGTTTGAACTTGAGTTTTCTTTCTGAAAGTACAATATACTTCCCCACTACAAGTAACACTTATGGATAAATTTTTTTTATCTAACAAGTGTGAATACTTTTAGCAGAATTTTAACATCTCCTTCTTAACTATTTTTCTAAATTAGTATTTTTTAAAAGATAGTGTTATTATAGGTTAAAATATTTGGAAGGTTGTTGTATTGTAGGGATTAAATTAAATTAATCCCTCTATTATTCAATGAATCAACTTAATCTATCAAATAAATTTACATTGTAATAAATTCATTTTAATTATCCAAGACTAATTTAATCTAGTTTGATTTATTCGAAGTTTTTATAATAGCCGTTATTATATGTCAAATTGAAGGTACAGAGTGTGGGATAATGTAAAAGTAAAGGAAACAGTAGCAAGAATTGAGGCAGAATATGGAGAGGGATTAGGAGGCCATCAATGTGATTGAGAATGGCTTGTTGTGTTAATGGTAGTGGGTGTGATGATGGTGATGCACGCCCGCAGCTTTACCCTCCCAATATGTCTCTCCAATCCTCTTCGCACGCCTGCCTGCTCCCACTAATACCTTGACCCAACCATTCACGTACTCATCATATTTCATATATAATTAATATATTATATATTCTTAAATATGTCATATTAACAAGATTATAAGATATTTATTATATTTATATTTTATATTCATCTTTTAGTATTTTTATATCATGTTCATGTACATCATATATTATAATATTTTAAAAATCTCTTTTCTCCCCATGAAAATACTGGAATCTCTCTTTCATCTTTTGTCAGACAGAAATTCTATTCTTAAAGCACCAGCCAGCTAGTCCATGCTCCATTTTTCTCATCGATTACCTAAAAAGAAACCTATGTTTTTTTAGATTCCCAATCTTTTTTTCTTTAATCCTTTCTTTTATTCCACTATATCCCCCTTTGTTCTACGCACCTATCTCTTCAAACATCCCCCAAGACCCTAGCTCCCAACAAAGTTTATTGACATGGACTTAAGTGGAGCAAACTTTTTGACCACTTATAATGTGACATAATCTTCTTTTTCTTTTTCAACTCTATTTATTGAAAATTAAAATTCTGTTATTTATTGTTAAATAAATTAATTTAAAATTGACAAATCAAAATAAAACCAATAAAATATGTGTTTTAGCCATCCAATTATCTCTTAATTAAATTAAAACATATTATTTTAGAGACTGCTCTAGTTCACATTTGCAATAAATTAAAACATACTATTTAACCCCATACCGTTCTTTACATTTTTAATAAGTTAATTGTTTATTTTAAACCAGAAATTTGTGTTTACAGTTGGTCTCTTGTTATTTGGTATTAGATGGGTTAAACTTGTGAGTCTCATATCACACGAAGAATGCTTCAACTTTTTCATGGATGAAGAAGATTTCTCTGCATCTTCTTCTAAACAGTACTATCCTTACTATCCGCACCCCCAGCCCCCCCCTTCTGCCACCGCCACCACTACCACTACGCCCACCAGCATACACCATGCCTTTGAAACTTCTGAATTCTCCACTTTCTCCCCTGCTCGTGACCTCACCTTAGATTTCTCCGGCAAGTGGGCTAACGATATCCTCCTGGAAACAGCAACCGCTATTGCAGATCGGAACAGCGGACGTTTCCAGCAACTCATGTGGATGCTCAACGAGCTTAGTTCACCTTACGGTGACACCGACCAGAAGCTTGGTTCTTACTTTCTCCAAGCATTGTTTAGCCGCATGACCGACTCTGGTGAGCGTTGCTATCGAACCTTAGCCTCGGTATCTGAGAAAACCTGTAGTTTCGAGACAACAAGGAAGATGGTATTGAAGTTTCAAGAGGTAAGTCCCTGGACTACCTTTGGTCACGTTGCTTGTAATGGTGCAATTATGGAAGCTTTCGAAGGTGAAAGCAAATTACATATAATTGATATAAGCAGCACTTATTGCACTCAATGGCCAACCTTGCTTGAATCCCTAGCGACCCGCACCGATGAAACCCCACATTTGAAGCTGACCACAATCGTTGCTACCAAAAACGGTGGCGTTCCAGGGAGTAGTACTTCAGGAACAGCAGCAGGAAGCTTAGCTGCAGTCCAAGATATAATGAAAGAAATAGAAAACCGAATGGAAAAGTTCGCTAGGCTTATGGGAGTTCCCTTCAAATTCAACGTAATACACCATGGCGGTGATTTATGTGAGTTAGATTTATCAAAACTTGATATAAAAGAAGATGAGGCCTTAGCCATCAACTGCGTTGGCACGTTGCATTCCATCAGAGCCGTTGATAATCGTAGAGATATGATGATATCGAATTTCAAGAAACTGCAGCCAAGAATAATCACGGTTGTGGAAGAAGAAGCTGATCTTGATGTAGGGGTTGATGGGATGGAGTTCGTAAAGGGTTTCCAAGAATGTTTAAGATGGTTTAGGGTTTATTTTGAAGCCCTGGATGAGAGCTTCGCTAGAACAAGCAATGAAAGGTTGATGCTGGAACGTGCAGCTGGTCGAGCCATAGTTGAGTTGGTGGCTTGTGCACCATCCGAGTCCGTAGAGAGACGCGAGCCGGCCAATCGATGGTCAAGACGGTTCCATGGAAGTGGGTTTAACCCCCTGGTTTTGAGTGATGAAGTGTGCGATGATGTACGCGCCTTGTTGAGAAGGTACAAGGAAGGTTGGTCCATGACACAGTGTTCCGAAGCCGGAATATTCTTGTCTTGGAAAGATCAGCCAGTGGTTTGGGCTAGTGCATGGCGGCCTTGACGACGGTGGTAGGCTTTTTTTTTTTTTTTTCATGGGAGGATATAAAATTGCCAGCTGAATTAGCCAAAATCGATTTGTATAATTTTATTTTTATAAATTGAACTGAATATACATTTTGGAACGGTTCTTAGTTCAGTTAGCAAATAAAAGTTTTATTTAAATCATTATTTGTTTTTAAGAAAATTCAAATTATTATATTTGAAACTCTTAATTATTAAGTTATAATTTCTAGAGTCTAACAGACATTAAACATTCTCTCTAAAAAAAAAAACCATTAAACATAGTGTTACATTAGATATGATCATCAATATTGTACATTTTAGATTTTACAAAAAAAAAATGGAAGTCAAAATATTTTATTGTATTATAAAATATAGTATTATTAAATGAAAGGTTATTGTTTCTAGTATTTCAATATATTTTCGATTAATTTGCATAGTATTTTAGCAAATTTGATTAATCGATATTTTTTTTGAATTAATTAATAGAAAATCAAAATTCTTTCAAATCTTCTTTCAATTTGATTGAAATAAATTTATTTATACAACAAATTCAAGGGACACGGAATTTTTCCCAATTACTTTCTTTTCAAACATGGATAAGAATAACGTGAGGTTAAAATATTACGAAGAAAAATACAAATTGTCATAATGTATCATGTTACATTTAAAACATAATTATTAGATACAAAATTATACAATCATGACGTAAAATAAATAAAAAAATTGTGCTTATTAAATATAAATTTGTTGAGCAATGATTTGATGTCCTTTAAGAGCCACTTCAAATTAGCCCATTGCAATTTTTAATCAAGAATTTGGGGTAGAAACAATTTTCTTAATTTAAACATAAGGTTGGCATTGACCTAAATAAATAATTTGCAAGGCTAAGTAATATTTTAAATCATCGTTAATATATATGTCCAAAAATGAAATGGGGTTGGTATTTGGTGTAAAAGGGTGATATCAGCTTAGGGAAATTAATTAATTATTTTAATAACAAAAAGCAGGTTTGATTAAAATTTTTTATATATAAGAAAAGGAAAGAATTGTAATTTAATTTCGAGGCTAAACGTCAATTCAACGTAAATCCTTTAATTATATTATTAATAAATTAGATATATCATATAAATCTATTAACTTTAAAAATTGAAAATAGTAATATAAATTATCCTATACACATGCCGTTGAAAATCAGCCTAAATATTATTATTTTAATTATAAGTTCAAGTTAATTTTTTTTATCCTCAATTTATTTATTTATTTTAGAAAGGGAAAGCTTTGGTTTTGCCCATAACATAATACATATGTTTTGCTCCCTATTTGGCAGACTAACACAAAAAAACTGAAAAACGAAAAAGGAGAAAGGAGAAAAAAATTAAAGTAAAAAAATTGGTATAATGGGAACTACCATTTAGGGTGTTCGGGGGAATCCATTTTTAAAATATAAAATTATTATTTAAATTTTTAGAATTTTTTAAAAATTTTAAATTAATAAAAATAAAATTACACTTTGATCTCTTAAAATTATAAAAATTTAATTTAATTCTTTATACATTATAAAAATATAAACTATAAAAAATTAAAATTTTATTCGACCCCTAAAATATTCTGGCTTCGCCTCTACGGGGTAACATCTGAATCTACTTCATTCTTCCCAATTCTTTTTTCTTCTTTTACAAGCAAAATCCGTAGATAAGTTGTAAAAGCGAAAAAAAACGAAACAAAAGAGATTTCTAGGGCCAGACAAATGATATATTGGCTTTAGCTGCACACGTTGCCCATTTCTATGCTTCCATCCCACCATTGATTTTCCTCAAATAAGATTAGTTCCATCTTTTCCCCTTGTTATCATGTTCCTTGAATCCGCCTCAATATTTCTGCAGAGAATAGGTTGAGAACCTTCTCTATTTTGTATGATTGATGTTGTTCCAAATGATAACCTCTCCGGTCCCTTTGGAATGCTAAGACACTAACTTCATTCTACTTTCTAAACCGTAGGGCATATAAAATCTCTCATTTGCCCATTTCTTACGTGGTAATGATTTCTCTTTTGGGATCTTCTCTATCAAACGCTTCTGTGATGTACACATACAAATCGCCTATTTTATGAATCTCCCTTGTTGGATTGCGGGAAACTGCAACAAATAGTAATGCAAACCAGAAAGTAATTGCAGCAAAATGAAGAACAGATGGGTTGTATTTTCTAAGCCTTTAATTCATGGAAATTCAAGAATAAATTGCGTTAGATATGTTCAAAGAAAGAGATGAGGAAAGAAATAGAATCAAGATTAGGAAAAACAACAAACAAGTGCATAACGGAATTCATAACCAATTCTAACTTATTTCTCCCCTTTAAGTAGCAGCTCCTAACTCTCGTGCAAATACCCCTTTGCTGACTTAATTATAGCTGACATGGCATTCATCAAAAAAAATAATCAAATTTTCTTGAATTTATCCTTGCCTGTAAACTTCATGGTCCTTGTTGATCATTGGGCCTAGCCACACCCATGGGTCCTTGTTGCTCATTGACTTCATTCACGAAAGGACGTAAGGATATGTTCCTTGTCTTCCTAAGTTGCTTCATTAATTGGAAAACCTTCGTTGTTCAACCGAGTAATTACAACGATGTTGACCGCCACCAAACACACAAATATTTAGAGCAAAAATTGTGAAAAAAAAAGAAGATATAAAATCAATGCGGTACTGCAAGTGAACATGTCAAATTGTAATATAATTTAGTGCTACAACAAAACACAGGGAAGTATTTTGAGGATTGTACCTAAGGGAGATTGAATTAAATCTAAATATATTATCTACACTAGCAGATCTTGTAACAGCCCAAATTTCGGTGAAATCGGAACAGTAGTTTCGGGACCATAAATCTGATCCGAAAATAAAGTTTATTTTTATTTTATTATATGGGCCGTATTATGATAGATATGACATGTGAAAATTTTGGTACGAAAATTTTATCGATTGAGTGATTAATTACGAGAAGGACTAAATCGCATAAAATGCGAAAGTTGAATTCTAGTAGCTATAAGGATTAAATAACTATGGAATTCAAAACTTAAGGTCCTTATATGGTAATTAGACCATTAAGAAAAGTATGTAGATTTTTTTGGTGACTCATCCATGGAAATATAGAAAAAGGGTAAGGACTATTGGAAAGTGAAAATTTTAATTAATTAAAAGATGATAAATTAGATATCATCTTATTTTCTCATCATCTTCACCAAAATAAAACATGGAAACCCTAGGAGAGAGAGAAGATACTTTCATGGCCAAATTGGATCCAAATAGACCAAATTCGGAGTTAGAACGAGGAAAAAGAAGAAAATGTCAGATTAGTAGATGTTTGTACGCGAACCTTTGTCGAGATAAGTTTGTGTAACTAAATTGTATATATTTTTATAATTGAATTAAATGTTGTGCTTGTGAATTGTATAAATGCCCTAAATTTTGTGAAATCATCACATATTTGTCAAAGCCCGATAAATGAAATGTGCCCCATCAGCAATAATGCTTGGTAAATGATAAATGATAAAAATGTAAATTTTATACTTGAGTTGAATGTGAACACTTGAATTGTATGAATGCATAAATTTATGAGATTGGACATATACCCGACAATTGCTCGATAAATGTTAAATCCCGTTTGAATAAATGGAAGTCAATGGATAAATGTAATTTCTCTGATAAAACTGCATGTGTTGCAGAATGGATTTAGCCCAGATGGGTAATTCGAAATGAGTCTCTCGAATATATGTTTCAATTAGGATTTAGCCTGAGCTGGTAATCCTAATTGACTGGATTTAACCTGGACTGGTAATCCAGATCGAACTCTATAGGGAATTCTTTGTCATATAAAGGATTTAGCCTAGACTGGTAATCCGACAAAGCCCTTAGAGTATATGTTACAGCTAGAATTTAGCCTGGACTGGTAATTCTGCTGTATGATACGTGGCTCGAGAGTGTACCTATAAGGTATTACTGAATATGAATTGATGGATTCTGATTTGTACATCTCGAGTGTACTACCGGTGTATCCATCGATATTCCAAATAAATTCAACGGGTAAAACTCTTGACATGAGAAGAATATGAATAAGAAATGAGTTATCACACGTATATGTTTGAAATACACGAAAATGATGATACGTGATGATTGATATAAGAAAACATGAGATGATGATACTTGTACATGAAATTCATTTGATGAATATGTCATCCTTGGTTATAGACTTGTATACTTTGAGTGTACAACTACTCATGTGACATTGATATTTCGAGAAATATGAATAAAGTCCTGATATGAAATAATCTGAACTTGAGATGAACTATTATGAAATTATACTTGTAATATAAAGAGATGATTTATACATGTTAAATAAACAAATGTTATGGAATGCAAATGTGCATGGAAACTTGATTGTTGTTGAGCCCAAACATGTTTTGAGGTTATTATGGAATATATGACTAACAAGGGCAATGAGGATATGTGTAGGGCTTGAAGTCAAATTAAATGAATGTGCCTTACATAGTTACCTCAAAATAGAATGAATGGTAAGTTAAGTATCATGTTATACGAACTTACTAGGCATACAATGCTTACCCCGTTTTATTTTCCCTTGTTTTAGAGAAAATCGGAAGCTAGTTGTATTAGAAGCTCGACGGAGATCACTCATACTATCCATCGGCCCATGTCAGTATAATATGGTAAATCAATTATGGTTGTAATGTCATGTATAAGATATGTTGACCATATTGGCATGTAAATATAAATGATACTTGTAATCTAGCCATTGGAATGGCTAGTAATGGTTGTTTTGATATACTTGTAATGTTATGCTATGGTAACTATATATGTATGTCAAGTAGTTGATCAAATCATGTTTAACACATGAATTGAACTAAGGTAAGTTAGTAAACATGTATGCATGCAATGATAGGCCATGTAGAATGATGAAATTTGCTTATTTGAATGCTTGGAATGGTTGGATTGTACTTGGTATGTTTTAGTGCAGGAAAATGGTAAATTTGGGTAACAAATGAGGCTAGGAAATGACTTTATTTTGTCCACACGAGCGTGTGTCTAGACCGTGTGTGACACACGGCCTACCCCATGGGCGTGTGGCCTAGCTATGTGTCCCCTGTACCTTAAATTCGAGAAAATAGAATGCTCAGAATTAAGCACACATGCAGAGACACGGGCGTGTGTCTCAACCGTATAGGTGACACGACCTTGAACATGGGCGTGTGTCTTGGCCGTGTGAAACCTGCACCTAATTCGAATTGAACTAATTAACCACACGGCCTAGCACACGGGAGTGTGGCATGGCCGTGTGGCGCAAGTTAGAGAGCAACCCAAATCAGACACGGCTTGAGGCACAGGTGTGTCTAAGGGTCACACGAGTGTGTGAGCCCTGCACCTTGGAAAATTTTAGAATTTCGCGAAAAATTCCCTGAGTTCTCGATTTAGTCCCGACTTGATTCTAATGCTCGTATTGGGCCTCGAGGGTCCATTTAAGGGACATTATGTATAATCTCGGTAAATGAATAGTGATTATCATAATTTATTGAAAATGTTCTGAAAAGTTTCGGTAACGTTCCGTAACCCTATTCCAGCGACGGATACGGGTTAAGGGTGTTACAGATCTAAACAGTAATCACCAAAACTCATATTACGATAATTAAAATTAAAGATTAAGATTGTAAAATAAAAACTAACTACTAAAAACAAAGTTAAAAAACAGAAATATTTCATCGACAGGCAGAAGATTAACTCGCTTCAATGGTTGTAATTAACTTCGAAACTTGGGTTTTCATTAGGGAATTAGTTAGTACTTAAACAGTATTACCTCTTGGCCTTTACTACTTAACTAATCGACCAATACACACTTATCTCTTAACCTCATTTTCCTAATCGAGATAATCCACGATTTACTCGGTAAACTTATCTCTCGACCTCGTTTATCCTAGATTACTTCTAAGGGTCGTCAATCCTAGGGCATGAATTTATACCAACTAATTCTATTGGAAAACCCAAATTCTTTCGTTAACCACTCCTACATTCTCTCGTTAATCTCCCAAAGGATCTAGCCACTCATGAACACAACTTCCATATTCTCTAAAGTCAATTTAACCATGCACAAACACACAAATAAATTAAAATGATAAAAGGATAGAAATTGTTTTGTTTGATAAACTTGATGCACTCAAAATTGTGAAATCCTTTGATAATGATTGAGATATCGTTGATTGCAAACAAGAAAAAAAATGGAAATATTGAAATACTTAATAATGAAGACTTGGAGGAACAAGAAAATAAGTTGTCTTTAAAAAAACTAAAACAAAATAAAAACCTAAAATTATTAAGGACACTTTTTCAGTTGGCATGGCTGCCGTGCAGGCTGAAAGACAGTTCTACAAGGCATGGTTTTAGTGAATATTTCTACCACCTTAGCTAAAAACGCGTCTTGTAGGACACATTTCCCCCTTTTTTTCAACCCCCACCCCAACCCGTGAAAACTTTCTAGAACCCGAGGATATTCGTCCTGTTTTTTAGACATCATAGGAATCTCATGATAATTTCAAATACGCGTGCTACATATTGTATATTTTTTAATCTAAACACTTCTAACAAGACATTAAAAAAAAACTGCTAAAACTTGTCATGTCCAATCTTTTTGAACCATTTGAAGTTATATTTGATATTCGGGGTAGTATTTGGTATAAAACAAGCGTCCGTTCTATTTGACACCTTCTATAACTAAATTTTGAGTAGACTGTCGGTATAAAGAGATTTGCGTAAGGATAAGATTGTTTATGTTAAAGAGTTGAATTTCAAAAATCGACCCAACACACTAAATTAGATCAAGTAAGTTTCCTGGGTGTTCTTATTGGATAATTAGTACTCTTCTTTTCTACATATAATTTCATTTTAAACATGTGAAACAAGTTATTTTGTTGAAGATGAGTCGACGAGTTAAAGCCATTATTCATTACGACTGTGAAATTTGTAATATCAAAATTAGGGTCGTTTTTACATCAGCCCAAATAATGGAATTAGCTTTCGACCAGACCATAAAATTGTCGGAGTTTCTATCCAAAATTAGGTGAAAAGTCAGGGGTTCAAGCTGGAGAAGATTTCGAGCTTGAAACATAGATATCTAGCGTCAGTGGACCTTGTTTGATGTGAAATATTTGAGCTTAGAGGCAATATGGTGATAGAGGTAATTCTCAAGACACATTGCTCTAGTGAATCATCTATACTAGAGTTATATGTCGAGTTTGTCGATGTCTATGAAGGTGGTCTGAGTTTGACAATAGTTCCAGTTAATGTTGGAATGGTACATAAAGCTGAAAGTCCAACCATAAAGTTGTGTGGTGGGTTAATAGCATTGTTGCAAAGCTCCCATTGTTGAAATCCCGGAATTATCAATGGAAAGACATTCATCGGTTTTAGCCCTCGATTTCAACTTCGGCAAAAAGTCCATCCAGCAGTTGAGGTTTGTCGATAACTACAACTTTGGCACCTTGACATGACATTCTTTTAGTGCTTTTGATTTCAACTTGCAAAGGTCGATGTTTTATGTTGGAAATACTTATATGGTTATGCCATCAAGTTACACTGGGGGGTAATTCGCAAGTGATTTTGGTTGTAACAAAAGGTACACAAGAAGGGATGATGTACTCCCTACAACCTGCACCAGAGAAGGATCATCCAAATTTGGACATGTGACTGGAGTTGATAATGAAAAGGGATTTGAATAGGATAACAAACCCATCCAAGAGTCAGGGTTGGATGGTTCAAAAATTGTATTGTTTTATGAACCAGAGTTGATTCCTATTGAACCAAAAGATGGTGGTTCCAATTGTGAAGGTTTGGGCAATGCTGGAGGAACCTATCCGAATTTTAAGGCATATGCACCTCCAACCCATATGCATAGTGTTAACCTCAATTCTGAAGGTGTGTCACATCCCTAAAACTGAATTAGAAGAAATTGAGGTTGTGTAATTATTTCAAGTAAGTTAATCTGGTTCAGTGGATAGGTGTTGTGCTTGTGTATATAAGGTTTTGGGTTCAAATCTTTCCTTTGAATTTTTTTTATTTTTATTCCAACCCGTATCTTTGAACGTTCGACTTATATATTATTTTCGCTTAAATAGTGACAAGAATGAACCTGCTGGTTTAGTGATAAGGCATTAACTTATCCTTTGGTCTTGTGTTTGAATTCCTGTGTATGTAAAATGGAAAAATTATTTTTATTTTAAACTCTGAGAAAAATTTGTTGTGGATATTTGCTAAGAGTTAGTGGGTAGTTTTATTAAAAAAAAAAGAAGGGGGATTAACTCCTCAAATCCCTCCACAAAAATTTGTCACCCCTTTTTTTCTCCCCCTCTCCTATTTTCTCCTCTTTCCCCTTATTCTTCAATTATTTTTCTTCTTTTCTTTTCTTTTTTTGAATTACTTCCCTGACTTTTTTAACTTCTACTTTCTCTTTTGTTTCATTCTCTGTTTCCTCTAAAGACAATCGTAGCAAATTTTTATTTTGTGGAATTTTTATTTATTATGGTTCCTCTGCTACTGCTTTATTATCCCAGTGTTTCTATTGTGTCGTATTTTTGAATGGGGAAAATTCTTATTTCCATCTCAGTATAGGTAATATATACGATTTTTATTTTCTTTCTTTTTGTGGTAAGGATAAGTTTTTCTTTTCCATATGAAGGGTAGGGAGTTTTCGTTGTTATGAATATGTTGGAAGAATTTTGGCATTTTTGAGTTGCGCTTTGGTTAGGTGAAGGACGTAAGTTTAACGACAGTACTCCGATGAACTAAGTCTCGGTGTTAAGTTGATGTTTTACCGGGTAAGTTTAGTATATTAGTTTAGGGACTGGTTTTGCTAAGTTCTATTTATCAGAATAACAATCAGGTGCATATCTCTAAACCGAAAACACAATTTCGAAACTTAGAAATAAAAAAAAAACAATAGCAAATTTTGAACTGCAGGCTGCGACACACGATCGTGTGGTAGGCCGTGTGGAGTAGACAGCCGCGTGGTAGGCCATGTGGAGCAGACGATCGTGTGTAATTTAGTAGCCTATGTGGTAAATTGTCTGCACCACACTATTGTGTGGTAGGCCGTGTGGAGCACACAACCATGTGAAATTACATGGACTGTGCAGACTACACGAGCTAGGTTTTTGGGCCGTGTGGGCCTTTTGGGCCAATTTTGAGGGTCAATTAGAAGTCGATTAAAGGACTCAAAAATTGGGTTTGTGGGTATTATATAGGCTCAGAAAAGAATAAGTTTCAATAAACAAACATGGGTAAGTGTAGGAGGTATGTTAAATAAGTTTCGATAAGTATAATAATGCATTATGATTTGCTATAAGTAGGTACGTGAGTTAAGCATGACTATTTTGTAAACCATGTGTGTTATACGTATTCTGTTATCTGTTCTGATAAGCTATTTGATTCGACCATGTAATATGAACATATATGATATTCTGGTTCTGAATGTGCATTGAGGTGGGTTATGATGTTGGAGGAATTGTCTTCAAGCAGTATTACTGTATTTTCGGCTTTGGTAGCTCAACTGCACCTTTTTGAGTGGCATACCACCACGACCCGGTGTGATTGGGTGGATGGACTCTTGTAGTCCTAATTGGTGTGATTGGTTGGACGAAGTTGGTGTGTAGCGGATGGGGGTAAGATTTGTGTATGCATTTGTTCTAATCTGATATGATATATGTGTTTCTGAAAACTTGACAATCTGGTCTGATATATGTTTATGAAAATATGATATTCCAATCCAAATTATGTTCCAAAAACATGATATAATGATCTAATATATGTTTTTGGTAATACAACATTTTGATATGATTTTGTACATTATAAGTAAAATTTTGTGATGATGTTTACATATGTGCTTGTTAAATAAAATTATGTTTGTAGGTCGAGTCACACACTGAGCTTCTAGCTCATTTTTTTGTTTAATACGTTTCAGGTTAACTTCCAACTTAGGATTAGACGGAGTGCATGAGCTCAGATTGTTTTCTAAAATAATTAAAATTTGGTGATTTTCGTAATTATCTATTTTTGGATTTTTGGGTCTGTAATCCATTTTTGGGCTTGGTTTTGGTTTTGTTCTCTTTTGCTTTTTTCGTCAATATTTGATATCTTCAAATGTAAAACTGCAAATATCATAAGGGTTAACCAACTAAAATTCAGATTTTAAAACTAAAACTTTGAAAAAATTTCTGCTACAAGTCTAAGTATCAAATTAAGCATTTTTCAAAAAATAAATGAATTATGTGCGTGATTTCATAAATAACTTGTAAGTGCTTTGCCGGAAACAATATTTTTAGATCATATAATTTCTAAGCTAGATTTGAAATTGGTTTTTCAAATGAGATTAAGTAACTTCTTATGATTCGGCCATAACGATAGTGTAATGCTCCGAATTTGGGCCTAGTAGATTTGGGCCTATTGGGTTGTAACGCCCCAAAAATCCCGAAACTTTAAATTTTTATGCACTGAGATTGGTATGTATGAGTTGCACTTAGAATAATAATATTAAGATATTATTGGGATTATTTGAAGCCTTAGAGATAGGGGAAACCATAGGGAAAAATTTATTTTCTTGCTTAGTGGATGCTAGTCTTAGGCATGAGGCCTCTTAAGTAGATGAAGAGAAAATAGGACACAAATGGGCTTGTGGTCCAGTGGAAAGTGGCGTCACTTGGGAGCTATGAGGTGGCGTGTTTGTCAGTTAAGGAGGTCCAAGGTTCGAGCAGGAGGAGTGTATTTTGGAGTGTTTTATTTTGCATAGGTGGACGGCAAGAGTTATGTTGGTTTTGTACTCTTGCCGTGGAGAGTTTGTAGCAAGCAGGACTAATGGATGTGGAGGAGAGGTATTATCAGAGAGAAAAGATATGAGATGAGGAGGGTGAAGTGTTGGGGCCGAATAGGACTGTGGAGACAAGGTAGGGTTCGGCCTTGGTTATAAAAAGGGGTTGCCGAATTCTAGTGAGGGGTTCCTGAGTTTTCGTATTTTCTTTTTCTTTATTCTGCCCAAACAGTTTCTCCCTTTTTGCCGAAATTTTGGTAAGTCAAATTCCCTCCATTGCCGAAAATTCTATCATCCCTCTTTGCCGAATCCTTCATACTCTCCTTTCTCAAATTTCCTTTTTAGTTCACCACTTGGTTCTAGCCGAATCACCTCTTTTCTTCTCCCTAGTGTTGCCGAATTGCCTCTGTCACCTTACTAGTCTCAAAAGCCAGACTTAAGCCGCAAGATCAAAGGAGAATTTCGGTAAGTGCTTAGTTGATCTTTTAGTGAGTTTTGTTAAAAGCCGAAGGGCTATCTAACCCAATTCTTGTCGTTAACCTGTATTAACAAGGGTAAGGCTCAACAATCGCAAGATGGTAGGTAAGGATTGCTAACAAGGTGGTAAGTGTTCTCGACTCAGTCATGGTTTAGTAAATGGCTGAATCTAATGTGGCTCATAGGGGTGACTTATGTACAATATGGGTCACTTGGTTTTGACAATATAGGTGTTTGAGTGCAGATCTAGAGGATAATAGCAAATAGTAGCAAAGGAAGGGCTACTAGAACGTGAGGCACACGGTAAGGGTACGGTGAAGTTTCGATTTTTGATAAGTATGTGTTAAAGCCTTGGTTAATCGTTAGTAATGTTGATTGTAGGTTTGTGACTAAGGGGTTTGCAGCGCGCGTGGATACCAGGTGTGTACAAACACTACACACACGATATCGGCAATGCCGAAAAGCTGAAAAGCTGAAAGTGGCTAAATGGGCTCGGTGGGCCCTAAGGCTAGGTTTGATGCGTTTGTTTGGTTTGGTGTATGAATTGAGTCTGTCAAGCATAATACTTGATCTGGAATTGTTTTGGGCCTAACGGACCATAAGGATGTGATTTGGGCCTAATGGGTCTTAAAGATGTAATTTGGGTTTGATGGGCTTTATGGGGACGTAGACAAGTATGTTAGGGTTTATGGACTTAAGACCTAGTTTGAACAACTCTTAAATTTCATAAGACTTAATCTAATTAAACATGTCCGTGAACGAGTCGCTGGGTTGGAGTGTGGCAACGAACATACGCATGTCTAGGATTGGATCTAGGGAGAGCTTGGTACTTAACCGGCCCTAGCGGCCCACCTCATCTTCTCTGGAATCCTACCTGGTGCGTAGTGTCAGTTCACTTTAGTCGCGAGGACTTGTTGATGGGCCAAAGTTTATAACTAAAACCCGAGAGGGACCAAATACCCTTAGATTTGTAAATTACTAAAATACCCTTATAGGGTAGAATTACGAAAATACCCCTATGTGACGAATATGAGTTTGTGGATGTTACTCATGTGTTTGATGCATTCATATGATATTCTACTTAGGATGCATATGGGTAGGAATTATGGTACGGAGGAAGATTTGAGGATCGCATAGTCGTATGGCCATGGATCCACCGGAGGCTTTAAGTCCATTATATGATTAGTAGCTTTGCTGCATTGTTAGGTAGTACCGAACCGGGCTACCTTTGGTGTGTAGAGGATGGGTAGGTTGATTTAGAAATCCCCACAGGTGTGTTATGGTTGGAAGGGAAATGGTGTGTGTAGCGGATGGATTATGGGAATGGGTTTTGCATTATCTTGTTTGTATATGATACGATATGATATGTTATGATATGAGGTAATTGTGGGCTAAGGCCCAAGACCACCGAATTTGATACGGCTTAGGCCCAAAGTGAATATTTGTATGTGATTGCCAAAGGTTGTACACACTGAGTTTCAAAACTCACACCCTTTTATTTAATATTTCAGGTGATCCTGAATAGACGGCTCGACGTGGGAGAGGACTCAGAGATGGCCACACTACAAGCTGATCAGATGTTTTTAATTTGTTTAAATGAATTTATCTTTAAATACTTTGTTTTTCATTGAATTGTAATAAGGCCATGTATCTCCTAATTGACTTTAGATTTTGGGTTTTATTATTATTGTTTCAACTATCCGCTTAATAAATTTCATAAAATTTCTAAAGTTGACATGGTTTTCGAAATAACTCAACATATGAATGTTTTCCTAAAATGTGGACATTTTTATCTTAACTTAACAAGATACAAGGGTTTTGGGCTTTTGGGCCTTAAATGGTTAATTAGTAAATCGATTTGAAGTGTACCTTTAATGTGACATTCCGGATTCGGGCCTAACTTCTAGGACGAGTTTGGGGTGTTACAGATAGGGCTAGGTTTGGGGTGTTACATTTAGTGATATCAAAGCCAGGTTGTAAAACTTGAGCTGTAATTTTTGGGTTCCAAAATTTTCAAATGAAATTGTTTTAATTCAAAATTTGGAATTCTGATAACATATTTTATGTCTGGTTATAAAATGTGAATTCGAGCCTCTGACGTCGGTTCAAGTATTTATGTATACTTCAGTTAACTGTACTTTAGTTACTTTTACTTTCGTACTTTAGTAAAACTATTAGATTTAGAAACTATGAAATAAGACATCTCCATCTTAAGATAAATATATCGAATAAACTTTAGACATAGGGTTTAAACATAAACCTAAGCTCAACTTTGGGACTTCTGAGCTATAGAAAAGTAAGATGAAGTTTTTACTGTATCCGCGATCGTGGTGTGCGAGGACGTGGCAGACATTGTCGAATGACTGACGCCGAGTCCTCTTCTCCGAGCAGTGTTCCCAATCTGTAAATGTTGTGTCCCAGGATATGTTTAGAGATCTACAGAGGGCCGTTAAGGTCCTATCTGTATATATGAGTTTAGGGTATGTGACTGAGCGAATTCGTTCGAATGAGACTAAGTTAGTGAAAGGGATTAATTGCTTAGAGAGAGAGAGAGGAAAAGGAAATTAATAAGTATGAAATAAGAAGAGCTTTGGTTGTGTTGACTTGAATCTGCAATTTAGGAAATGGGCTAGAATAGTTAGGCCTATAACAGCACGTTTTTGGTCAAAGTGGAACAGTGGTTTTGGAACCACAAATCTGAGGTCAAAATATTTATTTTATTATTATTTTAATGTTTGCAGCATGAATATGTGATTGTGTGAAAGTTTCGTTTAGAAATTTTATCGCTAAGTTGGTTAATTCGATAAAAAGGACTAAATCGCGTAAAGTGCAAAAGTGCTGTTCTATTAGCTAATGGTGTTAAATAGCTAAAGAACCTTGAATTTTAGGTCCTTAAGTGGTAAATATAGCATTAATATGTTAGTTGATGTTAATGGTTTGGCATAAATGAAATTTTGAATTAATTTTAAGGATAAAATGGTAAAATAGTTAATAAATGATAAAATAAATAAAATCATAACCTTTTATCATCTTTTAGTTTCTTCATCAACCAAATATTAGAAGGAAAACTCCATTGTTGAACACTCAACATCCGGCCAAGCTACAATTGTAAGTCCATTTTTGTCTCGTTTTTGATGATTTCTACGTTTTTGAGATCGTTGTAACCGGTACTAGCTAGCCTAGGGACTATTTTGCAAAAATGTTAAAGATTTTGAATGATTCCATTGATGGATACATGTGTATTTTGAAGTTTCTTGATAGATTTTGAATAGTTGTTGATAGTTAAACAAGTTTTGTTAAATGATTTTTAGTGAAAATGCAAAAATAGAGATTAAATTGTGAAATGTGTAAAGTTAGTGGTTAAAATGTGAAATAAATGAAAAATATGGACTGCTAGGGGTATAATAGTAATTTTTCTAGCATGGGTCTATTGTAAATTTCATTAATTTGTGATTTTATGAAATAAGGACTAAATTGTAAAAATGTGAAATATGTAAGGCAAAAGTGTAAATTTGTTTTAAAGTGTGTTTTGGACTAAATTGAATGAAGATGATTAAATAAGTTAATTTTAAATATATTTAGATCAAGAAAGGAGAAATACAGACTTGGATCGGGGAAAAGATAAAGTACTCGATTAATCGACAATTTCATCATTTTTGAATTGAGGTAAGTTCGTATGTGATAAATTTCAATACAATGTATTTCATATGCTTTGATATTTCATAAATTGTGAATATGAGACTGTGGATATGAATGATAGTGCTTCGACGATGAATCGACATTCGAAATCCCGGTTGAACCTTAGGAATAGTTTAGGATGCTAGTGACATGTCATTAGGGAATACATTGAGTTGGCTTCGGGCCATGATATAGCACTTCGGGTGCGATTTATACCGATTTGGCTTCAGGCCATGCATATCGACTGGTTTGACTTCGGGCCATGATATCAGTATTTCGGATAAGTTACCTTGATTTGGCTACGGGCCATGGTATAGGTACTTATCGTGTGAGATCCTTGAGTATCCGACTTCTATTCCGAATTGTTCAACAGGTAAATGTGAGAAGAGAATGTGTATGAAATTTGTACGGGATGGTACATGTATGTGTATAAACTATTTTACATGTATGTGTATAAACTATTTTAGTATTAAATCGAAGAAATAAGGATGAAATTATATAGTTTGTGAATGAGTACATGGAAGGTTTGTTAGTTAGTAAGCTTATTGTTGTTTTATTCAATTTATTAAATTACATTTGTGAGATTGTATCGAGTTTATTTCATACGAGCTTACTAAGCTTTAAAGCTTACATTGTTTATTTTTCTATGGTTTATAGTGAATTCAAAGCTAACTCGGATTCGAGGATCATCGGAGACATCGTCACATTATCTACCTATCATTTGGTATATTAAGTATATGGCATTTATAGGGACTTTTAGTTATTTTGGTTATGTTTTGGTAAGGATTTTGGCCATATGATTTGGCATTGTAAATGTTTATGCTTTGGCAAGTATATATAGCCATGTGTGATGGCTTAATTTGGTTTGTTTGGTATGTTTGAATAATGTACATATATGTATAGTTATGTCTTGTGAATTGAGTTGGTTGATGGTTATGTGATGATTGATGATAATAGGTACTATGAATGGTAAATTGATGATTTGTGGATATAGGTATGCTTGTAAAATTAGGTCAAATAATGCATATTTGATAATGGTCATTTTGATGATTTGAGAAGACAAGGATTGGTGTGAATTGAGATAGCATATTGTGATACTTATGTGCTTTGAATTTGTTAGTATTGAATTGGTAGAATTTAGGCATGGTTTGGTTGTTTTGGATTGCATATTATGTTATGGTTTGGTATCATTTGTGTAGGTGATGATGTGTGCCAAATGGGGTGGCAAAATGGCTTGGTAAATAGCCTATTTTTGTCCACACGAGCAGAGACACGAGCTTGTGTCTCAGCCGTGTGTCCCTTGGTGTTGAAATTAAAATCAAGTCAGTATGCTCCACACGGCCTCACACACGGAGGTGTGACTTGGCCGTGTGGCATAAGTCAGTATACCCTATAGGTTTGGCACGACCTAGTACACGGCCTAGCAGACGGGCGTGTATAGCCATTTTTAGGGCACACGGGCTAGCCACAAAGGCATGCGTGTTAGCCGTGTGACCCAATTCAGAGAGCTACACGGGGTCAGACACGGGCTGGGACACAGCCATGTACTCCCATTTCGAATGTCCATACGGCCTGTGACATGAACGTGTCTAGTAGCTATGTGAGACACACGGCTTGGCCACATGGGCGTATGTCCCCTGTTTTGTGAAAAATTTTCAAAGTTTTGTGAAAGATTCTTAAGTTATTGGTTTAATCCCGAACTACTCCCAATGTATGTTTAAGGCCTCGTGGGCTTGTATTAGGGACAAATTGATAGAGATTGAATGATAATGGTTGAATGGAGAAATTGTATGCTTATTGAATATTTAATTGTTTTATAAGTCCGGTAATACAGCGTAACCCTATTCCAATGTTGAATACGGGTGAGGGGTGTTACATTTATTGGTATTATAGCTACGGTTTAGTCCATTCTAGGACTAACATAGCGTGTGAGAGTCTAGCTATACATGCCATATATAAACTGTGACAGTGTGATGACTCCTAACATTTTAAAATGTGTTTTCATATAGTAATGGATCCCAATCGAGCTATAGTTGATGAGGTTGAGAGTAATGTGTCGGCTCCCACTCATGGGACAGTGCCGTCTGATTCTAGACCCGTAATGGGCAGCTAGGAAGGAGAGGCTAAAGAAGCCTTCTTCCAAATGATGAACAAATGGTTCACGCAATATATTCGAACGAACTCGGCTGCTCAACAACCTCCACCCCTTCCTAATCCCTAACCAATTCCTGTGGCTCCTCAAGGAGTTGAGCTTTTAAGATTGAATAAGCCTCCAGTTGATAAGATTCGTAAACACGGGGCTGAAGAGTTTAGAGCTAATGTTGATGACGATCCTGAGAGAGTTGAGTTTTGGCTTGAAAATACAATTCGAGTGTTTGACGAACTTTCTTGCACACTGGCAGAATGTTTAAAATATGCTATATCACTGTTGAGGGACATTGCATACCAGTGGTGGAATACATTAGTATCAGTGGTGCCGAGAGAGAGGGTCACCTGGGAATTCTTTCAAACTGAGTTTTGGAAGAAATACTTAAGTCAACGATTTCTGGATCAAAAGCATAAAGAGTTTTTAGAACTGAAACAGGGCCGCATGATTGTAACCAATTATGAAAGAGAATTTGTATTGTAAAACCCTTAACCCGTATCCGTCGCTGAAACAGGGCTACGAAGTGTTACCAGAGTTTTCAGTACATTTACAGATAATTCATGTCAAATTCTATTCATTTTTCGAATATTATTCATATCATCCCTTAAATGGACCCTCGAGGCCCAAAATGAGTATTAGAATCAAATCGGGACTAAATCGAGAAGTTAGAAAATTTTTCGTGAAATTTCTAAAATTTTCCAAGATACAGGGCACACACGCTCATGTGGTCCAAGGGAAACGCCTGTATGACCCGAGGACACGCCCGTGCTGCAGGTCGTGTTCGACCCCGTGTAACTCTCTGACTTGTGCCACACGCCCGTGTGCTAGGCCATGTAACACACGACTGAGACACACGCCTGTGTCTCTGCCCGTGTTCTCAATTCTGATCATCCTATTTCTCAAATTTAAGGTGCAGGGGATATAAGGCCTAACCACAAGCCCATGTACCAGGCCGTGTGTCACACACGATCAAGACACACACCCGTGTGGACAAAATAAAGCCGTTTTCTAGCTTTATTTCTCTCCCAAACTTTTCCAATGAACTACACCAAAACTTTCATTCATTTACCAACCAATTCAAGCATCATAATCAAAATAATTTTTAACATCTAACATGGCACATCATTACATGCATTCATGTTTATAATCTTACTCTTTTGTGAACATACATGTTAACATAATTTCATCAACCACACTAAACACATGGATATTCATCATGGTATAACCTTATAATTTTACCAAAACAAATCTTTACTAGCCATTCCAAATGGCTAGATTACAATCAACCCTTTTACATGCAAATATGGCCAATTAACCTATACATGCCATTATAACCATAACTAATTTACCATATGTACCAAAATGAGTTGATGGATAGTGTGAGTGATCTCCGCCAAGCTTCTAATCCAACGTGTAATAGCTCGATTTTGGGGCTAGTCAGAACAGTGGGTTCGGGACCACTAATTCGAGGTTGAAGAAAATTATTTTAGTATTATTTTATGTGTTATAGCATAAATATATGACTATATGAAAATTTTGATGCTTTAATTTTAGCAATTGTACGTTTAATTATGAAAAAAGGACTACATCGCAAAAGTGTGAAAGTTCTATTATGCAAGGTAGAGGTGTCTAATAGCTATAGAATATTAAATTAGATGTCCTTATACTGCAATTAGGCCATTTAGAGGGTGTGGCCGGCCATATAGACTAGGGAGACAATGGCATTAAATTTTGGTCAAATTTGGTGATATTAGGTAATGAAAATGAATAAAATAAGATGAATAAAAGAGATGTCATCTTTTACCATTCACCTTTCTTCTTCCACCTAAAATTGAAGAGGAAATAGAGATTTTTGGAGCTTAAACTTTCAGCCAAGCTATCTCCTTACAAGTAAGTGATTTTAGAGGTCTTTCTTGATGATTTTTATATTTTTGGAACCCCCAAAGCTTAAGTTAGCTAATGGGGGGACTAATTTGCAATATGGTTGCAAGTTTAGGGACTTTCCATGAGAGTATTCATGATGTTTGCTGAGTTTTTATGGAAGAAAATGGATGTTAGTGAGTCAAGGAACAACATTTGTGAAAGGTGTTACCATGAAAACATCTAAATGGGACTAAGTTGTAAAAGTTGAAATTGTGTAATAAATGCATAAAATAGTTGGAATTATGAGTAGTTGTAAGAGTAATAAATGTTCAGCTAGGCTTGTTTAATGAGAAAATGTGATGAAAAATGATTTATGAGCCTAGGGGCAAAATCGTAATTTTGCCATAATACAAGGGCAAAATGGTCATTTTTGCCTAAGTAGAGATTATGATGTATTATGATTATAAAATGATTGAATAATTGAATTTTTGTTACTATAGACCAAGAAGAGCACGGAATCAACCTTGACTAGGGAAAAGGTAAGGTTTCGGATTAAACCACAAATTAAAACATTTTGCACTGAGGTAAGTTTATGTGTAAACGATACATCTCGAATATATATATGTTGTTACTTATTTGTGCATTGTATGAATGAGATCATTTATGGTTGAGATGGATTAAGTTTGATAATTAATGAGTAATTTCTGTATGAATCTTGGAATTGATGTGTAGGTGTGGAAATAATATCCGTACTTATTCTTTTGGTGAGCTGTGCGCGATACCACCTTATTAGACATTCACGATGGGCTATGTGCGATACATCGTGTGTATTATCATTTGGTGGGCTATGTGTGATACCATCGTAAATATTCTTGTTGGTGGGCTATGTGCGATACCACCCTATTATAGATTAATGGTGGGCTATGTGCGATACCACTAATTTATAGATAAATTGTGGGCTATGTGCGAAACCACCGAGTGTTTAGCATTATTTCAAATGATTCATTGAGAAATTGTTTAAATGTTGTATCATGTGACCTTGTGGTGATAAGTGCATGGATGTATGTTGATAAATATGAGCATTGTGCTTGTGAAATGGTTGGAATGTGGTAAGAGATGAAATGAGTAAGCATGATTATGGAATGTGAATTGTTCTTGCTTAGTATGTAATGCTATTTATTGATTAGCATAAGTTATGATGTTTATTGTTTACATGTAAACTTACTAAGCTTAAAGCTTACTCCCTTTCTTTTCCCTTGTTTTATAGTGTCAAAAAGCCGGTTCGGGATACAAAGTTAACCAGAAGATCACACACACTATCAGCTCATCTCGGTATATCTAGAATTGGCATTTTGAGTATGGCATGTATAGGGGCTAGACTAGAGGAAATGTTTTGTTGTTTTGGCCAAGTGTATGTTGGCTCCTTTAAAGATGCATTCTTTTGTATATAACCATAGTTGATGGCTCATTATTACTAATTTATGAAAAGGTAAGGTTATTCATGAATGTGTATGTTGCATAATTGAGTTGCTTAGTGATTGGTTGAATGGATTTATATTGTGCGAGGTAGGGTGATAAAAAGAGCTTGGCAAATAGCCTTGTTCTTGTCCACATGGGTAGGCACACGGGCGTGTGTCTAGGCCGTGTGTGACACACGGTCAGTCCCATGGGTGTGTGACCAGGCCGTGTGTCCCTTGCATGTCAAGGTTGCAAGTCAGTGTCGACCACGGGCTAGCCGCACGAGCGTGTGCCTAGGTCGTGTGACCCTTAAGAGGCTGTTGACATCACAAATAGAATACCCAGGTTTTTACACACAGGTGAGGACACGGGCGTGTCTAGGCCGTGTGGAGCACACGGGCCAAGAACATGGGTGTGTGTCTGGCCGTGTGAAAACCCCTGTAGGCTCGAAATGAAAATAAATCCCACATGGGCTAGGGACATGGGCGTGTGTGACCACACGGCCTGCCCACACGGGCGTGTGGCCCCTATTTAGACAAAAAAGTTGAAGTGCACAAAAGCTCCCGATTGGGTTCCGAAACACTCCGTATGCATGTTTAAGGCCTCGTAGGCCCTTAATGAGAATGTTTTGATTGTGAAAGAGATATTTTAAGTTGGAATGAAATTATATAGCCCAAAGTTGTATGTCTAGGAGAGTTAGGTCCGGTAATGCCTCGTACTCGATTCCAGCGTAGAATACAGGTAATGGATGTTACACAACGAGCTTCTGATTTACTATAAAACAGGGAAATAAAACTAAGTAAGCATATAATGCTTAGTAAGTTCGTATAACATGGTACTTAACTTACCATTTATTCTATTTCAAGATAAACATGTAAGACATATTCAATCAATTTTATCTCAAGCCCTACACATATCCTCATTGCCCTTGTTAGTAATATATTCCATAATAACACCAAGAAACATATATAGGCTCAACAATAATCAGGTTTCCAGGCACATATGCTTTCCACATCAGGTATTCATTTAACAAGTATAAATCATATCTTTATATTACAAGTATATTTTCACAATAATTCATCTCGAGTTCAGATTATTTCATGTCAGAACTTTACTCATATAATTCAAAATATCAATGCCACATGAGTAGTACACTCAAGGTGTACAAATCTATAATCAAGGATGAACATATTTATCAAATAAATTCCATGTATTAATTATCATATATCATCATTTTCATGTATTTCAGGCAATTACGTGTAATAATTCATTTCTTATTCATATTTTCTCATATCAGGATTTTTACCTGTTGAATTCATTCGAAATATCGATAGATACATAGGTAGTACACTCGAGATATACAAATCAGGATCCGTCAATTCATATTTAGGGGTACCTGTTAGGGAACTTAATCAGAAAGCACACCCTTGAGCCACATATCATATAACATGAGTACTTGTCCAAGCTAAATCCTGTTTCCAACATATACTCTCAAGGGTTTAATCAGGATTACCCGTTCGGGCTAAATCCTATCTGTACATATGCTCAAGAGGGCTTATATCAGGATTACAAGTTCAGGATAAATCCTTTCTGTGATGAGGTCAATAGGATTACTCGTCTGAGCTAAATCCCGCCAGCAACAAATGCAAGACCTCATTCAATAAGGGAATCACCTTTATCCATCGATTTTCATTTATTCAAATGGGATTTAAGATTTTTCAAGCATTATCAGGCATGTGATTAATTCATACATCTATAACATTCATATAATTTAAATAAACACATTCTACATTCATTTCAAGCATAAAAGTAACATTTTTATCATTTATCATTTATCAGGCATTATCATTGATCGGGCTTTGTCAGATATGTTTTCAATGTCATATATATATATATATATATATATGATATTTATATGATTCACATACGAAAATTCTAATTCAAGCGTTTAAATATACAATTTAGTTACACGAACTTACCTCGACAAATGTACGTGTACGTAAAATCTACTAATCCGACATTTTTCTCTTTTTCTCGTTCTAGCTCCAAATTTGGTCTATCCGAATCTATACGAGTAAATTTAAAATTAATTTAATATAATTTAAACTCAATTCAATCCAATTTACATCTTATGCAAAATTACCATTTTGCCCCTAAACTTTTAATTAATAATGATTTCGTCCCTAGGCTCAAAAAATGAAATTCATGCAATTTACTTCTTATTCCAAGCCTAACCAAAATTTCAATATAAAATATACAGCACATGTATTCTATAAAATACATAAATTTTCTTCAATTTACACAACTTTACAATTTAGTCCCTAAATCATGTTTTCATCAAAAATCACTTTGTAAAAGTTGTTTATCTATCATCAACCTTTCATATTCTACCATAAATTTCAAATTTTCAGCATATTCATCAATGACATAGTTTCTATACTTTGATAACTTCAAATTAATCTCCCAAATAGATAGATTAGACTATCCCGGTTTCAAAAATATAAAAATTACTAAAAACGGGGCTTGAATACTTACCTAATTTGGCCAAGAAAGCTTGCTTTCTCTTTCCTAGGGCTTCCATGGAATATTTGGGGAAGAAGATGATATAAAATGATTTTTATTTCTATTTAATTATTTATCATCTTTTAATTTTATCAATTTCCAATTTAGTCCTTAGCCTTTTTCTAATTTTCCATGGATGAATCATCCAAAAGTATCTACTAACTTTTCATTAATGGTATAATTACCATATAAGGACCTCCAATTTAAATTTCTATAGCTATTTAATCCCTTTAGCTATTAGAACACAACTTTTACACTTTACGCGATTTAGTCCTTTATCAAATTAAACATGTAATCGATAAAATTTCTTTACGAAATTTTCACACAATATTATTATCATATTGTAGATCATAAAATAGAAATAAAATAATTTTTTTCAAGCTCGGATCTGTGGCCCCGAAACAACTGTTCTGATTTTATCAAAAATTGGGCTGTTACATGTACGGTTGAGCAAGTACGCTCGGGAGTATGTTATACGGAAGATATTATGTGCAAGTGGTTTGTTGATGGGTTGAATGAAGATATTAAACTTCTGGTTGGGATTCTAGATTTGAAAGAATTTGTTGTATTGGTTGATCGGGTTTAGCTGAGAAAATAAGAAAGCTGATTCAAAGACTAGAGATTCAAGAAAAAGACCAATTAATAAACCTTACCATTCTTCATCAATGAAACCCCGAGATTCATTTAGTCGATCGAATGCATCAGTGGGATATTAGAATAGAGATCGTGAAAATCAACATGTAAGTCCTAAAGCTCGAGCAACTTTCGTCTCGAGTGTTGGCAGTGCGGAAAACAACAAACCTGAGTGTCTATAGTGTAGGAGATGACATTTTGGAGAGTGCTGGAATAAGAGTGTTAAAGGTTGTTTCAAATGTGGCTCGCCAGATCATTTTATTCAAGATTGCCCAGAGTTATCTAAGAATGATAAATTTCAGAATGCAAGATCGAGTAATACGACTGCGAGAGGGAGACCACCGAGAAATACGGGGAATGTGTCCAGTGGTAGAGGTGTGACTAGGGATTCTACTGTGGGACCCGAAGCTAGAGCACCAGCCAGAGTTTATGTTATTCGCACCCGCGAAGAAGCGTTGTCGCTAGATGTTATCACCTGTACATTTTCTCTTTACAACACTAAAGTGATTGCTTTAATTGATCCTGGATCGACACATTCGTATGTTTGTGAAAATTTAGTATCTAGTAAGAAATTGCCTGTTGAGTCTACAAAATTTGTAATTAAAGTACCGAACACCTTAGGCAAGTATGTTTTAGTTGACAAAGTATGCAAGAACTATCCTCTAATGACTCGGGATTACTATTTTCTGACTGACTTGATGCTATTACCTTTTGATGAGTTTGATGTGATTCTAGGTATGGATTGGTTGACATTATTGTAGACGAAAGACTATTGAGTTGAAATGTCAGAATAATGAGACTCTCCAGATTGAATCAAATGATCCTAGTGGTTTACCAGCTGTAAATTCCTTAATGTTAGCTCAGAAATATGTGAAAAAGGGATGTGTAGCATATCTTGCATATGTACTTGATACAGAAGTGTCAGAATCAAAGATTGAATCAGTACCAGTTGTTTGCGAGTATCCAGATGTGTTTCCAGAAGAGTTACCGTGTTTGCCACTGATAAGAGAGGTTGAGTTTGCTATTGATTTAGTATCAAGAACTTCACCGATATCGATAGCTCCGTACAAAATGGCTCCGACAGGGTTGAAAGAGTTGAAAGCTCAGTTGCAAGAGTTAACAGATAGAGGTTTTGCACTACTGAGTTATTCACCCTGGGGTGTGCCTGTATTGTTTGTAAAGAAGAAAGATGGAACGATGAGAATGTGTATTGACTATCATCAGTTCAATAAGGTTACGATAAAGAATAAATATCTGTTGCCGAGAATAGACAATTTGTTTGATTAGTTGAAAGGTGTAATAGTGTTTTCAAAGTTGATTTGAGATCTGGTTACTATCAGTTGCGAGTTAAAGACTCAGATGTGCCAAAAACTGTGCTCAGAACGAGGTACAAACATTATGAATTCCTTGTTATGCCTTTTGGACTAACTAATGCTCCTACCATTTTTATGGATTTAATGAATTGGATATTTAGAATATATTTAGACAGATTTGTTGTTGTGTTCATTGACAACATTCTAATCTATTCTCGAGATGAGTCTGAGCATACTGAGTATTTGAGGATTGTGCTGCAAACCTTGAGAGGTAAACAACTGTATGCTAAAATCAACAAATGTGAGTTTTGACTCCGAGAAGTTGGATTTTTGGGGCACATTGTTTCTACGGAAGGTATAAGAGTTGATTTGAGAAAGATTTCTACAGTTATTGAATGGAAACCACCTAGAAATGTATCCGAGGTCAGAAACTTTCTAGGATTGGCTGGTTACTATCGACGTTTTGTAAAAAGGTTTTCAATGCTTGCTACACCGATGACCAGGCATCTACAGAAAGATGTTAAGTTTGAATGGTTCGAGAAATGTCAAAGTTTTGATCAATTGAAAGCATTGTTAACTGAGGCACCAATGTTGGTTCAACCTGAGTCGAGTAAAGAATTTTTTATTTACAGTGACACGTCATTGAACAGTTTGGGTTGCGTATTGATACAAGAGGGAAAAGTGATAGGTTATGCTTCCTGACAGTTGAAGCTGCATGAAAAGAACTATCCGACGCATGATTTAGAGTTGGCTGCCATAGTTTTTGCATTGAAAATTTGGTGTCAGCATTTGTACGGTGTAAAATGCCACATCTTTACTGATCATAAAAGCTTAAAGTATATAATAACTCAAAAGGATTTGAATTTATGACAACGGAGATGGCTTGAACTACTAAAAGATTATGAGTTAGTGATTGATTATCACCCGAGGAAAACAAATGTAGTCGAGGATGCTTTAAGTAGAAAATCGTTGTTTGCCTTGAAAGCAATGAATACACAGTTGACATTATCTGATGATGGTTCGATTTTAGCTTAGTTAAAAGCTAAACCAGTATTTCTTTAGTGAATTTGCGAAGCCCAGATACATGATAGTGAATTACTAGCTAAAAGAGTGCAATGCGAGTCGACTAGTGATTCAGAATACCAAATTGGATTCGATGATTGTTTGATGTTTGGAGATAGAATCTGTGTACCGAAAAATCCAGAGTTGATTCAGAAAATTTTACACGAGACACATAGTGATTATTTATCCGTTCATTCTGGAAGTATTAAGATGTACAATGATTTGAAACAATTGTATTGGTGGTCGGGTATGGAACGAGATATTTCTGAGTTTGTATCGAAGTGTTTGTTTTGTCAGCAAGTGAAAGTCGAGCATCAAGTGCCTTCGGATTTGCTTTAGCCTGTGATGACACCGGAGTGGAAATGGGATAGAGTGACTATGGATTTCATGTCAGGATTACCCTTGTCTCCGAAGAAGAAAGATGCAATTTGGGTTGTCATTGATCGACTGATGAAATCTACACATTTCATTCTAGTACGTATTGACTATTCGCTTGAACGACTAGCTGAGTTGTACATTGTTTAAATTGTTAGATTGCACGGGGTGCCAGTGTCGATTATCTCGTATAGAGATTCGAGGTTTACATCGCGGTTATGGAAGAAATTGCAAGAAGCTCTGGCTATGAAGTTGAATTTTAGTACAGCTTTTCGTCCGCAAACCGACGGTCAGTCTGAGAGAATAATTCAGATTCTCAAAGATATGCTCAGAAGTTGTGTTTTAGAGTTCAAAGGTAATTGGGAGAAATATTTGCCGCAGGTTGAATTTGCATATATTAACAGCTTTCAATCGAGTATAAAAATGGAACCATACGAAGCTTTGTATGGTCGCAAATGCCTAACTCCATTGTATTGGACCGAGCTTAGCGAGAAATAGATTCACGGGGTTGATTTGGTTAGAGAAACCGAAGAGAAAGTGAAAGTAATTCATGACTGTTTAAAAACAGCTTCAGATCGTCAAAAATCATACGCGGATTTGAATCGAAAAGACATTGAATTTCAAATCGTGACAAAGTGTTTGTGAAAGTATCTCCATGGAAGAAAATACTTTGTTTTTGTCGTAAAGGCAAATTGAGTCCGAGATTTATCGGGCCGTATGAGATCATCGAAAGAATTGGTCCAGTGGCATATCGACTAGCTTTACCATTAGTGTTAGAAAAGATTTATAACGTATTTTACGTGTTGATGTTATGACGTTATCGATCAGATCCATCACATGTGATTTCTCCATTAGAGATCGAAATTCAACCTGATATGTCATACAACAAAGAACTGATTAGAATTTCGGCTTGAGAGATTAAAGAGTTGAGAAATAAACACATAGCTTTAGTGAAAGTATTATGGCAACGACACGGGGTTGAAGAGGCGACGTGGGAGCCCGAGGAAGCTATAAGAAAACAGTACCCTAACCTATTCACTGGTACGATTTTCGGGGACAAAAATCCCTAAAGGGGGAGAATTGTAACAACCCGTTTTTGGTCAAATCGAAACAATGGTTTTGGAACCATAAATTTGAGGTCAAAATATTTATTTTATTATTATTTAAATGTTTACAGCATGAATATGTGATTGTGTGAAAGTTTCAATTAGAAATTTTATCATTTGGTTGGTTAATTCGATAAAAAGAACTAAATCGCGTAAAGTGAAAAAGTGTTGTTCTATTAGCTAATGGTGTTAAATTGTAACAGCCCGATTTAAGGGCTAGTCGGAATAGTAGTTTCGAAATCACTAATCCGAGGTCAGAGAAAATTATTTTTAATATTAGTCTATGTGTTATAGTATGATTATATAAGTGCATGAAATTTTTGGTGCATTAATTAGCGATTGCATGCTTAATCGCGAAAAAGGACTAAATTGCATAAAGTGCAAAGTTTTGTTCTACAAGCTAAAAGTGCCAAATAGCTATAGAACCTTAAATTGGAGATCTTTAATGTGCAATTAGACCCTTAGGAAAGGGTTGGCCGGCTATAGGGGACAAGAAAATAAGAATTTGGTCAAAGTAGGTGAATTAGGTGACTAATTAATTGATGTAACAAAATAAAATAAAGAGAAAGATGATATCACATTTCATCTTCATCTTCTTCCACCAAAAATATCAGCCAAATAGGGGTTTTGGAAGCTTAAAATTTTCAGCAACTCCTTATCCTTGCAAGTAAGTCATCTTGATGATCATTTTTGATGATTTTTGTGTTTTAGAACCCTTGTAGCTTAAGCTAGCTAAAGAGGGGACTATTTTGCAAAATGGTTGAAAGTCCAGGGTTTTTCCATGAGATCATTAGTGTCGTTTGCTGAATTTGTATGGAAGAAAATGAACTTTAGTTGTTAAATAAACAACTTTTGTGAAAGGGGTTTCCATGAAAACACCTAAAATGACCTTTTTGTAAAGGTTGTAAATAGGTTGTAAATGTGTGAAATAATTGGTATTGTGAGCTGCAATAAGAGTAATAAATGTTCAATTAGGCTTGGTTAATAAGGAAATTTGATGAAAATCGATTTACGAGCCTAGGGGCAAAATTGTAAATTTATGAAAGTCTATGGCCAAAACTATAATTTTTGCCAAAGTATGACTTTTGAAATGTCTTGATCAACATGGTGATTGAATGAGTGAATTTGTTATTATAGATCAAGAAGAACAGGGAATTAACCTTGACCGAGGAAAAGGTAAGCTTTCGGACTAGATTTGCAAATTGGCATATTTGGAACCGAAGTAAGTTTGTGTGTAATAATTGAACATCATGTTATTATGTTTTAAAATGCTTGACATTTCATGAAGATTTATATTATTTTTATGTTGATCAATGATGTTTTGATGAGAATATGATGAAAATTTATGATGTTGAAGTCCCGGTTGAACCTTAGGAAGTGAGAGGATACCATCGTTAAGACATGAGATTTGTAAGGTCCCGTATAAGACCATGTTTAGGATATGGCCTCGGTACTAAATTGAGATCCCGTATAAGACCATATCTGGGTTATGGCATCAGCATCGAATATGAAAATTGTGTAAGAACATGTCTGGGACATGTCATCGATATACGATCTCGTATAAGACCATATATGGGATATGGCGTCGACATCGATATGAGATTCCGTATAAGACCATATCTGGGATATGGCATTGGCGTCTTACTACGTGCATGACAAATTTCGAGTATCCTTAGACATTCCAAGCGGTTCAACGGGGAAAGAGCTAAGTTTACGTTAAAGATGGTAAAGAGCTATGTTTATGGTCAAGATGGTAAAAGTGCTAAAGCTATGCGATGAAGTGATACAGGTATGCATGAGTAAGCTATGTCAATGTGCTTGAGAACTTGTGCTATTACTTAAAGTAAAGTATGAATGTATCATAAGATTTTATGTTTTCATTTATTGTAACAGCCCGATTTTGGGGCTAGTCGGAACAGTGGTTTTGGAACCACTAATCTGAGGCCAAAGAAATTATTTTTAATATTATTTTATGTGTGATAGCATGATTATATGAGTGCATGAAAATTTTGGAGAATTAATTTTAGTGATTTCATACTCAATTGCAAAAAAATGACTAAATCACATAAAGTGCAAAAGTTCTAATTTATAAGCTAGAGGTGTTAAATAGCTATAGAACCTTAAAATGGAGGTCCTTAATGTCCAATTAGGCCTTTCTAAAGGTGATAGTCGGCCATAGGGGACAAGAGATTAAGTTTGGTCAATGTTTGGTGATATTAGGTAATGAAATGAATAAAATAAAAATAATAAAGCTATCATCTTTTTTTCCTATCTTTTTCCGCCGATTTTTCACTCAAGCATAAGGGTTTGGGAGCTTGAAAATTTAGCAACTTACGTAAGTGATTTTGGTGGTCTTTCTTGAAAGTTTTTGTACTTTTAGAACCCCTAAAGCTTAAAGTAGCTAATGAGGGGACTATTTTGCAAAATGGTTGAGAGTCTAGGGTTTTTCCATTTGAGTATTTATGTGTTTGCTGAAATTTTATGGAAGAAGATGAATCTTAGTTGTTAAATAAACAACTTTTGTGAAAGGGGCTTTCCATGAAAACACCTAAAAAGACCTTTTTGTAAATGTTGTAAAATAGTTGGTAAATGTGTGAAATAATTGGAATTTTGAGTTGCTATAAGAGGGAATATGAATCGGCTAGGCTTGGGGTGTGTGAAAAATGAACACATTTCATTTTACTAGCCTAGAGGCAAAATCATAATTTTGTGAAAGTCTAAGGGCAAAACGATAATTTTTCCAAAATAGGAAATTTCGAGTGATTGATTAATTTGGTTAGTTAATAAGCTAAATATGTCATTATAGATCAAGAAGAGCGTGGAATCAACCTTGACCGAGGAAAAGGCAAGGTTTCGGACTAAATTGCAAATTGACATATTTTGTTTCAAGGTAAGTTTATATGTAAATGATACATTCATTTTACCTATGTTTTTGCATATAAGTGTATTATGTGAAATGTGGATGAATATTGTTGATAATTATTAATTGATAGAATGTGAGGAAATTATGAATGAATACCGTAAATATGTGATTATTGGTGGGCTATGTGCGATACCACTGTAATTATGGTCATTGGTGGGTGATCGTGTGTCAGAGTCTTAAAAATTTATAAATAGGATGATCAAGCCTAGAAACTAGCTATAACAACGATTGAGGCAAGCGCACCTATCGAACAATAGTATAGTTTAGTGGCAAGACCGGATTGTCAAATCCAAAGGAACCAAAAGTACTAATACTAACTTTTTTTTTATTATTTAGCCTAAAATAAAAGTGAATTGTTTATTTAATCTAAAATTAACTAATTATTAAGCTAAAGATGCTATGACAAAAAGAATGAATTTGGGAAAATACTTGTGGGAAAAACCAATTGATTAAGACAATACCCGAGGAAGAATCCACCTAGACTTCGCTTGTTATTTAACTCTGAACCAGACACTTTATTCACTTGACTTGATCCGTAGGATTCCCTAATGTATATTAATACCTCTCTCGAGGCTACTAACGTCTAACCCTAGGTTGATTAATTGAAATCTCTTTCTAATTAAGACCCCTAGAATTGCATTAACTCGATCTATGGAATCCAATATTAGGTTTGACCCTAATTCGACAAATTTTCGTCATCCTATCTCTAGGGTTGCGATCAACTCCGCTTAACTATGCTATATCTACTATTAGACAGGGTCTATTCCTCCTCTGCCAAAGCACATCAATACTTGAATCAATATCCTGAAATATCAAAGCATGAATTAAGAACACATAATTAAGAACAAATTAAGTATTTATCATATAGTTCAGAAAACAATAACAATATCCGTCTTAGGTTTCATCCCCCTCAGGTATTTGAGGGGTTTAGTTCATAATTATAAAAGAATACATCTCAGAAGAAAATATAAAACAAAACATAAGAAAAACCCTAAAACCCCCTGAAGGAATTGAAGGGAAGATCCTTCGTCTTGAGTATAATTCCGACTTCTTGAGATAAACCAACTGGCTTCCTTCGAGTAAATCCCACAATTCTGGCCTTTCTAGCTTGGCTCTTCGACCTAACTGGACGCCTTCTAAAGGTTGGCCTCTAGGGTGTTTATATAGGCTTTTGGAATGGCTTTCTTTGCCTCTAAGTACCCTAATCCGAGTAAAATTCCTCTTTGTCACGGCAGGGACACGTCCATGGCACACGCCCGTGTGAATCGTGGGCAGGCTGTATTTGGGTTTGTTAAGGTGGCACGACCGTGTGGCTTGGGCCTAGGTCGTGTTGATTTCGTGATATGGCCCATTTACTCTGTCTTAGGCCCGTTTCTTAGTCTTTTCATCTTCCAGTGCTCTCCTAAGTATAAAACATGAAAACAAAGGATAAAGAGCATCAAATTCCCCAATTCAAGGCTTAAATCATCCAAAAGTATGCTAAATATGGGATTAAGATATGTTCACATTACGGTTTATCAGTGGGCTGTGTGCAATACCACCGTATTTACCATTATTGGTGGGCTGTGTGCGATACCACTGTGAAAATGGTAACTTTGGTGGGCTGTGTGCGATACCACCTTGTATTCGGTATTATACTGAATGTGTTTATTGAGAAACTTTGATTAAATGAGATTACAAGTGACAGTGTGATGATAAGTGCAGGGTATAAGTGCATGTAAATATGAGCAATGTGTATGTTGTGTATTTGGAATGTGGTAAGATGTGGAAAATGAGTAAGTACAATGGCAATGATCTGAATTATTCTTGATTAGAATGTAATGTTCTTGATTGAAAAGTATGTGGTATGATGTTCATTATTACATATAGACTTACTAAGCTTAAAGCTTACTCCCTTCTCTTTTCCCTTGTCTTATAATATCGACAAGCCAGCTCGGGATACGGAGACCGTCGGAGGATCACCCACACTATCTACACATTTGGTATAGTTAGATCATTCTTTTTGAGTATGGCATGTATAGGGACTTGGTATTTTTGGTTATATGTCATATTGGTTTAGCCAAATGTGTTGGCTTGTGATGATATTTGATTAATTTTGTATAAGTCCATGAGATATAGCACATAATGATTATTTGGATATAAACCTATTCATATATGCATGTATGTGCCAATTCTATTATGTTATGGCCTATGGTTATTGTTGGTTGAATGATAATATGTTGCATGTGTTTATGTATGTTTAGTGTCGTTTTGATGTTGTGTAGGTTGGTGCAAGTATGGGTGGCAAAAAGACTAAGTAGATAGCCTTATTTTGTCAACACGGGGAGACACACGGGCGTGTGTGACACACGGCTAGCCCCATAGGCGTGTAGTCCAGCTGTGTGTCCCCTTGCACCCTACGTTGACAAAACAGAATGTCCAGTAGTAACCACACAGGCTGAGGCACGGCCGTGTGTCTCAGCCATGTGGAAGACACGGCCATAGTACATGGGCGTGTGCCCAGGCCGTGTGAAGTCTGCATTTGATGTTGCAATTTAATTCGCCACATGGCCTAAGGACACAGGCATGTGCCTCGGCCGTGTGACCTTATAGGGATAATGACGTCAGAAACAAAATGTCAGGGTTTTCACACACAGGCTAAAACACGGGCATGTCATGGCTGTGTGAGAGACACGGGCCATAGACACGAGCGTGTGTTAGGCTGTGTGAAAACCCCTGTAGGTTTGAATTGAGAAATAAATCTGCTCGGACTAGGGACATGGGCGTGTGTGATAACACTACCTGCCCACACAGGCGTGTGGCCCTGTTTTGACCAAAGTTTTTTTAAGTGATTGTAAGTTTCCGGTTCAGTTCCGAACCACTCCTGATGTATATTTTGGGCCTCGTAGGCTCGTTTAAGGGGCAATACGAATGTGTATGGAAAATTTTAAATTTCAGTGGAAAGTCATTTATCGGTTTGGTATGATTGCTTGCATACAAGTTCGATAACTCCTCGTACCGTATTCTGACGTAGAATATGGGTAAGGAGTGTTACAATTAGTGGTATCAGAGCCAGGTTTAGTCAGTTCTCGGACTACCGTAGCGTGTGTGAGAGTCTAACTATACATTCCATAAATATACTATGATAGTGTGGTGACTTCTGACAATTTTAAATTGTGTTTTCGTATAGTAAATGGACCCCGACCGAGCTGCTGCTGATGATGTAAGAGCCCAATTTAGGGGCTAGTCGAAACAGCGATCTTGGGATCACTAATCCAAGGTTAGGGAAATTTTTTTAATGTTATTTTATGAGTTAGTGTATGATTTTATGAGTACATGAGAATTTTGGAACTTTTAATTTTAGCAATTTCGTGCTTAATCGCGAAAAAGGACTAAATCGCATAAAGTGCAAAAGTTCTATTTTAGTTGCTAGAGGTGCCAAATAGCTATGGATTATTAATTGGAGGTCCCAAATGTGCAATTTGAACTTGTTTAAGTGAGTTGGCCGGCCATAGTATCCATAGGAGACAAAGATGGACAATGTTGGTCAAAGTTGGTAATAGTAGGTGGACTAAATTGCTAGTTGGTAATAATAGGAACCTCAGAAGTGGAGCTAGTAGTAAAGGTAACCCTAGAGAGCAGGCTGCGAGACCTGAGGGTAGGGCGCCTGCAAGGACTTATTCTATTCACGCTCGCGAAGAGGCATCTTCTCCTGATGTTATTACGGGTACCTTCTCTTTTCATGATACTAAAGTTATTGCTTTAATAGATCTCGGATCCACCCATTCATATATTTGCATGACGTTAGTATCTAGTATGAGTATGCCCGTAGAGTCCATAGAGTTTGTGATTAAGGTGTCCAATCCACTAGGAAAAAGTGTGTTAGTTGATAAAATATGAAAAGAATGTCCCTTAATGATTATAGGTCATTACTTTAAGGCCAACCTCATACTATTTCCATTTGATGAATTTGATATCATTCTTGGCATGGATTGGTTAACCACTCATGATGTGATAGTAAACTATGGAAAGAAATATATTGAGTTGAGATGTGAAAATGGGGATACCCTTCATGTTGAATCAGATGAACAAGATGGGTCACCGGTAGTGATTTCTCACATGACGGCTCAGAGGTATATAAGAAAAGGGTATGAGGCGTATCTTGCCTTTGTGTTGAATGCCAAAGAAACCAGGTTAAAGATTGAGGCAGTGCCGATAGTATGTGAGTACTCAGATGTTTTTCCCGATGAATTAGCAGGATTGCCTCCGGTTAGAGAGGTTGAGTTTGTCATCGAGTTAGTTCCTGGTACTGTGCCGATATCGATTGCTCCTTACAGGATGGCTCCAACCAAGTTGAAAGAATTAAAGGCACAATTGCAAGATTTAGTGGACAAAGGTTTCGCTAGGTCGAGTTGTTCTCCATGGGGTGCTCCAGTATTATTTGTGAAAAAGAAAGATGGCTCTATGAGATTGTGCATATACAGACAACTTAAAAAAGTAACAGTGAAGAACAAGTACCCATTGCCAAGAATCGACGATTTGTTCGACCAACTGAAAGGAGCCACTGTGTTCTCCAAGATAGACTTGAGGTCGGGATACTATCAGTTGAGAGTAAAAGACTCAGATGTGCCTAAGACGGCTTTTCGAACGAGGTATAGGTACTATGAATTTTTAGTTATGCCATTCGGTTTGACAAATGCTCCTGCGGTGTTCATGGATTTAATGAGCCGTATTTTTCGGCCATAATTAGACAAGTTTGTTGTTGTTTTTATTGATGATATACTGATATATTCTCAAGAGGAGAATGAGCATGCTGAGCACTTAAGGACAATTCTACAGATTCTGCGGGATAATCAGTTGTACGCCAAATGTAGCAAAAGTGAGTTTTGGCTTAAGAAAGTTGGATTTTTGGGACATATTGTCTCAGGAGATGGAGTCCGAGTTGACCCAAGTAAGATATCGGCTATTGTGGATTGGAAACCGCCGAAAAATGTATCTGAAGTTAGAAGTTTTCTGGGCCTAGCTGGCTACTACAGGCGGTTCGCCAAGGGGTTTTCCATGATAGCGACCCCAATGACGAAATTGTTATAGAAAAATGTAAAGTTCGACTAGACGGAGAAGTGTCAACAGAGTTTTAAGAAATTGAAGGCAATGTTGACAGAGGCTCCAGTCCTAGTGCAACCCGAGTCGAGAAAACAATTCGTGATTTACAGCGATGCCTCCTTAAATGGATTAGGCTGCGTACTTATGCAAGAAGGCAAGGTGATAGTATATGCCTCCAAACAACTAAAGCCACATGAGAAGAATTACCCGACGCATGATTTAGAGTTGGCTGCCATAGTTTTTGCACTGAAGATTTAGAGACACCATTTATATGGTGAAAAATGTCGGATATTCACTGATCACAAGAGTTTAAAGTACTTGATGACTCAAAAGGAATTGAACTTGAGGAAGTGAAGATGGTTAGACTTGATAAAAGATTATAAGCTAGTCATTGATTACCATCCGGGAAAGGCGAACGTGGTCGCTGATGCTTTGAGCAGAAAATTCTTATTTACATTAAGAGCCATGATTACACAAATGACTATGTCTGAGGATGGATCTATTCTAGCCCAGTTGAAGGCTAGACCATTATTTCTTCAAGAGATCTATGAGGCTCAAAAAGATAACAGTGACTTACAAGTCAAGAGAGCTCGATGCGAGTCAGGTGTTGAGTCTGATTTTTGAGTCAATTCCGATGGATACTTGATATTCAGAGATAGAGTTTGTGTACTGAGGAACGATGAGATTATTCAGAAGATTTTGCATGAGGCACATAGCGGATGTTTATCTGTGCAACTGGGGTTGCACCAAGATGTATAATGACCTAAAGCAACTGTATTGGTGGCCAAGTATGAAGAAAGATATTTCAGAGTTTGTGTCAAAATGCTTAATTTGTCAGCAAGTAAAGGCTGAGCACCAAGTACCTTCAACCCTGCTTCAGCCTATTATGGTTCCCGAGTGGAAATAGGACGTATTACTATGGACTTTGTAACGGGTTTACCGTTGATACCGAGCAAGAAAGATGTTGTATGGGTTGTAGTCGATAAGCTTACGAAGTCAGCCCATTTTATTCCTATGCGAGTTGATTAATCACTCGACAAGTTGGCAAACTTGTATGTTTCAGAATTAGTAAGGCTTCATGGAGTGCCCTTGTCGATTATATCGGATAGGGATTTGAGATTCACATCTAGATTTTGGAAAACGTTGCAGGAGGCTTTGGGTACAAAGTTGAACTTTAGTACAACTTTCTATCCCCAAACCGACGGTCAGTCAGAAAGATTGATATAAGTACTCGAAGATTTGCTCCGGTGTTGTGTTCTTGAGTTCCAAGGTAGTTGGGATAAGTACCTTCCATTGGTTGAATTTGCCTACAATAATAGTTTTCAATCAAGTTTAAAGATGGCACCTTATGAAGCATTATACAGGCGTAAGTGCCGAATGCTGTTATACTGGACTTAAATCAAGGAAAACCAGATTCACGGGGTTGATTTGGTTAGGGAAACTGAAGAGAAGGTGAAAGTGACCCGAGATTGTCTAAAGGCTGCTTCTGACAGAAACAAAAACTACTTAGATTTAAAAAGGAAAGAGATCGAGTATCAAGTTGGTGATAGAGTATTTTTGAAAGTGTCACCATGGAAGAAAGTACTTAGATTTGGCTGGAAAGGCAAGCTGAGTCCATGTTTTATCGGACCATATGAGATCACTGAGAGAATTGGGCTGGTAGCCTATCGGTTGGCTTTGCCGTCTGAGTTAGAGAAGATTCATGACGTGTTTCATGTGTCTATGTTACGATGCTATTGATCAGATCCTACGCATGTGATTAAACCAACCGAGATTGAAATTCAACCCGACATGACTTATAGTGAAGAATCAATTAAGATTTTAGCTCGGGAAGTCAAGCAGCTAAGGAATAAAAGCATCACCCTTGTGAAAGTGCTATGGCAAAGACATGGAATTGAATAGGCTACATGGGAGCCCGAGGAAACTATGAGAAACCAATATCCCAACCTTTTCACTGGTAAGGTTTTCGGGGACGAAAATCTTTAAGGGGGGAGAATTGTAACAGCCTGATTCAGGGGCTAGTCGGAACGGCGATCTCGGGATCACTAATCCGAGGTTAGGGAAATTTTTTTTCATGTTATTTTATGAGTTAGTATATGATTTTATGAGTACATGAGAATTTTGGTACTTTAATTTTAGCAATTTCGTGCTTAATCTTGAAAAAGGACTAAATCGCATAAAGTGCGAAAGTTCTATTTTAGTTGCTAGAGGTGCCAAATAGCTATGGATCATTGATTGGAGGTCCCAAATGTGCAATTTGGCCTTGTTTAAGTGAGTTCGCCGACCATAGTATCCATAGGAGACAAAGATGGACAATGTTGGTCAAAGTTGGTAATAGTAGGTGAACTAAATTGCTAGTTTAATATTAAAATAAGAAAAGAAAAGATCTCATCCCTCTCTCTGTCTTTCTCCACCGATTTTAGCAAGCAAAATAGAGGTTTGAAAGCTCAAAATTTTCAGCAAGCTCTCCTCCAATTTAGTAATAGTTGTACTTTTGAGACCACTAAAGCTTAAGCTTTCAAATGGGGGGACTATTGTGCAATATTGTGTAAAGTTTAGAGTTTTTCCATGAGAGCTATCATTGTTATTTGCTGCATTTTTTTATGGAAGAAATTGAGTCTTAGTTGTTAGATGAACAACTTTTGTGAAATGTGTTGTCTTGAAAACACCTAATTGGACCTTGATGAAAAGGTTACAAATTTGTAGTAATTATGTGAAATGTTGAGTTTTGATGATAGCTATAAGAGTATTAAATGTTCACCTAGGCTTGTTGAAGGTAAAAATGTGATTAGAATTTATTGCCGAGCCTAAGGGCAAAATAGTAATTTTGCCAAAGTCTAGAGGCAAAATAGTAATTTTGCTAAAGCCTGATTATTAAATGCTTTATTCAATGTAAGTATTAAAATGAGCTAATTTGGTATTATAGAGCAAGAAGAACCGAGAATCTGACTTGATCGGGGAAAGGACAAAGTCTCGGATTAGACCGTCGAGCTAGCTCATTTTGAATACCGAGGTAAGTTTGTATGAATTTAAGGTTTCACGTGCATTTTCATATAAGTTGCTTATTATGTTGTATAATATACACTATTTCCATGAAGTTATGATTATTGTTATTATGATGAGAATAGTAAATGAGAATATGTAAGAGAAAGTCCCGGTTGAAGTCTCGGAATAATGAGGATACTAATATCACAACATGAGACAAGGAAAGTCCATGTAAGACCATGTCAAGACATGGCAACGACACTCAAGGAATGTAGGTCCCGTATAAGACCATGTCTGGGACATGGCGTCCGTACCGAACGTAGATCCTGTGTAAGACCATGTCTGGGACATGGCATCAGCATCGAACAACGAAGGTCTCGTGTAAGACCATGTCTGGGACATGGCATCGACACCATACAAGGAATGTACCGTGTAAGACCATGTCGGGGACATGGCTTCGGCATCAAAAGAAGATCTCGTGTAAGACCATGTCTGGGATATGGAATTGGTATCATGAGGCGATCCCATGTAAGACCATGTCTAGGACATGGCATTGGCATCGAGACATATGTCTGATGAGATTGAGTAACCTCAGTTATTCCTGGTAATTCATCGGGCAAATGAGCCAAGCAAGAAAACTAAGTAAAGATAATACTAAGTTAAGTTATACAAGGTTAATATAAAGCATTATTTCATGATAAGAAAGATGAAAGTTAAGTTTACTTTTGCATCAGTAAATTGTACTAATTTATGTGATCAAGTGACACAGGTACCATGATTATAATGTAAGTATGAAATTATTAAGTAACTTATGAGGAGTAAGTAAGCCATGCACTTGTAATTTATGTTGCTCTTATTTCGATATGGTTGAGTTATAATGAATTAATATATTGCCATACGATTTTCATACAAATTTACTAAGCTTTATGCTTACCCTCTTTCATTGCCCTTTTTCCTTGTAGCATTGCCAAGATAGCTCGAGGATCGTGGTCGTAGAAGTTCGAAAATCACACTATCAACATCACTTTGGTATAACAATTTAGACTTATTTTGAGTATGGCATGTATAGAACTCGAGTATTTTGTTAGGTCGTAATTGTCGAGCAAAGTGTTGGCTTTGTAATGCATTGAAGTCTTTTTGTAATGGTCTATTAAGTTAGGCCAATATTTGGCAAACTCTTATGTTAAAAATGAAAGTGATTTGCTTGAAGTGTATGCCCTTGTGTATAGATATGGAATTGAGTATTCAGATGTGTCTTTGGGTTACTAAATATGTTAAATTGAGTTGGTCTATATGTGTGTGCAATGTAGAGTGGCAAAGGGCTTGGTAGATAGCCTGCTAATTGTCTATATAGGTAGACACACGGGCGTGTGTCTAGACCGTGTGTGAGGCACGGCTAGCACACGGGCGTACACCCAGTCCGTGTGAATTCTGCACCTTGCAGTTGGGATTTAAATTGTCACACGGCTGGAGCACATGGACGTGTGTATAGACCGTGTGGATAAGTCAGAATGCCAAGGTTTGGCACACGGGCTAGGGCCACGGACGTGTCAAGGCCGGGCGAAATTAGTCAGTGTCGACCACGGGTATAAGACACGGGCATGCCTTAGGGGACACGGGCGTGTCCCTAGACCAACACGGGCGTGTGGCCCCTGTTTTGTTGGAAAGTTTCTCGAACTCATAAAAGTTCTCGAAATAGTTTCGATACCTCTCAGAAGTATGTCTAGGGCTTACTAGGCCGATCATGTGTAAGCAATGGGTTTGAAATGAAATTTTACAACCCTGTTCAGGATGTGTAAGCAAGGTTAGTTAGGTAATGCCTCAAACCCTGTTCCGGCTTGAAATCGGGTATGGGGTGTTACAGATGATGCAACAAGTAATGCGCTGGCTCCCGTGCAAGGGACTGCGCCAGTAGAAAGTATACATGAGACATTGGGTCAAGGAGAAGAGGCTTGGGAAGCCTTTCTCCAGATGATAAGTAATTTGTATACTGAGTTTGTTCCAGCAAATCCTAATGCTCAACCTCCTCCACCCCCTCCTATACCTCAGTCAGCTCCTGTAGCTCCTCAAGGTATTGATTTAGTAAGATTGGCTAAACCTCGGTTGATAAAATTTGAAAACAAGGGGCCGAAGAATTTAGAGCCAACATAGATGATAATACTGAAAAAGTAGAGTTCTGGCTCGAGAATTCTATACGGGTATTTGATGAGCTTTCTTGTACGCCCGAATAATGCTTAAAATGTGCCATATCATTACTGAAGGACTCGGCATATCGTTGGTGGAAAACACTGACATCGGTAATTCTGAAGGAGAGAGTGACATGGGATATCTTCTTAGAGGAGTTCCAAAAGAAATACATAAGTCAGCGATTCATCGATCAGAAACGGAAAGAATTTCTGGAATTAAAGCAAGTTAAAATGTCTGTGGCAGAGTATGAACGTGAATTCGTTAGACTCAATAAGTATGCTCAAGAATGTGTGTCTACCGAAGCTATTATGTGCAAGAGATTTGAAGATGGGCTGAAAAAATATATTAAATTGTTAGTTAGGATCTTAGAATTGAAAGAATTATTGGTATTGGTCGATAGAGCTTGCAAGGCTGAAGAGCTGTATAAAGAAAAGAGAAAAGCTATGATTGAGGCCCGAGATGCAAAGAAGAGGCCGATGAGTAAGCCGTTCCAATCCCAATAAAAGAGATCTAAGGAAACAAATCCTCAGAAGACTGCTTTTGCTGGGTATTCACACCGAGATCGTGGTAAAACATATTCAGACTCTAGAGTTCAAGCCACCTCGATGGCAAGTGTGGGTAATGTGAAGTATAATAAACCCGAGTGTCAGAAGTGTGGTAGACAACATATTGGAGAGTGTTGGGGAAACAACTGAGCTTGCTACAAGTGTGATTCTCGAGAACATTTTATCAGAGACTGTCCTGTAAATGTTGAAGGAGAGAAACTTCAGAGTGTTAGACCGAGTAACACTACTAGCAGAGGTAGACCACCGCGAAATGCCGGAAGTGGAGCTAGTAGTAAAAGTATGATAAAGGATTCATCTGCGAGGTCAGAAACGAGAGCACCTGCTAGAGCTTATGCTGTACGAGCTCGTGAGGATGCATCATCCCCCGACGTGATTACGAGTATATTTTCTCTTTACGATACTAATGTCGTTGCTTTAATTGACCCCGAATCCACTCATTCTTATGTTTGTGCGAATTTGGTAAATAGTAAGAAATTATCTGTTGAATAAACTAAATTTGTGATTAAGGTGTCAAATCCTTTAGGCAAGTATGTGTTAGTAGATAATGTTTGTAGGAATTGTCCTTTGACGATTGAAGGTCACTATTTTCTAGCTAATTTGATGTTGTTGCCGTTTGACTAGTTTGATGTTATTTTGGGCATGGATTGGTTGACATTATATGATGCTAAGGTAAATTGTAGACAGAAAACTCTTGAATTGAAATGTGAAAATGTTGAGATTCTTTGGGTTGAAACAGATAACTCAACTAAGATACCTGTGGTGATTTCATACATGTCTACTCAGAAGTGTATGAGTAAAGGGTGTGAAACATACCTTGCATATGTGTTGAATACTGAGATGACTGAGTCGAAGCTTGAATCTGTACCAGTAGTTTGTGAATTTCCGGATGTATTTTCGGAAGAGTTACCTGGGTAGCCTCCGGTTAGAGAAATTGAGTTTGCTATCGATCTGGCACTTGGGACTGCATCGATCTCCATTGCTCCATATAGAATGGCTCTGACCGAATTGAAAGAGTTAAAGGCTAAGCTACAAGAGTTGACCGATAAGAGATATGTTAGACCGAGTTTTTCTCCATGGGGTGCTCCTGTATTATTTGTAAAGAAGAAAGACGGAACAATGAGGCTTTGCATTGACTACTGTCAACTTAACAAGGTAACTATAAAGAACAAGTACCCATTGCCAAGAATTGATGATTTGTTCGATCAACTGAAGGGAGCAACTGTGTTCTCAAAGATAGATTTACGGTCCGGCTACTATTAGTTGAGAGTCAAGGAATCTGATGTGTCAAAAACTTAGAACGAGGTATGGACACTATGAATTTCTTGTGATGCCTTTCGATTTAACTAATGCACTAGCTATGTTTATGGATTTGATGAATCAAATTTTTCGGCCATATTTGGATAAGTTTGTAGTAGTGTTCATAGATGATATATTAATTTATTCCAGAGATGAGGTCGAGCATGCCGAACACTTAAGAACGATATTGCAGATTTTACGAAAGGAGAAATTGTTTGCTAAGTTCAGTAAAAGTGAGTTTTGGCTTCGTGAAGTCAGATTTTTGGGACATATAGTTTCAGGTGATGATATTCGGGTTGACCTGAGCAAAATCTCAGCGATTGGTGAACGGAAACCACCAAAGAATATATCCGAGGTTAGAAGCTTTTTAGGCTTAGGCCGGTATTATCGACGTTTTGTCGAGGGATTTTCGATGATTGCTTCTCCTATGACTAATTTGTTGCAAAAGAATGTTAATTTTGAATGGACCGATAGATGCCAACAATGTTTCGGGAAGTTGAAAGCACGATTAATCGAAACACCAATTTTGGTACAACTTGAGTCGGGAAAGGAGTTTGTAATCTATAGTGATGCGCCATTAAATGGCCTTGGTTGTGTGTTGATGCAAGAGGGCAAATAGGTTATGACTCGAAACAACTAAAACCGCATGAAAAGAATTATCCGACGCACGATTTGGAATTGGCCGCCATCGTCTTTGCCTTGAAAATTTGGCGTCATTATTTGTATGGTGAGAAATGCCGAATCTTTACTGGTCACAAAAGTTTTAAGTACTTGATGAATCAAAAGGACCTGAATTTGTGGCAACGGAGGTGGCTCGAATTATTGAAAGATTATGAATTAGTGATTGAGTATTATCCTGGAAAAGAAAATGTGGTTGCAGATGCCTTGAGCAGAAAATCCTTATTTGCTTTGAGAGCTATGCGTACGAGTTTGGCTTTGTCTGACGATGGTTCGATTTTGGCTGAGTTAAGGGCTAGACCGTTATTTCATCAGCAAATTTGTGAGGCTCAAAAGAAAGATAGGGAATTGCAAGTTAAAAGAGCTCAATGTGAATCGGGTAATGATTCAGATTTTTAAATCGGACCAAATGATTGCTTGATGTTTCGTGATAGGGTATGTGTATCGAAAGATGATGAGTTGATTCGGAAAATTTTAGATGAGGCGCACAGTGGTTGTTTGTCAGTACATCTGGGCAGTACAAAAATGTATAATGATTTAAAGAAATTGTATTGGTGGCTGTGTATGAAAAGAGACATCTCTGAGTTTGTGACAAAGTGTTTGATTTGCCAACAAGTGAAAGCCGAGCATCAGGTACCTTCGGGTTTACTTCAGCCAGTGATGGTTCTGGAATAGAAATGGGACCGAATCATGATGGATTTTGTAACAGGGTTACCTATGACTCCGAAAAAGAAAGATGCTGTGTGGGTTATCGTTGATAGATTAACGAAATCGGCTCACTTTATATTAGTACGTACTGATTACTCACTTGACAAGTTGGCTGAGTTGTATAATGCCGAAATTGTTAGATTACACGGGGTATCTATGTCCATTATTTTGGATAGAGATCCGAGGTTTACTTCGAGGTTTTGGAAAAAGTTGCAAGAAGCCTTAGGTACAAAATTGAATTTTAGTACCACGTTCCATCCGCAAACTGATGGTCAATCTGAAAGAGTGATTCAAGTTCTTGAAGACATGCTCCAATGCTGTGTTTTAGAGTTTGAAGATAGTTGGGAAAAATATCTACCTTTGGTCGAATTTGCCTACAACAACAGTTATCAGTCGAGTGTACAAATGGCACCACATGAAGCATTGTATGGTCACAAGTGTCAAACTCCTCTGTATTGGATCGAACTTAGTGAGAGACAAATTCATGGGGTTGATTTGGTTAGAGAAACTGAAGAGAAAATGAAAGTGATCCGTGATAGTCTGAAAGCTGCTTCAGACCGACAACAGTCATACGTGGATTTAAAAAGAAAAGAAATTGAGTTTCAGATGGTGATAAAGTCTTTCTGAAAGTATCCCCATGGAAGAAAATATTGAGATTTGGTCGAAAGGGTAAATTGAGTCCGCGTTTCATTGGGTTGTATGAGATTATTGAAGAGATTTGACCAGTGGCATACCGCTTAGCTTTGCCGGTGGAGTTGGATAAAATACACAATGTGTTTCATGTGTCGATGTTGCAACGATATCGCTTCGATCCTTCGCATGTAATTCCTCTGATAAAAATTGAGATACGACAGGATATGACCTATGATGAGGAACCAATTAAGATTTTGATTCGAGAGGTTATACAGTTGAGGAACAAAAGTATAACTTTGGTGAAGGTGATGTGGCAAAAACATGGTGTAGAAGAGGCTACGTGGGAACCAGAAGAAGCCATGAGAAAATAGTAACCAAAACTTTTTATCAGTAAGACTTTCGGGGATGAAAATCTCTAAAGGGGGAGAGTTGTAATAGCCCAATTTTGGGGCTAGTCGAAATAGTGGTTTCAAAACCACTAATCCAAGGCTAGAGAAATTATTTTTAAAATTATTTTATGTGTGATAGCATGATTATATGAGTGCATGAAAATTTTGGTGAATTAATTTTAGTGAGTTCATACTCAATTACGAAAAAGGACAAAATCGCATAAAGTACGAAAGTTCTAATTTATAAGCTGAAGGTGTTAAGTAGCTATAGAACCTTAAATTGGAGGTCCTTTGCAACACCCCGAATTTGGGCCTAGAAGAATTGGGCCTATTGGGCTTTGGGCTTTGGATTTAAGAAAATTTTTTTAAGTAAGTGAGCAAGAAAAATGACAATTGGCATGTGGGCTTTGAGGATTAATGAATTTGGAGTGTCTAGAGGTATTGGAGATGTCCTGGGATCAAGGGTAAAGGAAAAATTTTAGTAGTTAGTAGGCGTTTTTAATAAATGAAGAAGAAATAGAACACAAATGGGCTTGTTGTCCAGTGGTAAGTGGCGTCACTTGGGAGCTATAAGGTGGCGTGTTGTAAGCTGAAGAGGTCCAAGGTTGGAGGCTTAGGAGTGGTATTTTGTGGAGTGTTTATTTTACTGTATGGATGGCCAGAGTTGTGTTGGTTTTGAACTCTTGCCGTGGAGAGTTTGAAGTAAACAGGTGTGTTGGATGTGGAGGAAATTCGGATAAGATTAAAGTGTTATCAGGGACAAAAGTTAAGAGATGAGAAGAGGGAGGAGTTGGTGCCGAATGGGACTGTGAGGGAAGGTAGGATTCGGCTTTGGCTATAAAAATAGGCTGCCGAATTGATTGAAGGGTTCCTTGGGTTCTGTTATTTCTTCCTTTTCTCCCCCTCAGCTGAATTCTTTCATTTGCCGAAAAGAAAACCCATCATTCTTTTTACCTAAATTCCTATTAGAGTTGTGTTCTTCTTCTTTCTCTGAAAGCCAAATTCCTTTATAGCCAAATTCTCTTCTTTGCCAAATTACCATCATCCATCCTTGCCGAAATCCCCATTAGTGTCGAATATTTGTTGTTTTTCCCTATCACAAATCAGTTGGTAGCTACTCTCAGTCAAGGTTAAAAGCCAAATCTCGTTCGGTAGTTATCTAGGCCGCAGGATCTAAGGTTGGATTCGGTAAGTATTCTGTTAACTCCCCTTAGTATGTTTTGTTAAAAGCCGAAGGGCGATCTAATTTTTCATTATTAGTGATCTTGTATTAACAAGGCTAAGGATCGGAGATCCCAAGCGTGGTAGGATCATTAGCAAGTGTAAGGATACTCAACTCAATTATGGTTGAAGTGAATGGCCGAATGTGCGGATGACTTGTGTGGATTACGAGTCACCCGAATTTTGATGGTGTATGTGTGAGTGCAGATCTAGGGAACACTTGTGATTAGTAGCGAAGGAAGGGCCATTAGAACCTGGTGGCACACGGTAAGGTTACGGTAAGGTTTCGGCTTTTGAGTAAATATTTTGATTAAGTATGAGTGGTTGATTGAAGGTTGGTTAGTTGTAGGATCAAGGCTAAGGATAGAATAGCACGCAGTGGTATCCAGGTGTGTACAAACACTATGCACACATGAAATCAGCAATGCCGAAAAGCCGAAAGTGGCTAAATGGGCCCGGTAGGCCCTGAGGCTAAGTTTGATGAAATGGATTAATTTGATTATATGAGTTGGGTCAGGCATGCATGTTACATGATCTGGATTTGTTTTGGGCCTAATGGGTCATATGACTGAGATTTGGGCCTAGTGGGCCATAAGATTGTGATGTGGCCATTATGGGTTATATGAACGTGAAATGAGTTGATGGGCTTTATGGGGACGTAGAATAGTATGCTAGGGTTTTATGGACTTTAGGCTTAGTACTGAACAACACTTATACCGCATAAGACTTTCTAATAATTAAATATGTTCGTGCACAAATCGCCAGGTTAAAGTGTGGTAACGGGCATATGCATGTCTAGGATTGGATCTAGCGAGAGCTGGGTACTTAAGCGGCCCTAGCGGTCCACCTCCTCTTCTCTGGAATCCTACTTGGTGCATAGTGTCTGTTCACTTTAGCCGCAAGGACTTCTTAATGGGCCAAAGTTCATAACTTAAACCCGAGAGGGAACAAATACCATTAGATTTGTAAAATTACTAAAATACCCCTGATTTGAAAATAACCCAAATACCCTTAGTTTGAAACTTACCAAAACATCCTTAGATTTGTAAGGTCACTAGAATAGCCCCGAATTATGAAATTACCAGAATACCCTTGGTTTGCAGAATTACCAAAATATCCCTGATTTACAAAATTTCCAAAGTACCTTTATTTGCAAAATTAACCAAATACCCTTGCAGAGTAGATTTACGAAAATATCCTTGGATTGTGAAATGACGAAAATTCCCCTATGTGATGAGTATAAGCTTATGGATGTTACTTATGTGTTTGATGCATTCATATGATATTCTGCTTAGGATGCATATGGGTGGGAATTATGGTACAGAGGAAGATTTGAGGATTGCATAGTCGCTTGACGACCATGGATCCACCGGTGGCTTTAAGCCCATTATATGATTAGCAGCTTCGCTGCAACGTTGAGTAGTGCCACTGTGAGTGCTACCTTTGGTGTGTAGAGGATGGGTGGGTAGATTTAGAAATCCCCACAGATGTGTAGGGTTGGAAGGGAAATGGTGTGTGTAGAGGATGAGTTTTTGGGGAGGGTTTGCATTTCCTTGTTTTGCATTTGATATGATATGATATGATAAGATATGAGGTCATTGTGGGCTAAGGCCAAGACCACCGATTTTGATAGGGCTTAGGCCCAATGTGAATATTTATATGATGATTTGATTGCCAAGGGTTGTACACACTGAGTTTCGAAACTCACACCCTTTATTTAATGTTTTAGGTGATCCTCAATAGACGACTCAATGTGGGAGAGGACTCGGAGATGGCCACACTACGAGATGTTTAAATTTTTTTTAAAAAAAAAACATGGTTTTAATTGCTTTATTTTAGTTGGATGTAATAAGGCCTTGTACTCCAATTTGATTTTAGATATTGGGTTTGTTGTTTTCAACTATTACCTAAGTATTAAACCTAAGTAAATTTCGTATGTTTAAACAGGATTTCCGAAATGCTTAAAAATAATAAAACGAGCTTTTGTCATTTCTTAACAAGACTAAAGGATTTTGGGCTTTTGGGCCTTAAATGGTTAATTAGTAAAATCATTTTGAAGTGTGCCTTTAATGTGACATTCTGGATTCGGGCCTAACTTCTAGGCCAGGTTTGGGGTGTTACATTTAGTGGTATCAGAGCCCGGTTACAAAGCTCGGGCTGTGAAATGGGCCTTAGATTTTGGGTTTTAAAATGTTTTTGCAGGACTCTTGAAGTGTGGTTCACCGAGCCCTCGACGTCGAGCCAAGTAAGTTTTCTATACTACATTTGTTTAAATTACTGAACTAAATAGATAATGGGCTACTTAAAAATAGGCTTTTAGAGACTAAAGCCCGTAGGAAACTTAAGCTTGTTGTGGATATACGATCGCAAAATGACTTTAAAAAATTTTTATTTACATAAGACATGTGCCCTAAACAAGTGGAACTATGTACTAATTTCATAAAATTCCTAATTCGGATAATACGAGAATTAATGATGAGCGCTAGAAGAGGAGGAAGAGGCCGCGGCCGAGGCTGTGGAAGTGTTAGGGCTTTGTAAACATTTGAATCATAATTTGGTACTTATTTTGCGTATATTTGAGAATGTTTGCAATAGGTAGATGTTTTGGGTATGTATTAAAATTATTAGGGCCAGAGTGCGCAGCGGTAATATGGTGGGGTAGTTAATACATGACCACCTTGTTAGTTGGAAATTTCGAGGATGAAATTTCTTTAAGGGGGAAGAGTTGTAACGCCCCGAATTTGGGCCTAGAAGAATTGGGCCTATTGGGCTTTGGGCTTTGGATTTCAGAAAAAATTTTTAAGTGAGCAAGAAAAATGACAATTGGCATGTGGGCTTTGAGGATTAATGAATTTGGAGTGTCTAGAGGTGTTGGAGATGTCCTGGGATCAAGTAAGGGTAAAGGAAAAATTTTGGTTTTAGCCTTAGGGAACAGTGACTTCAGTTAGTAGGTCTTTTTAATAAATGAAGAAGAAATAGGACACAAATGGGCTTGTGGTCCAGTGGTAAGTGGCGTCACTTGGGAGCTATAAGGTGGCGTGTTGTAAGCTGAAGAGGTCCAAGGTTGGAGGCTTAGGAGTGGTATTTTGTGAAGTGTTTATTTTACAGAGTGGACGGCCAGAGTTGTGTTAGTTTTGAACTCTTGCGTTGGATTGTTTGAGTGGTAAGGGGAACTAATAATGGAGGGAAATTCAGATGAGGCTAAGGTGTTATCAGGGAGAAAAGTTAGGAGATGAGGAGAGGGAGGAATTGGTGCTGAATGGGACTGTGGGGGGAAAGTAGGATTCGGCTTTGGCTATAAAAAAGGGGTGCCAAATTCATTGAAGGGTTCCTTAGGTTCTGTTATTTCTTCCTTTTCTCCCCCTCAGCCGAATTCTTTCATTTGCCGAAAAGAAAACCCATCATTCTTTTTGCCGAAATTCCTATTAGAGTTGTGTTCTTCTTCTTTCTCTGAAAGCCAAATTCCACTATATCCAAATTCTCTTCTTTGACGAATTACCATCATCCTTCCTTGCCGAAATCCCCATTAGTGCCGAATCTTTGTTGTTTTTCTCTATCACAAATCAGTTGGTAGCTATTCTTAGTCAAGGTGAAAAGTTAAATCTCGTTCGGTAGTTATCTAGGCCGCAGGATCTAAGGTTGGATTCGGTAAGTATTCTGTTAACTCCCCTTGGTATGTTTTGTTAAAAGTAGAAGGGCGATCTAATTTTTTATTATCGATGATCTTGTATTAACAAGGGTAAGGATCGGAGATCGCTAGCGTGGTAGGATCATTAGCGAGGGTAAGGATACTCAGCTCAATTATGGTTGAAGTGAATGGCCGAATGTGTGGATGACTTGTGTGGATTACGAGTCACCCGAATTTTGATGATGTATGTGTGAGTGCAGATCTAGGGAACACTTGTGATTAGTAACGAAAGAAGGGCCATTAGAACCCGGTGGCACACGGTAAGGTTACGGTAAGGTTTTGGCTTTTGAGTAAATATTTTGATTAAGTATGAGTGGTTGATTGAAGGTTGATTGGTTGTAGGATCAAGGCTAAGGATAGAATAGCACGTCGCGGTATCCAAGTGTGTACAAACACTATGCACACACGAAAAGCCAAAAGTGGTTAAATGGGCCTGGTGGGCCCTGAGGCTAAGTTTGATTAAATGGATTAATTTGATTATATGAGTTGGGTCAGGCATGCATGTTACATGATCAGGATTTGTTTTGGGCCTAATGGGTCATATGTCTGAGATTTGGGCCTAGTGGGCCATAAGAATGTGATGTGGCCATTATGGGTTATATGAACGTGAAATGGGTTGATGGGCTTTATGGGGACGTAGACTAGTATGCTAGGGTTTTATGGACTTTAGGCTTAGTACTAAACAACTCTTATACCGCATAAGACTTTCAAATAATTAAACATGTCCGTGGACAAATCGCTAGGTTAAAGTGTGGTAACGGGCATATGCATGTCTAGGATTGGATCTAGTGAGAGCATAGTACTTAAGCGGCCCTAGTGGCCCACCTCCTCTTCTCTAGAATCCTACTTGGTGCATAGTGTCTGTTCACTTTAGCCGCAAGGACTTGTTAATGGGCCAAATTTCATAACTAAAACCCGAGAGGGGCCAAATACCATTAGATTTGTAAAATTACTAAAATACCCCTGATTTGAAAATAACCAAAATACCGTTAGTTTTAAAATTACCAAAACATCCTTAGATTTGTAAAATCACTAGAATAGCCCCGAATTATGAAATTACAAGAATACCCTTGGTTTGCAGAATTACCAAAATATACCTGATTTACAAAATTTCCAAAGTACCTCTATTTTGCAAAATTACCCAAATACCCCTATAGAGTAGATTTACGAAAATACCCTTGGATTGTGAAATGACAAAAATACCCCTATGTGATGAGTATAAGCTTATGGATGTTACTTATGTGTTTGATGCATTCATATGATATTCTGCTTAGGATGTATATGGGTGGGAATTATGGTACGGAGGAAGATTTGAGGATCGCATAGTCACTTGACGACCATGGATCCACCAGTGGCTTTAAGCCCATTATATGATTAGCAGCTTCGCTGCAACGTTGAGTAGTGCCACTGTGAGTGCTACCTTTGGTGTGTAGAGGATGAGTGGGTCGATTTAGAAATTCCCACAAGTGTGTAGGGTTGAAAGGGAAATGGTGTGTGTAGCGAATGGATTTTTGTGGAGGGTTTGCATTACCTTGTTTTGCATTTGATATGATATGGTATGATATGATATGAGGTCATTGTGGACTAAGGCCAAGACCACCGATTTTGATAGGGCTTAGGCCCACTGTGAATATTTGTATGATGGTTTGATTGCCAAGGGTTGTACACACTGAGTTTCGAAACTCACACCCTTTATTTAATGTTTCAGGTGATCCTCAATAGACAGCTCCATGTGGGAGAGGACTCGGAGATGTCCACACTACAAGATGTTTAATTTTTTTTTTTTAAAAAAAACATGGTTTTAATTGCTTTATTTTAGTTATTGGGTTTGTTGTTTTCAACTATTACCTAAGTATTAAACCTAAGTAAATTTTGTATGTTTAAACTGGATTTTTGAAATGCTTAAAAATAATAAAACGGGCTTTTGTCATTTCTTAACAAGACTCAAGGATTTTGGGCTTTTGGGCCTTAAATGGTTAATTAGTAAAATCATTTAGAAGTGTGCCTTTAATGTGACATTCCAGATTCGGGGCCTAACTTCTAGGCCGAGTTTGAGGTGTTACATCCTTAATGTGCAATTAGCCTTTCTAAAGGTGATAGCCGGCCATAGGGGACAAGAGATTATGTTTGGTCAATGTTTGGTGATATTAGGTAATGAATGAATAAAATAAAAACAATAAAGCTATCATCTTTTTTTCCTATCATCTTCTTCCACCGATTTTTCACTCACGGATAAGGGTTTGGAAGCTTGAAAATTCAGCAACTTACACTCATTGCAAGTAAGTGATTTTGGTGGTCTTTCTTGAAAATTTGTGTACTTTTGGAACCCTTAAAGCTTAAGGTAGCTAATGAGGGAACTATTTTGCAAAATGGTGGAGAGTCTAGGGTTTTTCCATGTGAGTATTTATGTTTTTGCTGAAATTTTATGGAAGAAAAAGAATCTTAGTTGTTAAATAAACAACTTTTGTGAAAGGGATTTTCCATGAAAACACCTAAAAGGACCTTTTTGTAAAGGTTGTAAAATAGGTGCTAAATGTGTGAAATAATTGGAATTTTGAGTTGCTATAAGAGGGAATATGAATCGGCTAAGGTTGGGGTGTGTGAAAAATGAACACATTTCATTTTAAGAGCCTAGGGGCAAAATTGTAATTTTGTGAAAGTCTAAGGGCAAAATGGTACTTTTTCCAAAATAGGAAATTTCGAGTGATTGATTTATGTGGTTGTAACACCCCTTACTCTACGCCAGAATCGGGTACGAGGCGTTACCGTACTTAACTCACTTGGTCATACAACTTTGGGCTATCAAACCTCATTCCAAATTATAACTTTTTCAATCACACATCCTACATCCTTATATTGGGCCTCTGAGACCCTAAACATACTTCCGGAAGGTTTCAAAAATAATCGGAAACTTTTACGCACTTAAAAAAATTTTGCCTAAATAGGGGCCAGACGCCGTGTTGCTCAAGGAACACAATCCTGTGCCCCTGAGACATGCCGTGCTCCTCACCCGTGGTGGACACTGACTTAATTCACACGGTCGGACACACACCCGTGTCCTGGGTCCGTGTCCTCCACACGGCCTCGACACGCCCATGTCTTAGCCTGTGTGCTAAAACCTTAGCATTCTGTTCATGACGTCATCATCTCACAATGATCACACGGCCAAGGCACACGCCCGTGTCCTTAGACCATGTGTCGAATTAAATTCCAATTTCAAGGTGTAGACTTTACATGGCCTGGGCACACCCCCATGTCCGTGGCCGTGCCTCCTACACGGCTGAGACACACGGCCGTGTCTCTGCCCGTGTATTTACGACTGAGCTTACTGACTTGCGATTCTATCATGTAAGAGGACACACGACCTGATCACACACCCATGCAACACGCCCGTGTGCCAACCCGTGTGGACAAGAACAAGGCTATCTGCCAAGCTCTTTTATCACCCTAACTCACTCAAGCATAATTCATAACCAAACAACCCAATCATATGCCCTACACGATCATGAATAATCTCATCTTTTCATTGATTAATATTATTGAGCCATTAACTATGGCCATGTACAAAAGAATTCATCCTTAAGGGAGCCAATACATTCTTGGCCAAAATAACAAAACAATTTACCTAGTCTAGCCCTTAGACATGCCATACTTAAAATGCTAATTCTAGATATACCGAGATGAGCTAGTAGTGTGGGTGGTCTTCCAATTGTCTTCGTATTCCGACCCAGCTCTTTAACACTATACAACAAGGGAAAAGAAAGGGGGTAAGCTTTACGCTTAGTAAAGTTTACATGTAAACAATAAACATCATAACATATGCTACTCAACAATTAGCATTACATACTAAGCAAGAACAATTCACATTTCATAGTCATGCTTACTCATTCATGTCTTACCACTCTCCCACCAAATCACAAACCAAATGCTCTTATTATTTAACATACATCCCTTCACTTATCACCACACAATCACATGAAACAACACATCAAAATTTCACATTAGGCCATTCCTAATAATACCAAACACTCGGTGGTTTCACACTTAGCCCACCATTTATCTTTAACAGGGTAGTATCGCACACTACCCACCAACAAGAATATTGACGGCGGTATCACACATAGCCCACCAAATGATAATATAAACGATGGTATCACACATAGCCCATCGTATATAAGAAATAAGGTGGTATCGCACATAGCCAATCAACAAGGATATTTAAAGTGGTATCGTAGATAACCCACCATTATTTAGTACGGATAATATTCCACACTTACATATCTATTTCAACATTCATGCGAAATTTATTCAATTTCTACCAAATTCAATCCATTTAAATCATAAGTATTCTCAATCATACAATGCACCAATAAGTAACAACTTATGTATTTAAGATGCATCGTTTACACATAAAATTACCTTGATGCAAAATGCGTTAATCGGCGGTCTATTCCGTAAGCTTGCCTTTTCCTTGGTCAAGGTTGATTCCAGGCTCTTCTTGGTCTATAACAACAAAAATTCACTCATTCAATCATTTTATCGTCATAATACATCATAATCTCTACTTAGGCAAAAATGATCTTTTTGCCCTTGTACGTTGGCAAAATTACATCATAATGTTTGCATTCAAGTCCTATTTAGGTGTTTTCATGCTAACACATTTCACAAAAGTTGTTTCTCATCTCAATAACATTCATTTTCTTCCATAAAAACTCAGCTAACAACATAAACTCTCTCATGGCAATTCCTTAAACTTTTAAACATTTAACAAATTAGTCCCCTTATTAGCTAGCTTAAGCTTTGTGGACCCCAAAAGTACAAAAATCCTCAAAAATAATCATCAAAATCACTTACTTGCAAGGAGATAGCTTATCTGAAAGTTTTAACCCCAAAAACTCTATATTTCTCTTCAATTTTCGGTGGAAGAAGAAGGGTGAATAGTGAAAGATGATAGCTTTTCTTTTTATCTTATTTTATTCATCTTTTGTCACCTAATTTCATCAAAAATGAAATGCTCTTGTCTCCCTAAGCTATATGGCTGGCCAACACACATCTATTGGCCTAATTTCACTTTAAAGACCTCCATTTTGATATTTTTTAACTATTAGACACCTCTAGCTTGAAATTTAAAACTTTCACACTTTATGCGATTTAGTCCTTTTTTACAATAAACCTCCGATTGCTAAAATTAAAGTACCAAAATTTTCATATAGCCATATATTAATGCCATAACACATAAAATAATACCAAATAATTTTCCTCAACCTCGGATTAGTGCTCCTGAGACCACTGTTCCGACTAGCCCCAAAATCGGGCTGTTACAACTCTTCCCCCTTACGAGATTTTCGTCCCCGAAAATCTTACCTATAAAAAGGTTTGGATATTCTTCCTTTATGGCTTCTTCCGATTCCCATGTAACTTCTTCCATACCGTGTTTTTGCCATAACACTTTTACTAAGGCTATGTTCTTATTCCTCAACTGTTTAACCCCCCGAGCCAATATCTTAATGGGCTCCTCTTCATAAGTCATGTCTGATCGTATCTCAACTTCCGTTGGAGGGATCACATGCGAGGGACCAGAACGATATCGTTGCAACATCGATACATGAAACACGTTGTGTATTTTCTCTAACTCTGCCGGCAGAGCCAACCGGTATGCCCCTGGCCGAATCCTTTGAGTAACCTCATACGGCCCTATGAATCGTGGACTCAATTTACCCTTACGACCAATTCTCAATATTTTCTTACACGGGGATACTTTTAGAAATATTTGTCTCCCACTTGAAACTCAATTTCTTTCCTTTTTAAATCTGCATACGACTTTTGTTGGTCCGAAGCAACTTTCAAACTATCACGGATCACTTCCACTTTCTCCTTGGTCTCTTTAACTAGATCGACCCCATGAATTAACTTATCACTAAGCTCGGTCCAATACAAGGGAGTCCCTCACTTACGACCATACAAGGCTTCGTATGGCGCCATTCGTATACTCAACTGATAACTATTGTTATAGGCAAACTGAACCAAAGGTAGATATCTTTCCCAACTACCTCTAAACTCTAACACACAGCATCGGAAGATATCCTCAAGAACTTGAATCACTCTTTCAGATTGGCCGTCAGTTTGAGGATGGAACGCAGTACCCAAGGCCTCCTGCAACTTCTTCCAAAACCTTGAAGTAAATCTCAGATCTCTATCCGAGATAATAGATACAGGCACTCCATGTAATCTCACCACCTCAGCAATATACAACTCGGCCAACTTATCAAGCAAATAATCTACTCACACCGGTATAAAGTGAGCCGACTTCGTTAGTCTATCAACAATTACCCATACAGCGTCTTTCTTTTTCGAAGTCATAGGCAACCCCGTCACAAAATCCATGGTGATCTAATCTCACTTCCACTCGGGAACCATCACTGGCTGAAGCAATCCCAACGGTACTTGGTGCTCGGCTTTCACTTGTTGACAGATCAAGCATCTTGTCACGAACTCAGAGATGTCTCTTTTCATACCCGACCACCAATAAAATCTCTTCAAATCATTGTACATTTTCATGCTTCACGTAAAATTTTTAGGATCAACTCATCATCTTTCGGTACACAAATCCTGTCGTGAAACATCAAACAACCATCCGAACTCACCTGAAAATCAGAATCATTTCTCGATTCGCACTTAGCTCTCTTAGCTTGCATCTCATCATCTTTCTTTTGAGCCTCACATATCTGTTGAATAAATAATGGTCTAGCCTTCAGCTCGACTAATATAGCACCATCATTAGACAACGATAAGCCAACACTCATGGCCCTCAAAGCGTACAGAGATTTTCTACTCAAGGCATCCGCCGCTACATTTGCTTTCCCTGGATGATAATCAATTACTAGCTCATAGTCTTTCAATAATTCAAGCCACCGCCGTTGTCGCAAATTCAAATCCTTTTGGTCCATTAAGTACTTCAAACTCTTATGATCGGTGAAGATTCGACGCTTCTCACCATATAAATAATGGCACCAGATCTTCAAAGCAAAAACGATTGTAGCCAACTCCAAATCGTGAATAGGATAATTCTTCTCATGTGGTTTTAATTGTCTCGAGGTGTAAGCTACTACCTTACCCTCTTGCCTCAACACACAACCGAGTCCATTAAATGATGCATCACTATATACTACAAACTCCTTGCCCGACTCAGGTTGCACTAAAATCTACTCCGCATTCAACAATGTTTTTAGTCTCTCGAAGCTCTTTTGACATTTCTCAGTCCATTCAAACTTGACATCCTTATGTAATAGTTTCGTCATTGTGGTAGCAATCATGGTAAACCCTTTTACGAACCGTCAGTAATACCCCGCTAAACCCAAAAAGCTTCTTACTTTTGACACATTTCTTGGCGAGTTCCACTCTACGATAGCCTATATCTTACTCGGATCAACAGTAATACCATCGCCCGACACAATGTGTCCTAGGAATCCAACCTCTCGTAGCCAAAACTCACTCTTGCTAAATTTAGCATACAACTGCTTGTCTCTTAAAGTCTGCAAAACAATTCTCATGTCCTCTGCGTGATCACTCTTATCCTGAGAATAAATCAGTATATCATCGATAAAGACAACTACAAACTTGTCCAAATACGGTCGGAAGACACTATTCATTAAATCCATAATAATCGCAGGAGCATTCGTTAAGCCAAATGGCATGACAAGAAACTCATAATGGCCATACCTCGTCCCAAATGCAGTTTTCGGCACATCCTGCTCCTTAACTCTCAACTGGTAATAGCCAGACCTTAGGTCTATCTTAGAGAACACCGTAGCTCCCTTCAATTGGTCAAATAGATCATCTATCCTTGGTAAAGAATACTTATTCTTTACTGTCACCTTGTTGAGCTATCTATAGTCTATACACAACCTCATCGACCCGTCTTTATTCTTTACAAAAAGTATAGGGGCACCCCACAGCGAATAGCTCAGTCTTGGAAAACCCTTATCCGTTAACTCTTGCAACTGAAACTTCAGTTCTTTCAACTCTAATGGTGCCATCCTATATGGAGCAACTGAAATAGGTGTCGTTCCTGGAACTAACTCAATCCCAAACTCAACCTCTCTAACTGGAGGCAATCCGGGTAACTCTTTCGGAAACACATCTGGATAATCGCATACCACTGGCACTGATTCAATCTTTACCTCTGACTCTTGAGTATTCAGCACAAAGGCGAGATAAGACTCGTATCCTTTTCTCAAGTATTTCTCGGCTACCATAGTTGAAATTATCACTGGAAGATTATTCGATCTACCTAATTCAACCCGATTGACATACCTATTTTCACATTTCAATTCAATAAACTTGCTACCACAGTTCACTAAAACATTATGAGCCGTCAACCAATCCATACCAAGAATCAAATCAAATTCATCAAACGACAACAACATAAGATTTACCGGAAAACAATGACCTCTAATTGTCAAAGGATAATTCCTACACACCTTGTCAACTAGCACATGTTTGCCTAACGGGTTTGACACCTTTACTACAAATTCTATAGACTCAACAATCATGCTCATACTAGATGCCAATTTCATGCAAATGTATGAATGGGTAGACGCCGGATCAATCAAAGCAATAACAGAGGTGTCATGAAGAGAAAAAGTACCCGTAATCACATCTGAAGATGATGCATCCTCGCGTGCGCGAATGGCATAAGTCCTCGCGGGTGCTCAACACTCTGGTCTCACAACAGAATCTTGAGGCGCACCTCTACTACAAGTCCCACCTCCCGGGTTCTTTTTGTAACACCCCTACCCGTAATCGAGCCGAAACAGGGTTTGAGGCATTACCTAACTGATCTTACTTAAACATCTCAAATAGGGTTATAAAAAATTTGTTTAAACCCACCCTTTGTATAAACCTGGCCTAAAAGGCCTTAAACATACTTTCAAGAAGACTAGAAACTATTCCGGGAACTTTTACAAGTTCAAGTAACTTTTTAACAAACAGGGGTCACACGCCCATGTGGGTCTAGGGACACACCCGTGTGTCTCTAAGACATGCCCGTGTCTTCCACCCATGGTCTACACTGACCAATTCCACACGGCCTTGACACGTCCGTGGCCATAACCCGTGTGCTAAAACTTAGCATTCTGACTTATCCACACGGCATATACACACGCCCGTGTACTTCAGCCGTGTGGTGCATTAAATCCAAGTGCAAAGTACAGACTTCACACGGCCTAGACACATGCCCATGTGCTAGCCGTGCCTCCCACATGGTCTAGACACACGCCTGTGTGTCTACCCATGTGGACAATTATCAGGCTATCTACCAAGCCCTCTTCCACCCTACATAGCATACATCCATATGCTATATCAAACATTCTCAAATCATCAATTAAAACACATGAATTAAAGACATTTAATCATAAAAATGAAGTTTTCCTCCCATACATGGGGTAGAACTATTTCTAGTACAATTTCAATTGACTTTTGTCATCATCTTTGCCTATATACAAGCGTCCTATAACTCGTTTAGGCTAACACATTCGGCACATTAGCAATGACTTAATCAACCTTAAGTACTAGCCCTATACATGCCATAACTCATAGGGACTTGATACCTCATACCAAGTGTCTGCTTGATAGTGTGAAAACATCTCCATGACCTCCAACCCGAGCTATCTAAATTAACCTATAAGAGATGAGAAAGGAAGAGGAGTAAGCAATAATGCTTAGTACGTTCATCTGCATAAACTGACAAATACTGATATCATTAAATATACATGACTGCAAGGTATTATAAAGATTTTTTTTCTCATAAACTCATGGTTACTTACTCAACCATTCCTGAAGCTTACTCATTCTATCTCTTAACACGTTTTTACCATGCCACAAGCCAATTGCTCGTTTAATTAGCATACATTCCTGCACCACATGATCATATAAAACAATACATCAAGCATTTTTGATAAGCCACTCATACTACTAATCTCTCAGTAGTTTAGCACTTAGCCCACCATTGAATCTCTAATAGGGTGGTATCGCTCACAGCCCACCAATCATTTATAAGCGATGCTATCGCACATAGCCCATTGATTACTATTTACTCAGGTGGTAACGCACATAGCCCTCTGATAATAATATAGTTGATGGTATTGCACACAACCCATCACTAACCATTAATATGGTGATATCGCACATAGCTCACCATTATTATACATTCATGGATAGTTATCCACATGTATTTCTCTATTTTAAATGTTCATCCGAGAACATCCTCACACACTGCTATTCTTACTTAACTTTCTACGATACTCGTTCGCATTCTCATAATGCATTAACAAATCTATCTCATGCAACTAAGGTGTATTGATTACACAGAACCCACTAGAGGTTCATCATATACTGAATCCATCTCAATTAAATTCTAAAACACACTTGTGCTTTTCGTGGTACAACCACATACTTTCTTTCTTTCAACATATCTGTTGAATCACTCAAGTTGTGAAATAGCATTCTTGAGTCTCATACACATTGTGTCACATTGACATCCTATCCCATTAGGGTCTTACTTGCATTAACATACCGATGCCATGTCCCTGACATGGTCTTATACGAATTTTTACACCGATGCCATATTCCAATATTGTCTTACACGAGACCATAGTTACCATCATATCATGCTATATACATTTCTCATTACTTTTAGATTCAATTCCCTTAGCCTCTTATTAAAAGATATTTCATACATTCGTAGAGTGAATATACATTCCATACAATGTTGGAATATTAAATTAACTCACACATAATTGCAACATTTGCACATGAACTTACCTCAATGTCGAAAGGCCCAGAAAGGACTTTTTTTCCCACATTTCTCTTTTCATCCGTTCTAGGTCTGAAACTCGTTTTCTTTGAACTAGACCAATGAAATTTACTGATTTAATCACTTATAAATCATATTACACCATAATATACACTTTAGGCAAAAATGACTATTTTGCCTCTACACTTTGGCAAAATTATGATTTTGCCCCTAGGCTCGTAAATGAATTTTTATCATATTTTCTTGTTAAAAAAGCTTAGCTGAACATTTAATCCTCTTACAACTATTCACAATTCCATCAATTTCATGCCTTAATGAACAATTTACAACTTTTGCATTTTAGCCCCAATTATGCGTTTTCATAACAACACATTTCACAAAAGTTGTTTATCATCATCCTATCATTCATTTTCTTCCATAAAAACTCATCAAACAACATAAACTTTATCATGGTAAGTCTCTAGACTTTCAACCATATTGCAAACTAGTCCTCTCATTAGCTAGCTTAAGCTTTGAGGACTCCAAAAATACAAAAATAATAAAAAACAACCATCAAATTGACTTACTTGAAGAGAAAATGAGCTGCTGAAATTTCAAGCTTCCAAAGCCCTCCCATGGCTGATATTTTCGGTTGGAGAAGAAGACCAAATAAAAAGATGATAACTTTTGCTTATATCATTTTACTTTTTTCATTTTCTCCAACTAATATCACCAACTTTTGACCAAAATAAATGCACTTGTCCCTATGCACCCTATGGCCTGCCAACTCACTTAACAAGGCCAAATTACACATTTGGGACCTCCAATTTATATTCCATATTTGGCACCTTTAGCAAATAAAATAGAACTTTTGCACTTTATGCGATTTAGTCCTTTTTTCACAATTTGGCTAGAAATTGCTAAAATTAAGGCACCAAAATTTTCATACATCCCTATAAACATGTTATAACACATAGAATTACATGAAAATAATTTTCTCTAACCTCGAATTAGTGATTCTGAGATCACTGTCTCGACTAACCCCTAAATCGGGCTGTTACAATTCTCCCCCTAGGGATTTTCGTCCCCGAAAATCTAATCAGGAGGAGTTGTTACCAACATTCTTAAAACGTTTCCATCTACTCTTCAAAATCGCGAATCCACTTATCCTCAAGTTTCTCTTGCCAGTAACTCTTAAGCTGTGATACATAAGGTCGAAACGTAACTTGAGACCTAGGCTATTCTTCCTCTGGGGCATATACTCTGTAATCAACCAATTTGGAACTTTGCACATGTCCAAATGATCATTTCAATCTTTAGTTGTTGATTTACTACAATTCGAATGACATTTCCTTTCTTGGAAATTTTGTCACATCAAATTTGAAATCCATAGGGTTTTATCTCACTCTTTCATTAAAGCATTCACCGAATGTAATAGTCTTGACTTGTACGCTTTGAAAAACTCAACTTTTAGTGTTCAACTACTTCTTACCATAGACTCAATCATATCGTGAAATGTACTCTATTTTCAAAACATTTATGTACATAACTACACTTTCTTATTCTTGCATTAGTAGATATGCTACTACTAAGTCTCATACCAAAACTTCTGTATAAGTTTTGGATTCATCATCATTCAAATTCTATCTCGAGGAAACATCAACAACGGAAATCTTATCCAACCTGGATTTTTATCAACTAAGGTCAATCGATTAACTAACTCACATTACTTAACATGGATCCTTCATCCAGACATCTGTACTATGTCTACTATCTGAAAAGTATTATAATAACTATACTTGCCATTTTAATAATTCTAGCCGTTTCCGCTTCTTCGTTTCATAACATCTAACTCACAACAAAGACACGAGAGTGGTCGTCTCAGGATCACCAACCTGTCAACTCTTTTTCTCGATTTAGACTGAACTCAGTACTAGAACTTTCAATCAATAGTTCCTTCTATACCTTTCAATTCAACGATCACGGTTTGAACATTTCGATGAGCATACCCTTGAATCATGCTCCCTACTCACGTACACACAGAATTTTATTCTCTTTACTGATTCATGCGTGAATATACACAGAACTTGAATCATATCTCAATACAATAATCTACTCTTTTCTCTATACTGAGAACATATTTTAAGCACATTCTCATCTGAGTTTCTTTTATTATGCTAATCTAAAACCTTTACTATCGTCATATCTCACGATAGCAGGGACATCTCGATCGAATTCATTAATTCTATTCATCTTACTCAAAAACATATCACACAACGTGAAACTTGTGATTTTACTTCTTATACTAGAATCATCACCAACTTCCTCCTCAAAGTACCCGTATAGGGTTACTAGGAGATAAAGGAATGTCGATTTCAAATAAATAAATCGACAACTGTTTTATCTGATTTTTACTATCAGCTAACATTCTCACACAGTCACAGTTTATGAAAAGAACAACTGCATCTGCCCTGAAAGGCAACAGATAATTGTACATAATACTCAAGGGGATTATTATAATCCATCCATGGCATCGACTAACCATGCACAAACTACAGGCTTCGAGCCAACTTACTCATACTTGCCATTTATTTAGCATATATCGTGCCACATCGTACTTGTTTCTTCGTGATTCATTCACGAATATTTGTATTCACTCCTTCACATGACTTTAGTACTAATTTCATTTATACTTCTAGACTCATCTATTTGTCCCACTGATCACTAGGGATAATCAAAGATGTAAATTCATCGAAGACGCAAATTCATCGTCATTCATGTAGGTACGAAACCAATGCCACATCCCCGAGGTGGTCTTATATGGAGTCACATCTAAATGCAAATGCCATATCCCAGATAAGGTCTTATATGGACTTCTACATCAAGTATCGATGCCATATTCTGAATATGGTCTTACACAATTCTCATATTCATTACCGAAGCCATATCTCGGATATGGTCTTATACGGGATCTCAACTATTTCATATCTCAATGTTAGCCTCCTAATTATAGTCCCCTAGGACTTCAACCTTATGTTCAACAACAATTACTCTATTTAGTGGAGTATCATGTATCAATGTGATACAAAGCATTCTCAATTATGCTAACATAAATATTGCATTGATCAAATGCAAACTCACTCAACTTAACTCCCATAACATCTCATCATAATTCAACAGTGGTAAGGGGGCGAGGTTGCAGAGTCCCTTAGCCCTACTCTTGTGACTACATACATATGGTTTAATATTCATCATCAATGAAATATCATCATAGTCATGCAACTCGCTCCAAGTGAGTGTTCACGTTTATCGTGCTACAATCGTTTCTATTACTCATACTTTCGAACTGTGACTTCACTTACTCAAGTTCCACATAAATAACTACTCGAGTACTCAACATTCAACTCTACTTTCTCTTATTATTGCTTATCAATTTAGAGAATGTCTTACGGGTTTGAGTACGTCGTTTACTTGATTGCCATAGTCCAACTATGGTCTTACTCGTATCACATCATAGCCCAGCTATTTTCTTACATGTCATCATTATGCCATAGTCTCTCTATGGACTTACACGAAATCTCATATCAATAGTAATGCCATATCCCTGATACGGTCTTACATGGAACTCATGTCGATGCCGATGTCATATCCCAGATATGGTCTTATACGGGATCTTGTAACTCAATGTCGATGCCATATCCCAGATATGGTCTTATGCGAGATCGTACTTAGATGTCGATGCCATGTCCCGGACATGGTCTTATACGAGATCTTTCTATTATGTCGAAGCCATGTCCTAGACATGGTCTTATACGGGATCACTATTTGGTGCCGATGCCATATCCCATATTTGGTCTTATACGGATCTCACAACAAATATCGGTGCCATATCCTGAATATGGTCTTATCTGATTATCTTATTCAATACCGAAGCCATATCCCAAATATGGTCTTATACGGGATCATGTATCGATGCCAATGCCATGTCCCAGACATGGTCTTATATGGGATCACATATACCGCCATGGTCCAACCATGGTCTTATTTATCATTTTATCATTAAACAACCGTACTCATCTCCTGTATTCCACTTGGTCAATCTTCTCAGTTTAACTCCCACACTATAATATGTGTGACTTCCTAATAGAATCATAAAACAAAACATTATACATTCTCTACATTAACAGTCACACGTGAGGTTTAACCATGTGGACTTATTTATAAAAAACAATGGCATCACAAATCTCAAATGCTTACTTACTCTTACTGATTCTCACAAACATCATGGTACTTACTAGTCTCATGCTTGTAAGGTAAACAAGGTACCTGTAACACTTGATCACATAGATCAGTATACTTTACTATAATAAGCATAATCTCAACATCATCATTCATAACACGAATAATACTTCTTAGTCAGTTTTATCTAGCATGACGTGATATCAACTTTACTAAATTAACTTTCTTGCTATCTCATTTAAGCTTTACTCTTTTGCCCGATGAATTACTATGAATGACTGAGGATACTGAATCTCATCTCACATTTAACTCGATGCCAAAGCCATATCCTAGATACGGTCTTACATGGGATCTCTCAACTTGGTATCTTTATTCATGAACTGGTCAATGCCGAGCCTTGGCTTGGACTTACATGAAATCTTCCTTGTTACTCACCAATGCCATGCCTTGGCTTGGGCTTATATGGTTCTTCATCTCATAATAACTCTTCAATGCCAAGACTTGTCTTAGTCTTACATGATAACTTGCTTGATTACCAATGCCATGTCTTGACATGGTCTTATACGGACTTTCTCATTGCATGTGATAAATTGAGTATCCTAAGTAATTCATCTTCAATCGGGACTTTCATATACTTGCTCTTAGTAACTTCTTTGTTTAATAGATCATCGAACATTTTCATAGAAATAATTTGCATATGACAACATCACAAGCAATTTAATGAAATATTCATGAAACTTGAAAATCATACAAACTTATTGAAATTAGCTCGGTTGGGAATCATCTCTGTCTTAACAAAACAATTACGTTAGAGCCGGGAGACATTACACTATCACAGTCCACATATGGCATGTATATCTAGACTCTCACTCGTGCTAGGTTAGTCCGAGAATCAACTAAACCATGCTCTGATACCACTAAATGTAACACCCCTTACCCGTAATCGAGCTGGAACAGGGTTTGAGGCATTACCTAACTGATCTTATTTAAATCTCAAATAGGGTTATAAAAATTTCGTTTAAACCCATCCTTTGCACAAACTTGGCCTAAAAGGCCCTAAACATACTTCCGAGAAGTCTGGAAACTATTCTGGGAACTTTTACGAGTTCAAGTAAATTTTTAACAAACAGGGGTCACACGCTCATGTGGGTCTAGGGACACGCCCGTGTGTCTCTAAGACATGCCCATGTCTTCCACCCGTGGTCTACACTGACCAATTCCACACGGCCTTGACACGCCCGTGGCCATAACACGTGTGCTAAAACTTAGCATTCTAACTTATCCACACGGCATATACACAAGCCCGTGTACTTCAGCCGTGGGGTGCATTAAATCCAAGTGCAAAGTACAGACTTCACACGGCCTAGACACACGCCCATGTGCTAGTCGTGCCTCCCACATGGTCTAGACAAACGCCGTGTGTCTACCCATATGGACAATTATCACGCTATCTACCAAGCCCTCTTCTACCTTACATAGCATACATCCATATGCTATTTCAAACATTCTCAAAACATCAATTAAAACACATGTATTAAAGACATTTAATCATAAAAATGAAGTCTTCCTCCCATACATGGGGCAGAACTATTTCTAGTACAATTTCAATCGACTTTTGTCATCATCTATGTCTATATACAAGTGTCCCATAACTCATTTAGGCTAACACATTTGGCACATTAACAATGACTTAATCAACCTTAAGTACTAGCCCTATACATGCCATAACTCATAGGGACTTGATACCTCATACCAAGTGCCTGATCGACAGTGTGAAAACATCTCTGTCGACCTCCAACCCGAGCTAACTAAATTATCCTATAAGAGATGAGAAAGGAAGAGGAGTAAGCAATAATGCTTAGTAAGTTACATCTGTATAAACTGACAAATACTGATATTCATTAAATATACATGACTGCAAGGTATTATAAAGATTTTTTTTCTCATAAACTCATGGTTACTTACTCAACCATTCCTGAAGCTTACTCATTCTATCTCTTAACACGTTTTTACCATGCCACAAGCCAATTGCTTATTTAATTAGCATATGTTCCTGCACTGTTCATCACATGATCATATAAAACAATACATCAAGCATTTTTGATAAGCCACTCATACTACTAACCTCTCGGTGGTTTCGCACTTAGCCCATCATTGAATCTCTAATAGGGTGGTATCGCTCACAACCCACCAATCATTTATAAGCGATGGTATCGCACAGAGCCCATTGATTACTATTTAATCAGGTGGTAACGCACATAGCCCTCTGATAATAATATAGTTGATGGTATCGCATACAACCCATCACTAACCATTAATATGGTGATATTGCACATAGCTCACCATTATTATACATTCATGGATAGTTTTCCACATGTATTTCTCTATTTTAAATGTTCATCTGAGAACATCCTCACAGACTGCTATTCTTACTTAACTTTCTACGATACTCGTTCGCATTCTCATAATGCATTAATAAATCTATCTCATGCAACTAAGGTGTATTGATTACACAGAACCCACTAGAGGTTCATCATATATTGAATCCATCTCAATTAAATTCTAACACACACTTGTGCTTTTCGTGGTACAACCACATACTTTCTTTCTTTCAACATATCCGTTGAATCACTCAAGTTGTGAAATAGCATTCTTGAGTCTCATACACATTGTGTCACATTGACATCCTACCCCATTAGGATCTTACTTGCATTAACATATCGATGCCATGTCCCTGACATGGTCTTATATGAATTTTTACACCGATGCCATATTCCAATATGGTCTTACACGAGACCATAATTATCATCATATCATGCTATATAAATTTCTCATTACACTTAGATTCAATTCTCTTAGCCTCTCTTTAAAAGATATTTCATACATTCGTAGAGTGAATATACATTCCATACAGTGTTGGAATATTAAATTAACTCATACGTAATTGCAACATTTGCACACGAACTTACCTCGATGTAGAAAGGCCCAGAAGGGACTTTTTTCCCACATTTCTCTTTTCATCCGTTTTAGGTCTGAAACTCATTTTCTTTGAACTAGAACAATGAAATTTACTGATTTAATCATTTATAAATCATATTACACCATAATATACACTTTAGGCAAAAATGACTATTTTGCCTCTACACTTTGGCAAAATTATGATTTTGCCCCTAGGCTCGTAAATAAATTTTTATCACATTTTCTCGTTAAACAAGCTTACCTGAACATTTAATCCTCTTACAACTATTCACAATTCCATCAATTTCATGCCCTAATGAACAATTTACAACTTTTGCATTTTAGCCCTAATTAGGTGTTTTCATAACAACACATTTCACAAAAGTTGTTTATCATCATCCTATCATTCATTTTCTTCCATAAAAACTCATCAAACAACATAAACTCTATGATGGTAAGTTCGTAGACTTTCAACCATGTTGCAAAGTAGTCCTCTCATTAGCTAGCTTAAACTTTGAGGACTCCAAAAATACAAAAATAATCAAAAACAACCATCAAATTGACTTACTTGAAGAGAAAATGAGTTGCTGAAATTTCAAGCTTCCAAAGCCCTCCCATGGTTGATATTTTCTGTTGGAGAAGAAGACCAAATAAAAAGATGATAACTTTTGCTTATATCATCTTTTTTTTTTTTCATTTTCTCCAACTAATATCACCAACTTTTGACCAAAATAAATGCACTTGTCCCCTATGAACCCTATGGCCGGCCAACTCACTTAACAAGGCCAAATTGCACATTTGGGACCTCCAATTTATATTCCATAGCTATTTGGCACCTTTAGCAAATAAAATAGAACTTTCGCACTTTATGCGATTTAGTCCTTTTACTTAATTTGGCTAGAAATTGCTAAAATTAAGGCACCAAAATTTTCATACATCCCTATAAACATGTTATAACACATAGAATAGCATGAAAATAATTTTCTCTAACCTCGAATTAGTGATTCTGAGATCACTATTTTGACTAGCCCCTAAATCGGGCTGTTAGACTTTTGTGGTCTACCCCTTGAAGATACATTGCTTGATCTTACCTCATGCTTCCTTTCCTTGTCATCCCTCTCAAGACAGTTCCGAATAAAATGATCCGGGGGACCACACTTATATCAATTCCGGTTGTTTCCCCAACACTCTCCAATGTGCTACCTACCACAATTTGGACACTCTGGTTTGGACTTCAGATTTCTCACACTTGCTATCGAAGTGTCTTGAAGTCACGAGCCTGAGTAGGTAGTACCTCGATCTCTATGTGAATATGTAACATCCCTTACCAGTATTACTACGCCGGAACCGGGTACGAGGCATTACTAGACTTAACAATACATTCTACCAAATCATGAGCCACAAAATTTCACTTATAATTTAAACTTTAACAAACACATGCATACACAAGCATTATAACTCCATGACCAATATGAGCCACAACTCATGGCTAAATACATAATAATCCTTATTATCGTTATGAAGCAATACATTTAATCAAATTAATTAACACATATACAAAATGACTTAGTCAAGCCCCTATACATGCCATAACTTAAATCATTTATAAATAAAGATACCCATAGATAGCTTGATAGTGTGAAGCGATTTCCGACGACCTTCAGCCCGAGTTTGTTTAATAGGACTCTGAAACATGGGAAAGAAAAGGGGGTAAGCTTACAAAGCTTAGTAAGCTCACATGTAAAAGTAATAAGCATTAGTAATGAATTTAGCTTACTACTAAGCTATCATAACTTGCATAAATAATGCTAAGTTTTTACTTTCTCAACTTACTCATTGTAGCCTTACCAAAGCCTCAACGAGACAAATCCTCACAACAAGTTCTCTAATTGATAAAATCATTAAATCACATGCTTATACCTTATTACTCATGTTCACATTAATCTGTCTACTTGAATCACTGTCACTAAATTATTTATTTCTTGAACTACAGAGCTCCAAATTACAAACCGCTAATTTTACCTAAAACTAGACTCACATATCTTCATACCATAAAATTTCTAGAATTTTTGGTCTTGCCAATTAGTACAGTTTATTCATTAAAATTTCCCCTGTTTCATTGTTCGACTATTCTGACCTCTCTTCACTACGAATCAATTATCTCCTCGTACAAAATTCATATGACCTTATTGTTTAGTTTATTTGAAACTAGACTCATTCAGAATTTCAGAAATATAAATTATATCACATAATTATTTTGGTACAATTGTTAATTATTTTTACAAGACAGAACAGGGGATCACATAGTCATTCTAAACCAGTCTCACAAAAATTTAAATATCTCAAATTATACAAATCCTTTGTTTGCTCTGTTTCTTTTATATGAAAATAGAGTCAACAGTATTTAAATCAATATCTCATCCAACTTATAATTAAATTTCTACTATTCTTGGTGATTTTTCAAAATCATGTAACTGCTGCTGTCCAAAACAGTTTTATTTGTAAATTTTTGCTCTCACTCACTTTAGTTGTATTCATTACTTACCTATAACAATCTTTCCAATTTCCGATTACATATCGAGCATATTGCTCATACGTTACACATGCATATACCTACACTTATCACTACAAGCCACACATAATTTCACTTAATCGATTTTCCCGGTGAACTCATCGGTAACCTTACCAAAGGCTCAGAATACAAAGGGCACCTTACTTAATAGCTTGCTTACATACCTGCAACATTCTCACTTAACACATGAGTACTCTTTCATAATATAGGCATATTGCCAATCATGTCATAAAGTGTCACAAGCATAACTGAAAACTCATCACTTACTTAATACTTGATAATCTCAATTACTTACAATCCCAATATTAAATAAGCCTTAAATGCATACCTGTACTCATACCTGTACTCTTTCTTCATGTTCTCACCTTGTCATTTCTTTGGCTTACTCTTTGGACTCCTCGGGAACCTTTTCTTTTTTCGAACTTACCATTGCCATGTCTTGACATGGTCTTACGTGGTATCCTTGCCTTATGAACTCACCAATGCCATGCCTTGGCATGGTCTTACATGGGACCTTTGCCTTATAGTAACTCATCAATGCCATGTCTTCACATGGTCTTACATGATTTCCTTGCCTTATAGAACTTATCAATGCCATGCCTTGGCATGGTCTTACATGGTATCCTTATCTTACCAAATGCCATGTTCCAAACATGGTCTTACATGGTATCCTTCTCTTACCAAATGCCATGTTCCAAATATGGTCTTACATGGTATCCTTGTCTTAGTGCCAATGCCACATCTTGATGTGGTCTTACACGAAGTCCTTAATCAATGCCGATGCCATGTCTTGACATGGTTTTACACGGGATCCTTGCCTTACCAATGCCATGTCTTGACATGGTCTTACATGGTATCCTTAACTGTCAATTCCTCCTTAAATGCCATGTTATGAACATGGAATTTTCTGTCAATTCTTCCTTAATTGCCATGGTATAGCCATGGACTTTGAGATATCAATGCCTTGTCAAGTCATAGATGAAACATACTTGCTCAAATTCTCAAGGTTAGTCGCATAACTCAATAATAACATTACTAATAACAATAATTGCATAATAATAAAATGCTATTCAACTTACATACTTACATTCTAAATCTCATCATATCATCAACTTAACTTATTCTCATCAAACTATGCTAGTCAATACTTTCTTGTTATCATACAAAGCCATAATACAAAATATGGTCTAACATATAAATTATACAAATTCTCTTTCCAATATCGAATTATTATCGAACATTAATCATTATATCTAAAACATTATTTATAGCCCAAATATCAATTTATCATTCAAATATGCATAATTAAATGTTTATTAAACATATGAACTTACCTCGATACCAAAATGGTAATTTTACCAACTTTCCCGATTTTTGATTTTCTTCCCGTTCTAGGTCAAAATCTCGTTTCTCGGGGTCTAAGACATCACATTTCACTTATTTAATTAATGTACTACTCAAAACAGTCCCTAACTCAAACTTTGGAAAAATTACAATTTTGCCCCTAAACTTTTGCATAATTATGATTTTGCCCCTAGGCTCGAAAACTAAACTTCATCCCTTATTCTTATGTTTTATAACATGCTAATCATTTTTCCCTTCTATGGCAAGATCAAATTCTTGCTCTAACATGCACTTCTGTACCTTAGGTATTTTTGCTGATTATGTCGTTTTACTCGTTTTCACTTAAAATCGCTTAGTAAAAGTTGTTTAACATTCATATTCTGCCATAAAACATCAAAATAAATGCATTTCACCTATGGATATTTTTCCAAATATGAACCCTAGGTTAAATTATTGCTAGAATAAGCTAAATCAAGTTACTAGGACTCCAAAAACGTAAAGAACATGAAAAACGGGGCTAGAATGGACTTACCATGAAGCTTGGAAAGCTTGAAAACCCTATCCATGGCTTCCCACATGTTAAATTCGGCCTAAGCATGAAGATGAACAAATTTGGCATTTAAATTTTGTTTTTAATTCATTTAATTCACTAAATTACCAAAATGCCCCTTAGAAAAATCTTTTGAAACATACCCATCCATGTCCATTTTTGTCCACCAACTTAACCAATGGCTTAATTATCATTTAAGGACCTCCAATTTAAAATTTCATAACAATTGGACACCTCTAACATGTAGAACTCAACTCTTGCACTTTTTACAATTTAGTCCTTTTGACTAAATTGAGTGCCTAAATGTCAAAATTTTCGAATGAGATTTTCACGAAATCATTCTGTGAAATTGTAGACCATAAAAACATAAATAAAATAAATTTCTCAACATCAAATTTGTGGTCCCGAAACCACTGTTCCGACTAAGCCCAAAATCGGGCTGTTACAGAATATCCAACTGGTGCAGTCGTCCGAGGGTTGATCTCCATAGACTTCTTTGATTGAGCTTGGTATGATTTACTCATTGGCCTTTTTCTTGAATCTCGAGCCTCATTCATGGCCTTCCTCTTTTCCTTATTCAGTTCCTCGGCCTTACATGCCCTATCAACCAACACTACAAACTCTTTTAACTCCAAAATCCCCACTAGCGGTCTAATATCCTTATTCAGCCCATCTTCAAACCTCTTGCACAAGATAGCTTCTGTAGACACACACTCTTGTGCATACTTGCTGAGCCTAACAAACTCACGCTCATATTCAACCACCATCATTTTTCCTTGCTTCAATTCAAAGAATTCTTTTCGTTTCTGGTCCACAAATTGTTGGCTTATATATTTCATTCAGAACTCTTCCACAAATAAGTCCCACGTCACTCTATCCCTTGGAACTACCGACGTCAATGTTTTCCACCAATGGTATGCCGAGTCCCTCAGCAAGGACACAGCACATTTTAAGCTCTCCTTAGGTGTGCAGGAGAGTTCATCAAACACTCTCATCGAGTTCTCAAGCCAGAACTCCGCCTTCTCAGGGTCATCGTCTATATTAGCTCTGAACTCCTCAGCCCCTTGCTTCTGAATCTTGTCTACAGGGGGTTTGGTCATCCTCACTAAATCTATACCTTGAGGAGCCACTGGAACTGGCTGAGGTATAAGAGGGGGTGGAAGAGGTTGAGCAGTAGGGTTTGCTCGTACATGCTCCGTGTACCAGTTACTCATCATTTGGAGAAAGGCTTCCCGAGCCTCATCTCCTTGACCCCTAGTCTCGGGTCCACACTCTATAGGCGCGGTTCTTTGCGTAGGAGCCGGCGGGTTACTAGCTGCGTCATCAGCAGCCGCTCGATCGGAATCCATTTACTATATAAAAACAAAGTTTAGAATTGTCAGAAGCCTCCACACTATCAATATACGCTTATGTCATGTATAGCTAGACTCTAACACACGCTACAGTAGTCTGAGAATCGGCTAAACCATAGCTTTGATACCACTAAATGTAACACCCCTTACCCGCATTCTACGCCAGAACCGGGTATGAGGCGTTACCGTACTTAACTCACATGGTCATACAACTTTGGGCTATCAAACCTCATTCCAAATTATAACTTTTTCATTCACACATCCTACATCCTTATAATGGCCTCCAAGACCCTAAACATACTTTCGAAAGGTTTCGAAAATAACCGGAAACTTTTACGCACTTAGAAAATTTTTGCCTAAACAGGGGCCACACACCCGTGTTTCTCAAGGGACAAGCCCGTGTGCCCCTGAGACATGCTCGTGCTCCTCACCCATGGTCGACACTGACTTAATTCACACAGCCAGACACACGCCCGTGTCCCTGGCCCGTGTCCTTCACACGGCCTCGACATGCCCGTGTCTTAACCTGTGTGCCAAAACCTTAGCATTCTGTTTATGACGTCATCATCTCACTACGATCACACGACCAAGGCACACGCCCATGTCCTTAGACCGTGTGTCGAAATAAAATTCAATTTCAAGGTGTGGACTTCACATGGCCTGGGCACACGCCCATGTCCGTGGCCGTGCCTCCCACACAGCTGAGACACACAGTCATCTCTCTGCCCATGAGTTTACTACTGATCTTACTGACTTGCAATTCTATCATGCAAGGGGACACACGGCCTGATCACACACCCATGCAATTGACCGTGTATAACACACGGCCTAGACACACGCCCGTGTGCCTACCCGTGTGGACAAGAATAAGGCTATTTGCCAAGCTCTTTTATCACCCTAACTAACTCAAGCATAATTCATAACCAAACAACCCAGTCATATACCATACACAATCATGAATAATCTTATCTTTTCATTGATTAATAGTATTGAGCCATTAACTATGGCCATGTATAAAAGAATTCATCCTTAAGGGAGCCAATACATTCTTGGCCAAAATAAAAAAAAAAATTACCTAGTCTAGCCCCTATACATACCATACTTAAAATGCTAATTCTAGATATACCGAGATGAGCTAGTAGTGTGGGTGGTCCTCCAATTGTCTTTGTATTCCGGCCCAACTCTTTGACACTATAAAATAAGGGAAAAGAAAGGGAGTAAGCTTTACGCTTAGTAAGTTTACATGTAAACTATAAACATCATAACATATGCTACTCAACAATTAGCATTACATACGAAGCAAGAACAATTCACATTTCATAGTCATGTTTACTCATTCATCTCTTACCACTTTCCTACCATATCACAAACCAAATGCTCTTATTATTTAACATACATCCCTGCACTTATCACCACACAATCACATGAAACAACACATAAAAATTTCACATTATGCCATTCTTAATAATACCAAACACTTGGTGGTTTCGCACTTTGCCCACCATTTATCTTTAACAGGGTGGTACTGCACACATCCCACCAACAAGAATATTTATGGTGGTATCAGACATAGCCCACCAAATGATAATATAAACGATGGTATCGCACACATCCCATCGTAAATAAGAAATAAGGTGCTATCGCACATAACCCGCCAACAAGGATATTTAAAGTGGTATCGCACATAGCCCACCAACGGATAATATTCCACAATTACATATCTATTTCAACATTCATACGGAATTTATTCATTTTCTACCAAATTTAATCCATTTAAATCGTAAGTATTCTCAACCATACAATGCACCAATAACTAACAACATATGTATTTAAGATGCATTGTTTACACATAAACTTACCTCGATGCAAAACGCGTTAATCAGCGGTCTATTCCGTAACCTTGCCTTTTCTCAGTCAAGGTTGATTCCACGCTCTTCTTGGTCTATAACAACAAAAATTCACTCATTCACTCATTTTATTTTCATAGTACATCATAATCTCTACTTAGGCAAAAATGACCATTTTACCCTTGTACATTGGCAAAATTATGATTTTGCCCCTAGGTTCGTAAATCATTCTTCACCATATTTTCTCATTAAGCAAGCCTAGCTGAACACTTATTACTCTTACAACTACTCATAATTCCAATTATTTCATGCATTTATTACACATTTTCAATATTTCCATTCAAGTTTAGGTGTTTTCATGCTAACACCTTTCACAAAAGTTGTTTCGAATCTAATTAACATTTCTTTTCTTCCATAAAAACTCAGCTAACAACATAAACTCTCTCATGGCAAGTCCCTAAACTTTCAACCATTTAACAAATTAGTCCCCTCATTAGCTAGCTTAAGCTTTGTGGACTCCAAAAGTACAAAAATCCTCAAAAATAATCATCAAAATCACTTACTTGCAAGAAGATAGCTTAGCTAAAAATTTGAACCCCCAAAACTCTATTTTTCTCTATAATTTTTGGTGGAAGGAGGGTGAATAGTGAAAGATGATAGCTTTTCTTTTTATCTTATTTTATTAATCTTTTGTCATCTCATTTCACCAAAAATTAAATGCTCTTGTCTCCTAAGCTATATGGCTGGCCAACACACATCTATTGGCCTAATTTAACTTTAAAGACCATCATTTTGATATCCTTTAACTATTAGACACCTCTAGCTTGAAATTTAAAACTTTTGCACTTTATGCAATTTAGTCCTTTTTCACAATTAAACCTCTAATTGCTAAAAGTAAAGCACCAAAATTTTCATATAGCCATATATTAATGCCATAACACATAAAATTATACCAAATAATTTTTCTCAACCTCGAATTAGTGGTCCCGAGACCACTGTTTTGACTAGCTCCAAAATCAGGTTGTTACAGTAGTTATTTAATAAGCTAAATATGTCGTTATAGATCAAGAAGAGTGTGGAATCAACCTTGATCGAGGAAAAGGAAAAGTTTTAGACTAAATCACAAATTGACATATTTTGTTTCAAGGTAAGTTTATATGTAAATGATACATTTATTTTACCTATGTTTTTACATATAAGTGTATTATGTGAAATGTGAATGAATATTTTTGATAATTATTAATTGATAGAAAGTGAGGAAATTATGAATGAATATCGTAAATATGTGATTATTGGTGGGGTATGTCTGATACCACCGTAATTATAGTCATTGGTGGGCTGTGTGCGATACCACCGTATTTACCATTATTGGTGGGCTATGTGCGATACCACCGTGAAAATGGCAACTTTGGTGGGTTGTCTGCGATACAACTGTGTTGTTTATTAGTGATGGGCTGTGCGCGAAACCACCCTGTATTCGGTATTATACTGAATGTGTTTATTGAAAAACTTTGATTAAATGAGATTACAAGTGACTGTGTGATGATAAATGTAGGGTATAAGTGCATGTAAATATGAGCAATGTGTATGTTGTGTATTTGGAATGTGGTAAGATGTGGAAAATGAGTAAGTATAATGGCAATGATCTGAATTATTCTTGATTAGAATGTAATGTTCTTGATTGAAAAGTATGTGGTATGATGTTCATTGTTTACATATAAACTTACTAAGCTTAAAGCTTACTCCCTTCTCTTTTCCCTTGTCTTATAGTGTCGATAAGCCAGCTCGGGATACGGAGACCGTTGGAGGATCACCCACACTATCTACACATTTGGTATAGTTAGATCATTCTATTTGAGTAGGTCATGTATAGGGACTTGGTCTTTTTGGTTATATATCATATTGGTTTAGACAAATGTGTTGGCTTGTGATGATATTTGATTCATTTTGTATAAGTCCATGAGATATGGCACATAATGATAATTTGGATGTAGACCTATTCATATATGCATGTATGTGCCAGTGCCATTATGTTATGGCCTATGGTTATTGTTGGTTGAATGATAATAAGTTGCATGTGTTTATGGATGTTTAGTGTGGTTTTGATGTTGTGTAGGTTGGTGCAAGCATGGGTGGCAAAAAGGCTAAGCAGATAGCCTTATTTTGTATAGACGGTTAGACACACAGGCGTGTGTCTAGGCCGTGTGTGACACACGGCTTGTCCCATGGGTGTGTAGTCCAGCTGTGTGTCCCCCTGCCCCTTAAGTTAACAAAACAGAATGTCCAGTAGTAACCACACGGGGTGAGGCACGGCCGTGTGTCTCAACCGTGTGGAAGACACGGCCATAGTACATGGGCGTATGCCTAGGCCGTGTGAAGTCTGCACTAGATGTTGGAATTTAATTTGCCACACAGCCTAAAGACACGGGCGTGTGCCTCGACTGTGTGACCTTATGGAGATGATGACATCAGAAATAGAATGTCAAGGTTTTCACACACGGACTAAGACACGGGCGTGTCATGGCCGTGTAAGGGACACGGGCCATAGACACGGGTGTGTGTCAGTCCATGTGAAAACCCCTGTAGGTTTGAATTGAGAAATAAATCTTTTAGGACTAGGGACATGGGCATGTGTGATAACATTGCCTGCCCACTCGGGCGTGTGGCCCTGTTTTGAGCAAAAAAAATTCTAAGTGATTGTAAGTTTCCGGTTCAGTTCCGGACCACTCCTTTTGTATATTTTGGGCCTCGTAGGCTCGTTTAAGGGGTGATACAAATGTGTATGGAAAGTTTTAAATTTGAGTGGAAAGTCATGTACCGGTTTGGTATGATTGCTTGCATACAAGTCCGGTAACGCCTCGTACCCTGTTCCGGTGTAGAATACGAGTAAAGGATGTTACATTTATTACATGCAAACTTACTAAGCTTTGTGCTTACTCCCTCTCTTTTCCCTTTCCTTGTAGTATCGCCAAGCTAGCTCGGGGATCGTAGGACGTCAGAGCTCAGTTCACACTATCAAGATATTCTTTTGGTATAGTAAAGTTTGATTATTTTGGGTATGGAATGTACAGGAACTTGATTATTTTATTATATGTCATATTAGTTAGCCAAGATGTTGGCTATTAATGTCACTCAATTCATTTTGTACAAGGCCATAATTGATGACTAAATTTTATTATTAATATATGAAAATGATGATGTTTATCATGAATGTGCAAGTTGCATGGTTGAGTAAATGGTGTAGTTGTACATGAATAAATAGGTTGCTTGATGTGGTTTATGATGGTGCAAGTAGGGGTGGCAGAAAATGGCTGGGTAAATAGCCTTATTCTTGTCCACACGGGTAGACACACGGGCGTGTGTCTAGGCCATGTGTGACACACGGTCTGCCCCATGGGCTTATGGTTTGGCCTTGTGTCCCCCTGCATTTTAAGTTGGCAAAACAGAATGCCCAATAGTAACCACACGGGTTGAGACACAGCCGTATGTCTCACCGTGTGGAAGACACGGTCATTGGACATGGGCATATGGCCAGGTCGTGCGAAGTTTGCACCTGAATTTAGGAATTTAATTCGCCACACGGTCTAAGGACACGTGCGTGTTCCTTGGCCGTGTGACCTTATTAGGTTGATGACATCAGAAACAGAATGTCAAGGTTTTTACACACGGGATAAGACACGGGCGTGTCATGGCCGTGTGAGGGACACGGGCCATGGACACGGACGTGTGTTAGACTGTGTGAAAACCCCTGTAGGTTCGAATTGTAATAATAAATCCACACGGTCATGGGACACGGGTGTGTCCCTATATGCTTAGGCCGTGTGAATCACACGATCTGTCAACATGGCCTTGTTATCAAGTCACACGGGCATATGCCCCTATTTTTAATAACATTTTCCCAAGGTTTTCCAAAGAACTCGATTTGATCTTGAAAAGTTTCTAAGATGTGTTTTGGGCCTCGTAGGCCTATATTAAGGATGTTAAGAGGAAGTTTGAAAAGCCTTAAATTTGAACGGACTTTTATGATTTGGAATTGTTTGTATACATGTGTTTAAGTTAGGTAACACCTCGTACCCTGTCCCGGCATCGGATACGGGTAAGGGGTGTTACATAAATAGCTATAGAACCTTAAAGTTTAGGTCCTTAAGTGGTAAATATACCATTAATATGTTAGTGGATGTTAATGGTTTGACATAAATGAAATTTTGAATTAATTTTAAGGATAAAATGGTAAAATAGTTAATAAATGATAAAATAAATAAAATCAAAACCTTTTATCATCTTTTAGTTTCTTCATCAATCGAATATTAGAAGGCAAACTCCATTGTTGAACACTCAACATTCGACCAAGCTCATTTGTGCAATTGTATGTCCGTTTTTGTCTCGTTTTTTATGATTTTAATATTTTTGAGATCGTTGTAACTAGTACTAGCTAGCCCAGGGACTATTTTGCAAAACTGTTGAAGATTTTGAATGATTCCATTGATGAATACATGTGTATTTTGAAGTTTCTTGATAGATTTTGAATAGTTGTTGATAGTTAAACAAGTTTTATTAAGTGATTTTTAGTGAAAATGCAAAATAGGGATTAAATTGTGACATGTGTAAAGTTAGTGGTTAAAATGTAAAATAAATGAAAAATACGGGTTGCTAGGGGTATAATAGTAATTCGGCTAGCATGGGTCTATTTTGAATTTCATTGATTTGTGATTTTATGAAATAAGGACTAAATTGTGAAAAATGTGAAATATGTGGGACAAAAGTGTAAATGTGTTTTAAAGTGTGTTTTGGACTAAATTGAATGAATAGATGAATAAGTTAATTTTAAATATATTTAGATCAAGAAAGGAGAAATACGGACTTGGATCGGGGAAAAGATAAATTACTCGATTAATCGACAATTTCATCGTTTTTGAATCGAGGTAAGTTCGTATGTGATAAATTTCAAGACAGTGTATTTCATATGCTTTGATATTGCATAAATTGCAAATATGAGACTGTGGATATGAACGATAGTGTTTCGATGACGAATCGACATTCAAAATTCCGGTTGAACCTTAGGAATAGTTTAGTATGCTAATGACATGTCATTAGGGAATACATTAAGTTGGCTTCGGGCGATGATATAACACTTTGGGTACGAGTTATACTGATTTGGCTTGGGGCCATGCATATCGGCTGATTTGGCTTCGGGCCATGATATCAATATTTCGGATAAGTTACCCTGATTTGGCTACAGGCCATGGTATATGTACTTATCATATGAGATCCTTGAGTATCCAACTTCAATTCTGAATGGTTCAATGGGTAAATGTAAGAAGAGAATGTGTATGAAATTTGTGCGGGATGGTACATGTATGAGTATAAACTATTTTAGCATTAAATCGAAGAAATGAGGATGACATTATATAGTTTGTGAATGAGTATGTGGAAGGTTTGTTAGTTAGTAAGCTTATTGTTGTTTTATTCAATTTATTGAATTACATTTGTGAGATTGTATCGAGTTTATTTCATACGAGCTTACTAAGCTTTAAAGCTTACAACGTTTATTTGTCTATGTTTTATAGTGAATTCAAAGATAACTCGGATTTGGGGATCGTTGGAGACATCGTCACACTATCTCCCTACCATTTGGTACTTTTGAACGCTGGTATATTAAGTATATGGCATGTATAGGGACTTTGAGTTATTTTGGTTATGTTTGGGTAAGGATTTTGGCCATATGATTTGGCATTGTAAATGTTTATGCCTTGTCAAGTATATATAGCCATGTGTGATGGCTTAATTTGGTTTGTTTGGTATGTTTGAATAATGTACATATATGTATAGTTATGTCTTGTGAATTGAGTTGGTTGATGGTTATGTGATGATTGATGATAATAGGTACTATCAATGGTAAATTGATGATTTGTGGATATAGGTATGCTTGTAAAATTAGGTCAAATAATGCATATTTGATAATGGTCATTTTGATGATTTGAGAAGGCAAGGATTGGTGTGTATTGAGATAGCATATTGTGATACTTATGTGCTTTGAATTTGTTAGTATTGAATTGGTAGAATGTAGGCTTGGTTTGGTTGTTTTGGATTACATATTATGCTATGGTTTGGTATCATTTGTGGAGGTGATGATGTGTAACAAATGGGGTGGTAAAATGGCTTGGTAAATAGCCTATTTTTGTCCATACAGGCATGTGTCTCAATCGTGTGTGACACACGGTCACGTTACACAACCGTGTGTCCCCTGGTGTTGAAATTAAAATCAAGTCAATATGCTCCACACGGCCTCACGCACGAGCGTGTGACTTGGCCGTGTGGCATTAGTCAGTATACCCTACAGGTTTGGCATGGCCAGTACATGAGCGTGTATGGCCATTTTTAAGGCACACGGGCTAGCTATAAGGGCATGTGTGTTGGCGGTGTGACCCATGTTAGAGAGTTACATGGGGTAAGACACGGGCTAGGACATGGTCATGTGCTCCCATTTCGAATGTCCACATAGCCTATGACACGGGCATGTCTAGTGGCCGTGTGAGACACACAGCCTGGCCATACGGACGTGTGTCCCCTGTTTTGAGAAAATTTTTCTAAGTTTTGTGAAGGATTTTTAAGTTATTGGTTTAGTCTCGAACCACTCCCAATGTATGTTTAAGGCCTCGTGGGCTTGTATTAGGGACAAATTGATAGAGATTGAATGATAAATGGTTGAATTGAGAAATTGTATGCTTATTGAATATTTAATTATTTTACAAGTCCGAAAATACTCTGTAACCCTATTTTGAAGTTGAATACGGGTGATGGGTGTTACAAGGCCTCAAAGGGTTGAGGTAGTTGTAAGTGTATTTGGATTCGTGCTTTCTGTGGTGGGCGTCATTGGGGCATGTGTTGGAGGAAAATGGGAGCGTGTTTTAGTTCTGGATCTGATGTGCATCGTGTTAGGGATTTTTCATGACATTCCTTTAGTCGGATGCAAGTGTTGGCTCAGAGAGGGAATCGAGGACTAGTTTGAACAACTAGGCATTAAGAGGATCGAGATGCATCTGGTAACAATAAAGTTACTTCTGGAACTGTGCCTTGTATTGATTAAGTGTTTGATTGTTATTAGAGTTTCTGAGACTTTGGGATCGTTTTATTAGTGGAAAATTGTCTGGGTCTGCATTGAAATCAAAGTTGCGCAGCGATAGCATAATGATCAGTTTAGAAAAAGAAATTTTAGATTTTGCGGTGAAGTGTATGGTGTGACAGCGAAAATTTCAAGGATGAAATTCTTTTAAGGAGGGTAGAGTTGTCACATCCCGAAAACCATGTTAGAAGAAATTATGATTGTAAAATTATGTCAAGTGAGTTAATCTGGTTCAATGGATAGGTATTCTGCTTGTGTGTGAGGTTTTGTTTTGAATATTTCCTTTGAATTTTTGTTATGTTTATTCCAACCCCTATCTTTGAACATCTGGCTTATATATTATTTTCATTCAACTGATGATAAGAATGAACTTGCTGGTTCAATGGTAAGGCATTTGCTTATCCTTTGGTCTTGTGCTTGAATCACTGCGTATACATAGTGAAAAAATTATTTTTGTTTTAAACTCTCGGAACAATCTGATGTGTTAATGGGTAGTTTTATTAAAAAAAAAAAGTGAGGGATTAACTCCTCAAATCCCTCCACAAAAATTTGCCATTCCTTTTTCTTCCCACTCTCTCATTTTCTCCTATTTCCCATTATTCTTCAATTATTTTTCTTTTTTTCTTTTCTTTTTTTTTTAAAATTACATCCTTGTCATTTTTCCACTTCTCCTTTCTCTTTTGTTTTATTCTTTGTTTCTTCTAAAGACAATCGTAGAAAATTCTAATTTTGTGGAATTTTTCTTTATTATGGTTCCTTTGCCACTGCTCTATTTTCGTAGTGTTTTTGTTGGGTCGTATTTTTGAATGGGAAAATTCTTATTTCTGTCTCAGTATAGGTAATGTATACGATTTTTATTTTCTTTCTTTTTTGGTAAGAATAAGTGTTTCTTTTCCATATGAAGGGTAGGGTGTTTTTGAGTCTATCAATGATAATCGTTTGCTCTTTGGTTAGGTGAAGGACGTGAGGTTAATGACAGTACTCCGGCAAACTAAGTTTCGATGTTAAGTTGCTATTTTGTGGGGTAAGCTTGGTATATTAGTTTAGGGACTGGTTTTGCTAAGTTGTGTTTATCAAATTCAAGTTTTGGTGTTGGTATTGGGTTAATTCATGATTGCTAATTGATGCGATATAATGTCATATGTAGGATTCGAGAGTGCTCATTTGTGTGGTTAATCAGAATAACAATTAGGTGCATGTCTCAAACTGGAAAACATAATTCCAAAACTCGAAAATCAGAAAAATAAAAATAAATTTCGAACTGCAAGTTATGACAAAGGGCCGTGTGGTAGGCCGTGTGGAGCACACGCCCGTGTGAAACTACATGGACCATGTGGACCACACGGGCTAGGTTTTTAGGCCGTTTGGGCCCGATTAGGGGCTGATTAAGGGACACAAAAATTGGGTTCGTAGGCATTACGTAGGCCCAGAAAAGTGTGAGTTTTAGTAAACAAACATAGGTAAGTGTAGGGGGTATGTTAAATAAGTTTCGATAAGTATAATAATGCATTATGATTTGCTATAAGTAGGTACATGAGTTAAGCATGACTATTTTGCAAACCATGTGTGTTACACATATTTTATTATCTACTCTAATAAGTTATTTGATTCGAATATGTAATATGAACATATGATCTTATGATTCTGCATGTACATTGGGGTGGGTTATAATGTTGGAGGAAGTGTTTTTACGCAGTATTACTGCATTTTTGGTGGTTAAGCCACAAAATATGTTTTGCAACTCAGCTGCACCTTTATGAGTGACATACCACCCCAACCCAATGTGATTGGATGGATGGACTCTTGTAGTCTTAGCTGGTGTGATTGGTTGGACGGAGTTGGTGTGTAGCGGATTGGGTAGAAATTGTGTCTACATTTGTTCTTGCCTGATATGATATATGTGTTTTTAACAACTTAACATTTTGGTCTGATATATGTTTATAAAAATATGGTATTCTAATCCGAATCATGTTCCGAAAATATGACATAATGATTTGATATATGTTTTTGGTAATACAACATTCTAATACGATATTTGTACATTATAAGTAAACTTTTGTGATGACATTTACATATGTGTTTGTTAAATAAAATTATGTTTGTGGGCCGAGTCACACACTGGGCTTCTAGCTTATTCGTTTGTTTAATACGTATCAGGTTAACTTCCAGCTTAGGACTGGACAGCGTGTGGGAGTTCGAATTGTTTTCTTAGATAATTAAAATATGGCGATTTTTGTAATTATCTAATTTTGGACTTTTGGGTCTATAATCTATTTTTGGGCTTCGTTTTGGTTTTGTTTTCTTTTACTTTGTTCGTCGGTATTTGATATCTTGAAACATAAAACTGCAAATATCACACAGGTTAACCAACTAATATTCGAATTTTAAAACTGAAACTCTGAAAATTTTTTCGCTATAAGTCTAAGCATCAAATTCAAAATTTTCTGAAAAAAAAATGAATTCTGTGCGTGATTTCTTAAAGAACTTGTAAGTTCTTTTTCAGAAAAAATATTTTCGGATCACACGATTTCAAAGCTAGATTTTAAATTAGTTTTTCAAACAAGATTAAGTAACTTATTCAAATTCAGCCATAATGCCTAGGCCGGGTTTTGGTTGTTACAAGGTGAGTTAGAATTTCCAGAACTCCTTCAAAGAAGATCAAGCTATGCAAGTTCCTCGTTTTATGTCAGTAATTTACAAGTTTGCATGTAGGTTTTCTCGAAATATGCTGTTGCTGCTGTGGCGAAGCAGTACAACATAAAGCACATGGTAAACTTTTATGTTACAAAATCTCGTTTGGAGAAATTTGAGGCATAGAATGTGATGGCGGACGACAAATGTTTATGGAAAATCATGGAATATGTGAGAAAGAAGACGAGGTTCTGGACCATTACGAAATATAGCGCTCCACATACTTTTGTTGTCAAAGGTATGTGACATGGTCATCCGAGCTTTTATTCTAGCCTCATACATGGTATTTGGAACAATCGAATTTCTTTTAAGGACTTGAATTTAAATGAGCTTTGGGAGTTAATTGAGCAAATTAGAGATTTGGCAGACTTTACTAGGAATTTTGGGAAATTTTGTGACTGTTGGTAAATAGTTAAGTTTCAATTTTGGTTTGATTAGGATGGAACTGACTAGTTCCAAAGTGGGAGACATAATAATTACCGATGATTGGCTAAAAGAGTTTGGGAGACTATGTATAGGAGTTATATAAATATAGGTGAAAGTGGACATTCTTGCAAAGAAAAAATTTCTCCTCAATTTTATCTACAAAATTTCTTCTTACTTGCACTGTCTTCTTCGATTGTTTTGAAAAAGAGGAGAACCCAGGAGAGCTCTGCATGGAGCAGAAGTCGTGAGAATTGAAGTCTAGAAGTAGAGAAATTAAGAAATTGGTAAGCTTCTTAACTTTTTATGCATGAGAATTATTGAAAGAAGGAGGGCAATGACTCTTTATAAGTTTCTGTAAATTGGGTTCTAGGTTTTAAGGTTTAAATGAATTCGGTTTAACCGAGATAAGTGGTTTTCATGCTTAGCTACCAAGATGAGCGAGGCTCTGGCGTTTGGATAGGCTAAGTTGACAAGGATAAATGAAGTAACGTAAGTTTCTGTATTCTACTTTTGGGTGATTGATGATGTTGTGTCGTTTGCTTGAACTACATACATGTCTGCTTTGAGTCATGACTAGAACCATGGTTGTGTATGGACATGGAAAATGGGTAAGTTGTGTATGCATAATATTGTGACTATGTACCCTTGCAAGTCTATTTGCGGAATGATACTTAGTTATGATTTGATGAGTAGATGAATGGTGCACTATATGTTATAGTAACTAGTGAAATGAAATGTATGAAAATATGTGTTAATATTGTATGCAGAGTACGGAGGAAATTTACCTTGACAAGGTAGATGAAGTTAGGAATAATGGGAGGAATGGAGAAATGGGTGGATCATTAAGGGGAATACAAAGGATTTTGGTCACATCGTGGAATGTTATCAACTGGCTCACTAGAGCGGCACCGTGACGATGGTCTATTGACCCTATGGAGCAACACCGGAATGGCAGCTATCGACTGGCTCGCTAGAGCGACACCGTGACGATGGTCTATGGACTCTATAGAGCGACACCACGATGGCGGTTATCAACAGACTCTTCTGGGCGGCACCGTGGAAACGGTTATTAGGTCCTTTGGGGTGATACCCTAGAAGAGGTTTAGTGATTCCTTGGAATCAGGAGTCCGGTAGGACATTAAGCATGGGTTCATATGTGTAAGACCATAGCTAGGCTATGGCAACATATGAAGTTCGCCAGGACATTAAACATGGGTTCATACTATGTAAAACCATATCTGGGCTATGGCGTCAGATAAAGTCCGCCAGGATGATGAACTAAGAAGCTAACAGGGCAAGAAAAGAGAGATCATTGTATGACTCGTGTGAGGAGTAGCATGATTGGATGAATGTTGCGTGTCTGAGAACACAGGTAAACGAGAAAGTGAAAGAAAACACCAAACTACGAAGATAAGAAAGGTTAGTAGAAGTGTCTAACGCCCCAATAATCTTAAGTTGGATTTGTGAAATTCTATCATAGTTGAGTGCTTGGTTCGGTGGCTGGAGGTGTTGGGTGTAAGGTATGGGTCACAAGTTCGAGTTTTGGTGAAGGTCGTTCTATAGTTTTTGTTAATTGTAGTTTCTAGTGTAGTGTTTGAGTAAAAATCTAAAAGGTGGCTGGATGGATAGAAAAGTTAAGGGGTTAGTGGGTTAGTGGTTGGTTAGGATTAGATTTTGTTTTTATTTTTGTTATTTTTTATTTGAAAAATAATAAATCTGATAAACCCAAAATCCCTCCCCTTTCCCTCACGCTCTTTTTGTTTCCCCATAGTCCTATTTTTATTTTTATTTTTCCATTCTTCACGTGAGTTTTGAGAATAACTTGGCAAATTTTCCATTTGAGTTCTTTGTCTGCAGTGCCTTGCTTTCATTAATTCTTGATATTAAATTTGATAAAGGGTGTTCGATTATTTGAGTCTCTACATGATTCGTAAGTTCGTCTCCCTTTTTGTGGGTTATTGATTGGTTCTTCTTAAACTTTCATTTTTGTTAAGATGTGGTGGATTAAGTGTAATCGATAGATTGGCTTTTAGATAGGGTTCACGAGAGGGATGATCTACCAGCAAATTAGGAGTCGTGTGGCGTTGTTCACTTAAGGGTAAGTGTTTCCTATCGATTTGGGGAGTTGTTAAGGGTTGAAAATAGGTTGGGTTGGTTGTAACGATTTTGCGAGTCAATTTTGGTAATGATTAAGGTGATTGATTTGGTGACCTAATGGTCGTTTTTAGGTTCTGGACGACTCGTGGGAGTTTTGGCATCGGAATTGGGTCAGGTGTGTACGAAAAACTCGAAAAATGACTATCGACGAAGGGTGAAATTCGGGCCTGTCGATGTCACACGGGTGTGTGCTTAACTGTGTGGTAGGCCATGTGCGAAACATGACCGTGTGATAAGCAGTGCGGGAGGCCGTATGGCCTAGGCCATTTTGGGCTGTGTAGGCCACTCAGGCGTGTGTGGGATGTATGCCAAGCAGTGTGGGCCACACGGGCTAGACCATTTGGGCATGTTGGCCCACACGGGCGTGTGGGACGAAATTTCAGAATTTTCTTTACGGTTGTACATTTCGTCCTGATTGATTGTGGGCTTTTTGTAGGGTTGTGATAAACCGTAATTATAATATATTTTAATCCCACATTTAGCTTGTTTTTGGATGATTTATCCCTCAATTTATGTAAAAAGGTGCTATTAATCCTTTCTTTTCATGTCTTATACCCAGGAAAGCACCCGAGGATGAAAAGAACACAAAATGGGCCCAAAACGGAGTAAATGGGCCATATCACGAAATCCACACGGCCTGGCCCAAAAAGCACATGGCCGTGCCACGATGAGCATCTAGAACACGGCCTCACCCCGACTTACACGGCCGTGCCTCAACTTAGAAATCTGAACATGGCCTGAAGACGAGTCACACGGGCGTGTGACATGCCTGTGCCCTTGTCGTGGACTTAGACAATTACAGCTGGAAAAGGATACTTAGGGAGAAAGAATCGCATTCCAAAAGCCTATAAATAAGCCCTAAATACCACCTTTGAAGGGGCGTCGAGCTAGGCCAAGGAGCCAAGCCGGAAAGGTCAGAATTGAGGGAATCGCTCGAAGTTAGCCAGTTAATCCATCCCAAGAAGCTGGAATTCTACTCAAGATGGCAGATTTCTCCTTTAATTCCTTCAGGGAGTTTTAGGGATTTCTTATGTTTTGTTTTATCTTTTCTCTTGAGATGTTTTCTTTATTTGTTATGAACTAAACCCCTCAGATACCTGAAGGGGATGAAACCTAGATGAATCTTGTTATTGTTTCCTGAATTATATGATAAATACTTAGTTTGTTCTTAATTATGCATGCTTAATCCAAATCTGATGTGCTTAGGTGGAGGAGGAATAGACCTTGCTTAAGAGTAGATCTAGCATAAGTAAGCGGAGTTGATCGAACGCCTAGAGATAGGGTTACGAGATTTTTCCAGATTAGGGTGAAACCAAATATGGGAGAGTCAATAGATCGATTTACTACTATTCTAGGGGGTTATTATAAGAGAACAAGAGTTCCACTAATTAACCTAAGGTTAGACGTTATTCGCCTCGAGAGAGGGTTTAATATACGTTAGGGAGTCCTACGGATCAAACTAAGTGAATAAATCGTATGGTTCAGTGTTAAATTACAAGTCTAGGTGGATTCTTCTTGAGGGTATCATCGTGATCAACTGAGTTTTTCGTCAAGTTATTTTCCAATTCGTTCTTTTTGTCTTTGCGCCTTTAGCTTAGTAGTCGTTAATTTAGATTAAAGCAACTTCACTTTATTTTAGGCTAAATAATAAAAAGAAAGCTAGTATTAGTACTTTTAGTTCCTTTGGGTTTGACAATCTGGTCTTGCCTAAGCTATACTACTGTTCGATAGGTACACTTGCCTTTAATCATTGTCAGAGTTAGTTTCCAGGTTTGATAATTCATTTTATAAATTTTTAAAGCTCTGATTTTAGGGATCAGGTTGGTATGTGTTGTATAAGCCGTAAAACATGAAATCTGCTACTCACTTAGATTGAAATTGACGTAATAATGTTTAATATGGTATGTATGATCTGTTCTGTTATGCATAAGCATGTTAAGTATTTGTTATAAGAGCATGCGTAAGATGTATGTTCCGGTATCTGTCATTCTATTATATCTGATGTTATGTCTGTATCTGACAATGGGGTGGGTTATGTATGATGAGGAGGAAGTATTCTATGTGAGGCAATATCTCGCCAACATACTCGCAGCAATGCTGCGATTATTCTGAAAAGTGCCGTATGAACACTTTGGGGGTGTGTAGGGCTAGGTGGGTGTTTCATACCCCACGTGGTGTGTTGGGATGGTCAGAGTTGGTGTGTAGAGGATGGGGGTAGGATTATGCATATCCGTATTTGTATGATTCTGTTATAATTCTTCTTCTGTAAAAGATTTGCATTTGTATCTATTCTGCCATAAGATTGAATATGAATTTATGCTTATGTATGCGTTACACATCGAGTTATCAAAACTCACTCTCTGGTTATCGGTTTCATTCAGGTAACCTTCAGACTTAGGCGGCTCGATACGACGGAAGGTCGGACGTAACCATTTTTCTGTAAAGCTCTATTTACATAACTTGTTTAATTAAAATTTTAGTTTTGAAAGTTTTTTAATTTTGGGAATTTTTGGACATTTGGGATAAATTTTGGATTTGGATTTTAAATTGGAATATCTTGCATGACATGTGATAAAACGATTTGCGAAATCAACCGTTTTCAAGAAAACAAACTCGAGTTTTTAAAATATAACGACTTAAGAACTTCAGCTACGAATTATTTGATTTATTTGAAAATTTAAACAATTTTTAAATAAGTTGACTCTTTTTGGTAACAAAAATATATGATGTTTTTAAAATGATAAGGTCAGATTTACAACTTTTCCTCGTAACATTCCCAGATTCGGCCATAATTTTTAGGCCGGGTTTGGGGTGTTTACATTTAGTGGTATCAGAGTCAGGTTGCAAAACTCGGGATGTGAAATTTTGGGTACAAAATTATATTTGCGAAAACTGTTTTCTGTGTAAAGTTCTTTTAACTTAGAAATATTTTAGTTAGAAAACTCTGAGATGATTAAAACTGCATTGAATTAGTTAGAGACTAAAATTTTTGAACCTTTTAAAATCACTTCTAATAATTATTTGAAGTATAAAATACTACTCATAAATATTGAAACAGATTCATAAAACTTCGTAATATAGATAAAATTATGAAAACAATGAGTGCTCGTGGAACGCGTGGCTGTGGTACTCGTGGACGCAGTGGGCGCCGTGGAGGGACTCAAACTGAGTCATCCTTGATGGGCAGCATGCCTAATCTGGATACGAGTGAGACACCGACTACACCTACTGCTATGATTAGGTCTCATATTCGCTCGGCTGGGGACAACGCATTGTCCCTAAGCTATGCTTAGGGTATTGGAGAGGATCGTTGGACCCCATTCTGGTTTTGGGAGCTGTGGGTCGATAACTGAACGACTCTGGTCTAATGGTGCTAATCTTTTTAGGGGTGTCACTGGAGCTGCCCCGACTGTGGTCTAATACTAATTGGAGGCCACCGAGAGGATAATGAATGATATTGACTGCACCCCTGAGTAGAAATTGAAGGGTACAGTATCTCTGCTTCGCGATGAGGTGTATCAGTGATGGTTAACGGTTGAGGAGGGTACTCAGGCAGATCAAATTAATTGGGAATATTTCAAGACCACCTTTTAGAGGAAATATGTGGGGGCGAGTTATGTGGATGCTTGTAGACAAGAGTTCATGAATCTCACTCAAGGGGATAGGACTGTGTCTGAGTATGAGGCCGAATTTCTGAGATTGAGCCGTTACACTCATGGGATGGTGACGTCTGAGTATGAGAAATGTGTCCATTTTGAGGATGGTCTAAGAGATAATTTGAGAGTCCTAATAGCTCCGCAGATGGAGCGAGAGTTTGCCATTTTGGTGGATAAGGCAAAGATCACCGAAGTGGTTAAGCACTTTATGCGCCAGAACAGAGACATAGAGAGATGTAAGAATAAGAGGGATTTGAAGCCCTCTAGTTTTATTCAGAGGCCTAAAAAGTTGGCCAGATTTGATGGGCCTTCTAGAGTTGGAGCTCTAGTTGCTCTTACTATGGCTCACCCATGTAGTGATTGTGGTAGACGCCATCTGAGTGAGTGTTGGAGGAGGTTGGTAGCATGTCAGTGGTGTGGGTCAATGGAGCACTGATCGTGTGTTAGAGTCTTAAAATTTATATAATGAATGATCGAGCCTAGAAACTAAGAATTAAAGGAATTGTTATCTAATCTAAAATTAACTAACTACTAAGCTAATGATGCTAAGACAAAGAGAAGGAATTGGGGAAATACTTTTGGGAAAAACCAATTGATGAAGACAATACCCAAGGAAGAATCCACCTAGACTTCACTTGTTATATAACTCTGAACCAGACAATTTATTCACTTGACTTGATCCGTAGGATTCCATAATTTATATTAATACCTCTTTCGAGGCTACTAACGTCTAACCCTAGGTTGATTAATTGAAATCTCATTCTAATAAAAACCCCTAGAATTGCATTAACTTGATCTATGGACTCCCATAATAGGTTTGACCCTAATCCGGTAGATTTTCGTCATCTTATTTCTAGGGTTGCGATCAACTCTGGTTAACTATGCTAGATCTACTCTTAAAGAGGGACTTTTGCTCCACTGCCTAAGCACATCAATACTTGAATCAATATCCTGAAATATCAAAACAAGAATTAAGAACACATAGTTAAGGACAAATCAAGTATTTATCATATAGTTCAGAAAACAATAACAAGATCCGTCTTAGGTTTCATCCCCCTTAGGTATTTGAGGGGTATAGTTCATAATTATAAAAGAATACATCTCAGAAGAAAATATAAAACAAAACATAAGAAAAACCCTAAAAACCCCCTAAAGGAAATTGAAGGGAAGATCTTCTGTCTTGAGTATGATCTCGGCTTCTTGAGATGAATCAACTGGCTTTGTTTGAGTAAATCCCACAATTCTGGCCTCTCTGGCTTGGCTCTTCGGCCTAGCTGAACCGCCCCCTTTTAGGTCATACTTAGGGTGTTTATATAAGCTTTCGGAATGTCTTTCTTCACCCCTAAGTATCCTAATCTGAGTTAAATTAAAACAGGTTAAGGCAAGGACCCGCCTGTGGCACACGCCCGTGTAAGTCGAGGCCAGGCCGTGTTCGGGTCTGCTAAGGAGGCACAGCCGTGTGGCTTGGGCCCAGGCCGTGTGCAATTCGTACTTTGGCCCATTTTTTCCATTTTTGGCCCGTTTTCCATTCTTTTCATCCTCCGGTGCTCTCCTAAGTATAAAACATGAAATTAAAGGATTAAGAGCACCAAATTCCACAATTCAGGGGATAAATCATCCAAGAGTATGCTAAATGTGGGATTAAAATATGTATATATTATGGTTTATCAAATACCCCCACACTTAAGCATTTGCTTGTCCTCAAGCAATATTCTCAACTCACAATTAAAATGAACTTCCTTGATTCATAATATTCATCAATAGTGTTTTATCATAATTCAAAGGTGATTCATACATTGATAATTTAAGTAGAAGGTTCTTTAAAGATTCAAACAATCAAAGTCATAGTTTTTATAGCACGAAAATATAGGCGTTTCCCTTTAACTAAATAATTACCTCTGATTTGAAATCAACAAGAGTTGACATCCTCACTAAAGATTTACTCAAATCACTCAAAGTGTTTAAGGTTCAAAATTAAGCACTCAAAAGCCGAACATGAAAAGTTAATCCCATAGGCTTGTGTGAAAATCAAATCTCCACCACTATAAAATGAAATGATATATAGATCAAAAGGTCTTTAACAGGGTTGTAACAGGGCTTAGGTTAAAGGTGTGGATAAAGGCTGAATTAAGAGGGTTGGAATCGAGATTGAATTGACAATTTACCTAACTAGAAAAATGAACTACTCCTGAATAATTACATCAATTAAAAACTTGTAATACTAATAATACGAGCTTTTTCTTCAAGGTGTGGAATTTAAATGTATAAGCTCACTTAATTATAAAACTAATAATGAACATACTTCGATTTTTTTTAAGAACAAATCAAGTAAACAATATTTACAATAATAGGAAAGAACTTTAACAACTGAAATATAAAACATAGTTAGGCAACTGCTCAAAATCAAATCTCAACCAAAAGGGGGTGATAACAAATACAAGATGGGTTTTGGGTTAATATTAGTGGGTGAGTCAATAAAAGGGTTGTTAGGATCAAAGGGGTTCACTAAGGGTTAATTGTGAGGGTAGGTTTTTAGTGGAGTAAGTGGGTTAAATCCTAATTGCCTTTATCATTTCAGTATATCAAATCAATAATGTGGTCTTGACATGTATAATCGAAGCAAGTTCTAGAATAACAAATCAATGTTGACACACTCATAATCAAAAAGTGAGCACGAAAGAATGTATGCTCTAAAAGGCTTAAAATCTCACAAAAATTATGGGTTTTTGATATCAACTTTGTAAATTTCAAACTTCAAGGTAATAATTAGATTCAGGTAGACAACCTAATAAGTTTTTAACTTTTGAAAGTAGACTCATCATGCTTGATTCTCTAGTCTCCTAAAGTTTAAATCATCACTGTACAATTACCAATGACTTAATCCGAAACATATCAAAGAAAATCATGGATCACAGGAAATTTCATTCTAATATTAATATGAGAAAATTACTTAAGAACAATACATAATTCAAGGATTTGAGAATAATGCAGAAAGTTAGGAACATTCTCAAAATAAAATTCACCCCCACACTTAAGATGTACATTGTCCTCAATGTAAAAGGTAGATAATAACAATATAGTGAGAAAATCAAAAGATAGGCAGAAGTGAAACTTCCTGAATTTTAGATGGATTCCTTGAGTTGGAAGTGTAGAAATTTGATTTGGAGGTGAAAGAGAAGTTGGATGAGGCATGGCCTGTTTTCCTCAGTATAGATATTTATTCCTAAATTCTATTTTAGGGTTTTTAAATATGAAGAGAAAAGGACTCAGAAGTCCTCATCTTCCCATGGCTCGCGTGGTGGGGGCAGCAATGACATGTGAAGGTGCTGACATATCTGGTGGAGAGTGGCATCGATATGATCAAAGCGCTGGAAACATTGTTGCTCAAATAGCGTGAGGCGCTCAGATATGTCGGAATGAGAAGCTACCGTATGAGCCGGGCGATGGCTCGGTGTTGGCCCCTCAGGTGGGTGTGGGACATCGTTAGTAATGTCATCAGGATCCTCATCTGCAGTGGTATGGGCTAGACGATATTGGGGAGGATCGGTCCCACGTCGACGTTGGATCATCCTCATGTGTAACATCTTCTGGATGCCCTACGGGGGCATCTATCCCATCAGTGTCAGTGAGGAAGTCTGAGCGGCTGTGTTAAGGAGTCCGAAATGACAAGCGAGGCGTGTGATGTATGGTCCCATAGAGATGACCCCTCTCATATGTTGCTCCGTTTGATGTTGGGTGGCGCGAGCTATGAAATAGGCGACGTCGAAGACGTGTCCATTGGCCATGCACCATAGGAAGTAGGCATCGTGAGTGTTTACGACACTGATGCTCTCTCACCTACCTGTCAGTGTATGGGCTAAAATAGTGTGTAAGTATCTCAAGAGTGGGACAAGAGCTGTCGCCTTGGAGCGACTGGGGTCTTATGTGGGCGAGCTAGGGACTAGGGCTCTCCAACAAGCAACCGAGGAGTGATGGATGTGGCGGTTAAGCTTCTCGAAATCATCATCTTTCATGAATTCGTCAGTGTAGACTCCCAAAGCGGCTCTAAATTGTGGGACACTCAGCTCACGAACTAGACCTCCGAGGCGGAATTGGATAGTGCCAGAGTCGTCAAAGTTGGTCATTACCGTCTGGAGGTGGAAAGCAGAACAGATCTCCAGAGTGAACTCTAGGTATGTGGGCTCGATGATTTCAAAAAATGCCCCTATGGTCCGTGAATAGTAATGCCCGAACCTCATCGGCTAGCTGAACCTGTTTTAGGGTGGTCCAATCGATACACCTTCCCATGCCTAGAGGTCGTGCATGTAGTATCTGATAGAGGTCCTCCTGGGCTCCCGGAGGAAACTGTAGGAATAGGTGTCGGACTTCGGCGGATGCCCTCGAGGAGGTAGCACTGTGCCCCTTCCGTTTTTTGGAAGTGTGGACGGCAGTTTTTCGTCCGCATGGTGGAGTCATTTCGTACCTGAAAATAAAAGATTTTTCAATAGTTTAAATATTATTATCAACCAAGTCATATATAATCTTATTCTAATTTCAGGAAATTAATCAGTAAGCATATTGTTCGCTATTACTTAAGCAAGAATGGGATGATAACTAACAACCTAATACAAACAGTAACTAATATTAAGAAAAAGAGATAAATATAAAATAACTATTAACTAAAAAAAGAAAAAGTAAAGATTATTGAAGCAAAATGTGGAAAGGGAAAGGTGACCGGTGGGGCTGTTGAGGCGGAGGTCGGCGAATGGGCGTGGAGGGGTACCACATGGGCGTGTGCTGCGTGGGGCTATTGGAGCACGACTAAGTCTTCTTTATACGGGCGTGTATTTTGTTTACACGGGCATTGTCTGGTGTATGTGGGAAGGAGAAGGGAAAGGTGTAGGGAAGAAAAAAGAAAAATGGAAAAGGGAGGTGAGAAACGGTGGCCGGATTTAGGGGGGAAAGGGAGAACAACTAGGGCTTGGGAGAAAGAAGGAAATTGGGGAAAAGATGATGAATAGTGAGAGGTTTATATAGAAATAAGGGCACACGGGCGTGTCACATGCCTGTGTTGATTGTTGGGAGCACGTGTTTTTCGAAAGTCGAGGTTTTGGCATGTCTGCTTTGCGGCTCATGCTCGTGTGCTATGGGCGTGTTGTTCCGCACGGCCATGTCGCATGGCCGTGTCAGGCTTCGTTTGCTTCTCCCATGCTCATGTTATATACCCCACGCCCATGATAATTTTGACAGACTCGACGACGGGTTTAAGACACGGGCGTGTTTCAGGCCCGTGTGACTTTTGACAGTTTCGACCACGGTCGCATCGCACGGCAGTGGTGTTTTTTCTCTTAGCCCGTGTTGGGAAAATTCTTCATCCTTATCTCGCACGGCTACCACCATGCCAGTGTCTCTTCCCATGGTGTCCACACGGCCCCAGACACGCCCATGTTCTAGGCCGTGTGGGAAAGAAATCCTGCGCTTATGAATAGTTAGTTCTATAAAATATGAATGTAAATAAGGTTAGTGCTCGGGTTGCCTCCCGAGAAGCGCTTGTTTAAAGTCTTAAGCTAGACTTTCCTCGTTTTCGTTTCTAAACGAAGGTTCACGGAGCTGAAGCTCCTCTCTCACATCCCTAAAATCCTCTCCATTATAAATTTTCAATCGTTGCCCGTTTACCTTGAATGTGCCATAATTTAGATGGGTTACCTCGATTGTGCCATAAGGAAAGATAGTTTTGATTATGAAAGGGCCTAACCATCTTGATTTCAGCTTTCCAGGGAACAATTTAAGCCTTGAATTGCATAATAGAACTAGATCTCCTACTTTTAATGGCTTTGGTTGCTTTAAGCGAGCATCATGGCGTCGTTTTGTTGCTTCCTTGTATAAACGTGAGTCTTCGTAGACATTAGCTCGCCATTCATCTAGCTCGTTCAACTGCATCATTCTTTTCTCACCTGCAAGATTAAGATCGTAATTCAAAAATTTTATAGCCCAAAAAGCTTTATGTTCTAATTCAAATGGTAGGTGACAACTTTTCCCGTAGAAAGTTTGTGTGGGGATGTTCCTATAGGAGTTTTAAACGCTGTTCTATAGGCCCATAAAACATCGTCTAATTTTAATGCCCAATCTTTCCTATTTGATTCAACTGTTTTCTCTAGAATGCGCTTGAGTTCTCGATTTGCTACTTCCACTTGTCCACTAATTTGAGGGTGATAAGGGGTAGCTGTTCTGTGGTGTACTCCATATTTCTTTAAGTTAGTATTACAAAAATGAGTACCCCTATCACTAATTATTGCTCTAAGTGTTCCAAATCGAGAGAAGAGTTTCTTAAGAAATCTCACTACCATTCTGGCATCATTAGTAGGTAAAGCTTGAGCTTTCACCCATTTTTGACATATAGTCTACTGCTACTAAGATGTATTTATTCCCAAATGAGCTAGGGAATGGGTCCATAAAATCAATACCCCATATATCAAAAATTTCGCATGATAACATGTATGTTTGAGGCATTTCATCGCGTTTAGATATATTACCTGTTCTCTGACATCTAACACATGAAGCAACATACCTGTTAGTGTCTTTGAGCAAGGTAGGACAATAAAAACCTGATTCGAGTGTTTTGTGTGCTGTCCTTATCCCGCTGTAATGTCCTCCTGAAGGTCCTGAATGGAAATTTCTAAGATTTTGCATGCTTCTGCTTTTGTAACAAATCTCCGAATTACTTGATCTGCACATATATGGAAAAGAAAAGAATCCTCCCAAAAATAGTTTTTCGCATCAGCAAAGAATCACTTCTTTTGATGATGTGTTAACCTTTTTGGTAGGATGTTAGCAGTTAGGTAATTTGCAATGTCTGCGAACCAAGGTACCTCAGAGTTAGATATAGCGAATAGTAGTTCTTCAAGAAACGAGTCATTTATCTCACTCTCATCTAGTTCTTTGATATGTGGATTTCCAAGCCTAGAAAGGTGATCTGTTGCAAGATTTTCAGCTCCTTTCTTATCTTGAATTTCTAAATCAAATTCTTGTAAGAGTAAAATCCATCTTATGAGTCAAGGTTTTGCATCGGATTTAGTTAAAAGATAACGAAGGGCTGAATGCTCAGTGTAAACGACAACTTTAGATAATATCAAATACTGTCTAAATTTGTCAAATGCAAAAACCACAGCTAGCAATTCTTTTTCTGTGGTGGTGTAGTTTTCTTGTGCGGCCGTCAATGTTTTGCTAGCATAATAAATTGGCTGAAAATGCTTGTCTCTCCGCTGTCCTAAAACTGCACCTACTGCAAAATCACTCCCATCACACATTAGTTCAAAGGGTAAGTTCCAATCAGGTGCAATTATAATTGGGGCATTTATTAATTTATTTTTAAGGGTGTTAAATGCATGTAAACATTCCTGATCAAAATTGAAAGGCATATCCTTTTCTAGTAGTTTTGTTAAAGGCATAGCTATTTTAGAAAAATCCTTAATAAATCTTCGATAAAATCCAGCATGTCCTAAAAAGCTTCGAATAGCCTTAACTGAACGAAGAGGAGGTAATCTTTCTATGGTTTCAACCTTTACTTTATCAACCTCAATTCCTTTACTAGAAATTTTATGTCCTAACACAATCCCCTCTCGAACCATAAAGTGACACTTTTCCCAATTTAAAACAAGGTTCGTTTCTTCACCTCTCATTAGAACTCGTTTTAGATTTTTAACGCAAAGATGGAAAGAATTACCGTGTAACATCCTAAAATTAGGGACTTTGCATTACTGGATTATTTTATGCGTTTGCTAGCTAAGGCGTTCGAATCCCATCTGCTACATTATGGAGCTTTATTTTTGTACCAGGATGGAGGAGAGGTGGCATTCGGCTGGGACTCTACCATGGTGGTTGTGGAATGAGTCAAACAGATTCAAATGGATGGAGGAGAAGAGCTTAAGGAATTTGAATTGGTCAACCAATTTGAATTGGTGGATGGAGAGGGAATGGAGGAGAAAATCGTGGGAGGTGGGGAGTGAGAAGGAGTTTGGCCGAAAGTGGAGTCATGCTAAGGGGGAGCAATTCGGTTTTAGCTAGTATAGGTGTGTGTGCCGAATTTCTTTTAGTCTTTAGGCATGTTCATCTTAGCATATTCGGTCATAGTGTGTAGGGGGAGTGCCGAAATTTCCATTAAGTGCTTCTAGCTTTTCTTTTTGCTTTCTTTCAATTTGTGCATTTTTGTTCTCCTGAGCATTCGGGTTCTTTGTGTCTTTCTCCTTGCCGAAACCTCAACTCTTCATTTGTTTTTTTTCTCTTTGTAAACATTTTCCCCTTGCCGTGGTAATTACCGAAATACCATAGCCGAATCCTCTTCTAGCCTTTTCTCTTCTTCTAGCCGAATCTTCTCAACATTTTGTCTCCTCAATTTCTTTCTTCTTTTGACCGAAACACTTTCTACACCCTTCCATTTTCTTTAACTTCCTTATACCTTAGCCGAATCATTCTTCCTCTACACTCTTTTTCTTTCATAGTCGAATCTCTGCTTGCCATTTTCCTTTCTTTCCATCTCTTTCTTGTTCTAGTCTTGAGCCGAAACCTTCTTGGCATTTGCTGCTTATGCCGAATCTTCTTGGACTCCATTCAGCTTCTCTCTGTCTAAGGTAAAGAACTTTTCTTTTATTCTTTCCATCTCCTTACTTCTTCTAAGGAAGCCGACCACTCATTCTTTAATCACAAGCCGAATTTGGTTTCTCTCCTGTAGTGATTACTCCATCTTTTGTAACTCGTTTCTTTCATCCTGTGTCTTTTAGCTGAACCTCAAGAAGCAAAGTGCTAGTTGTCTGTTGAAGGTCCTTCTTCAATCAGATTTTGTTTGGGTAAGGTAACGAAATTTTTCGCTCCTTTCTTTATCTTTTGGTCTTATGTAGTCATAGCCGAAGTGGCTATGGTCATTTCTTAATGTTAGTTCACGGCTAATCCCTTCTGTCTTTCTCTCGACATGGCGTGGTTGCGTCAGATTAAAATCTATAGTAGAAACTCTTCAGCCGACTTTAGCGTTCCTTTGGTTTAGTCCATAGCCAAATCTGGTGTTGTACGACTTCTTGTTAACCAAGGTAAAGAGTTTCTCTCTAGTTCTTTACGATTAGACTCCATCCGTTTTATCCTGCCATAATCAAAACCTTCTGATTTGACAATCAACTTTTCTCTCTGAAAGTATTGTACTGATCAAGACTCTCTTCATGGATGCGAGTGCTAGCCGATTTAAGAATGGGAGTGGATTCGTAGTCTCTACTCCCAAGTTCAAACGACGTGCTGTGTCAGCAGTTTGAGACTTTCTACCGGGTTGTGGTAGAGAGCCAACACTCATTTGGGATAGGCAGATAGTGGTTATTCCCGCAAGTGAGAGTATCGACGATCAGGAGTGTCTAGTTCTTCGCGTAATCAGGTGTGTAATTCTCACACCATCGTTTGTTTGATTAATAATAAGTATGTGAATTGTCTAAAAGTCGAAACATCGGTAACGGTTGTTGAGTTACCCTTGGGGGGTAAAATCAGAGATGCCAGGTTAGTTACCTTTTGACTGTGTCATGTAAATACTTTATCATGTATTTATGTATACTCTAATTATTCAATTTACATTGACATATGTTGCATTCATTATATAATGATCATATATGTTGCATGGGATTGGGATATGATATTGATTAAAAGGGGCAGTGTATATCGGTGACTTTGTCACATTATTTCGATGGCTCGGTGCCACATATATCGGTGACTCTGTCATATTGTTTCGGTGGCTAGGCCACATATATCAGTGACCCTGTCACATTATATCGGCTTTGAGCAGCATGACTGTCAGCATGACTGCCAATGAGGAGTGTAGCGGATGGAGGGTTGATTGTAGAAATCCCCACAGGTGTGTTAAGGTTGGACATATGGAGCTGAGTGTAGAGGATGGAATACTAGGTTAGGCTGGGTTGCATTGCATACACTATTTGATATGCCATGTTGTTATTCGTATGGGCTTCGGCCAAATTCATTACTGTGAGGGCTAAGGCCTAATGTGCTTCTGTGGGCTTAGGCCCAGATTTCGTTCGTAAGGGGAGTTACACACTGAGTCCTCGTGACTCACCCCTCTGCTTAATTTTGCAGGTAATCCTTAGTTCGAGGATTTAGAGCGGAGGAGGACTTTGTGGTGGCCATGCGTTATTTCTTACGTAAATTTCATTTTCTTTAATTAGACTTAATTATAATTTGGGAATCTGTTTTGTAATAAGGCCTCCGGTATTTTAATTTGGGTTTTTGGATTTAATGCGGTTATTATATATTATGAAATGTTTAATTCAGAGTTTTTCCTAAAAAAATATAAATAACCGTTTTCCAAAATGTTAACAAACGAATAACAAGCAGATAAATAATTAAATTCGGAAATTTTCTTAGAACTACAACCATTGTTTTTAAAATGTCATGTTTTTGAAATCCACTAGCTTCAGTTTTTCGCATCACAAAACCTGTTTTCGACTGTTAGTATTGCTAATGAAAATTTGCAAGAATACCCTAAAACTGGATCTGATTTTCAAAATAAAAACAACACGCGAAGTTTTTAAATTGCAAAGTTCTTTAAACAGCCTTTCCATGTGGCGTACCAGATCCGGTCGTAACGTTTAGGCCGGTTTTGGGTGGGTTGAAAATTGTTAAGAAAAATATATGTTCTTCTGGAAGTATGGCACCTGAGTCTCCGGTACCAAATCCGTACTGTAAGTCTTTTAACTATTGGTTGATTTTTATGAAAGATTTTTATTGTTGTGATTGTTAGTTATAAGAGATACAATTTTAGAGATTGAGACCTTTGAGAGATACGATTTGTGAAAACCACTTCTAAATCTGTCTCTATAAGCTATCCGTTAATAAACAGTGGAACGCTATACTAATTCATAAAATTTTAATCAGATTAAGTCGATTCAGTAAACATGAGCGCTAGAGGATTTGGACGTGGTATACGCGGTCGTGGTAGAGGCCGGGGTGCTGAGGCTGGTTCCTCAAAATCAGAGCATGGGCCAGAAGGCGAAGTGCCAGCATCGCCAATAGCGGGAGTAGGGTCTCAAGATCGAACTGGAGGGGACGATGCTTTGTCCCAAGCTATGCTGCGTGTTCTAGAGCGGGTTGCTAGAGCAAGCACGGGATCGGTAGCTCGGAAATCTATTCCTGAGTGACTTCGAGCAAATGGGGCTGAGATATTTAGAGGCATTTCTAGTGTAGCCCCAAACGTAGCAGAATGTTGTCTGGAGGCAGTTGAGCGGATTATGGATGATCTGGACTGCACGGTGGAGGAAAACTTGAAAGGAGCAGTATCCCTCCTTCGAGATGAGGCATATCAGTGGTGGCTCACGGTAAGGGAGGGTACTCCAACGGATCATATTACCAGGGATTTCTTTAAGACAGTGTTCCAGGAAAAATATGTTGGGGCTAGTTTTGTGGATGCCCAGAGGAAAGCATTTCTGAATTTAGTCCAGGGGAATAAATCGGTGGCCGAATATGAGGCAGAATTTCTACGTTTAAGTCGTTACGCCCGAGGAATAGTTACGACTGACTATGAGCGTTGTGTTCAGTTTGAGGATGGTCTATAGGATGAGCTGCGGGTCCTAATAGCTCCGCAGCGGTAAAGAGAGTTTGCCACTCTGGTTGAGAATGCAAAAATAGCCGAAGAGGTTAAGCGGTTGGAGAGGAAGAATCGGGATAAGGATAGGGGTAGGATCTGCTGGGGGCTTCCAAAAGAGGCCTAGGTTTGATGGGCCGGGTCGAGTTGCGATGCCTGTTGCTGTTGGTCAGTCTCGACCGTGTTCTCGGTGTGGGAAATTACATTCGCGGGAGTGTTGGGAAAGATCTAGGAGATGTTTCAAGTGTGGATCTATGGATCATCTAATAAGGAACTGTCCACAAGAGTTAGCTAGGGCGCGGTCGGTAGGTCAGGGATATGCACAGTCCAGAAGAGGTGGGCAGCAGCCACTGAGAGGTCGTGGTCCGGTTAGAGGAGGAAATGGTTTTGGTCGAGGGCATGGAGCACTAGGCAAAGGTGCTGGTGGTATAGATGCAAGACAGCCTAGATTGATTTATGCAGCTAGACGTCGAGAGGATGGCGATGCACCAGATGTCATAACCAGTACGTTCCTTATATTTGGTGTGCCTTTTGCAACTTTGATAGATATTGGGTCTACACATTCATATGTTGCTAGCACTATGTCTGGAACTTTGGGTATAGAATCTGAGGTTGCTTCTAGTAAAATTATTGTGATTAGCCCTTTAGGACAATCTGTAGTCGTGAACAAACTATTTAGGAGTGTGCCTTTAGAAGTGCAGACTTGATGGAATTGCCGTTTGGCGAGTTTGACTTGATCTTAGGTATGGACTGGTTAGTTAAGTATCAAGCAAACTTGGATTATGCCGCTAAGCGCATGATATTGACAATTTCCGATGATAAGGAAGTGCTGGTGATAGGAGAAAGAAGGAATTACCTGTCCAATGTGGTGTCTGCACTAAAAGGCCTGAAAGGATGGTGCGAAAAGGGTGTGAGGCATTCTTAGCTTTCATCAGTGCTTTGGAGGCCAAAGAATTGTCTATAAGGGATGTTAGAACGGTGAAAAAGTTCTCAGATGTCTTTCCAGAAGAGCTTCCAAGGTTACTTCCGGATCGCGAGGTGGAGTTCGACATTGATCTACTTCCGGGAATAGCTCCAATATCCATCGCCCCGTATAAGATGGTGCCGAAAGAGCTGGTAGAACTTAAAGCTCAGATCCAAGAGATGCTAGATCGTGGATTTATCCGACCAAGTGTGTCACCGTGGGGAGCGCCCGGTGTTGTTCGTTAAGAAAAAAGACGGGTCGATGCGAATGTGCATTGACTATCGTCAGTTGAACAAGTTGACGATTAAGAACAAATACCCGTTGTCAAGGATTGACGATTTGTTCGATCAGCTAAGAGGAGCTTCGGTGTTCTCGAATATAGATTTAAGGTCGGGGTATCATCAGTTAAAGGTCAAGGAGGCGGATATTCATAAGACTTCTTTTGAACTCGTTATGGTCACTATGAGTTTCTAGTAATGCCGTTTGGGTTAACGAATGCACCAGCTTCATTTATGGATATGATAAACCCGGTATTCCAACCCTAAGTGGATCGGTTTGTCATGGTATTCATAGATGATATCTTGGTATATTCGAGGACTGAAGGGGAGCATGATTCGCATCTTTAGATAGTTCTGCAGATTTTGAGAGAGAAGCAACTGTATGTCAAATTCAGCAAGTATGAATTTTGGTTGAAGGAAGTGACCTTTTTGGGGCATGTGGTTTTTGCTAAGGGGATTAGGGTTGATCTCCGAAATGAAGCTGTTTTGGATTGGAAACCACCAAAGTCAGTGTCGAAAATCTGAAGTTTCTTGGGTTTGGCTGGGTATTACAGAAGGTTCGTGGAAGGGTTTTCGTTGATTGCTGCACCTCTAACCAAGCTATTACACAAAGGGATACCGTTTGTATGGACTGATAAACAACAGGAAAGCTTCGAGAAGTTGAAGAAGATTTTGACGGAGTCACCAGTGTTGATTCAGCCTGAGGCTGGAAATGAATTTGTTGTCTATTGTGATGCGTCGCACACAGGGTTAGGATGTGTGTTGATGCAAGAAGGGAAGGTGATAGCGTATGCGTCTTAGCAATTAAGACCACATGAAGTGAATTATCCCACTCATGATTTGGAGTTAGCTGCGGTGGTGTTCACTTTGAAGATTTGGAGACACTACTTGTATGGAGAAAAGTCGATTATCTACATTGACCATAAGAGCCTGAAATATCTGCTTACCCAGAATGAGTTGAATTTAAGGTGGTGAAGGTGGATTGAGTTATTGAAGGAATATGATTGCTCGATCGAGTATCACCCGAGTAAAGCTAATGTAGTGGCAGATGCGTTGAGCCGTAAGGTGATATCGGATTTGTGGGCAATGTTTTCTCATCTTAGTTTGTATGAAGATGGAAGCTTGTTAGCCGAACTTCAAGTGAAGCCTTCATGGGTATGTTAGATTAAAGAAAAACAGTTGTTAGATGAAATGTTAAGTTCTCGACTTCAGCAAGTGGAAGGTGGTAAGATAGAAGATTTTGGTCTGAACAGTGAAGGGGTATTATGCTTTCGTGGAAAGGTTTGTATGCTGAAGGATTCTGAGTTGAGACAGATGATTCTGTGGGAGGCGATAGTAGCCCATACGCTATGCATCCAGATGGGAGTAAGATGTATCGAGATTTACGTGAACAGTATTGGTGGCCTGGTCTAAAACGGGAAGTTAGCGAGTTTGTGAGTAAGTGTTTGACGTGTCAACAGATGAAGGCAGAACACCAATTGCCTTCGGGGTTGCTGCAACCAGTAAAGATTCCACTTTAGAAGTGGGAGAGGATAACGATGGATTTTGTTAGTGGGTTACCTCAGACGCTTACTAAGCAGGATTCGGTGTGGGTGATTGTCAATCTGTTGACGAAGTCCGCTTATTTCATACTGGTTCGTATCGACTATTCACTGTAGAAGTTGGCCAAGCTGTATGTAGCAGAGATTGTAAGGTTACATGAGGTACCAGTGTCTATCATATCAGATAGGGGCCCTAGGTTTACATCGCGATTTTGGAAGGCGTTGCATACAGCTTTAGGTACAAGGCTGGATTTCAGTACAGTGTTTCCCCACAGACTGATGGACAATCGGAGAGAGTAATTCAGGTTCTGGAAGACATGTTAAGAGGCTGTGTAATCGACTTTAGGGGTAGTTGGGAGGATTTTCTACCGTTGGCAGAATTTGCCTACAACAATAGCTATCAATCCAGCATTAAGATGGCACCTTACGAGGCGTTGTATGGTCGTAGGTGTCGTACTCCTTCCTACTGAACAGAGTTGGGGGAGCGACAGTTGTTGGGTCTGGAATTGGTCTCAGAGACGGAAGAAAAGGTTAAGTTGATTTGGGCTCGGTTGAAGGAAGCTTCCGACAAGCAGAAATCACATACAGATCTAAAACGTAAAGAAATAGAATTCTAGGTGGTGATCAAGTTTTTCTGAAAGTCTCACCTTGGAAGAAGGTTCTTAGATTTGGACGGAAAGGCAATTTGAGCTCCAGATTCATCGGGCCTTATCGAGTGTTGAAACGTGTGGGACCAGTAGCTTATCAGCTTGAGTTACCTCCAGAGTTGAATCGGATCCATGATGTATTCCATGTTTCAATGCTGAGGCGCTATCGTTCGGACCCATCTCAGATAGTGCCGGTGGAAGAAATTGAAGTAAGACCTGACCTATCTTTTGAAGAAGAACTAGTGCAGATCTTGGATCGGGATGTTAAGGTGCTGAGAAGGAAATCGGTTCCATTGGTTAAGGTACTATGGCGTAATCACGGTTCAGAAGAAGCCACGTGGAAGCCAGAGGATGCGATGCGACAGCAATACCCTCACCTCTTTTGATCAGGTAAATTTCGAGGTTGAAATTTCTTTAAGGGGGTAGAACTGTAACATCCTAAAATTAGGGGCTTTGCATTACTGCATTATTTTATGCGTTTGGCTAGCTAAGCTTGTTGATTGGGTGTGTTTTGGGGTCCTGGGAAGGCTCGGGATCGAGCCTAGGCCTTGGTAAAATTTTACTTTTTGGGCACTTAAGGGGGGGAGGCTGTTGGCAGCAGGGTTTAAGAGAAAAAGTTGGTAAATTGCTAGCACAAGAGGAGCTAGTGGCAAGGTGGTGTGGCGTCACTTGTAGGAGCAAAGGGGGAGGAGTTCGAATCCCATCTGCTGCATTATGGAGCTTTCTTTTTGTGCCAGGATGGAAGAAATGTGGCATTCGGTTGGGACTCTACCATGGTGGTTGTGGAATGAGTCAAACAGATTCAAATGGATGGAGGAGAGGAGCTTAAGGAATTTGAATTGGTCAGCCAATTTGAATTGGTGGATGGTGAGGGAATAGAGGAGAAAATCGTGGGAGGTGGGGAGTGAGAAGGAGTTTGGCCGAAAGTGCAGTGGTGCTAAGGGGGGAGCAATTCGGTTTTAGCTAATATAGGTGTGTGTGCCGAATTTCTTTTAGTCCTTAGGCATGTTCATCTTATCACATTCGGTCATAGTGTGTAGGGGGAGTGCTGAAATTTCCATTAAGTGCTTCTAGCTTTTCTTTTTGCTTTCTTTCAATTTGTGCATTTTTGTTCTCCTGAGCATTCGGGTTCTTTGTGCCTTCCTCCTTGCTGAAACCCCAACTCTCCATTTGTTTCTTTCCTCTTTGTAAACATTTTCCCCTTGTCGTTGTAATTGCCAAAATACCATAGCCGAATACTCTTCTAGCCTTTTCTCTTCTTCTAGCCGAATCTTCTCAACATTTTGTCTCCATGATTTCTTTCTTCTTTTGACTGAAACACTTTCTGCACCCTTCCATTTTCTTTAACTTGCTTATACCTTAGCTGAATCATTCTTCTTCTGCACTCTTATTCTTTCATAGTCGAATCTCTGCTTGCCATTTTCCTTTCTTTCCATTTCTTTCTTGTTCTAGTCTTGAGCCGAAACCTTCTTGGCATTTACTGGTTGTGCCGAATCTTCTTGGACTCCATTCGGCTTCTCTCTATCTAAGGTAAAAAACTTTTCTTTTATTCTTTTCATCTCCTTACTTCTTCTAAGGAAGCCGACCACTCATTCTTTAATCACATGCCGAATTTGGTTTCTCTTCCATAGAGATTACTCCATCTTTTGTAACTCGTTTCTTTCATCCTGTGCCTTTTAGAAGAACCTCAAGAAGCAAAGTGCTAGTTGTCTGTTGAAGGTCCCTCTTCAATCGGATTTTGTTTGGGTAAGGTAACGGAATTATTTCGCTCCTTTCTTTATCTTTTGGTCTTATGTGGTCATAGCCGAAGTGGCTATGTTCATTTCTTAATGTTAGTTCATGGCTAATCCCTTCTATCTTTCTCTCGATATGGCATGGTTGCTTCAGATTAAAATCTATAGTCGAATCTCTTCAGCTGACTTTAGGTTTCCTTTGGTTTAGTCTATATCCAAATCTGGTGTTGTACGACTTCTTGTTAACCAAGGTAAGGAGTTTCTCTCTAGTTCTTTGCGATTAGACTCCATAGGTTTTATCCTGCCATAATCAAAACCTTCTGATTTGACAATCAACGTTTCTCTCTGAAAGTATTGTACTGATCAAGACTCTCTTCATGGACGCGAGTGCTAGCCGATTTAAGGAGGGGAGTGGACTCGTAGTCTCTACTCCCAAGTTCAAACGACGTGCTGTGTCGGCGGTTCGAGACTTTTTTTCGGGTTGTGGTAGAGGGCCGACACCCGTTTGGGATAGGCAGATAGTGGTTATTCCTGTTAGTTAGAGTAGCGACGATCAGGAGTGTCTAGTTCTTTGCGTAATCAGGTGTGTAATTCTCACACCATCATTTGTTTGATTAATAATAAGTATGTGAATTGTCTAAAAGTCGAAACATCGGTAACGACTGTTGAGTTACCATTGGGGGGTAAAATCGGAGATGCCAGGTTAGTTACCTTTTGATTGTGTCATGTAAATACTTTATCATGAATATATGTATGCTCTAATTATTCGATTTACATTGTTGCATGGGATTGGGATATGATATTGATTAAAAGGGGCAGTGTATATCGGTGACTCTGTCACATTATTTCGATGGCTCGGTGCCACATATATCGGTGACTCTGTCACATTTTTTCGGTGGCTTGGCCACATATATCGGTGACTCTATCACATTATATCGGCTTTGAGCAGCATGACTGTCAGCATGACTGCCAATGAGGAGTGTAGCGGATGGAGGGTTGATTGTAGAAATCCCCACAGGTGTGTTGAGGTTGGACATATGGAGTTGAGTGTCATACACTATTTGATATCCCATTTTGTTATTCGTATGGGCTTCGGCCAAATTCATTACTGTGAAGGCTAAGGCCCAATGTGCTTCTGTGGGCTTACCTAGATTTTGTTCGTAATGGGAGTTACACACTGAGTCCTCGTGTCTCACCCCTTTGCTAAATTTTGCAGGTAATCCCTAGTTCGAGGATTTGGAGCCGAGGAGGACTCTGTGGTGGCCATGCGTTATTTCTTGCGTAAATTTCATTTTCTTTAATAAGACTTAATTATAATTTGGGAATTTGTTATGTAATAAGGCCTCCAGGATTTTAATTTGGGTTTTTGGATTTAATGCTGTTATTATATATTATGAAATGTTAAATTCAGATTTTTTCCTAAAAAAATATAAACAATCGTTTTCCAAAATATTAACAAACAAATAACAAGCAGATAAATAATTAAATTCGGAAATTTTCTTAGAACTACAACCATTGTTTTCAAATTGTCACGTTTCTGAAATCCACTAGCTTCGGTTTTTCGTATCACAAACCTGTTTTCGACTGTTAGTATTGTTAATGGAAATTTGCAAGAATACCCTAAAACTGAATCTGGTTTTCAAAATAAAAACAACACGCGAAGTTTTTAAATTGCAAAGTTCTTTATACAACCTTTCCATGTGACATACCAGATCCGATCGTAACGTTTAGGCCGGGTTTGGGGTGTTACATACCAAATACCAAAAAATTGTCCATAAATACCTCCATGATATCTTCCACAAGTTCATCAAAAATGGCCAGCATGCAGCGTTGAAAAGTAGTAGGAGCATTACATAATCCAAAAGGCATTCTACGATAAGCAAACGTACCATATGGACATGTAAATGTTGCCTTTTGTTGATCCTCAGAGGCTATTGGGATTTGGAAGTAGCCAGAGAGTCTGTCCAGGAAGCAGTAGTACATAGGCCCAGATAATCTTTCTAACATCTGATCAATAAAGGGCAAAGGAAAGTGATCTTTTCTGGTGGCACCATTCAACTTTCTATAGTCAATACAGACTCTCCAACCTGTGACTGTTCTTGTAGGAATCAATTCATTCTTTTCGTTGGCTACAACAGTCATGCCTTCTTTTTTTTGGAACGACCTGCACAGGACTTACCCTAGTACTATCAGAAATAGGGTAAATTAGTCCAGCATCTAGAAGTTTAATTACCTCAGCTTTAACAACTTCTTTCATGTTGGGATTCAATCGTCTTTGAGGTTGCACGCATGGTTTAAACTCATCTTCCATTAAAATTTTGTGGGTGCAAAACGATGGGCTTATTCCTTTGGTGTTAGAAATTTTCCAAGCTATGGCTTTTTTATGTTCCCTTAGTACCTGTAGCAACACATCTTTCTCTTCGGGTTCCAGTCCTGAAGAGATGATTACTGGTAGCGTAGAATTATCCCCAAGAAATGCATATTCTAAGTGATTTGGCAACTGTTTTAATTCCAATTTTGGTGGCTCATCAATAGAGGGTTCTTGTTTTAGTTCGTCGTTCATTTCAATACTCTCTTCTTCTTTTTGTCTAGAGGAAGATGTATTAGAATTCAACTCATCGTTATCATCATCTACCCTGATAAACCGTAATAGTAACATATTTTAATCCCACATTTAGTATGCTTTTGGATGATTTAAGCCTTGATTCATATAAAAAGGTGCTCTTAATCCTTTCTTTTCATATCTTATACCCAGGAAAGCACCCGGGGATGAAAAGAACATAAAACGGGCCCAAAACGGAGTAAATGGGCCATATCACAAAATCGACACGGCTTGGCCCAAAGACCACATGGCCGTGCCTTGACAAGGATCTAGAACACGGCCTTACCTCTGAGTCACACGGTCGTACCTCATTAAAGAAGCCCGAACACGGCTTGAAGACTAGTCACACGGGCGTGTGACCTGGCCGTGTCCCTGTCATGGCAAAGAGCAATTTCATTCGGATTTGGATACTTTGGGGCGAAGAAACACATTCCAAGAGCCTATATGAACCCCCTAAGTACCACCTTTGAGGGGGCGGTGAAGCTAGGCCAAGGAGCCAAGCCAAAAAGGTCAGAATTGTGGGAATCACTCGAAGTTAGCCAGTTGATCCATCCCAAGAAGCAGGAATTCTACTCAAGACGGCGGACTTCTCCTTCAATTCCTTCAAGGAGTTTTAGGTATTTCTTATGTTTTGTTTTATCTTTTCTCTTGAGATGTTTTCTTTATTTATTATGAACTAAATCCTTCAGATACCTGAAGGGGATGAAACCTAGATGAATCTTGTTATTGTTTTCTGAATTATATGATAAATACTTAGTTTGTTTTTAATTATGTGTGCTTAATCCAAATTTGATGTGCTTAGGTGGAGGAGGAATAGACCCTGCCTAAGATTAGATCTAGCATAATTAAGCAGAGTTGATCGCACGCGTAGAGATAGGGTGACGAGATTTTGCCGGATTAGGGTGAAACCTAGTATGGGAATCCATAGATCGATTTACTGCTATTCTAGGGGGTTATTATTCGTGAAAGAGATTTCCATTAATTAACCTAGGGTTAGACGTTATTCGCCTCGAGAGAGGGTTTAATATATGTTAGGGAATCCTACGGATCAAACTAAGTGAATAAATCGTATGGTTTAGTGTTAGATAGTAAGTGAAGTCTAGGTGGATTCTTCCTGAGGGTATCGTCGTGATCAACTGAGTTTTCCTTCAAGTTATTTCTCAATTCGTTCTTTTTTTCTTCGCGTCTTTAGCTTAGTGGTCGTTAATTTAGATTAAAGAAACTTCACTTTATTTTAGGCTAAATAATAAAAAGAAAGTTAGTATTAGTACTTTTAGTTCCTTTAGGTTCGACAATCTGGTCTTGCCTAAGCTATACTACTGTTCGATAGGTACAATTGCCTTTAATCGTTGGCAGAGTTAGTTTCCAGGTTTGATCATTCTCTTTATAAATTTTAAAACTCTAATTTCAACGATCATACCCTCTCACTTTGGGTAAGACACAGTTCCATCGTGTCGTCATGTATGATTTCCTGCAAAGAATCTTGAATAAAATGATCAATGACATCAATAAAATAACAGGAATCATCTTGTTCTCTAGAATATCGCATAGAATCGTAAATTTGAAAAATAGTTTCCTCGTCGCCTACCCTTAGCTCATGTTTACAATCACCTACATCAATAACAGCCCTAGCAGTAGCTAAAAATGGGCGCCCCAAAATTAAAGGTACCTCAACATCCTCATCCATGTCAAGCACAACAAAATCAACAGGGAATATAAATTTATCAACATTTACCAAAATATCTTCGATAACTCCCCTAGGATATTTAATAGATCTGTCAGCTAACTGAATACTCATCCTAGTGGGTTTTGGTTCTCCAAGACCAAGTTGTTTAAAGATTTTATAAGGCATTAAATTAATATTGGCGCCTAGATCAGCTAGTGCTTTCTCAATGTTTAAACTACCAATTAAATAGGGAATAGTGGAACTTCCTGGATTTTTCAATTCGGTTGGTAGTTTATTTTGGAGGATTGCTGAACATTCTTCATTAAGTTCCACTGTTGATATCTCTTCAAACTTCCTTTTATTTGTTAGAAGCTCTTTTAGGAATTTTGCGTACGTCGGCATCTGCGAAATAGCTTCAACAAAAGGTAAGTTAATATGTAATTGTTTAAAAAGTTCAAGAAATTTACCGTATTGTGCGTCTAAGCAATCTTTCTTCAACTTTGTCGGATATGGGATTAGTGGTTTAATTTCTTCATGTACCGGTGTTACATTCTCGATTTCCTCACTTTTCTCCTTATTAGTTTCTTGTGGCATCTTCTTTTCTGCTTCAACCAATTCCTTCCTACTCCTTAATGTTACTGCCTTTATTTGCTCTTGTGGTTTAGGTTTGGTATTATTAGGTAAACAACCTGGTTGCCTTTTGGAAACTAACTTGGTCAGTTGTCCTAGTTGATTTTTAAGGTCTTGAATTAATGTTTGTTGATTATTCAACGTCGTTTCGGTATTCTGAAAATGAATTTCTGACGCTGAAATGAATTCCTCTAGCATATCCTCAAGGTTCGACTTCTTCTATTGTGGGTAAGGTTGATGTTGGAAGTTTGGAGGGGGTTGTTGTCTCTGATATATAACACTTGGTTATTCTTATTAAGTTTCTAAATACACCTGACAATTAACTTGTAATAAAGTGAGTTATCCTTTCTGAACTTCTGGTTCAAATTACTCTCTATAAGGATCTAGATAATGATAACTCATTAGAAGTAGTGATTTCATTAAGTTATTATTTTCCTCCCCCTAGTGTCGGGAAAACTATCAAATCAAAATAGTAATCACAAATCATGTCATAATTGAATATCCAATACATTTAGAACATCTAAGAATACAAGGAGACTCGTAATTAATATATATTCGCAACTTTCTTTGAGGACTCACTCATCTTTGTGCACTGTGGTGGATCAATTGAATATATGCGTATATACAAAAGTTCAAAGATGAGAAATATTTAGCTCTTGACCAAAAACTAATTGTAATTGAGAGTATTTATAACTTATTGGCTTGATGCGTACAACATGTAAATCAACATAATCTCATGTTGAAATAGGAAGTTTAGTTCTCATAAGTAATGATTTAGATATTAATCAGAGGCATTCAATCAATAATTTCTCTAAATAGTTATGTGCATAAGTAACAAGCTTTTACAAAAGTTTTTCAAACTCAATCAATAAAAGACTGAGATATAAACTCGTCAGCTTTAGTAATAAGAATTGTCCTATTTGCATAATATGAAATTAATTATTTAAACAAGTAATCTTGCAAATGACAGGCTGCAAGTTGATAACACATATTTGATTATTTTGTAGATGCATCTACCAAAATCATATAATATCAAAACCATCCACATGGTGAATGAATGGACCCATATTCATTTTAGAAATGCAAGACATTAAATCTCAACTCTAGCTATTGAGTTTCTAATATTCAATTTTCATTGAGAACAAGCAACAAATGATAATTCTTAAAATTAAAGAATCTTCTGGTTCTTTAATGAATTCATGTCATATACGATCCAAGATGGTCTAATTGGTCACACAAAGTATTAATGTATTTGCATCAGTAAACTTCTAGTTTACTTTAACATGTATTTCAATTTTACTAATAATGTCAATATAAATTGTGGCAAATAGATAATTTTACTATCATTCTTTTTACTTTGTATCCACATATAAGTACTATTGTGACATTTACTATTGGAAATGTTTAAATCAATGTGAAGTTTATAATGCAACTAAGTAAACTAAATAAATATAATTTCCAAATAATTATATGCAATATTCGTTTCAAGGAATATGTCAAAATCTTCAAATATCCAAAAAAAATTGTAAAAATTATAATATTTATTGTAGACATTCACTTCAAGAAATCTACAAAAGTGTTTCAGACAGCAATGTAAGCATATATCATATTTCTTACCAATAAGATTATATAAATTAATATAAATCATTGAGCATTCTATACTAAGGATAAACATTTGACAACATTTTGAATCATCCATCTTCTTCTTATCTATTTGTCAATAATAAGTTAAATTTTCATAATTGTTATGAATTGCTACATTCACTTTACAGGATGGAGCAAAACTAGTGGAACAAATAACTCGTTATTTTGTTTAGCCATAAGAAGATATGAGATCAATTCAAAATACTTTTAAAGCCTTTTTAACAAGAGTTCTGCATAATCAATTAACTTCTAAGAATAACTGGCTAGGTTATGTATAGAAACAAGCCTAAATTAAATATATCAATAGAAGTCACATCTCAAACATAAAAATATGACATAATGAAAAACTAGCAATTTTTTTCCTTTCATAACCATCATCATAAACGTGCATGAAATTTAATTCAAAATTCAACCATTCATTATTTTAGAACTTTCCATTTACAATTTTTCATGTCTTTTCTCTAAATAATTTAGACATATGAACTACTACTTTTAACAATTCTTTGAACTAAATCAAATCTGAATACCATAAAATACATTGGCTTATTAACACAACTTTGCATACTAGATATGCTTTAATCAAATATATTATGTAATTATAAAATCTACTATAGCAACATAAGTAAATAAATTGTAACACCCCAAACCCAGCCTAGACGTTACAGCCAAATCTTGCGTGTCACATCGAAGTGTTTTTTGAAATCAAAGTCTGATGGGAGAAATCATTTGAGTAAAAATCCATTTAGTTCTTATTTGTTGGGTAACAGTTGGTAATTTATAAAACCCACCACTTAGTAAAACGGTTCCCATGTTTCTTACTGTGGGTTTAAATTCGCTGAAGCTACTCTATTTACGGTTATCTTGAGGTTGAAAAAATGTGTTTGCGTTGTAAAACAGTTATTAGTTGTGAAAATTTATTTGTATCCGTTTAAGAGTTCAAAGTAAGAAATTAAAAACCCAATGAAAAGAAATTAAAAATTACCAGAAGCCTTATTACAAAAATACCAACCCAATATAAAATATTTAAATGATTACGTTTTAACAAACATCCTCGATCGTGTGGCCCCCTCTGAGTCCCTCGCAGCTCCAAATCGCCTAAGACTGGGGATTACCTGTACAGTTAAAAGAAAAGGGTGAGTTATGAGAGCTCAATGTATAATCTCCTATCACTCAATCAGTAATCCATGCAGTAACAGTCTGGGCCTGAGCCCTGTTCAGTAACAATGCAGTGTGGGCCTTAGCCCAATACAGTGATAGTATGGACCTAAGCCCGATACATTATCAGTATGGTGCAAGTATGCAAACCCACCCCAATCCAGCCAGCACACCACCCGTACCAACCCAACACACCATGTGGGGAAAAAGTCGACCCACCCAGCCCTCACACCAATATTGCAGCATAGCTGCCAATAATAATAACGAAGCAGAGCTGCTAGTACAATATATGTGGCAAAACCACTAGTAACAGTATTTGTGGCAGAGTCATCAGTATCAGTATGTGTGGCAGAGCCACCAGTAACAGTACTTCCTCCATAACAGAATCCCAACCCCATGCAGTATGCTATGTCATCAATATTTCGTGTATGCAACATGTCTTACTCAGTACAGTCATACAGTACATATTTTCATCTGTCAATCTATCTCTAGGGGTAAAATAGTCATTTCCATGTATTAGGGGTAAAACGGTAATTTTTCCCTTTAGGGGTATTTCAGTCATTTTTCTCATTAGGGGTCTCAGTAGAGTTAACGACCTTTCTGAAGGCCTACAGTCGCCTTGAGCAGCACTGATAATCCATTTGGTCGAAACAGTGTAAATGGGCTCAAAGCCCAATATTCGGCCCAAATGGGCCCACACGCTCGTGTGGCCCATTTGGCCCAAATTCATCACAGCTATGTGATCTACATAGCCCAATCCAATTTCAGCCACTTTTTGTAAATTTTATCCATGTGGGGCCCACGAGCCTATTGGGCCTACATGGCTCATTTCAGCCGAACGATGCCCACAACGGCCCAAGTGCACGAGAACACTTGTAGTGGCCTCTTCAGTCTACCGCCCTCGGTTGTGGGCTTGATTTTTCCACACGAGCGATCGCACGCTCGTGAGGCCACAAATGCTGAAGTTTCAGCTTTTCGGCCTTTTTCGGTTCATAGTGGAGATAGTGTGATTACATGCAGTCTTTTAGATTTATGAAAGTAATGATTTACGATGTATAGATACACACCTGTTTGTGGAATCACGCGAGAAATCTCCAAGTACCAACCTTGCTTAACACTTGACTTTAACCTCTTAAGACCACCGATCAGGATTGGTCATACGCCTATGCCGAATATTTGTATCAAAACAGATCTTATTAACCAAAACAGTGATCAAATATGTGGCCTTAATCCACAAATGCTAACTTACCAACCACAGGGATATTCGGCCTAATCTAAGAGTATGGTAGTGATCTTACCATTAACGAGAGACAGAGTTTGATGACTTGAATAATCTTTTCCCTACTTCGCTCCTCAGGATCTCTTACCCCGATGCACCCCACCGATTTTTTACAACTCCAGCAAGACCGAACCACACCCCGAACGCACCAAAACTATCCACCATACACCGAGTAGTAGACAAGAACCCGAAAGGGAAGAAGAACGGACGGTCGCTCAGAGAAGAACGGAGATATAATATTAGGGAAGAAGGAGACTATATTCAGCTAAAAGGGAAAAATGAAGGAGAACTAAGAGGAGAATAATAGTTTCAGTAAAGGGAAATTATGGGAAATGAGAAGAGAAAAGGAGAGGTTTCGGTAATTGACACTTCCGGCAAAATAAGAATAGTAGAGGAAAGAAACCCGAAAGGTACAGAGAGGCACTTGCTTACCAGAAATTAACCAAAATGATTTTACGTTACCAAGAATCAACAGCCATTCGACCAGAAGGAAACAAAAAAGAAGTAAAGTACCCAAAAGAAAGAAAACCGAAACCAAAACTACTCTCAAAAGCCACCTTTGCCGAAATTCTGAGTAGTAGCACTCCCAATTCGGTACTACACATCCCACACACTTCAAATTCCTAACTTTTCTCCACAAACCTCTCCCCATATCACTCCCCATAGCGCTCCTTGTATCCCTCCTCATATCTCTCCATAACTCCTCCATTAGAATTTCACTGTAACACAACCACTGGTTGATCCATGCTGCAAAAATAAAATACACCATTGCTCATCCCAAGTCTTGAACCTCAGACCCATTGCCGCACTTGTAACGCCAAAACCACTGTACCAACAGGCTATTTTTGTGTCATATTTTGAACACAAATATTCTTACAGCCTACATGCTAAAGCCAAGGTTCATTTAAAAGAAAAACCAATAATTTTGCAAAAGCCAGGGCTTGAACCCAGGACTTCTCAAACACTCCCAAACACTCCTAAATCACTTAACCATCAAAGCAAACAAGCAATTGCCAGAACATCCAAAATTGAAGACCCTACATTTTTAAGGCGTTACAATTCTACCCCCTAAGAGAAATTTCGGGCTCGAAATTTACCTGGTCAGGATAGGTGAGGGTATTGTTGTTGCATCACCTCCTCAGGCTCCTACGTGGCTTCCTCGGTACCATGATTCTGTCAAAGCACTTTAACCAGTGGGATCGATTTCTTCCTTAGTACCTTAACCTCACGGTCCAATATCTGCATTAGCTCCTCCTCGAAAGTCAGATCTGGCCTAACCTCGATCTTCTCGACTGGTACTATATGTATGGGATCAGAGCGGTAACGCCTCAGCATGGAGACATGGAACACATCGTGAATTCGATCTAATTCCGGAGGTAACTTAAGTTGATAGGCGACTGGTCCCACACGTTTCAGTATATAGTAAGGCCCAATAAACCTAGGGCTAAGCTTACCCTTCCACCCAAACCTCAGTATCTTTTTCCATGGAGAGACCTTAAGAAATATGGAGTGTCCCACGGAATACTCGTTCTCTCGGCATTTAAGATCTGCTTAGGAATTCTGCCTGTACGACGCTTCCTTCAACCGATTTCGAATCAGTTTTACCTTTTTTTCAGTATCAGAAACTAACTTTGGCCCCAAAACTCGCCGCTCGCCCAATTCAGTCCAACAGGTAGGGGTACGATACCTACGACCATAGAACGCTCGTACGGTGCCATTTGAATACTGGACAGGTAGCTATTATTATACGCAAACTCTGCTAGCGGCAAATAGTCTTCCCGGTTGCCTCGAAAATTAATAACACAGCTTCTTAACATGCCCTTCAGTATCTGAATCACCCTCTTTAACTGACCATCTGTCTGAGGATGGAACACAATACTGGTGTCCAACCTAGTACCCAAAGCCTCGTGTAATTTTTTTCAAAATCAAGACGTGAATCGAGGGTCTCTATCAGAGATGATGGAAATTGATACCCCATACAGTCTCACAATCTAGCTATATACAACTTTGCCAGCTACTGCAACGAGTAATCAGTACGGACTGGTACAAAATGGGCAGATTTATTCAACCGGTCTACAATGACCCATACCGAATCCTTCTTAGTAGGCATTAAGGGCAGCCACTCACAAAATCCATGGTTACTCTCTCCCACTTCCAAAGTGGAATCTTAACTGGTTGCAGTAACCCAGAAGGCAGCTGATGCTCAGCCTTAACTTGCTGGCATGTCAAGCACTTACTCACAAATTCAGTAACTTCGCCTTTCAGCCCTGGCCACTAGTACAATTCACGTAGATCTCGATATAACTTGTTTCCGCCAGGATGCATAGCGTATGGACTACTATGCGCCTCTCGCAGTATAGACTGCCTTAACCCAAAATCCTTCAGTACCCAGACTATCCCACAGAAACATAGTACTCCCTCACCATTCAACCCAAAATCTGTAGTCTCTCCACTCTCAACTTGTCAGAAATGAGAAACCAGTGACTCATCCACCAACTATTTCCCCTTCATTTGTTCAGTCCATGTCGGTCTCACTTGAAGCTCAGCTAAGAAGCTACCATCATCATACAAGCTGAGACGAGCAAACATTTGCTCTCAAATAAGATATAGCCCTACGGCTCAATGCGTCAGCTACCACATTAGCCTTACCTGGGTGATACTCAATCGAGTAGTCGTAATCCTTAAGCAGCTCTACCCATCTTCCCTGCCTAAGATTTAGCTCCTTCTAAGTGAGGAGGTACTTGAGGCTCTTGTGATCGGTGTAGATAATACACTTTTCACCATATAAGTAGTGCCTCCAAATTTTCAGCGCAAATACCACCGCGGCTAACTCTAAGTAATGAGGAGGGTAATTCCCCTCGTAAGGTTTAAGCTGGCGAGACTCATACGCAACCACCTTACGCTTCTACATCAGCACAAAACCCAATCTAATGCGTGATGCGTCACTGTAGACAGTAAATTCCTTCCCAGACTCTGGCTGTATCAAGATAGGGGCTTCAGTCAAAACCTTCTTCAGTTTCTCAAAACTTTCTTGCTGCTTATCAGTCCAATTGAACGATACCCCTTTACGCAGCAACTTAGTTAGAGGTGCAGCAATTAAGGAGAACCCCTCAACAAAACATCTATAATACCCTGCCAAACCCAGAAAGATTCGAATTTTCGATACGGTCTTAGGTGGTTTCCAGTCCAGTACAGTTTAATTTTTTCAAGGATCCACCTTGATCCCCTCGGCAGACACCACGTGACCAAGAAATGTCACTTCTCGTAGCCAGAACTCACACTTTCAGGACATAGCATACAATTGCTTCTCCTTTAAAATGTAACACCCCTAACCCGTAACCACCGCCGGTTTAGGGTCAAGAGGCATTACCGGACAATCGAAATCTTTTACAAACATTACATAACATAATTTGACAAAACACATCAAAGTGTCCCTTAAATAGGTCTACAAGACCTTAATCATGCTTTAGAAAGGGGTCAGGACTAAATCGAATACATACGGAAATTCTCAAAATTTTAAATTTTTTTTCTAAGTTACAGAGGTCACACGTCCATGTGGGCAGGTCGTGTGCCTTACACGGCTTCAGACACGCCTGTGTGTCTAAGCCGTGTTAAAACAGGGCATATATACTCACTTGTCCATACGGCCTTGGACACACCCGTGTGCCTCACCCGTGGTCGCTACTGACTTGCACCACACGGCCATTCACACGCTCGTGTGTCTAGCCTGTGGTCGCTATTGACTTGATCCACACGGCCAGTCACACGCCCATGTGTCTTGCCAGTGGTCGAGTCTGACTTGTTTTGAAATAAAACCACAAGGGACATGGTCGAGCCACACGCTCGTGTGCTCGACCATGTGGGCAATTATAGGCCATTTTCAAGGCCAAAATGCCAGCCACACTTTGGGTCATTCCTACAAGCACATACAAGCATATTTTTAGACACAATTGGCAACCAAAAACACACCAAATGATCATCATATCATCCCATTCAATCTCAGTTCTAAGCATACCAACTTATATGCCAAATAGCTCAACTAATTCACAAATAATCCAAGCATGACTCATCCATAACTTACCACTTCATCATAACCATCATTCATCAAACACATATACTCACTTTGCATTAATAAGCTTACCATTACCTTGACTATTTCATAACCATGGAATCATACCAAAACCAAACATCATATAGCATGACTCTTCATTCCTTACACAACCATTTAACTATCCATATCACATGGCTATACACATATTTCAAACATAGCTCAAGGTAACTAGCCTATACATGCCATACTTTAGTATATACATTTCCAAAAGGGTACCAAAGTAAGATTGAGTAGTGTGATGACGATCCTTGATGATTCCCCGAGCCTTCAGTAGCTTTGACGATCTATAAAATAGAGCAAACACACAAAAAGTAAGCTTTTAAAATCTTAGTAAGCCATATACAAATAAACTTAGCATAAAATGCACATAGCCACCTTGATACAATGACATTAATGTTTCTTATTTACAAATTCATCACATATCCTTTGGCTCATTTGTTTAGCCATTTCTTACCCACATTTCATAGCTCAAAGTATCACTTTACTCATAGCTCATTCAATCATGTACCATATATTATCTCATCAAATCTATACACATATTCATTTTAGTAAGCTCATATAAACACTTACCTTTCATGCACATACACAGTGTACCTTTCAAACGTACCTGAATTGTTTATACAATTCACATAGACATTCATTTCTTGGACTTGCCCGTTAAATCGTTCAGAATTAAATAGGAAGCTTAGAATACTCAGAATGGTCGTACAATGCCAACGTCCCAGACGTGGCCTTACATGTAACCAGATATCGATGCCACTGTCCCAGACATGGTCTTACACGAATCAATACGATGCCATTGTCCCGGACATGGTCTTACACGTAAATCTCATATCGACGCCAACATCCCAAACGTGGTCTTACACGAAATCTCAAATCAATGCCAACGTCCCAGACGTGGTCTTACATGATATCACATATCGAAAACCTATATCATGACATATGTAATCCTATCTATTCCTAGGTTCATACGGGACTTTTTCAGATGTTGACACCAAGTCGATACTATTTCGGATTTCATGTACTCATCATCTCATACACATTCATCATTATGAATTTTCATATGAACATACATATATCAATGTAATACATTTATTTGTATATTGACTTACCTCGGATTCGGTTAACGTACGGACTCGACTATTCGATCACTTTCGACTTTCCGCGATCTAAATTCGTTTTCGTCGGTTCTTGATCTATACATATTCAAATTTAATCCATTTATTCACCAAATCATTCAATTCAATCCAAAAACACATATTTAGGGTAATTTACAAATTAGCCCTCACATTTTCACATTTTAGTCCCTATTTCACAAAATCACAAAATAAACCAAATCCCAATACACATATAACACCCCTAACCCAAAATTGTCGTCGGAATATGGTTAAGAGGCGTTACCGAACAACCACAACAATTCACATCCATTCCACGACACAAAGTCAATCATCAATCAAACATATTCAATTATAATCATATAGTCTCTTATTAAGGTCTACGAAATCTTAAACACGTGATAAAAATAGGTCGGGACTAAACCGAACACTTACTAAAATTTTCAAAAATTTAAAGATTCTTCAACATTGCCTAAGTCACACACCAGTGCAGTTAGGCCGTGTGCCTCAAACAGCTACTAGACACACCCATGTGTCCAGACCGTGCCAAAACAGAGCATACATACTAACATATCCCCACCGCCACTAAACTCGCCCGTGTGCCATGGCCGTGTGCTTTTAAGCTAGCTACTAACTTGGTCACACAACCACCAGCCACGCCCGTGTACCACAACCGTGTAACCTACCCAAGCACACTTCGAAGTGGTCCTTGAACCACACGGCAGAGACACACGTCCGTGCCCCTTGGCCATGTATGCAAAATAGGCCATTTGCAAGGCCAATTTGTCACCAACACAAAGGTCAACCCTACAAGCAGATTTAAGTATATTTTCATACACAATTTGTCAACCAAATTCATGTCAAATGATCAACATATCATTCCATCTACTATCATTCTCTAATCATGTCAAATTATATACCATATTGCACATCTGGAACACGCACATTACCAATTATGATTCATCCACCATATCACTAAATCATAATAGCATCAAACCATCACTAAGCTTACCATTTATAAGACATTTTCATGATCATCAAAACATACCAAAACATATTTCACATACCAAATTCACATATGCATAATTCCAACATTTATCTAGCCACATCACATGGCTAATTATACATCTCAAACATGTTTCAAATAACTAGCCTATACATGCCATATTTCAACTATATACATGCTTCCAAAAGTACCAAAATAGATTGCCGATAGTGTGATAGAGATGCTGACGATCCCTAGATCCGAGCTAGCTTTGCTGACACTATAAAACAGAGAAACAAATCACACAGTAAGCTTTCAAAGCTTAGTAAGTTTGAAATACAATACAATTAATCCATTGAATCAAATCAATGTACACATTAAACCATCACATAGATAATTTACCAATGTCACACAAAGTCAACCATATCCTATACTCACACAGCATTCCATCCATCTGCTTTCAATTTCATCAACCACATAGGTATCAATACATACCTTTGTTAATACATAGTTAATCACCAACCATGCTACTCAACCACTCGATTTGACATTTCGATCAACCTTTGATATTCTCTTACTTTATTCACACACTTAGTGCCAATTATAGACAAAACTTAATTGTCAACGCACACTTAGTGCCAATATGTTAAATCGAGCTTATATCGGTATCGTACACACAGTGCCAATTCAGTAAGCCGAAGCTTATATCATCTCGCACACACAATGCCAATCATCTCTATCCCGTTTCTAATTTCGCACACTTAGTGCCCTCTAATTATATAGATATTCATTCAATTCACATCACATAGAACATAAATTAACAACTTGTACTATATCTGAACTTACCTTGGACATCAAAATACCAAAACGGTCAATTAATCGAGCACTTTGTCTTTGCCACGATCTCGATCCGAAGCTATCCTTTCTTGGTCTATACACATTCAAATTCAATCCATTCAATCACCAATTCATTCAATTTAGTCCACACACACTTATTTAGGGCATTTTACAAAATAGCCCTCACATTTTCACATTTCAACACTTTAGTCCCTATTTCATAGAATCATCAAATACACATAATTTCTTTCCACCCATGCCTAGCCGAATTCTTCTAATGTCCATACAGATCCAGACATTTCATTTATTTCACATTTTAATCCCTCAATTTACACTTTTCATAATTTAGCAAACTACTCAATTTCACTAAAACTTCAAAGACAAAACATGTTCATCCTTCACATATCTTCCATATTTCACTATCAACTAACCCATAGCTCAAGCATTCATCAATGGTGTCTCAAAATCACCATCAATTTCTAAAATTAATGCGTGGGTTTTGTAGAGCATAAAGAAACGATCACAAAAACATAGAATTTATCAAAAAACAGAACAAAACTAACCTTGGATTAAGCCAAAATTGTTGCCGAAATATTGAAGAACATAAAAGCTTTCTTCCTTAGCTATATTCAGTCACTTTAAAAGATGATAATGGCTATGCTAATGTTTTGTTTTATTTAATTATATTAGATTTATCAAATTACCATTTTAACCTTTCATTAAACATATAAAATATATATAATAAGGCCATTCATGTGTTTTAACTATCCACTATCTAAATATTGGCATATTTGCCTTATAAGACCTCCACATTTAATGACAGCAACAATTAAACACTTAACAATCAGCACACATCATTTTACACTTTATGCGATTAAGCCCTTTCTCACAATTTGACCCATAGTCGATAAAATTTTCACACAAAACGTTCACACAGGCTGAATCACACATTATAAACATCAAAAATATTTTTAAAATATTTTTTCAACCTCGAATTTGTGGTCTCGAAACCACTGTTCAGACTAAGGTCTAAACCGGGCTGTTACAACTCTCCCCCTTTAGGAATTTTCATCCTCGAAAATCTTACCAGGGAATAGATGTGTATATTGTTCTCTTATAATATTCTCAGGCTCCCACGTAGCCTCTTCAACTCCATGTTTGTGCCACAACACTTTCACTAAAGAGATTTTCTTATTTCTCAACTCTTTGATCTCTCGTGCCAAAATTTGAATCGGTTCTTCACTATACGACAAATTTGATTGAATCTCAACCTCAGTAGGAGTAATCACATGAGACGGATCAGATCGGTACCGTCGTAGCATCGACACATGAAACAGGTTATGAATCTTTTCTAACTCAGATGGCAACAACAACCTATAAGCAACCGGTCCAATGAACCTCGGACTCAACTTGCCTTTTCAACCAAATTGAAGTATTTTCTTCCACGGAGACACTTTCAGAAACACTTTATCACCAATCTCAAATTCAATATCCCTCTGTTTCAAGTCTGCATAAGACTTCTGATGATCTGAGGCCGCTTTCATACTGTCACGAATCACTTTCACTTTCTATTCAGTTTCTTTAATAAGACCAACTCGTGAAGCTTATTCTCACTCAGCTCAGTCCAATACAATGGAGTTCGTCATTTCCGACTGTATAAAGCCTCATAAGGTGCCATTTTGATACTAGATTGAAAACTATTACTATACGCGAATTCAATCAACGGTAAATGCTTTTCCTACGTACTCTCGAACTCAAGTATACAACATCTCAACATATCTTCAGGAATCTGAATAATTCGCTCGAATTGTCCATCCGTTTGCGGATGAAATGCAGTGCTAAAATGCAATTTTGTGCCTAACGCATCTTGCAATTTCTTCCAAAATCGTGAGGTAAATCTCGGATCTCTGTCAGACACAATAGATAGTGGCACCCCATGCAATCTCACAATCTCAGCAATATATAATTCAGCCAATCTATCAAGTGAATAATCTGTTCTCACTGGAATGAAATGAGCTGATTTTGTCAATCTATCAACTATCACCCAAATTGCATCTTTCTTTCCGGGAGATAAAGGCAATCTTGACATAAAGTCCACGTAATTCTCTCCCATTTCCACTCAAGAATCATGATCGGCTATAACAAACCAGACGAAACTTGATGTTCATGTAACATCCCGAAATTGGGCTTAGGAGAATTAAGCCCAATGGGCCTTAGGCGTAGTAGCGTTTAAAATTTTTGAGAACGGCATTAATGCAAGTTAGACTTATTAGATAAGTGATTTTGAAAGGTTAGAGGGCTTCTATGAAGTCCCGGGATCAAATATTGGCTTCTGGGAAATTTTGGTTTTAGGTGAAAAAAACCTTGGAAGTTGGCAGGTAGGCCTTAAGAATAAAATATGAAGAAAAATGACACAAAAGGAGTGTGTGGTGTAGTGGCAAAGTGACGCCACTTAGGGGACAAGGGAGTGACGCCACAAGGAAGGAAGGAGGTCCAAGGTTCAAGTCTTGGGTTTTGCATTTTGGTTTCTTTTTACTTGGATCTTAGAATTTGGGCCATAGTTTATATTTAGTTGCGCATGGTTTAAGACACAAGAGGAGCTTGTGGCCAAGTGGTTAGCGGCGTGGATCATGTTGCAAGGGAGCCTGGGTTCGAATCTCGTGAGAAGCAAATGAGTATTTATTTTGCGGATTGGACGGCAAGAGTTTCAGTTGAATTTAAACTCTACTGACGAAGGGATCCCACATCGGAAAGATACAAAGAAGGAAAGTGAAGAGCTAGCTATATAAAGAGCATTCAAGGAGGAGAGTTAACATACCTTAGAGGGCGTTTGGGCACAGTAGTGGTCGGAGCGCGGATTAGCACCAGACTCCTATCAGGTGTGTGTGTAACTCTCTCTACTCTAGTTGTAGAGCGGCTAATGCCGAACTGCCGGTCACACGACATTAGTAGCCACACGAGCGTGCGAGTGCACGTGTGGGGCTTCAACGCGATAGTTGAGGCCATCAGTAGTATTCTTGTGGGTTGGGCTGCTTGGGCCTCGATGGGCTGAAGTGGGCCCAATGGGTCTGTGGGCCCATATGAGTAAATTGTATGATTGTTTAGTATATGTTGAACTAGACTAGGTGGAACTTATATACGTGGCTAGATTTGTGCTAGGTGGGCCACACGAGCGTGTGGGCCCGAATGGGCCGAAATCGGGTTTTAGGCCCAATAGTCCGATAAGGACCAGAAATGGTAGCTGAGTCGCTGGTGGCGACATTAGGCCTTCGAAAAGGCCATTGCAGGTGCGAATTTACGAAAATACCCTTGGTAGGTAAAATTACGATTATACCCTTAGAGGTTGATTAGCTTGATTTTGTTGTTTTATGTCTATCTGATTATGATGGTAACTCATGTTATTCTTATATTTGATATATGTTTTGCATACATGACACATTGCATATATCTGAATAATATGTATGTTGCATGGGGATATGGGTGATATGATATGAAAGGGGAAGTGTTCCGGTGGTTTTTACCACATTATCTGGTGACTTATGTCACATATTATGTATCCGGTGGCTTATGTCACATATTATGATTCCGGTGACTCTGTCACATTATCTGGTGGCCATGCCACGATTATAAGGGCGATGTGCAGTTGACTGCAGCGACTGCCTTCGATGGTGTGTAGCGGATGGAGGGTCGATTTAGTAATCCCCACGGTGTGATTGGCAGGTACGGGTGGTGTGTAGAGGATGGATACCTAGGTGGGTTCGGGATTGTATTTTCATTCTTATATGTACATGTGATTTAATATGCTATGGTTCTATATGCTATGTTATAGGCTTATGGCCGAATATGACTAGAGAATGGGTTTTGCATCATTTGGCATGTGCTATATGCTATACTGTGATGTTAGGGCTACGACCCGATTCAATTTATGTGGGCTTCAGCCAAGTATGTTATTGTGAGGGCTAAGGCCCAATCTGCTTCTGTGGGCTTAGGCCCAGTTATCACTCGTAAGGGGAAACACACACTGAGTTTTCGTAAACTCACCCCCTCTTTTCAAATGTTTCAGGTAATCATTAAACCGCGGATTTGGGGAGCCGAGGCAGACTTGTGGTGGCCCTGCAATGTTTTCTCGTAAACTCGTTTCTTATATTTAAACTTACTTTTAATTTTGGGATTTTGATATGTAATAAGGCCTTTGGTATTTTATTTGGTTTTAGCTTTCAATTTGGTTACTGTTTACTATTTAATGTTCAATATGGGATTTTCCTGAAATGATAATAAACCGTTTTTATTCAAAATTACTTAAACTCGATTTTCACAACAAATACAATTTTATTCAAATTAATAACAACTTTGTAAAGTGGGCATTGAATGAATTGGCTTTTATAAACAAACCATAAAACGCAGAGTTTCAAAAAGAATACGAACTTTTTAACGAACGCACAGTTTTTTTAGACATTCCTTTCATGTGACATGCCAGATTCGATCGTAACGTCTAGGCCGGGTTTGGGGTGTTACAGTTTAGCTTTAACTTGCTGAAAGATTAAACATTTCGACACAAAGTCAGAGATGTCCTGTTTCATACCATGCCACCAATAAAACAGTTTCAAATCATTATACATTTTTGTACTCCCCGGGTGAACAGTCAAACGACTATTGTGAGCTTCTTTCAAAATCATCAGAATCAACTCTAAATTTCTCGGAACACAAATCCGATCTCCAAATCTCAGACAATTATCACTATCAATTCGAAATTCTGAATCAACATTCAATTCACACTGAGTTCGTTTAGCCATCATTTCAGCATCACTTTTCTGGGCATCACAAATCTAACGTACAAACATCGGCTTTACTTCCAACTCGGCCAAAACCGCACTATCGTCACACAGATCTTTCGGAGCATTCATTGTTCGCAAAGCACATATAGACTTTCGGCTCAAAGCATCAACTGCAACAATAGCTTTGCCAGGATGATAATCAATCACAAGTTCGTAATCTTTCAACAATTCTAACCATCTTTTTCTGTCGCAAATTTAGTTCTTTTTGAGTCATCAAGTACTTCAAACTCTTATGATCAGTATAAATGTGACATTTCTCACCAAATAAGTAGTGACACCAAATCTTCAATGCGAACACAATCGCAGCCAATTCAAGGTCGTGCGTCGGATAGTTCTTTTCTTGCGGCTTTAACTACCTCGAAGAATAAGCAATGACTTTGCCTTCTTGCATCAACACACAACCCAAACCATTAAATGATGCATTACTGTAGACTATGAATTCTTTACTCGATTCTAGTTGATCTAACACTGGTGCTTTCGTCAACAATGCTTTCAACTGCTCAAAACTCTGTTGGCACTTTTTCGGCCACTGGAATTTAACATCTTTCTGTAACAATTTCATCAACGGAGTCGCAATCATCGAGAAACCTTTCACAAACCATCTATAGTATCCTGCTAGGCCCAGAAAACTACAGACATAAGATACACTTCTCAGAGGTTTTCATTCTAGAATAGCTGAGATTTTATTCGGATCAACTCGTATCCCGCAATTGATACAATATGTCCCAGAAAACCAACTTCATGCAACCAAAACTCACATTTGCTAAACTTAGCATACAATTGTTTCTCACGCAGAGTCTGTAGCACAATTCTAAAATGTTCAGCATGTTGCGTCTCATCACAGGAATAAATCAGAATATCATCAATGAACACCACAACAAAGTGATCCAAACACAGTCCGAATATCTGATTCATCATATCCATAAACACTGCATGAGCATTTGTTAGTCCGAAAGGCATCACTAAGAATTCATAATGTCCGTACCTCGTTCTGAAAGCAGTTTTCGGCACATCAAATTCTTTAACTCTCAACTAATAATAACCCGATCTCAAATATATTTTCAAAAACACTGTAGCTCCTTTCAGCTGATCGAACAAATCATTGATACGAGGCAACGGATATTTGTTCTTAATAGTCGCTTTATTCAATTGTCGATAGTCGATACACATCCTCATAGTGCCATCTTTCTTTTTCACAAACAGCACAGGAGCACCCCAATGTGAGAAACTCGGTCGTGCAAATCCTCTATCAGTTAACTCTTGTAACTGAGACTTCAACTGTTTCAATTCTGTTGGTGCCATTCTATACGGAGCTATTGAAATAGAAGCCGTTCCGGGTACCAGTTCAATACTAAATTCAACTTCTCTAATAGGAGGTAATCCTAGTAGTTCTTCAGGAAAAACATTTGGAAATTCATAAACCACAGGTACCGATTGAACTTTCTTTTCTGTCACTTTCATATCAATCACATATGCCAAATAAGCTTCGCAACCTTTTCTCACATAGTTCAAAGCTTTCATCGTCTATACAACAGCTGGTAACCCTTTCATATCACTGGATTCAATTCGAACTATCTCACCATTCTGATTTCTCAATTGAATACTCTTTCATTTACAATTCACAATAGCATTATGCAAAGTGAGCCAATCCATACCCAAAATTATGTCAAATTCATCGAATTGTAGTAACATCAAATTAGTCGAAAAGCATATATCTCGAAACATCAATGGACAATTCTTGCACACCTTATCCACCATGACACACATGCCTAAAGGGTTCGATACTCTAATCACATATTCAGTAGACTCAACATGTAGAGTCTTACTTGGTACTAGATTCACACACACATACGAATGAGTAGATCCTGGATCTACCAGTGCAATCACATTAGTATCAAATAGAGTAAAAGTACCAGTGATGACGTCTAGAGATGATACTTCCTCTCGGGCAGGTATTGCATAAGCTCAGGCAGGTGCTCTCGTCTCTGATCTCACAGCTGTATCAATAGCCCCTTTTTGACTTCCACTCACATTCCCGACGTTTTTGGGTGGTCTACCCCTAGCCGTCATATTACTCGATCTCACATTCTGAACATTTTCTTCCTCAGCCATATTTGTGCAATCTCGAATAAAGTGATCTCGTGATCCACACTTATAGCAAGTTCGATTATTATACTTGCCCCAGCACTCTCCCACATGTCGCCTTCCACACTGTCTACACTCAGGCTTGTTGCTTTTAACACTGCCGACAGTTGATTCAATTGGAGTTTGAACTTTTGAACCAACATTCTGTCTCGAACGATTTCTACTCGGATATCCAATCGAAGCATTTGAACGATTGCTTGAATCTCTAAATCTCTTCATCGAAGGTTGAGAAAACTTACTCATCGATCCTTTTCTCTCATCTCGAGCTTCAAAATCAGCTTTCTTCTTTTCTTTACTGAGCTCCTCGACTTTATAGGCTCTTTCGACTAACACAACAAATTCATTTAAATTAAGAATCCTGACCAACAACTTAATATCTTCATTCAGCCCTTCTATGAAGAATTTACACATAGTAGCTTCGGTCGAAACACATTCCCATGCATATTGGCTCAATCTCACAAATTCCCACTCGTACATAGTAACTGACAACCAACCTTGTTTCAACTCAAGAAACTCTTTACGTTTTTAATCTATGAACTGTTGACTAATATACTTCTTTCTGAATTCAACGTGAAAGAAATCCCAAGTGATTCCCTCGCTCGGAACCACAGATGTCAACGTCTTTCACCAGTTATAAGTCGTATCTCTCAACAATGAAACTGCACACTTGATACATTCATCAGGGGTCAACGACATCTCATTGAATACCCAAATTGTATTCTCAAGCCAAAACTCAGCCCGCTCAGCATCATCATCAACTGTGGCTCTAAACTCTTCAGCCCCATACTTACGAATCTTATCTACAGGAGGTTTATTCAGTCGGATCAGATCTATCACTCGTGGCACAACAGGTACTTGTGGGGGTGGAGGTTGTGGAGCAGCCGGATTCATTCGAACGAACTCCGAAAACCATTCACTCATCATTCGGAAGAAGGCTTACTTAGCCTCTCCTCCATCACTACTATCATTCGACCTAGATGTGTCGGCGCTGTCCCTTGAGCTGGAGCAGGCACGTTACTTTCTACATCGTCAGCAACTGCTCGATCGGGATCCATTACTATATGAAAACACATTTTCAACTGTCAGAATTCAACACACTATCACAATTTCATATATGGCATGAGTAGCTAGACTCACATGCGCTACGTTAGTCCGAGAATTGACTAAATCGTAGCTCTGATACCAATAAAATGTAACACCCCTAACCTAAAATCGTCGCTGAAATAGGGTTAAGAGGTGTTACTGAACAACCACAATAGTTCACATCTATTCCGTGACACAAAGTCAATCATCAATCAATCATATTCAATTATAATCAAATAGTCCCTTATTAAGGTCTACGAAACCTTAAACACATGATAGAAAGTGGTCGGGACTAAACCGAACACTTACGAAAATTTTCAGAAATTTAAAGATTCTTCAACACTACCTAGGTCACACGCCCGTACAGTCAGGCCGTGGGCCTCACACCGCTACCAGACACACCCATGTGTCCAGACCGTGCCAAAACAAAGCATACATACTAACTTATCCCCACGGCCACTAAACTACTGGCTTGGTCACACAACCACCAGGCACGCCCGTGTACCACAACCGTGTAACCTACCCTGGCACACTTTGAAGTGGTCCTTGAACCACACGGCAGAGACACACCCCCGTGTCCCTTGGCCATGTATGCAAAATAGGCCATTTGCAAGGCCAATTTGTCACCCACACAAAGGCCAACCCTACAAGCACATTTAAGCATATTTTTATACACAATTTGTCAACCAAATTCATGTCAAATGATCAACATATCATTCCATCTACTATCATTCTCTAATCATGTCAAATTATATACCATATTGCACATCTAGAACACACACATTACCAATTATGATTCATCCACCATATCACTAAATCATAATAGCATCAAACCATCACTAAGCTTACCATTTATAAGACATTTTCATGATCATCAAAACATACCAAAACATATTTCACATACCAAATTAACATATGCATAATTCCAACATTTATCTAGCCACATTACATGGCTATTTATACATCTCAAACATGTTTCAAATAACTAGCCTATACATGCCATATTTCAACTATATACATCCTTCCAAAAGTACCAAAATAGATTGCCGATAGTGTGATAGAGATGCTGACGATCCCTAGATCCGATCTAGCTTTACTGACACTGTAAAACTGAGAAACAAATCACACAGCAAGCTTTCTAAGCTTAGTAATACAATTAATTCATTGAATCAAATCAATGTATACATTAAACCATCACATAGATAATTTACCAATGTCACACAAAGTCAACCATATCCTATACTCATACAGCATTCCATTCATCTGCTTTCAATTTCATCAACCACATAGGTATCAATACATACCTTTGTTAATACATAGTTAATCACCAACCATGCTACTCAACCACTTGATTTGACATTTCGATCAACCTTTGATATTCTCTTACTTTATTCGTACACTTAGTGCCAATTACGGACAAAACTTAATTGTCAACGCATACTTAGTGCCAATATGTTAAATCGAGCTTATAGCGGTATCGTACACACAGTGCCAATTCTGTAAGCCGAAGCTTCTATCATCTTGCACACACTGTGCCAATCATCTCTATCCCGTTTCTAATTTTGCACAGTTAGTGCCCTCTAATTCAATTCATCACTTAGCATTTCTAATCTCATAGTTACATAAATATTCATTCAATTCACATCACATAGAACATAAATTAACAACTTGTACTATATCCGAACTTACCTTGGACGTCGAAATACCAAAACGGTCGATTAATTGAAAACTTTGTATTTGCCTCGATCTTGATCCGAACCTCTCATTTCTTGGTCTATACACATTCAAATTCAATCCATTCAATCACCAATTCATTCAATTTAGTTCACACACACTTATTTAGGATATTTTGACAAAATAGCCCTCACATTTTCACATTTTGACACTTTAGTCCCTATTTTATAGAATCATCAAATACACATAATTTCTTTCCACCCATGCCTAGCCGAATTCTTCTAATGTCCATACAAATCCACACATTTCATTTATTTCACATTTTAATCCCTCAATTTACATTTTTCTCAATTTAGCCCAAACTACTCAATTTCACTAAAACTTCAAAGACAAAACATGTTCATCCTTCACATATCTCCCATATTTCACTATCAACTAACCATAGCTCAAGCATTCATCAATGGCATGTCTCAACATCACCATCAATTTCTAAAATAAAAGTGTAACAGTCCGGTTGATACCCAGTCGGAACAGTGGTTTTGGGGCCACAAATCTGAGTCTGTATAATATTTTAATATTATTTTCTGTGTCGTTGATAATTGTTTAAGCATGTGCTAAATTTCTATAAGCTAATTCGTCTGTCTGTGTGTTTAATTTGATAAAAGGATTGAATTGCATCAAAAGTGAAATTTGTAAATTTTATGAAAGGGTGCTCAATTGTTATGTCTTTTTACGAGTAAAGACTTATGTGGCAATTAAGCCATTACTATAGGAAGTGGATGGCAATAAATATGGTTTTATAATTATATATTTATATATTATATGTTTTCATAAGTTTATAATATATGTTAAATTAGTATATTATTTTATAAGTTATTATATTATATCAATAAAAAGAAAACAAAAGAATGTGGCTTTGTTTTATCATCATTTGGCTGAATGTTTAAAGAAAAAGAAAGAACAAAAGCTTAAGGGTTTCGATTGGTTTCAAGCTTGAATTCAAGGTTAGTTTTTGATCCGTTTTTGATAATTTCTACGTTTTTGTAATTGTTGCTTTCAGAGCTACAAAACCCATGTATTAATTTTATGGATTGATGATGTTTGTGTGATATGCCATTGATGATATGTTGATTTTTTTGAGGATTTATGGTGTTAAATGAAAGATTTGAGCTAGATGAACATGTTTTGTTCTTAAAGTTTTGATGAATTTAGTTAAATAGGGCTAAATTGAGGGAATAGCAAATTGAGGGACTAAATTGCTAATTTGATGGAAAATATGGGCTTGTATGATATATATGTACATTTGTCTAAGCATGAGTGTGGGTTGATTTTGTAAATTTGATGTTTTGAGAAAAATGGACTAAATTGTTATATTGTGCAAATGTGAGGGTTAACTTGTAAATAGCCGTAAATATGTGTGTATGGATTGAATTAAATGAAATAGTGAATAAAAGGGTTAATTCTGAATATGTTTAGATCAAGAACCGAGGAAAACGGATTTAGATCGCGGGAAAGCAAAAGTAACCGAGTAGCCATTTTCATTCCGATATATCGAATCCGAGGTAAGCCACTATGCAAATAAACGTATATGTATGCAATTATATTTGTTCATATGGCTAATGATGATAATGAATGCTTATGGGAGGTTATGCATATGAATTCTGAGATACGTTTGATATAGTGACTAAGTCCGAGAAGCCCCGTACGAACCTAGGAATAGATAGGATTAGCTAGTCACGACATAGGTAACTGTTCTGTTTTATCATGTAAGACCACGTCTGGGACGTTGTCATTGATTTGAGATTTCGTGTAAGACCACGTCTGGGACGTTGGCATCGATATGACCTTTACGTGTAAGACCACGTCTGGGACGTTGGCATCGATATAAGCTTTATGTGTAAGACCACGTCTGGGACGTTGGCATCGATATGAGCTTTACGTGTAATACCATGTCTGGGACATCGGCATCGTATTGATTCGTGTAAGACCATGTCTAGGACAGTTGCATCGATATATGAGTGCATGTAAGACCTCGTCTGGGATGTTGGCATTGTATGACTATTCCGAGCTTTCTGAGTATCCTACTAGATTCCTATTGGTTCAACGGGCAAGTATGTGTTACGTATTGCAAATTCGAGCTATGAACAATTATGTGATTGTGAATTCGTTTCAGGTACGCCGAATATACACTAATGGTGTATACAAGGTAAGCATCTATGTGATCTTACTATAATGTTATGTATATGGAATTGATGATATGATATGTGAAGTTATGGCTAGATGAGCTTTGTGCTTATATGATCCTTGAATTGTGAAAGTAGCAAATGTGGTTATTAGCATATAAATCAAAGCATACATGTGATAGTTTGCTAAGTGTTTGATATGTGCCAATGTATATATTTGCAAATATACTCTCCATGCCAAGTTTATTTGTATATTGACTTACTAAGCTTTCGAAAAGCTTACTCTGTGTGTGTTTTCTCTGTTTTATAGGTCGTCAAAGCTACTGAAGGCTCGGGACTGTCAAGGATCATCATCACACTACTAAACTCGTTTTGGTACTCTTTGAAAATGTATATTGCAAGATATGGCATGTATAGGCTAGTATTGGTATAAGTTGTTATATGAACATAGCTAAGTGATTTGGCTGGTTATGAATTGACAATTTGCTTAAATGGTTGTGATTTATGATGCATATCTTGGTATGGTTAAAGCACTTGGAATGGTTAAGTTTTGAGTAAGCAAATGGATGAATTATGCTTGTGATAATATGAGTTTTAGTCTTTGAAATTATCATGGTTGGAATTGGTATTGAATGCAGGGTTTGAATGGTTATATTTGAATTGTGATAGTGTGATGAATCCTGACATATAAAATGTGATTTTCATATAGTAATGGATCCCGAAAGAGCCGTAGCTGACGACGTAGAAAGTAATGTGCCTACTCCCGCACAAAGGACAACGCCCTCTGATTCGAGATCGGCTACGAGTGGTCAAGAGGCAGAAGCTAAACAAGCTTTCTTCTAGATGATGAGTGAGTGGTTCACTCAATTCATGAGGAATAACCCGACTATTTCGCAACCCTCGCCCCCGGTTAATCCTCCTCAGACATCTGATATACCTCTGACTACAAATTTGAATCTGTAAAATAAGCCTCCGGTTGACAAGATTCGTAAGTATGGGGCTGAAGAATTCTGAGCTACTAATGATGATGATGCTAAAAAGGCCGAGTTCTGGTTAGAGAATACGATCCGAGTATTTGATGAGATGCCTCTGACTCCAGAAGAATGCATAAAGTGTGTTGTATCTTTGCTTCGAGATGCAGCTTATCAATGGTGGAAAACCTTAATTTCTGTTGTTCAGAGAGAACGAGTCACATGGGACTTCTTTCAGATCGAGTTCCGGAAGAAATATATCAATGCGATATTCGTTGATCAGAAACGAAAGAAATTTCTGAAATTGAAACAAGGCCGTAAGACTGTTTCAGAATACAAACGAGAGTTTGTGAGACTGAGTCGGTATGCTCGAGAATGTGTATCTTCTGAAGCTATAATGTGCAAAAGATTCGAAGATGTCCTTAATGAAGATATTCATTTACTAGTCAGGATTTTGAAAATAAAAGAGTTTGTTGTACTCGTTGATCGAGCTTGCAAAGCTGAGTTACTTGGAAAAGATAAAAGAAAAGCTGAGTCTGAAGCTTGAGATATGAGAAAGAGATTTCAGAGTAAATCATTTCAGTCTACTCCAAAAAGATTCAGAGATGAACAAAGTCATTCCAGAGATAATGTGGGACATTTGAGTAGAAATCGAGCTAGATCGCAAATGAGCTCCAAAACTCCAGCAACTTTAGTAGCCAGTGTTGGTAATGTCCAGAATGAGAGACCTGAATGTAAACATTATGGAAAAAGACATCTGGGAAGCTATAGATTAAATGATAGAGCTTGTTTCAGATGTGGATCACTTGATCATTTTATTCGTGATTGCCATGAGTCTGTCGAGCCAGAGACTGTTCAGAATTTGAGATCTGATAATGCACTTGTGAGAAGTAGACCATCGAAGAATGTAAGGAATGTTAGTGGTAGACAGAGAACTACGAGAGACACTGTTGCAAGATTTGAAGCTAGAGCGCCTGCCAGAGCGTATGCTATCCGAGCTCGCGAAGAAGCTTCATCGCCTGATGTTATAATGGGTATTTTTACACTTTATGATACTTCTGTGATTGCTTTGATAGACCCTGATTCTACGCATTCATATATATGCATGAATTTAGTAGTCAGCAAGACTTCGGCTGTAGAGTCTACTGAGTTTACTATAAAAGTATCGAACCCCTTAGGTAAAAGTGTCCTGGTTTACAAAGTATGCAAGAACTGTCCGTTAATGTTTCGAGATATCTGTTTCCCTGCTGATCTGATGCTTTTTCCATTCGATGAGTTTGACATTATTCTGGGTATGGATTGGTTGTTTATGCATGATGCTGTTATGAACTGAAAAAGAAAAACTATTGATTTAAGATGTCCGAATAATGAGATTGTACGGGTTGAATCTAATGATTTGAATGGATTACCTGCTGTGATATCTGTGTTGAAAGCTCAAAGCTATGTGAAAAAGGGATATGAAGCATATTTTACTTATGTGATTGATTCAAAAATGTCAGAAAGAAAAATTGAGTATGTACCTATTGTCTGCGAGTTTTCTGATGTGTTCCCTGAAGAGTTACTGGGTTTGCCTCCGATACGAGAAGTAGAGTTTGGTATTGATTTGTTGCCTGCTACGACACCTATTTCGATAGCTCCATACAAAATGGCACCAACAGAGTTGAAAGAGTTAAAGTTACAGTTGCAAGAATTGACTGAGAGAGGGTTTGCTAGACTGAGTTTCTCGCCTTGGGGTGCTCCTGTTTTGTTTGTGAAAAAGAAAGATGGCACGATGAGGATGTGTATCGATTATCGTTAGTTGAATAAGGTGACAATAAAGAATAAATATCTGTTGCCCCGAATAGACGATTTATTTGATCAGTTAAAAGGAACTACTGTGTTTTCCAAGATTGGTCTGAGATCGGGATACTACCAGTTGAGAATTAAAGATTCAGACATTCCAAAAACTGCTTTTAGAACGAGGTATAGGCACTAAGAGTTTTTAGTTATGCCCTTTGGACTAACCAATGCTCCTGCTGTTTTTATGGATTTGATGAACAGAATTTCAAACTGTACCTAGATCGATTTGTTGTCGTATTCATTGATAACATTTTGATTTATTCGCGTGATGAAGCTAAACATGCTGAACATCTGAGAATTGTATTACAAACTCTGGGAGAAAAGAAATTGTATGCAAAATTCAGCAAATGTGAGTTTTGGTTGCACGAGGTTAGTTTTCTGGGGCATATCGTGTCAGCTTCTGGAATCCGAGTGGATCCAAGTAAGATTTCTGCTATTCTGAGTTGGAAACCTCAGAGAAATGTATCTGAAGTCTGCAGTTTTCTAGGTTTAGCTGGTTTTTACTGCACATTTGTAAAAGGTTTTTCAACAATAGCTATTATGTTGACTAGATTACTTCAGAAAGATGTTAGATTTGAATGGTCGAATAAATGCCAGAAAAGTTTCGATCAGTTGAAAACTCTGTTAACAGAAGCTGCAGTGTTAGTATAGCCAGAATCGGGTAAAGAATTTGTTATATACAGTGATGCTTCATTAAACGGTTTGGGATGTGTTCTGATGCAAGAAGGTAAAGTTGTAGCTTATGCCTCGAGACAATTGAAGCCTCATGAAAAGAACTATCCGATGCACGACCTTGAGCTAGCTGCGATTGTGTTTGCACTTAAAATTTGGCGCCATTATCTGTATGGTGAGAAATGTCACGTGTTCTCAGATTATAAAAGTTTGAAATACTTGATGACTCAGAAAGATTTGAACCTGCGTCAGAGACGATGGCTTGAGTTATTGAAAGATTACGAGCTTGTAATAGATTATCATCCGGGTAAGGCAAACATTGTTGCTGATGCATTGAGTAGAAAATCATTGTTTGCACTACATGCTTTGAATGCCCAGATAGATTTGTCTGATGATAGTTTTGTGTTAGCCAAGTTAAAAGCAAAACCGTTGTTCTTACAACAGATATGTGATGCTCAGAAATCTGATAATGAATTGCTAGCGAAACGAGCTCTATGTGAAGTGAATTACGAATCTGAATTTCAAATTGTTGATGATTGTTTGAGATTTCGAGGTCGCATTTGTGTTCCGAGAAATCCGGAGTTGATCCAGATGGTTTTGAGTGAAGCATATAACAGTCGTCTATCTATTCATTCGAGAAGTACTAAATTGTATCATGATTTGAAACGACACTACTGGTGGTCTAGTATGAAACGAGACATTTCTGACTTTGTTTCGAAATATTTAATTTGTCAGCAAGCAAAAGCTAAACATCAAGTTCCGTCTGGTTTGCTACAACCGATTCTGATTCCTGAGTGGAAATGGGATAGAGTGGCAATGGACTTTGTTTCTGGTTTGCCTCCGACTCCGAGAAAGAAAGATGCGATATGGGTCGTAGTTGACAGATTAACTAAATCTGCCCATTTTATTCTGGTAAGATCTGATTATCCACTCGACTGATTAGCTGAGCTTTATATTTCTGAGATTGTGAGATTGCACGGGGTGCCACTATCCATTGTGTCTGATAGAGATCCGAGATTCACATTACAATTTTGGAAGAAATTGCAAGAAGCTTTGGGCATGAAATTACACTTCAATACAGCTTTTCATCTGCAAATAGATGGTCTGTCTGAACGAATTATTCAGATTCTTGAAGACATGTTAAGATGTTGTATACTTGAGTTTAATGGTTCGTGGGAACAGTATTTGCCATTGATCGAATTTGCGTATAATAATATTTTTAGACGAGCATCAAAATGGCACCATATGAAGCTTTGTACGGACGTAAATGTCGTACACCTCTATATTGGACTGAACTCAGTGAAAATAAGCTACATGGGGTTGATTTGATAAAAGATTCAGAACAGAAAGTGAAACTGATCCGAGATTGTTTGAAAGCGGCATCTGATCACCAGAAGTCTTATGCAGACTTGAAACAAAAAGATATAGAATTTGAAATCGACGACAAAGCATTTCTGAAAGTGTCTTCGTGGAAGAAAGTACTTCGATTCGGACGTAAAGGGAAATTGAGTCCGAGATTCATCGGACCGTATGGGATCATTGAGCGAGTTGGGCCAGTTGCATATAAATTGAGGTTGCCCTCTAAGCTGCAAAAGATACATAATGTATTCCATGTTTCCATGCTCCGTAGATATCGATCCGATCCGTCACATGTTATTGCCCATCTGAAATTGAAATCCGATTTGATATGACATATGAAGAAGAACCAATCCGTATTTTAGCTCGTGAAGTAAAAGACTTAAGAAACAAGAAAATTTCATTAGTAAAAGTACTGTGGAATCGACATGGTATTGAAGAGGCTACATGGGAGCATGAAGATTCACTGAGACAACAACATCTGACTCTGTTTAACGGTAAGATTTTCAGGGACGAAAATCCCTAAGGAGGAGAATTGTAATAGTCCGGTTGATACCCTAGTCGGAACAATGGTTTCGGGGCCACAAGTCCGAGTCTGTATAATATTTTAATATTATTTTCTATGTCGTTGATGAGTGTTTAAGCATATGCTAAATTTCCATAAGCTAATTCGTCTGTCTGTGTGTTTAATTTGATAAAAGGATTGAATTACATTAAAAGTGAAATTTGCATGTTTTATGAAAGGGTGCTCAATTGTTATGTCTTTTTAAGAGTAAGGACTTATGTGGCAATTAAGCCATTACTATAGGAAGTGGACGGCAATAAATGTGGTTTTATAATTATATATTTATATATTATATGTTTTCATAAGTTTATAATATATGTTAAATTAGTAAATTATTTTATAAGTTATTATATTATATCAATAAAAAGAAAACAAAAGAATGTGGCTTTGTTTTATCATCATTTGGCCGAATGTTTAAAGAAAAAGAAAGAACAAAAGCTTAAGGGTTTCGATTGGTTTCAAGCTTCAATTCAAGGTTAGTTTTTGATCCGTTTTTTATAATTTCTACGTTTTTGTAATTGTTGCTTTCAGAGCTACAAAACCCATGTACTAATTTTATGGATTGATGATGTTTGTGTGATATGCCATTGATGATATGTTGAGTTTTATGAGGATTTATGGTGTTAAATGAAAGATTTGAGCTAGATGAACATGTTTTGCTCTTGAAGTTTTGATGAATTTAGTTAAATAGGGCTAAATTGTGAAAATAGCAAATTGAGGGAGTAAATTGCTAATTTGATGGAAAATATAGGCTTGTATGATATATATGTACATTTGGCTAAGCATGAGTGTGGGTTGATTTTGTAAATTTGATGTTCTGAGAAAAATGGACTAAATTGTTATATTGTGCAAATGTGAGGGTTAACTTGTAAATAGTCGTAAATATGGGTGTATGGATTGAATTGAATGAAATAGTGAATAAAAGGGTTAATTCAGAATATGTTCAGATCAAGAACCGAGGAAAATGGATTTAGATCACGGGAAAGCGAAAGTAACTGAGTAGCCATTTTCATTCCGATATATCGAATCCGAGGTAAGTCACTATGCAAATAAACGTATATGTATGCAATTGTATTTGTTCATATGGCTAATGATGATAATGAATGCTTATGAGAGGTTATGCATATGAATTCCGAGATAAGTTTGATATAGTGACTAAGTCCGAGAAGCCCCGTACGAACCTAGGAATAGATAGGATCGGCTAATCACGACATAGGTAACTGTTCTGTTTTATCATGTAAGACCACGTCTGGGACGATGGCGTTGATTTGAGATTTCGTGTAAGACCACGTCTGGGACATTGGAATTGATATGAGCTTTACGTGTAAGACCACGTCTAGGACGTTGGCATCGATATGAGCTTTACGTGTAAGACCACGTCTGGGACATTGGCATCGATATGAGCTTTACGTGTAAGACCATGTCTGGGACATTGGCATCGTATTGATTCGTGTAAGACCCTATCTGGGATAGTGGCATTGATATCTGAGTGCATGTAAGACCTCGTCTGGGATGTTGGCGTTGTACGACTATTCCGAGCTTTCTGATTATCCTACTAGGTTCCTATTGGTTCAACGGGCAGGTCTGTATTACGAATTGCAAATCCGAGCTATGAACAATTATGTGATTGTGAATTCGTTTTAGGTACGCTGATTATACACTAATGGTGTATACAAGGTAAGCATCTATGTGATCTTACTATGATGTTATGTATATGGAATTGATGATATGATATGTAAAGTTATGGCTAGATGAGCTTTGTGCTTATATGATCCTTGAATTGTGAAAGTGGCAAATGTGGTTATTAGCATATAAATCAAAGCATACATGTTATAGTTTGCTAAGTGTTTGATATGTGCCAATGTATCTATTTGCAAATATACTCTCCATGCCATGTTTTTTTGTATATTGACTTACTAAGCTTTTGGAAAGCTTACTCTGTGTGTGTTTTCTCTGTTTTATAGGTCGTCAAAGGTACTGAAGGCTCGGGACCGTCAAGGATCGTCATCACACTACTAAACTCATTTTGGTACTCTTTGAAAATGTATATTGCAAGATATGGCATGTATAGGCTAGTATTGGTATAAGTTGTTATATGAACATAGCCAAGTGATTTGGCTAGTTATGAGTTGACAATTTGCTTAAATGGTTGTGATTTATGATGCATATCTTGGTATGGTTAAAGCACTTGGAATGGTTAAGTTTTGAGTAAGCAAATGGATGAATTATGCTTGTGATAATATGAGTTTTAGTCTTTGAAATTATCATGGTTGGAATTGGTATTGAATGCATGGTTTGAATGGTTACATTTGGTATGTCTTTGGTGGTTATATGTGTATGAACTGTGATGGCAAATGTTGCTTGTATGTAAGACCCAAGAGGGTGGCATTTTGGCCTTGTAAATGGCCTATAATGTCACACGGTTGTGGCACACGGGTGTGCCTAGTGACAGTGGGCTAAGTATTAGCTAGCACAAGAGTACACGGCCTTGGCACACGGTTGTGCCTCTGCCCAGTGGCCGTGTGGTTTTTGACAAGATCGACCACGGTCAGGGCACACGGGCGTGCTTGGTAGTCGTAGGAGTATAGTCAGGATAGACCACGGGGAGGACACACGGGTGTGTCTAATAGCCATGGAAGGCACACGGCTTGCCCACACGGGCGTGTAAGCCCTGAAACTTAGAAAAGTTTTCATTTTTCTATGAAATTTGTATGTGTTTCGGTTTAGTCCCGACCCGATTTATAAGCATGTTTATGGTCTCGAGAACTCATTTAAGGGATGTTATGCTTGAGAATGATGAATGAATGTATGAATTTTTGTAAATGCTTTTCGATCTGTTCAGTAACGCTCCTAACCCTAATCCGGCGACAGACACGGGATAGGGGTGTTACATAAAGCATGGGTTTTTTAAAGCATAAAGCAACGATAAAAAAAACGTAGAATTTATCAAAAATCGAACAAAACTAACCTTGGATTAAGCCAAAATTGTTGCCGAAATATTGAAGAATATAAAAGCTTTCTTCCTTGGCTATATTCGGTCACTTTAAAAGATGATAATGGCTATGCTAATGTTTTGTTTTATTTAATTATATTAGATTTAACAAATTACCATTTTAACCTTTTATTAAACATATAAAATATATATAATAAGGCCATTCATGTAATTTAACTATCCACTATCTAAATATTTGCATATTTGCCTCATAAGACCTCCACATTTAAAGACAACAACAATTAAACACTTAACAATCTGCACACAGCATTTTACACTTTATGCGATTAAGTCCTTTCTCACAATTTGACACACAGTTGATAAACATTAAAAATAATTTTAAAATATTTTTCTGACCTCGGATTTGTGGTCTCGAAACCACTATTCTGACTAAGGTCTAAACCGGGTTATTACAATACCCATGCTTAGCCAAATTCTCTATAGGTCCCTAGCAACCCATATTTTTCATTTAATTCACAATTTAGTCCCTCATATTTTCTCGATTAAGTCCAAATTAATCAAATTCATCAAAAATTCAAAAACAAACTTTGTTAATCTATCACATATCTTTCATATTTCATCCTCAAACATCACAAAGCTTGCAAAATCATCAATGGCATATTTCACATTCATCATCAATTCACAAAATTGAAGCATGGGTTTTGAAGTATACGAAGCAACATTACAAAAACATAGAACTTATCAAAAACCAATAAAAAACACATACCCGCGTTATCCTTAGATCATGGCCGAATGCTGAACATGTAAAACCTAGCTTTTCCTTTCTTCACTTTCGGCACAAATAAGATGATAGTGGCTTGTTTTTGTGTTTTGTTTAATTTTATTAGCTTACTTAATTCATTTACTCGTTTAACCTTAAATAAACATATAAAACATATATAAATTCAAGGTTATTAATGTCCATCCCATGTTAATGGTTTAATTACAACATAAGACCACCAACTTTATAAAGACATGACACTTAGGTGCTTTTTAACTTATAGCATGCAAATTTTACATCTTTCACAATTAAGTCCTTATGTCAAATTAAGCATACAAACAGACAAATAAATTCACGAAATTTTGACACACGCTTAATCAAATATAGTAGATATAGAAAATAATATTAAATTATTTTTTGACTCAGATTTGTGGTCTCAAAACCACTATTCCAACTATGGTCTACACCAGACTATTACAATTCTCCCCCTTAGGGATTTTCATCCTCGAAAATCTTACCATTAAATAGGTTCGGATATTGTTGTCTCATAGAATCTTTAGGCTCCCATGTAGCCTCTTCAACTCCGTGTCGATGCCACAATACTTTAACTAACGAAATTTTCTTGTTTTGCAATTCTTTCACTTCACGGGCTAAAATACGGATCGATTCCTCTTCATAAGTCATATTAAATCGAATTTCAATCTCAGACGGAATAATCATATGTGACGGATCAGATCTGTATCGACGAAGCATTGACACATGAAACACATTATGAATCTTTTCTAGCTCAGGTGGCAATAACAATCTATATGCTACAGGTCCAACATGTTCAATGATCCCGTACGGCCCGATAAACCTCGGACTCAATTTCCATTTACGTCCAAATCAGAGTACTTTCTTCCATGGAGATACTTTCAAGAAAACTTTATCACCAATTTCAAATTCAATGTCTTTTCTTTTCAAATCTGCTTAGGATTTTTGACGATTAGATGCTGCTTTCACTTTCTGTTTTGTGTCCTTTATCAAATCGACCCCATGTATCTTACTTTCACTGAGCTCAGTCCAATACAAAGGTGTTCTACGCTTGCGTCCATACAAAGCTTCGTAAAATGCCATTTTGATGCTTTACTGAAAACTGTTATTATACGCAAATTCAATCAATGGCAAGTTCTGTTCCCACGTATCGTCAAACTCAAGGATGCAACATCTCAACATAACCTCAAGAATCTGAATAATTCGCTCGGATTGACCATATGTTTGCAGGTGAAAAGCTGTACTGAAATGCAATTTTGTGCCTAAAGCTTCTTGTAGTTTCTTCCAGAACCATGAAGTAAACCTCAGATCACTGTCAGACACAATAGACAACGGCACCCCGTGCAATCTCACAATATCATAAATGTAAAGCTCAGCTAACTTATCAAGTGAGTAATCAGATCGTACAGAAATAAAATGGGATGATTTTGTCAATCGATCAACTACGACACAAATTGCATCTTTCTTTCTTGGAGTCAATGGCAATCCAGAAACAAAGTCCATCGTCACTCTATCCCATTTCTACTCGGGAATCAGAATCGGTTGTAGCAAAGCAAATGGAACCTGATGTTCAGCTTTAACTTGCTGACAGACTAAACATTTCGACACAAAATCAGAGATATCTCTTTTCATTCCAGACCACCAATAATGTTGCTTCAAATCATGGTACATCTTTGTACTTCTCGGATGAACAGATAGGCAACTATTATGAGCTTCATTCAAAATTAACTGAATCAGCTCTGGATTCCTCGGAACATGGATTCAATCTCGAAATCTCAAGCAATCATTATCATCAACTAGAAATTTAGAATCAGAGTTCGAATCACACTGAGCTCATTTTGCTATCACTTCATTATCAACTTTCTAAGCATCACATATCTGTTGTAAAAACAACGGTTTTGCTTTCATTTCAGCCAAAACTGAACCATCATCAAACAAATTTAAATGAGTATTCATCGCTTGTAGTGCAAACAATGACTTTCAACTCAATGCATCAGCGACAACAGTTTCTTTACCCGGATGATAATCTATCACAAGCTCGTAATCTTTCAACAGCTCTAACCATCTTCTCTGACGCAGATTCAAGTCTTTCTGAGTCATCAAATACTTCAAACTTTTATAATCTGAAAACATGTGGCATTTTTCATTGAAAAGATAATGACGCCAAATCTTTAATGCAAAAACAATAGCAGCTAGTTCAAGATCGTGTGTCGGATAGTTCTTTTCATGTGGTTTCAATTGTCTCGAGGCATAAGCTATAACTTTGCCTTCCTGCATCAAAACACATCCCAAACCATTTAATGAAGCATCACTATAAATCACGATTTCTTTACCCGATTCTGGTTGTACCGAAATTGGAGCTTCAGTCAATAGAGTTTTCAACTGATCAAAGCTTTTCTGACATTTACCAGACCATTCAAATCTCACATCTTTCTGAAGCAATCTAGTCAACGGAGTAGCTATAATTGAGAATCCTTTTACAAACCGGTGATAATAACCAGTGAGTGCCGGAAAGCTACAGACTTCAAACACATTCTTCGGAAGTTTCCATTCCAGAATAGTAGAAATCTTACTCGGATCAACTTGTATTCCAGAGGCTGATACAATATGTCCCAGAAAACTAACTTATTGCAACCAAAATTCACATTTACTGAACTTTGCATACAATTGCTTATCTCGTAGAGTTTGTAAAACAATTCTCAGATGCTCAGAATGCTCAATCTGATCACGTGAATAAATCAATCAATGAATACAACAACAAATTGATCTATGTATAGTCTGAAAATTCTGTTCATCAAATCCATGAAAATAGTAAGAGCATTTGTTAGTCCGAAAGGCATAACTAAAAACTCATAGTGCCCGTACATCGTTTTGAAAGCATTTTGCAGAATATCTGAATCTTTTACTCGCAACTGGTAGTATCCCGATCTCAGATCTATCTTTGAAAACACAGTGGCACCTGATCAAACAAATCATCGATTCTGGGTAGTGGATATTTGTTCTTTATAGTCACTTTGTTCAACTGACGATAGTCAATGCACATTCTTATCGTGCCATCTTTCTTTTTCATAAACAGAACAGGAGCACCCTAAGGTGAGAAACTCGGTCTTGCAAATCCTCTATCTGTCAACTCTTGCAACTGTGACTTTAACTCATCCAACTCCGTTAGTGCCATTCTATACGAAGCTATCGGGATAGAAGTCGTTCCTGGCAATAGATCAATTCCAAATTCAACTTCACGTATCGGAGGTAATCCCGGTAATTCTTCAAGAAATACATTAGGGAAGTCACAAACAACTGGAACTGATTCAAATTTCTTTTTAGATACTTTTGAATCAATTACATAAGCAAAATAAGCTTCGTAACCCTTTTCACATAACTTTGAGCTTTTAACACAGATATCACAGCAGGTAACCCATTCAAATCATTAGACTGAATTCGAGCTGTTTCATGATTCTGACTTCTCAAATCAATAGTCTTTCTGATACGGGCCGGCTCGGGGTGAGTCGAGACGTATACGGGTTGCCCAATCGTCTACGAGGAGGAATCAAGCCTTTGGAAGATAATCAGAAAATATAAATGAGTTTGCGGAAGCTTAAATAAATAAAAAATAGGATTTGGTTCGGTTTTGATAAAATAAAATATAAAATAGATAAAAGGATAATTGGATGGAGATGGATAAACGAACTTAAACGAGAAGCGATTCAACACTAAAAAGTGTCACCCCGGGTTCTATAATGTTTAAGGTGGATGAATGGAATCGATGACGGAAATGGAAATACGATCTTAACTTTAAGAAAGATTCAACACTATATAACAGTGTCACCCTGTTTCTTATATCGTTAAGGTGGATAGATGAAGATAGGTTGATGAACACCACACCAAACGAAGTTTGGTGATAAGTTCAAACAAGTCGAAGACGCCACAAGCAAGCTTGATAAGTCTAGTGAAACTTGTACGAAAATGAAGAGGAGATAAACTCACTCAAATGAACAAAGTTCCTAAAATTTCATTCATAAAAATTGTCCGTATACAACTGAAAGAAATAGACTATTTATAGAAACTTAAAATGCCCACACAAGGACAAGCATTATCATCTCCACCATTGTTTAATCCTTGCCATGCCATGCCATTCACCTTATCATGTTTGGCCTATTTAAAAATCCCCTATAATATTCCATGGCCGTCCAAACACAATCAACACACTTGCAAATTTTAATCCCAAATTCCTTGGTTGTCCCGCATTGGTAGAAATCAAGTAAGCATGCACCAAGCCTCCATTTATGCTTCCCATTTTGTGCTGTCCAACTTAATGAAGACATGGGAATATTCATGTTGCCGTTTGATGCTCCACTCACAAAGCACACATGCACATTTTCTCAATTATTTATTCTATAGTTTCCATGTGCTTATTTGCCACCCATTATTTATTCATTCAATTCTAATTCTTAATTCCCCTTGTTTATTCACGCATAGGGAAGGATTTAATTACTGTGCCGTACAAGCTTGGTTTTTCATGCCACATGCCTTATTTAATTTCAAGCTTCCAACAAACTTCTAGGCCGTCCAACCATGTTTCCACTAGTTCCACCATATTTGCCATTTGTTTATTCAACCAATACCAAAAAAAAAACATGCTTGCCGTCCAACATTCAAATATCCTCCACTCATCCATTTAATTTCATCATGCTTATCCCATTCATCAATCTCTCATGCCGTCCACCATGGTTCCCCATTTGGCAACTATCCATGCATAAAATATTCCTTCATCATGGCATCATCCAACTTGCTTATTTTAATGCTTGCAATGCCATCCAATGCATTATGTATCAAAGACAATTAAAATTTATTTAATTTCTTTTAACACGTGCTTGTTTCCACCAAGGTGTTATTATTTTATGCTTCATTGTGTCGTCCAAGGTAAGTACCACGCTCCCAACCATTACCTTTATGTTTGTTTATTTAATTCAAGTCACAAAAGTCCAAGTCATCCCACCTTGTGCCACATGCTTCTTCCAAGTCCCATTGTTTATTCATCCAAGTTCAATTATTCTCCATTGCCTTGTAATACCATATGGCCATCCAACTCACAAGAAGACAAAGGAATTCCAATTTGTTTGATTGGCTAGGCATCGTGCATATCTCTCATGGCTTTATTATTTCTTTGGATATTCGATCAAGGCTATTTGTATGGAAATGTATCCATAGCTTGTTGTCCCACGGTCAATGTACCTACAAGGAAAAAAATATGAGAACCAATTTATTTCAAGTGTATGTTCAGCCGGAACAAATAAAACTTAGACACCCTAATTAACACATAAACTAAGCTAAACAAATTTAATAAAGTCTTGAACAAGACATATTAAATTTGGCTATGGCTAACACAAACATATTAAAACACGCAATATCTAGGACATATTAAACCAAATTATTTAATTAACTTAAACTAAATTAATTAAATTTCATTTCAGCAATTTAATTAACTTAAACTAAGTTAACTAATTTTATTCCCGCAATTAAATATTTAAAATGCGCTAAAGGTGAGCTAATAACGAGCTCTACAAATTTAAAAATCGTTGGTGTCCCGGGCGTGCTCGTATCATCCCCTCCCTCTTCAAGACGATTCTTCCTCGAATCGACCCGTTGGTTGTCCGAACAAAACTCCTTGTTTGTCTTTCCTCGATCAAACGGGAAGGATGATAATAGCAATACCTAAAAAGAAAATTCAAGAATTAGCAAGAAATGCTTTAAACATACTTGCAAACCGAATAAAAACAACACCAAACAAATAAATCGCATGCGGTCAGGCATAAACACTTTATCATACAAATGGATCAATGCCTTGTCAAAATTTTGGAACAAAAGCAGATAAGCTTCAAAGCATGCATACGATCTAATTGGATTCCACAAGTCGAAATAAACATGCGAATAACACATCAAATAATAGATATAATCGTCAAAAGCAAGTAATGAAGAAAATGCATATGGTACTTGAAATTGAGTATTCAAACCTTGCTTTGTATTCGCACATGAATAAAGATTATCAAACACAAAATTCTTTTTTTCTTATTTTAAAATAAATAGATCATAAAGAAGAAAATTGGAGTGGTTAAGCATATTATGATCAAATTGCTTTGCAAAAGGCAGTTCATCAAAATAATGCATGTCTTCATCCGAAGAGAGCAAAATTATATCAACCTTTTCAGAAGACTTACCTTTGGACGCAAAAAGACAAAGACCGTTCTTACCTTGCTTGTCTTTACAAGTTCAAACTCGAATATCGAATTTACCTTGCTTGATCAAGACGAACCTTCTCTCCTCGGGCATGTAATGTAGTCGATGCTTTATTCGCGAATAAACATTTTTCAAACAAAATGGGAATTCCATGTACACGAATTGCATGTACCAAAACAAAATTTGCTTAAGGAACGAATAAAAATTGAAAAAAAAGTTGACAAAATTTGTTACCTTATTCAGAAACCAAGTATCGAATCGATGGGAATTTCTCACACACAATTGTTGAGACTTGGTTTTTCCACAAAATATACCGGATGATACAAGACATATTCCCAGTTTAAAAACATGCGTTTGATTATCTAAATCAAAATGTAACAACAGTTGCATTAAATCAAACATGTTAAGACAAAAAGAATTTTCCATACACGACATCATATGTACAAAACTCTTTGTACCCGTCAAAACAAAATTGCACGAATTCAACGATTTTTCAAGAGTCAAAAATTGATTCACTAAATCACCGTATTTGAACAATTTATTTGCTTTTCGTGAAAACTTGTCATTTCAAAAAATCATTGGGTTTTGTCGAGAAGAACAAAAAATATCATCCATATGTAACGAGCAAAAATTGATCGGATGAAAATAGGAAAAGCTTTTAAAAACTAAGTCACCAAAGATTTCATTGACAAATGTCAAATCGAATTTCTGCGACTTGGTTATTAAAATTTCCTTACCTCGCTTACCTTCCGGCTCGTGGGGTTCAACTTCACCTTCAGCTTTACCTATTTCAATAAAAGAAATACGCCGCCCTTCCGGGAGGTATTGAAGTTGTAGGTTCTTGTGTGATACGTCGGGAACCTGAAATGAAGAAGCAGAAGAAGAACAAACTTCAAATGAGTTAGTTAAATCAACACTCACTTCTACTTGCTCATCTCGTTTTCTTGTTTCCCCTTCACACTCTTTTTCATTTTCTTCTCTCTCTTTTTCTTGTTCCTTTTCAATGATCTTCTCAATGGCCTTTTCAAGCTTTTTCAAAACTTGCTCATTTTCTCTCTTTCTTGCCTCTTTTCTTTCTTTTTCTTTTTCTTTGTTTCTATTACACGAAGTTACAAAAGATTCATAATAATAAGAATATCCAAAAGAAGAAAAATTATTTACAGATGAATCACGATAATTGCGTAGGGAAGAATACTCAGTGTAGGATTTCTTTGAATCATACATCGAATAACTTGTGCTTTCCTGTCTGTCGCCTTGAAGAGAATCAAGCTCGCAACTTTCTTCTCTCCGTCTCGAAGGCCGCATTGAGTAGTATTTCTGGCAATAATTTCTTCTAGAATAGTCCTTGGTCAGGTATTGCCATGCTGTTCTTAACTCCGTCCTTTGTGTTGAAGAAGTTCGCCCTCGATGATAGGAAGATGGGAGGTACCGTTTGCGCATTACTTCTTTCATTTCGGGCCACGTTAATATTGGATACTCTCCATTTCGTTTTCGACTCTTGGTGAATTCATCCCACCAAGTCATGGCATAATCGGTGAAACTATTTTCCGCCAGTCTTACTTTCTTGCTTTCCAAATAGTCGTGGTACCCAAAAACCATTTCTACTCGCTTTTCCCATTCAAGGTATGCATCCGGATCGGCTCTACCTTGAAACGGTGGAATGTTTGACTTGTTATTCTTCTTGACGTCATTAAAACATCCTTGATCTCTAAAGCTTCGGTTTCTTTGGTCACGACGCCTTTCGCTTTGGTTGTATGATGGATCGAACCAATCGCCATCTACAGTACTTCTTCTTCCGAAATCTAGAGACATGCTATCGTTGCTAGAAAAAAAAAATGTTAGTGCTCAAAATAAAACAAAAATTAAATACCTTACCACAAAAAAAAAAAAAACTTCACAAGTCACTCACAAAGAAAAAAAAATCGCTCACACTCGTATTTTAACTTATATAAGACTTTTTTTTTGAATCACTCTTGTCTTTTACCGCTCAATCTCATCTCACAAACTCGTACTTGTTTCAAAAAGACTTATTGCAGCTTGAGGGTCGGCTTCAAAATTTGGTACTAGGAAAAATGATGTTAAGGGGTGGAGGTCGACTGAAAAAAAAATTTCGGTATAGTGGTGTTGGGGTGAAGAAGGGTGGCTTGAAGATTGGGAAAGAAGTAATGAAACACAACTTGCAAACTTTAAAAAAAAAAATTTCCACACACTTTTTTTTTTAAAACTCTTTTTTTTTACTACTCTCTTTTTTTTTTGTATTCGTATATTTTTTATACGATTTTTTTTTATTTGAACTTTTTATTTGAATTTTCTTTTTTTAAACTTAAGGACTAACTTCCGGCTATCGTCGTCGTCGTGCCCCTCATTTTGTAGCTCTGATACCAGATGATACGGGCCGGCTCGGGGTGAGTCGAGACGTATACGGGTTGCCCAATCATCTACGAGGAGGAATCAAGCCTTTGGAAGATAATCGGAAAATATAAATGAGTTTCCGGAAGCTTAAATAAATAAAAAATAGGATTTTGTTCGGTTTTGATAAAATAAAATATAAAATAGATAAAAGGATAATTGGATGGAGATGGATAAACGAACTTAAACGAGAAGCGATTCAACACTAAAAAGTGTCACCCCGGGTTCTATAATGTTTAAGGTGGATGAATGGAATCGATGACGGAAATAGAAATACGATCTTAACTTTAAGAAAGATTCAACACTATATAACAGTGTCACCCCATTTCTTATATCGTTAAGGTGGATAGATGAAGATAGGTTGATGAACGCCACACCAAACAAAGTTTGGTGATAAGTTCAAACAAGTCGAAGACGCCACAAGCAAGCTTGATAAGTCTAGCGAAACTTGTACGAAAACGAAGAGGAGATAAACTCACTCAAATGAACAAAGTTCCTAAAATTTCTTTCATAAAAATTGTCCGTATACAACTGAAAGAAATAGACTATTTATAGAAACTTAAAATGCCCACACAAGGACAAGCATTGTCATCTCCACCATTGTTTAATCCTTGCCATGCCATGCCATTCACCTTATTGTAACACCCCAAACCCGGTCAACACACTAGGACCGAATCTGGCATGTTACGGAGTAAAATCATTTTTAAATCACAAGTTTGTCGAATAATTTTCTTAGAAAACCCTTTTATGGTTTAAAAGTCTAGAAATCCATGTTCAAGGTGACATTGAAATCGTGTGATGGTTTCTTTAAAACTCATGCTTGAAAATCTACTTGTTGTTACAAGTTTTTAGAAAACATACGATACTTGTTAAAAACCGAGTGCGATGCATATAATCGAGTTAAAAACCGTTTGCTTTTGAAGTTGTACGAAAACTAAAGTTTAAAAAACATTAAAGTTACCTTTGTTATCATCTTATAAGTTGCGTTACCCGATGGTAACGTTTGAAAAACCCGAAGAGATATAGTTTTAAAAACATTGCTTTTTTCCAGTTAATTTAACAAGTCACTATATCCAACATGTGTATGATATAATCAAAATAAAAGCAAATTATAAAACCCAAAATAATAAAACTTAGCGGCCTTATTACAAACCCAAAACCAAATTAAGAGAAAATTTATAAAATCGAAATAGCAGTTTAAAGACCAAAACCAAACTAAGATGCATGGCCACCTCGAGTCCTCCCCGGCTCCATATCCGCGATCTATGCCTCATCTGCAAAATATGAGGGAAGGGGTGAGTCACCGAGACTCAGTGTATAAATCCCCAACCCAATAGTTCAAGCACTTACACAGATCATCAGTAAAACATGCAAATCATGCAACCCATAACCTAACCATCCGATCTCCTTTTTCTACCCCGTGTGGTCAAAACCACTGGTGGTCAAAACCAATAGTGACCGAAGTCACAAATATATCGGTGTGGTCAAAACCACTGGTGACTGTAGTCACAAATCAAATGATGGGGCCAACCCATCTTGTGGTCAAAACCACTGATGACAATCCCGTAATATCTCATGTGGGGCCAACCCACTGTGGTACCAAACCACTGGGACGAGTCACAATATCCATGTGTGGTCAAAACCACTGGTGACCGTAGTCACAAATATCATAAGTGTGGTCAAAACCATTGGTGGTCAAAACCACTGGGACTTAGTCACAATAATAATAGTGTGGTCAAAACCACTGGTGACCGTAGTCACAAATCAAGTGATGGGGCCAACCCATCTTGTGGTCAAAACCACTGGTGACAGTCCAAATAAATCATCCCCCTCCTCTCATCAATCCCATCATCATGTCCATAACATACGTGTCATAATATCATGTATCATGCAATAACGCATAGCATAGCAAATAACAATAACATGATGATGTATATCAAAAATCACATAACAAGGGACTTACCCGGAATCCAAGCTCATGCCCACAAGGCATCATCACTGAGTTCAATGGCTATAACAGTAACATAATAAGCATATTATACTAATAAAGTGTGTAAGCGTTTACACACCTAACTATTCGCAGATCTAGCGAAATCCCGAACTACTTGAAGCTAACAAGATCCCGAAACGTGGCTTTTCCTCCTTCCTACAATCGGCCACTACTTGTTAGTAACCAAAAACCCATTCGGCTAAGCTAGCAATCCCGAGGGATATGTCGCACAAAGGTAATACTCACCTTAATGCCAATTTGGTCTCCTACCAAATCCCGAAACTTTGTGATACATCCCCCCTTGCAATCGGCCAAACACTAGCACACACAAGGGTTAGCCTTCGGCTTTTGATCAAATAAGAAATAGATCTTGAGATGTTAAAACCCTTACCTTGATGACTGCTTTGGACTTTAAACACCACAGATCGGCACCCCCTATTGATGTTAAGGGTTTCGGATACCACATGGGACAAGAATAAGTTAAGATCTCGATTACCACGATTGAAGAAATATTAAATGAAAGACAGAAGAGGTTCGGCATTACTCAAATCGGTTAAGAAGAAAAGAAGAGATCCCTTACCAGAAGATTCGGCTATGTCCCCAAAAGCAAACTTGATTTCGGCACTTAAGATGATGAAGAGAAATCGCAAGAGGAGAGAGATTTATTAGCCAAGTATTCGGCCAAGGTACTTGATGAAACCGAAAGAGAAACAACAAGCTTTCGGCCTTTGAAATGAAATAGAAAAGATGGGAAAGATGGAATCAAGATTCGGCTTGAGTGGTGGTTTGATTCGGGAAAGATGGTGAAGAGAAGAGAAGTGGAAGGAGATAGATTCGGCAATAGGCTAACCAAAGAGAACCGAAAAGAAAAGGGAAAGAATGGCTACCAAGTTCGGCTCTTCAAATAAAATGCACAAAAGATTCGGCCAAATACAAGAGCTGCCGAAAAAAGAAGAAAGCAAAAAGGGCAATTGGTGGTTCGGCTTTGACACAAAACGAAAAGAGAAGACCCTCTCCTCACTAGCCGAAATACCCCCTTAACCCACCATAGACATTCGGCCACCACCTAAAGGCTCCCCAAACCGACTACACTTCCTCCCCCCTAGAGTTCAAATTCGGCCAACCTCTCCAAAGCTCTCCCATCCACTCATTCAAATAAATTTGAATGAGTCCACCACCAAAATTTTCTCCCTTCCATCCATTTCAATTTGGTTGACTCAATCCTCATCTATCCATGAGAGTCCCACCTGAGCACACCTCTGCTTGCCTGTGGCGTGAAAAATAATAAGCAGCAAAGGGGATCTTCGCAGCTCGAACACAAGCTCTCTTTCCCTGCATGTGGCGTCATCACCCAAGCACCTTAGTGGCACCTCCTTTGCCACTTAACCAAGGAAATTCTTGTGTCTTAAGCACCCAATAAATTCTTTTAACCCCTAATTCCCCTAGCTCCTTTCCCTCAAGTGCTAAAACAAAATTTTTGGCCATGCCTCAGGCCTAACCCGAGGTCATGCCTAGACCCCAAAACATACCAAACGAACACCGTAGACATATCATCACATGCAAACACATACAAAATGCAGAGACCCGGATTTAAGGATATTACAGTTCTACCTCCTTAAAATAATTTCGGCCTCGAAATTACCTGATCAGAAGAGTTGAGGGTATTGCTGCCGCATCACATCTTCTGGTTCCCACGTGGCCTCTTCCATACCATGGTTCCGCCATAATACTTTCACCAAAGGAACTGACTTCCGCCGCAGAACCTTAACATCCCGATCCAAGATCTGTACCGGTTCCTCCTCGAAAGACAAATCAGGGCTCACCTCTATCTCCTCAACTGATACAACATGTGACGGATTTGATCGATAGCGCCTAAGCATTGAAACATGAAAGACGTCATGAATCTGACTTAACTCTGCTGGCAACTCAAGCTGATAAGCTACTGGTCCCACACGCTTCACCACCGTATACGGCCCGATAAACCTAGGGCTTAGCTTGCCCTTCCGACCAAATCTCAACACCTTCTTCCAGGGCGATACCTTCAGAAAGACCTTATCACCCACTGCATACTCTATATCCCAGCGCTTAAGATCAGCGTACGATTTCTGCCTGTCCGACGCTTCCTTAAGACGAGCCCGAATTACTTTAACCTTATCCTCTGTTTCTGTCACCAACTCTGGTCCCAACATCTGTCGTTCACCCAATTCTGTCCAACACGTCGGAGTACGACATTTCCGTCCATATAGTGCCTCATATGGTGCCATCTGAATACTCGCTTGATAACTATTGTTATAAGCGAACTCTGCCAAAGGTAGGTACTCCTCCCAACTACCGCTGAAATCTAGAATGCAGCCCCTTAACATATCTTTCAGAATCTGGATTACCCTCTCAGACTGTCCATCAGTCTGCGGATGAAAAGTCATGCTAAAATCCAACCTTGTACCCAAAGCCTGATGCATAGCTTTCCAGAACCTCGATGTGAACCTGGGATCCCTATCCGAGATAATTGACACAGGCACTCCATGCAACCGTACTATCTCTGCCACATACAACTTGGCTAACTTCTGAAGCAAACATCAGCTACTACGTTAGCCTTACCCGGATGGTACTCAATCGAGCAGTCGTAGTCCTTCAACAACTCAATCCACCTTCGCTGCCTCAAATTTAAATTTTTCTGAGTCAGGAGGTACTTCAGACTCTTATGATCCGTATAGACTATCGACTTTTCTCCATACAAGTAATTCCTCCAAATCTTCAAGGCGAACACCACTGCAGCTAACTCCAAGTCATGTGTCGGATAGTTACCCTCATGAGGCCTCAACTGCCGAGATGCATATGCTACCACTTTTCCATCTTGCATCAGTACACACCCTAAGCCAGTATGTAATGCATCACAATAAACCGTGAATCCCTTTCCTGCCTCAGGCTGAATCAAGACTGGAGCTTCAGTCAGAATCTTCTTCAACTTGTCAAAACTCTCTTGCTGTTTCTCAGTCCACACAAACGGCACCCCTTTTCTCAACAGCTTAGTCAATGGCGCTGCGATTAAAGAAAACCCCTCTACGAACCTTCTGTAGTATCCTGCCAAACCCAGAAAACTTCGAATCTCTGCTACCGACTTAGGTGGTTTCCAACCCAATACTACCTCGATCTTCCGAGGATCCACCCTAATCCCCTCAGCTGATACTACATGACCCAAGAAAGTCACCTCCTTAAGCCAGAACTCACACTTACTAAACTTGGTGAATAACTACTTCTCCCTCAAAATCTGCAGAACCACCCGGAGATGCGCGTCATGTTCCTCCTCAGATTTTGAGTACACCAAAATGTCGTCTATAAACACAACGACAAATCGATCCAAGTACGGTTGAAACACCCGATTCATCATGTCCATGAATGCTGCCGGTGCATTGGTCAACCCGAATGGCATTACCAGAAACTCGTAGTGTCCATACCGAGTACGAAATGCCGTCTTATGAGTATCAACCTCCTTCACTTTGAGCTAATGATACCCCAACCTAAGATCGATCTTAGAGAAAACCGATGCACCCTTAAGTTGATCAAACAAGTCGTCAATCCTGGGCAACGGATACTTGTTCTTTATCGTCAACTTATTCAACTGGCAGTAGTCTATACACATCCGCATTGTACCGTCTTTCTTCTTAACAAAGAGCACAGGTGCTCCCCAAGGTGACACACTTGGTCGGATGAAACCTCTGTCTAGCAACTCCTGAATCTGAGCCTTTAACTCCACTAACTCTTTCAGCGCCATCCTATATGGAGTAATAGATACTGGCGCGGTTCTGGGTAACAAGTCTATACCGAACTCAACCTCGCGGTCAGGAGGTAGACCCCGGAGTTCCTCAAGAAATACATCAGCAAATTCCCTCACAGTTCGAACATTCTCCACAGCTGCATCCCTAGCTTCCAAGGCACAAACATGCACCATAAATGCTTCACAACCCTTCCTAACCATTTTCTCCGTCTTCAACGCAAAGACCACATTGGATAGGTAATCCCTCCTATTACCTATCATCACCACCTCTTCACCTTCCATAGTCTTCAACACCATGCGCTTAGCTGCGCAATCCAAACTAGCCTGATACTTTACTAGCCAATCCATCCCAAGAATCAGATCGAACTCCCCAAACGACAGTTCTATCAAGTCGGCCAAGAACAGGACCCTTGAAGTTCTAGGGGTACATCCTTATACAGTTTACTTACTTCTACAGAGTGACCTAGAGGGCTTATCACTGTCATCTTCCTAGAAGTACTCTCAGAGTCTAAGTTCATGGTTTCCACTATGCTACTAGCAACATACGAGTGTGTCGAACCAACATCAATTAAAGCATTATAAGGTACTCCAAAAATTAAGAACGTACAGGTTATGACGTCCGGTGCGTCGCCCTCCTCTCGACGCCTCGCAGCGTAGACCAACCCAGGCTGTCTCGCCTCCGTACCACCTGCACCTCTGCCCGGTGCTCCACAGCCTCTACCAAAGCCATTATTTCCCCTAACTGAACCACGACCCCTCTGTGGCTGCTGATTATCCCTCCTAAACTGTGCACGATTCCGATCCTCAGACTGCAGCCTAGCTGATCTCTGTGGACAATCTCTAACTCGATGCCCCATCGACCCACACTCAAAGCATCCCCTATTACCAGTCCAACACTCTCCCGTGTGAGACTTTTCACAATGAGCACACCGTGGCGGCCACTGAGTATTAGCAGCAGGCCTAGCAGCTTGATTCGACCCACTATATCTAACCCTTTTCTGCTGATTCCCAGAAAACCCAGATGATCCAGAACTCCTTTTATTCCAACCCCTATCCTGATTCCGCCTTACAGACTGTTTTACCCCTTCAGCAACCTTAGCTTTCTCCACTAGAACGGCAAACTCTCGTTCCTGCTGTGGGGCAATTATCATCCGCAGCTCGTCTCTCAGCCCATCCTCAAATCTGACACATCTCTCATGCTCTGTACCCACAATACCCCGAGCATACCGACTCAACCGAAGGAATTTCGCCTCATATTCTGCTACAGTCCTATTACCTTGGACCAAGTTCAAGAACGCCCTGCGCTGCGCATCAACATAGCTAGCCCCTATGTATTTCCTCTGATAGGCTGTCCTAAAGAATTCCCAAGTGAGGTCATCCGCCATTGCTCCGTCCCTAACCGTGAGCCACCACTGAAATGACTCATCTCGTAGCAGAGATACTATGCCCTTCAGCTTTTCCTCAGCTGAAAAATCCAGGTCATCCATGATGCGTTCCGTTGCCTCCAACCAATATTCTGCCGTACTAGGTGCCACACCGGATACACCTCTAAATACCTCTGCACCATTAGCCTTGAGTCGCTTGGTTACAGATTTTCGAGCTCCTGTTCCAATGCCTGCACTCGCAACCCTTTCTAACACCCGCAGCACCGCCTGTGACACTGCGTCATTACCCCCGTCTGATCCTGATGTTCCTCGCCCACAGCTGGCGGCAGTGGTACCTCGTTTTCCGATCCATGACCAGACCCTGCCGATTCTGAGACCGTCATCCTACCCCTACCTCGTCCACGAGTGTTACGCCCACGCCTACGTGCACTCATGTCTACTGATATATTCGAGCTGATTGAAAGTTTTATGTATTAGACTTTTATTCCACTGTCTGTTAAAGCACAGTCTTATGAAAAGTTTAATAAGGGGTTGTTTCGCGGGTACATCCATCCTATAATTCCAGTCTCTAGAGTAGTTCCTACTACTATTCAATCATGCCACAACCATCTCAATCATATAATCATATAGTTTGGGGTGCTTACCTGGGGGGATTGGTGCCGGAGACTCGGTGCCATGCTTTCATCCCTATAACTTTCCCATAAAAAGCCTTTCATAATCCTTTTTAAAACATTTTTGGGCCTCGGGCCCATAGCCGAGCTGTTGAACTTGACTCTGATACCACAATTGTAACACCCCAAACCCAGTCAACACACCACGACTGAATCTGGCATGTTACGGAGTAAAATCATTTTTAAATCACAAGTTTGTCGAATAATTTTCTTAGAAAACCCTTTTATGGTTTAAAAGTCTAGAAATCCCTATTTAAGGTGACATTGAAATCGTGTGATGGTTTCTTTAAAACTCATGCTTGAAAATCTACTTATTGTTACAAGTTTTTAGAAAACATACGATACTTGTTAAAAACCAAGTGCGATGCATATAATCGAGTTAAAAACCGTTTGCTTTTGAAGTTGTACGAAAACTAAAGTTTAAAAAACATTCAAGTTACCTTTGTTATCATCTTATAAGTTGCGTTACCCGATGGTAATGTTTGAAAAACCCGAAGAGATATAGTTTTGAAAACATTACTTTTTACTGGTTAATTTAACAAGTCACTATATCCAACATGTGTATGATATAATCAAAATAAAAGCAAATTATAAAACCCAAAATAATAAAACTTAGTGGCCTTATTACAAACCCAAAACCAAATTAAGAGAAAAATTATAAAATTGAAATAGCAGTTTAAAGACCAAAACCAAACTAAGATGCATGGCCACCTCGAGACCTCCCCTGCTCCATATCCGCGATCTATGCCTCATCTGCAAAATATGAGGGAAGGGGTGAGTCACCGAGACTCAGTGTATAAATCCCTAACCCGATAGTTCAAGCACTTACACAGATCATCAGTAAAACATGCAAATCATGCAACCCATAACCTAACCATCCGATCTCCTTTTTCTACCCCGTGTGGTCAAAACCACTAGTGGTCAAAACCATTGCTGACCGAAGTCACAAATATATCGGTGTGGTCAAAACCACTGGTGACCGTAGTCACAAATCAAATGATGGGGCCAACCCATCTTGTGGTCAAAACCACTGATGACAATCTCGTAATATCTCATGTGGGGCCAACCCACTGTGGTACCAAACCACTGGGACGAGTCACAATATCCATTGTGGTCAAAACCACTGGTGACCGTAGTCACAAATATCATAAGTGTGGTCAAAACCACTGGTGGTCAAAACCACTGGGACTTAGTCACAATAATAATAGTGTGGTCAAAACCACTGGTGACCGTAGTCACAAATCAAGTGATGGGGCCAACCTATCTTGTGGTCAAAACCACTGGTGACAGTCCAAATAAATCATCCCCCTCCTCTCATCAATCCCATCATCATGTCCATAACATACGTGTCATAATATCATGTATCATGCAATAACGTATAGCATAGCAAATAACAATAACATGATGATGTATATCAAAAATCACATAACAAGGGACTTACCCGGAACCCAAGCTCATGCCCACAAGGCATCATCACTGAGTTTAATGGCTATAATAGTAACATAATAAGCATATTATACTAATAAAGTGTGCAAGCGTTTACACACCTGACTATTCACAGATCTAGCGAAATCCCGAACTACCCGAAACTAACAAGATCCCGAAACGTGGCTTTTCCTCCTTCCTACAACCGGCCACTACTTGTTAGTAACCAAAAACCCATTCGGCTAAGCTAGCAATCCCGAGGGATATGTCGCACAAAGGTAATACTCACCTTAATGCCAATTTGGTCTCCTACCAAATCCCGAAACTTTGTGATAAATCCCCCATTGCAATCGGCCAAACACTAGCACACACAAGGGTTAGCCTTCGGCTTTTGATCAAATAAGAAATAGATCTTGAGATGTTAAAACCCTTACCTTGATGACTGCTTTGGACTTTAAACACCACAGATCGGCACCCCCTATTGATGTTAAGGGTTTCAGCTACCATATGGGACAAGAATAAGTTAAGATCTCGATTACCACGATTGAAGAAATATCAAAAGAAAGACAGAAGAGGTTCGGTATTACTCAAATCGGTCAAGAAGAAAAGAAGAGATCCCTTACCAGAAGATTCGGCTATGTCCCCAAAAGCAAACTTGATTTCGGCACTTAAGATGATGAAGATAAATCGCAAGAAGAGAGAGATTTATTAGCCAAGTTTTCGGCCAAGGTACTTGATGAAACCGAAAGAGAAACAACAAGCTTTCGGCCTTTGAAATGAAATAGAAAAGATGGGAAAGATGGAATCAAGATTCGGCTTGAGTGGTGGTTTGATTCGGGAAAGATGGTGAAGAGAAGAGATGTGGAAGGAGATAGATTCGGCAATAGGCTAACCAAAGAGAACCGAAAAGAAAAGGGAAAGAATGGCTACCAGGTTCGGCTCTTCAAAGAAAATGCACAAAAGATTCGGCCAAATACAAGAGCTGCCGAAAAAAGAAGAAAGCAAAAAGGGTAATTGGTGGTTCGGCTTTGACACAAAACGAAAAGAGAAGACCCTCTCCTCACTAGCCGAAATACCCCCTTAACCCACCATAGACATTCGGCCACCACCTAAAGGCTCCCCAAACCGACTACACTTCCTCCCCCCTAGAGTTCAAATTCGGCCAACCTCTCCAAAGCTCTCCCATCCACTCATTCAAATAAATTTGAATGAGTCCACCACCAAAATTTTCTCCCTTCCATCCATTTTAATTTGGTTGACTCAATCCTCATCTATCCATGAGAGTCCCACCTGAGCACACCTCTGCTTGCCTGTGGCGTGAAAACTAATAAGTAGCAAAGGGGATCTTCGTAGCTCGAACACAAGCTCTCTTTCTCTGCATGTGGCGTCATCACCCAAGCACCTTAGTGGCGCCTCCTTTGCCACTTAACCATGGAAATTCTTGTGTCTTAAGCCTCCAATAAATTCTTTTAACCCCTAATTCCCCTAGCTCCTTTCCCTCAAGTGCTAAAACAAAATTTTTGGCCATGCCTCAGGCCTAACCAGAGGTCATGCCTAGACCCCAAAACATACCAAACGAACACCGTAGACATATCATCACATGAAAACACATACAAAATGTAGAGACCCCGATTTAAGGATATTACACTTATCATGTTTGGCCTATTTAAAAATCCCCTATAATATTCCATGGTCGTCTAAACACAATCGACACACTTGCAAATTTTAATCCCAAATTCCTTGGTTGTCCCACATTGGTAGAAATAAAGTAAGCATGCACCAAGCCTCCATTTATGCTTCCCATTTTGTGCCGTCCAACTTAATGAAGACATGGGAATATTCATGTTGCCGTTTGATGCTCCACTCACAAAGCACACATGCACATTTTCTCAATTATTTATTCTATAGTTTCCATGTGCTTATTTGCCACCCATTATTTATTCATTCAATTCTAATTCTTAATTCCCCTTGTTTGTTCACGCATAGGGAAGGATTTAATTACTGTGCCGTCCAAGCATGGTTTTTCTTGCCACATGCTTATTTAATTTCAAGCTTCCAACAAACTTCTAGGCCGTCCAACCATGTTTCCACTAGTTCCACCATATTTGCCATTTGTTTATTCAACCAATACCAAAAAAAAAACATGCTTGCCGTCCAAATTTCAAATATCCTCCAGTCATCCATTTAATTTCATCATGCTTATCCCATTCATCAATCTCTCATGCCGTCCACCATGGTTTCCCATTTGGCAATTATCCATGCATAAAATATTCCTTCATCATGGCATCATCCAACATGCTTATTTTAATGCTTGCAATGCCGTCCAATGCATTATGTATCAAAGACAATTAAAATTTACTTAATTTCTTTTAACACATGCTTGTTTCCACCAAGGTGTTATTATTTTATGCTTCATTGTGTCGTCCAAGGTAAGTACCACGCTCCCAACCATTACCTTTATGTTTGTTTATTTAATTCAAGTCACAAAAGTCCAAGTCATCCCACCTTGTGCCGCATGCTTCTTCCAAGTCCCATTGTTTATTCATCCAAGTTCAATTATTCTCCATTGCCTTGTAATACCATATGGCCGTCCAACTCACAAGAAGACAAATGAATTCCAATTTGTTTGCTTGGCTAGGCATCGTGCATATCTCTCATGGCTTTATTATTTCTTTGGATATTCGATCAAGGCTGTTTGTATGGAAATGTATCCATAGCTTGTTGTCCCACGGTCAATGTACCTACAAGGAAAAAAAATATGAGAACCAATTTATTTCAAGTGTATGTTCAGCCGGAACAAATAAAACTTAGACACCCTAATTAACACATAAACTAAGCTAAACAAATTTAATAAAGTCTTGAACAAGACATATTAAATTTGGTTATGGCTAACACAAACATATTAAAACACGTAGTATCTAGGACATATTAAACCAAATTATTTAATTAACTTAAACTAAATTAATTAAATTTCATTTCAGCAATTTAATTAACTTAAACTAAGTTAACTAATTTTATTCCCGCAATTAAATATTTAAAATGCGCTAAAGGTGAGCTAATAACGAGCTCCACAAATTTAAAAATCGTTGGTGTCCCGGGCGTGCTCGTATCTCTTTCTTTTGCAATTCACAACAGCATCGTGCAATGTCAACCAGTCCATACCCAAAATTATATCGAACACATCAAAGGGTAATAGCATCAGATCAGCAGTAAAACAAATATCTCGAAACATCAATGGACAGTTCTTATATACTTTGTCAACCAGGACACTTTTACCTAAGGGGTTCGATACTTTAATAACAAACTCAGTAGACTTTACAGGCAAAGTCGTACTGGATACTAAGTTCATGCATATGTATGAATGTGTAGAACCTGGGTCTATTAATGCAACACAGAAGTTTCATAAATAGTGAATGTACCCGTTATAACATCTGGAGGCGAAGCTTCTTCACGGGCTCGAATGGCATATGCTCTGGTAGGTACTCTAGCTTCAGATCTCGCAACTGAGTCTTTCGTAGCTCTCTGACTACCACTGACATTCCTCGTACTCTGAGAAGGTCTACCTCTAGCTGAAACATTTTCTGACCTCACTTTCTGAACAATCTCTTGTTCAACAAACTCTGGGCAGTCTCGGATAAAGTGATCTAGTGATCCGCATCTGAAACAAGCTCGATCATTCAATCTACATATACCTGGATGTCTTTTACCACAGTGCCTACATTCAGGCCATTCGGATCGGACATTTCCCACACTAGCTATCGCTGTAGCTGGAGCTTTAGAATTCAATTGTGATCTAGCTCGATCTCTCGGATTCGAATGTCCCATATTAGTTCTGGAATGGCTATGCTCATCTCTGAATTTCTTTGAAGTAGACTGAAATGATTTGCTCGAAATTACTTTCTCGCATCTCTTACTTCAGACTCAGCTTTTCTTTTGTCTTTCTCGAGTGCCTCAGCTTTGCACGCTCGACCAACAAGCACAACAAACTCTTTAATTTCCAAATCCCAACATGCAAATGGATATCTTCATTAAGGCCATCTTCAAATCTTTTGCACATTATTGCCTCGGATGATACACATTCCCGAGCATACTGACTTAATCTCATAAAATCTCTCTGATACTCAGTGATGGACATACGAACCTGCTTCAACTCTAGAAATTCTTTTCATTTCTGATCAATAAATCTTTGACTGGTAAATTTCTTTCGGAACTCAAACTGAAAGAAATCCCATGTGACCCATTCTTTCGGAACAACAGAAATCAAGGTCTTCCACCATTGATATATTACGCCTCGTAACAAAGAAACAACACACTTTATGCATTCTTCACGAGTCAGTGACATCTCATCAAATACTAGGATAGTGTTCTCTAGCCAAAACTCAGCTTTCTCGACATCATCATCACTAGTGGCCCTGAATTCTTCAACCCCGTACTTGAGAATCTTATCAACAGGAGGTTTGTTCAACAGATTCATACTCATAATCGGAGGCACAACTAAGGTTTGAGGGGGATTAGACGGGGGCGGAGGTTGTGAAATAGCTGGATTATTTCTCACATACTGAGTGAACCACTCGTTCATCATTTGGAAAAAAGCTTGTTTAGCTTCTCCCTCTTAACTGCTAGTAGCCGTTCTCGAATCAAATGGCGCAGTCCTTTGAGCAGGATCAGGCGCGTTACTTTCTACATCATCAGCTATGGCTCTTTCGGGATCCATTACTATACGATAAACACATTTTAAACGTCAGGATTCATCACACTATCACATTTCATATATATATGGCATGTATAGCTAGACTCTCACACGCTACGTTAGTTCGAGAATCGACTAAACTGTAGCTCTGATACCAATCAAATGTTACACCCCTAACTCGTAACCATCACTGGTTTAGGGTCAAGAGGCATTACCGTACAATCAGGATCTTTTACAAGCATTACATAACATAATGTGACAAATCACATCAAAGTGTCCCTTAAATAGGTCTACAAGACCTTAACCATGCTTTAGAAAGGGGTCGGGACTAAATCGAATACATACAAAAATTATTGAAAATTTAAAATTTTTTCTAAGTTACAGAGGTCACAAGCCCGTGTGGGCACGCCGTGTGCCTCACACGGCTTCAAACACATTCGTGTGTCTGAGCCGGGTCAAAACAAGGCATACATAATGACTTGTCCACACGGCCGTGGACACGCCCGTGTGCCTCACCCCTGGACACGCTCGTATGCCTCACCTATTGTCGCTACTAACTTGCACCACACGGCCAGTCACACACCCATGTGTCCAGCCCGTGGTCGCTACTGACTCGATCGACACGGCCAGTCACACGCCCCGTGTGTCTTGCCCGTGGTCGAGTCTGACTTGTTTTGAAATAAAACCACGAGGGACACGGTCAAGCCACACGCTCGTGTGCTTAATCGTGTGGGCAATTATAGGCCAGTTTCAAGGCCAAAATGCCACCCACACTTTTGGTCATTTCTACAAGCACATACAAGCACATTTCTAAACACAATTGGCAACCAAAAACACACCAAATGATCATCATATCATCCCATTCAATCTCATTTCTAAGCATACCAACTTATATGCCAAATAGCTCAACTAAATCAAAAATAATCCAAGCATGATTCATCCACAACTTACCACTTCATCATAACCATCATTCATCAAACACATATACTCAATTTGCATCAATAAGCTTACCATTACCTTGACTATTTTATAACCATGGAATCATACCAAAACCAAACATCTAATAGCATGACTCTTGATTCATTACACAACCATTTAACTAGCCATATCACATGGCTATACACATATTTCAAACATAACTCAAGGTAACTAGCCTATACATGCCATACTTTAGTATATACATTTCCACAAGGGTACCAAAATAAGATTGAGTAGTGTGATGACGATCCTTGACGATTCCCCGAGTCTTCAGTAGCTTTGACGATCTATAAAATAGAGCAAACACACACAAAGTAAGCTTTTAAAAGCTTAGTAAGCCATATACAAATAAACTTAGCATAAAATGCACATAGCCACCTTGATACAATGACATTAATGTTTCTCATTTGCAAATTCATCACATAGCCTTTGGCTCATGTGTTTAGCCATTACTTACCCACATTTCATAGCTCAAAGTACCACTTTACTCATAGCTCATTCAAGCATGTATAATATATTATATCATCAAATCTATACACATATTCATTTTAGTAAGCTCATATAAACACTTACCTTTCATAAACATACATAGTGTACCTTTTAAACGTACCTGAATCGTTTATACAATTCACATAGACATTCATTTCTCAGACTTGCACATTGAACCGTTTGGAATCAAATAGGAAGCTCAAAATATTCAGAATGGTTGTACAATGCCAACATCCCAGACGTGGTCTTACATGTAACTAGATATCGATGCCACTGTTCCAGACAGAGTCTTACACGAATCAATATGATGCCATTGTCCCAGACATGGTCTTACACGTAAATCTCATATCGATGCCAACGTCCCAGACGTGGTTTTACACTAAATCTCAAATCAATGCCAACGTCCCAGTCGTGGTCTTACATGATATCACATATCGAAAACCTATCTCATGACATATGTAGTCCTATTTGTTCCTAGGTTCATATGGGACTTTTTCGGATGTTGACACCAAGGCGATACTATTTCAGATTTCATGCACTCATCATCTCGTACACATTCATCATTATGATTTTTCATATGAACATACATATATCAATGTAATACATTTATTTGTATATTGACTTACCTCGGATTCAGTTAACGTGCGGGCTCGACTATTCGATCACTTTCAACTTTCTGCAATCTAAATTTGTTTTCTTCGGTTCTTGATCTATACATAGTCAAATTTAATCCATTTATTCATCAAATTATTCAATTAAAATCCAAAAACACATATTTAGGGCAATTTACAAATTAGCCCTCACATTTTCACTTTTTCACATTTTAGTCTCTATTTCACAAAATCACAAAATACACAAAATCTCAATGCACCCATGCTTAGCTGAATTCTCTATAGGTCCCTAGCAACCAATATTTTTCATTTATTTCATAATTTCGTCCCTCAAATATTATTTTTTTAATTAAGTCCAAATTACTCATATTCATCAAAAATTCAAAGAGAAACTATGTTAATCTATCACATATCTTTCATATTTCATCCTCAAACATCACAAAGCTTGCAAAATCATCAATGGCATATTTCACATTCATCATCAATTCACAAAATTGAAGCCTAGGTTTTGAAGTATACGAAGCAACGATTACAAAAACGTAAAAATTATCAAAAACCAATAAAAAACACATGCCCAATTTATGCTTACATCATGGCCGGATGTTGAACATGTAAAACCTAGCTTTTCCTTTCTTCACTTTCGGCACAAATAAGATGATAGTGGCTTGTTTTTGTGTTTTGTTTAATTTTATTAGCTTAATTAATTCATTTACTTATTTAACCTTAAATAAACATATAAAACATATATAAATCCAAGGTTATTAATGTCCGTCAACCTTGTTAATGGTTTAATTACAGCATAAGGCCACCAACTTTATAAAGACATGACACTTAGGTGCTTTTTAACTTATAGCATGCAAATTTTACATCTTTCACAGTTAAGTCTTTATGTCAAATTAAGCACACAAACGGACAAATAAATTCACGAAATTTTCACACATCAGCCTCCTTAACTCAAAGCTGATGGTACCCATTGCGAAGATCTATCTTGGAGAAAATTGAAGCTCCTAGTAGCTAATAAAAAAGATCATCAATTCTTGTTAGGGGGTACTTGTTCTTGACAGTCAGTTTATTAAGTTACTGATAATCAATGCACATGCGCCTGGACCCATCCTTCTTCTTCACGAACAACACTGGTGCTCCCCACGGACACACACTTGGTTGAATGAATCCTTGGTCTAGAAGCTCTTGAATTTGAGCCTTTAACTCCGCCAGCTCCTTCAGTGCCATCCTATATGGGGCGATGGACACTGGAGTTGTTCCAGGTAAGAGCTCAATACCAAATTTGACTTCGCGGTTCGGAGGTAACCCAAGGAGCTCATCAGGAAATACATCCAAAAAATCCTTAACAGTTCTAATATCTTCGACAGAAGGACCTTCAGAATCAGAACTACTCACGTAGGCTAAAAACGCCTCACTACCCTTGCGAATCAATTTCTCGGCCCTTAATGCTGAGATCACATTAGACAAACAATTCCTTCACTCCCCAATCACAGCCACCTCCTCATCCTCAGTAGTCTTCAACACCATACGCTTAGCAGCACGAGTCCAAACTAGCTCGGTGTTTCACCAGCCAATCCATACCCAAAATAAGGTCAAATTCACCAAACGGCAGTTCCATCAACTCCGCTGGAAAATTACTCCTTGGACCTCAAGGGGCACATCACTAAATAACTTATTTACCCTAATCGACTGTCCCAGTGGACTTATCACAGTCATCTCACTAACAGTATTTTCGAACCGAATACCCAAAGTTCCTAACACAGTGCATCAACGTACGCATGTGTAGACACAATATCAATTAATGGAGTGTAAGGTACATTGTAAATTAGGAATGTACCGGTTATGACGTCAGGGGCGTCACCATCCTCTTGGGGACGAGTAGCATATACTAGAGCTCGTTGCCTCGTTACAGTGTTACCAGTACCTCTGCCTAGGGCTCCACGACCTTGCTCAATACCATTTCCACCTCTGGCCTGCCCACGGCCTCTCGGTGGCTGCTGACCACCTCTCACTAAATGAACATGACCCAGTCCTGCAGCTTGCATCTGAACCGGCCTCTGAGGACAATCCTTAACCCGATAATCCATAGACCCATATATAAAGCACGCGCCAATCCTCTTCCAGAACTCACCCTGGTGAGCTCTCCCACAATCAGTGTAAGGTTGCGGTCTATTAATAGCAATAGGAACTCTAGTCTGAACCGGCCCTTCAAACTTGGACTTCTTAATAGGCCTCTTGGAAGAACTTGGGGGCCTAAAATCCCTCTTATCTCCGCCCTTATCCTTCTCACGGTTCTAGCACTCCGAGCGCTTCACTTCCTCAACAATCTTTACTTTTTCTACAAGAGCAGGAAAATCTCGCTCCCTCTGTGGAGCTATCAATAACCTTAGCTCATCCCGAAGGCCATCTTCAAATCGAACACAGCGTTCATACCCAGTTGCTACTAGCCCTCGAGCATACTGGCTCAACCGCAAGATTTTTGCCTCATATTCTGCCACTGTCTTACCTCCCTAGGGCAGGCTCAGAAATTCCTGTCGTCGGGCGTCCACATAACTTGCGCCCACGTACTTTCCTTGAAATGCTTCCTTAAAGAAATCCCACGTCACACGATCCGCCTGCGTACCCTCTCTCATGGTGAGCCACCATTGGTAAGTCTCGTCTCACAGTAAGGACACTGCCCCTTTTAATTTTTGCTTCGTAGTACAGTCAAGGTCGTCCATTATTCGTTCAGTCGCCTCTAACTAGTACTCCGCCACATTTGGGGCTACTCCAGAAATACCCCTAAAATTTCTACCCCATTAGACCGGAATTGCTCTAAAATTGACCTTCGGCCCACTGTTCCAGTACTAGCTCCAGCAACCCTTTCTAGAACGCGAAGCATTGCTTGGGATAGAGCATTATCCCCAGCTGCTAAATCATGAGACGTCATCTCTGTTATTGGTGAGGCTGGTGCCTCCCTAGTAGGCATATGGCCTGATGCCGACGATCCAGCCCGAGCACTTTCTCGGCTTCTACCGTGGCCCCGTGTACCTCTTTCTTGAGTACGTCTTGTGCTCATTTCAATATGCGCTCTATCTGATTAGAAAGTCTTATGTATCAGCTTGTAATTTCAGTAATTATTAATAATGTATTATGCAAAAATAGTCATTAGGGGTTTGTTTTCGCAGATCAAGGTCTCACTACAGTTTAGAGCCTAGCTCTGATACCACTAAATGTAACATCCCAAACCTGACCTAGACATTACGGCCAAAATTGGCGTGTCACATCGAAGTGTTTTTCGAAATCAAAGTCTAATGGGAGAAATCGTTTGAGTAAAAATCCATTTAGTTCGTATTTGTTAACAGTTGGTAATTTATAAAAACCACCACTTAGTAAAACAGTTCACATGTTTGTTACTATAGGTTTAAATTCGCAGAAGCTACTCCATTTACAATTATCTTAAAGTTGAAAAAAATGTGTTTTCCTTAGAAAACAATTATTAGTTGTGAAAAATTATTTGTATCCATTTAACAATTCACAGTAAGAAATTAAAAACCCAATGAAAAGAAATTAAAAATTACCACCTTATTACAAAAATACCAACCCAATAAAAAATATTTAAATGATTACGTTTTAACAAACATCCTTGATCGTGTGGCCCCCTCCGACTCCCTCGCAGCTCCAAATCACCTAAGACTGGGATTACCTGTACAGTTAAAAGAAAAGGGTGAGTTACAAGAACTCAGTGTGTAATCCCCTATCACTCAATCAGTAATACATGCAGTAACAGTCTGAGCCTGAGCCCTATTCAGTAACAGTGTAGTGTGGGCCTTAGCCCAATACATAACAATGTGGGCCTAAGCCCGATACAGTATCAGTATGGTGCAAGTATGCAAACCCACCCCAATCCAACCAGCACACCACCCTACCAACCCAACACACCATGTGGGGACAAAGTCGACCCACCCAGCCCTCACACCAATATTGCAGCATAGCTTCCAGTAATAATAACGGGGTAGAGCTGCCGGTACAATATATGTGGCAAAGCCACCAGTAACAGTATTTGTGGCAGAGCCACCAGTATCAGTATGTGTGGCAGAGCCACCAGTAGCAGTATGTGTGGCAGAGCCACCAGTAGCAGTACCTCCTCCATAACAAAATCCTAACCCCATGCAGTATGCCATGTCATCAATATTTTGTGTATGCAACATGTCTTACTCAGTACTGTCATACAATACATATTTTCAATTGTCAATCTATCTCTAGGGGTAAAATAGTCATTTCCATGTATTAGGGGTAAAACGGTAATTTTGCCCTTTAGGGGTATTTTGGTCATTTTACTCATTAGAGGTATTTCAGTCATTTTACTCATTAGGGGTCTCGATATAGTTAACGACCTTTCTGGAGGCCTACATTCACCTCGAGCAACACTGATAATCCATTTGGTCGAAACAGTGTAAATGGGCTCAAAGCTCAATATTCGGCCCAAATGGGCCTACACGCTCGTGTAGCCTATTTGGCGCAAATTCAATCACGGCTATGTGATCTACATAGCCCAATCCAATTTCTGCCACTTTTCGTAAATTTTATCCTGTGGGGCCCACGAGCCCATTGGGCCCACACGACCTATTTCAGCCCATCGAGGCCTAGAACAGCCCTTGTATACGAGAACACTCGTAGTGGCCTCTTCAGTCTACCGCCCTTGGTTGTGGGCTCAGTTTTTCCACATGAGCGATACTGTGCTTACACACACTCTTTCAGCTTTACGACAGCAATGATTTACGGTGTACAGATACACACCTGTTTGTGGAATCACGCGAGAAATCTCCAAGTACCAACCTTGCTTAATGCCTGACTTTAATCTCTTAAGACCACCGATCAGGATTGATCACACGCCTATGCCGAATATCTGTATCAAAACAGATCTTATTAACCAAAATAGTGATCAAATATGTAGCCTTAATCTACAAATGCTAACTTACCAACCACAGGGATATTCGGCCTAATCTAAGAGTATGGTAGTGAACTTACCCTTAACGAGAGACAGAGTTTGATGACTTGAATAATCTTTGCCCTACTTCGCTCCTCAAGATCTCATACCCCGACACACCCCACCGATTTGTTAAAACTCCAACAAGACCGAACCACACCCCTAGCGCATCAAAACAATCCAGCAAACACCCAGTAGCAGACAAGAACCCGAAAGGGAAGAAGAAGGGATGGTCGGCTCAGAGAAGACCAAAAGAAGAATAGAATATTAGGGAAGAAGGAGACTATATTTGACTAAAAGGGAAAATGAAGGAGAACTAAGAGGAGAAGAATAGTTTCGGTAAAGGGAAATTATGGGAATGAGAAGAGAAAAGGAGAGGGAAGAAACCCGAAAGGTACAGAGAGGCACTAAATGATTTTATGTTACCAAGAATCAATAGCCATTCGGCCAGAAGGAAACACAAAAGAAGTAAAGTGCTCAAAAGAGAGAAAACCGAAACCAAAACTACTCTCAAAAGCCACATTTGCCGAAATTCTGAGTAGTAACAATCCTAATTCGGTACTACATATCTCACACACTTCAAATTCCTAACTTTTCTCCACAAACCTTTCCCCATATCACTCCCCATATTACTCCTTGAATCCCCCCTCATATCACTCCACAACTCCTTCATCAGAATTTCACTGTAACACAACCACTGGCCGATCCATGCTGCAAAATAAAATACACCATAGCTCATCCCAAGACTTGAACCTTAGACCCATTGCCACACTTGTAAAGCCACAACCACTGTACCAACAGGCTCTTTGTGTGTTATATTTTGAACACAAATATTCTTAAAGCCTACATACTAAAGCCAAGGTTCATTTAAGAGAAAAACCAAAAATTTTGCAAAAGCCAGGGCTTGAACCCAGGACTTCTCAGACACTTCCAAACACTCTTAAATCACTTAACCATCAAAGCAAACAAGCAATTGTCAGAACATCGAAAATTAAATACCCTATATTTTTGGGGCGTTACATAAATTAATATTCATTTTCATGAACAAATGAGATGCTTAAAATAATATGTAACTCATGTAGTCAAAACATAAAAAGAAGACCATCTCAAATATATAAACCATATATCAAGTTAATTTAATATGTAATGGTGTACCTTTTTTTGTAACATCCCAAAAATTAGAGGTTAATAGAATCAGGTTTGTGAATCGAGAGAGGGCGAGCATACCTTAATTTTTGAGATTATCTATGCATTTTTAGGAAAGAAGAAGAGGTATTGGTTTTTTGGATAAGTGTTAGTGAAACGTTCCTTGAAACCCAAGTTCAAATCCCTTTTCTCTCACCATTTTTATTATTTTGCAAATTTTGCCTTAAACCCTAGTATGTGACATGCCTTATTTTTAAAATAAATATTGCAAAATTATTTCAAGAATGAGGAAAAATCCTAATGGTTAAAAGAAATATGAGAAATCATGGAAATTAAATAAGGTCCCAAGTTCGAATCATTTCCCTTGCGAAATAATTAAATTTTGCAAAATCCCTTATTTTTTTAATGTATGTGCCTCCATACCCTTGACCTCTAAGTATAAGTACAACTTTTTATTTTATTTTTCAGCCTTTAATTCAATTTTTTCCTACCCTAGCCATTCACCCTCTTCCTCTCCTCTTTTCTCTTCAATTTTCTTTCTTTCTCCCATTGTTGTCGTCGCCTACACCTTCCATTTTACCATTTCTTTCTTCTTCATTTTGCATCATATCCTTTAGTCTATTTCTTCCATTTATCCTCATCTAAATCATCCCAAGTTTGAAATCTTGAACCCCAAGATCAATCCCGAACATTGCCAAGAAAGTACCATTGTTGTTTCTCTCAACTAACTTGGGTAAGATCTCTTTTCTCTTCAATTTCTTGATTAATCTTGTCAATTAAAAACCAAAATTTCTAGAACTGGAATTTGGGAGATTTTAAATTGTTTCAAAGTTATTTTTCTAGATTTTAATGGGATCTCAAACCATTTTAAAATTTAGCATTGATTTTGGCCACAATGGGTGGTGGTGCGTGCGCCTATGCGTAAGAAAAGGGGTTATTTTGTTTATTTGGTCTTGCCCATATTTTTCCAGAATAAAATTATGTTATTTAACCCTCCTAATCAGCCTTTACTCATATGTTAATTAGGGAGAGATGTTCTTGATTAATTAGTCAATCGGATCCCACAAATCGTGAAACGTAAGTGCAATTAAGGATAACTAGTTTGTTATTTCGACATAGTTGTTGGGTAAAGGTTATGAATTGATTAAATGAAGGAACTTAATAATTAATTAGCTATTTATTTTCATGTATATTATTGAATTAGGTTCTGACTCAAATGCCCCCAAATCATTTTAAAGGCGAAGAATGATTGTACGCACAGTTTGCATCGATACAGTGTAAGGAATCTAGCTAGTTTGGATTAATAAAATAGTTATAATTTCAACGATTGGTTTAAACTCATAAGTAGGTGTCTGGGGGCTGGCTTAAAGGTAAATTGATTGAATTTATACTGAATTTTAGTTTATGTTTGTTAAAGGAATTGTGAAGGAAAAGTGGAAGATTCGCTAGTGTGCTGCGAGGAAGCGAAAAATAAGGTGTGGGTCCTAAACTCATAAAATTGTTTGAAAATTTTAAATATCATAATATATTTGATAAATTAGCTTGGTGATTGGATTGTCTTAATAGTCAAATTATTGATTTTGTGAGTGGTCAGACAAGGTATGTTTCGAGCCTTAAAAGATTGACATGTTGCAAAATTGCTAGTTTGATAGTATGAATGTTTGATTAGGTTTGTAATTGCATATTTGAGTTACAGGATATGAGAATGTTTGACTGAATGATATAATGTGTTGAGATATTAAGCTTATGTATGATTTAAACGCATGAGGTATTTGTTATATTGTGTACTGAAAAGGGTGCTATTTTTGCATAATGAAAATCCGTAAAGTATGTGAAATTGAACGATATTGATTGATACCAACACAATGGTAATTTGAAAGATTGGAACACTGTTTCCATTTACTGAAAGTATGTGATTATTGAGGACATGCTGAGCATTTCAAATGAATTGAAAAGTATTTAGATATGATTATGTATGAGATTGTGTGACATACTGTATATACAATGGGTTGGGATTTTGTGGGTGATGGATGAGTTCCGTGGAGTACCAGTGGCATATTTAGTCTGCATTATTCGTAGTCAGTGGACTGCACCTAGAGTACCAAGGGGAATGGTGATTTATCGCATTTTTACTGGCAGAATCTTTTCCATATTGTTATAGTTGGTTTTAAACATAATGGGCTTAAGCCCATAATGTTTTGGAGCTCAGATTATAGGTTTTGGGGAACTTGTGGTGTATACTGGATGGTATGGGTAGGAACCTTTTTGCAGTGCATCTTGCTCACGACATATTCGAATGTTATTGATTTATGATATGTTTTGTATTGTGTTATATTGAATGGTATCGAAATTAATGATTGTTACTCGAATGAATGATGTCCCATGCTTATACATCGTTTGACATCAACTTGATAATGGCTATGTAATGATATGAAATTCCTATGATGATTCTATTTTCTTTTGTTAAAGTTAATCCATTTCACTATATTCGATATTTATGCCTATTTAAATAATTGTCTGACTCACATTGAGCTTTTCATAAGGTGTGTAACGCCCCTAACCCGTGCCTGTCGTCGGATTAGGGTTACGAGGTGTTACTCCACTAACCACCAAATTCATTCAGTCACATGAATCATAACACGAAAGAACTGAAATTACGATTAACAAGTCCTCACAATAATAATAATAATATCATTATACACAATAACGTAAGTAATTTTGATCGAACTACAGAACACTATTCATTAGGTCATTTTTAAGATTTTGGCCGAATAAATACATGTTTATAAGATCATAGTTAAATACAACAAAATCAACTATACCTCTTGTTAAAATATGTGAATTTAAACTCTTTTCATATTTCACACAAGAAAAACATAGTCGAATATGCTCAACCCTAATACATGACCTATACAACCTTTCAAACCAAACCTACATGCTATGAAACAAATTTACTATCAAAATCATATCATAACCAAATATATTTAAGTCATAGCATTTTATATAAAAAAAATCAATGAACTCAACTTAGAAATTAAACCATTTAACAAATCACCAATCATAAATACATTCTATAACATACCTTCCTGTTTGTTTAATAACATGGCCGAATATATATATATATATAGTAATTATATAGTATCTTGATCACTTATATATCATACCAAACAAAATATGAAATAGTCTTCCATGATACATATAATATAATCTAACGTGCACATTTAATAGCACCAAACTCAAGCATGATTAAACCACATTCATGTATAAAAGTATAGCCATTTTCGCATGGCGTTTATACATTATAAACAATACAAAACTCAAAAGGGTTAATTGAGCCTATACATGCCATAATTATCATAGCTTACTACATCAAAAGAGTACCGAAAGTAGATGATAGTATGATGTGCTTCCAAGTTGATTCCCAAGCACAAGCCGAGCTCCCAAAAGTAATCTACAATTTTAAGAAAGCAACCAAGAACAAAGTAAGCTTCCACAGCTTAGTAAGATTTAAGCAAATCATACCCATACATATAAACTTAGTCGAGATTTTCAAAAGAAAATCTAATTCATTGACAACAACCAAACTGAATAACCAAACTTTCAAAAGTTGAATTCGTACCGAGTATACAACTCACATTTAAAGATTCTATCAATTATAGATTAATAGACATAATACTTACCTCTAGTTTACTTACCATTCCAAACTTAGCCATTCATGCATAATCATATGATAATATACTCCAACATTTCAGTATACGTAATTGCATTAGTAATAGAAGCCTTTTTATTCAAACCTCCTACCTGCACACCTGTTAATTTGGTTTGGTAACGTATCACACACACAGTGCCGTTACTTAACATTTCCACACACTTAGTGCCAATTTCACTGTAATGTATCGCACACACAGTGCCGTTACTTAACATTTCCGTACACTTAGTGCCAATTTCACCTTAACGTATCGCACACACAGTGCCGTTACTTAACATTTCCGCACACTTAGTGCCATTGAACCGATTTCGCACACTTAGTGCCCGGTTACAATCTCGTACACATAGTACCTTTCACAGACCTATAATCCATTTTAATGTGCACACACATATACATATTAAAAATCTCATCCTTAGCAATCATGAATACGCACATATATGCAAGCATAACATTATTATCTCATACTCAATATAACTCTCATATTCGGCTATAATACTATCATTTACTAACTTTACCTTGAACATATTCATATTATCATTTAGTACCTCATACATTACTTGCATCAAAGACATTTAAATATACAATTCATACACTCCACATTGACCTCCAAGCAACCTCACCTTACATTAACTTTTATCATTTTCAATGACATATTCGGCAACTTTAAAATTCAATAAGCTTACCACTCTTTCACATAGACTTATTATAAATAAAAATTTTATTAAACTCAATTGCTTAAAATCTTACCTCGGGTATCAACGAATTCAACTTCCCGGCTAGTCGTTCAATTTGGTTTTTCCCCAATCCAATCCTATCTCCTTTTGTTCTTGATCTAAATATATCAAATTTGAATTCATTCAAATAAATATTCATTCAATTTGATCCAAAAACATATAGTTACACTATTTATAGTTTTACCCCTAGCATTTGTAATTTTTACAAATTAGTCCCAATTACAAAACTCACAAAGTATTCAAAATTTGAATTCAATCCCTAATGGCCGAATGTTATTCATCCCTATATAAATCCATACAAACCAATTATTTTGCATTTTAGACCCTCCACTATTTATTTTTATAATTTAAGCCATAATACCCCATTTCATTTAAAATTTCCTACTCAAAACATGTTGATTTCAACCATATATATAATATTCTTCCATCAAGCATAACAAATCAAGAACATTCATCAATGGCCGAATTTATAGCATGCTTCAAACTCAAAAATTTCAACATGGGTTCAACAATGCTCAAGACAATGAACTCAAAAATGTAAAAATTTTCAAAAATCAAGTTCAAATGCTAACCGTAATGTGACATGCGAAGGCCGAACAATGAAAGCTTAAGTTCCTCTTCTCCTTTCTAATTTTCGGCAATGAAGAACCAAAGATAGAAGATGAACATCCACTAGTTGTTTTATGTTTTCTTTATTATATTCATATTATAAAATATTACTATAATATCACTTACTCAAATTAAATTAATATGTGAAACAATCATCATGCCGTCCACTCAATAGGTTTTAGGGTAATTTTACATGCAAGTCCACTCATGCAAGAAACAATTCAATTAAATCATCCACTTAATTAAAGGCTACTTTTACTACTTTAACAATCTAGTCCTTTTTCTTAAATTAAACATATAGACAACCAAATTATCTCACAACATTTTAACACATGCTCAAACATATATCGTGAATATTAAATAAAATATAAAATTATTTTTCTAACTCAGATTCGTGGTCCCGAAACCACCTTTTCGATTAGGGTCATAATTGGGCTGTTACATGGTGACCCCCAAATAGTGTTTAACTTTTCAGGTAAACCATGAAATTAGGAACAGACTCGGTATTCGAAGAATCACCTTGGACCTCAGACTATTCTTGTAACACCCCTAACTCGGCCTAGACGTTATGGTCATATCTGGCAATGTCACACGATAGTGTTTTTGAAACCTCATTGTTAAGATGAAAACATTCCATGTTATTATCTTTAGTAAACCTTTGTTAGAACTTAGGAAGTCGTCTTTATTAATTTAAAACATTTGTTTTGAAACATCCCTCGATGCAGAAACTTTAATAGAACAGTCTAGGTGATCATGCATTTAGAATTTACTTTAAGTTTCTGAAAATCGAATCTCCTACAACCAGCAGGTATAAATCCATAAAGTAAAATAAATAAATAAAAACCCAAATTTAAAACCAAAGTCCCAGAGGGTCCTTAAATTACAACCAAAATAATCAATAATAATCAAATCATAAATCGTAAATTGAAAACCATGAAGTCCAAAAATTACTGTGGTCACCGCTAAGTCCTCTGTCGCACCGATCCGTCTAAGTCTGGGGATTACCCATGCACATTAAACAAAAAGGGTGAGTTTACGTAAACTCAGTGTGTAATCCCGCAGAAACAAACAAACAATCAGTATTCACAATGCACAATTGAATAGTCTTGGGCCTAAGCCCTTTTCAGTATCAGTGACCGTTTGGGCCTTAGCCCATCTTAGTACAGCGTCAAAATGCAGTAGGGGCTTAGCCCATCACAGTAGCAGTAGCAGTAATAGTTATGAAGTAGCAAAATCCTACCCAACCAGCCTCTACACACCATCTCCATCCAACCCTACACTCCATGTGGGGATATAATCAACCCATCCACCCATACACTTCAAGTAGTACCGAATGTGGCACAATACAGTAGTATGCAACTGAGCTACCAGTCAAGTAGGCTTAAAGCATTTCAGTACACTTCCTCCGAATAACAACCCCCAACCCAATGCAAAGCAACACACAATGGATGACATGCTATAATGCAATTTCAATACATATATTCAGTTTAGATATTAACATGCCTAGTACAGATATTATTCAGTCAATTTCACACATTTAGGGGTCTAACTATTGCTTATCGACCCTACAATAGGTTCACAGTCGACTTGGGCGACCCGTGCAACCTTGAAAACATTTCGGCAAAAATGGGCCCACATGCCCATGTGATCTGCCCGTGTGGGCCCACTCGGCCGAAATTGGCCTTGGCCGTGTGATCCATTTTTTAAGTAACCCATGCAAGCTCAATACTCATATATGTTTTCACTATTTACTTATGTGTTCATTCAAAGTTGTCTACTTGAGTTATTATCACTAAATTACTTATATCGTGAGCTACAGAATTCCAAATTACGATCCTCTTGATGTTTTTGAAACTAGACTCATACACCTTTCTACAATGAAATTTTTAGAATTTATATTTTATCAAATAAGTATTGTAAAATCTTTAAAGTTATCCCTATTCTACTATTTGATAGCTTCATCCTTTCCTTACTAAAAATTATTTATCTCTTAGTACGGATTTTAGATGATGTTTCTATTTGTTTCACTTGAAAATAGACTCATTAAGGATTTAAAAATATAAATTTAAGCCCCTAATTTATTTCTTACAATTTTTGATGATTTTCCTAACTCAGAACAGGAGAACCTGAAATCATTCTAACCTTGTTTCACAAATGTTATTATATCTCATGATTTACAATTCCATTGCTTACACTGTTTCTTACATGAAAAACTAGACTCAATAAAATTAATTTCATATTTTATTCAACCTCTAACTCAATTCCCTATATTTTTGATGATTTTTCAAATTTAGACTACTGCTGCTGTCCAAAACTATTTTAGCGCAAAATATTGATTTCCAAGTTTATAACACCCTTATTTCCTTTCTCTACAATTTTTTGCATCATTTTCTCTTATTTCATGACAGTAAGCAATTTCGGCTTTTCGTCGAATCTCGTTTTCTGTGTTTCGGGTACACACCTGGTATCGTTTTTGATGCGTAAGCACTCCTAAGCCTCAAGAACCTAAAAATCGACCAACATATCTCCAGATTAATCACTTAATTCATTTTTAATCAACCAATTTCTGAAGGAACTCGACTAAAAACCTAGCAAAACACTTACCTTGATTGAGTAACCACAACTTCGCACAACCATAGCATCGATTCAAAACCACCAACCCCTTGATTAACTCCTAAACACCAAAAAGGAATACCCTTTTTTTAGATTAACCAAGAATGATTAACAATAGACAAAATCGTTACTTACTGAACACGCGCAATCAACGATGAACAACCGAATCAATTGGAAAAAAAAAAAGAAAAGGAAGGGGAAAAAATAATGGAAATTTTGGCAGCAAATAGGGGAAAGAATCGACAGAGGAGGAAAAAAAGAACAAGAAGAAAACGTCAAAAAAAGTTTAGGGAATTGGAGAAAAAACCGAAACTCTACTTTTTTTTCTTTTTGCAACAAAAAGATAATCAGATTATTTTCTGATAACCTCTCCCCAATTATCTCTTAAAATCAACCCCTATTAACCCACTAAAACATAACTACTCAGAATTTTGCCCCAACACAACTCTTAGCCGAAATTGGAGCAAAAATACTGTCACCACGCCATCACAGAGAATTGAACACAGGACCTCCAACACTCCAACACTCCACTTAACCACCAGACCAACAGGCTCATTCTGTTATATACTTATCAACAATTAAATAAAAGCCTATTGACCAAAGATTGGGCTTTATTCAGAAAAATACCAAAACTTTCCCAAGTCATGGCTTGAACTTGGGACCTCTCACACACTCCCAGAACACTTAACCACTGAAGTAGATCCAGATTTGTTTCATACATCCTCAAAAACAAAAATTTAAATTTTGGGGCGTTACAACTCTACCCCCTAAAAGAAAATTTAGTCTTTAAAAATTACCTGATAAAAATAGACGAGGATATTGCTGACGCATCGCATCCTCAGGCTCCCATGTGGCCTCTTCAGTGCTATGATTAGGCCATAGAACCTTCGCCAAAGGGATAGACTTCCTCCTCTGAACATTTACATCACGATCTAGAATCTGGATAGGTTCCTTTTCAAAGGTCAAGTCTGGCTTAACCTCAATCTCCTCAACAGGGACAATATGAGTAGGATCAGAGTGGTAGCGCCTCAACATAGAGATGTGGAACACGTCATGTATACGATCCAACTCCGGAGGTAGCTCTAACTGATAAGCAACCAGTCCCACTCACTTCAAAATATGGTAAGGTCCAATAAACCTAGGGCTTAACTTGCCCTTACGACCAAACCTCTGTACTTTCTTCCATGGCGAGACCTTGAGAAAGACGAAGTCTCTTACAGAATACTCAATCTCACGCCTCTTCAAATCTGCATAAGATTTCTGCCTGTCAGAGGCTGCTTTCAAACGATCTCGAATCACTCTAACCTTATCTTCTGTCTCAGAAACCAACTCAGGACCCAGAACATATTGCTCGCCCAACTCAGTTCAACATAAAGGAGTGCAACACTTACGACCATGCAGTGCCTCGTAAGGTGCCATCTGGATGCTAGACTGGAAGCTATTATTATAAGCAAACTCTGCTAACGGTAGATAATCCTCCCAACTGCCTCAGAAATCAATAGCACTGCTCCTCAACATATCCCCCAGTATCTGAATCACCCTTTCTGACTGACCATCGGTCTGAGGATGGAACGCAGTACTGAAGTCCAATCTTGAACCTAGAGCCTCATGTAACTTCCTCCAAAACTGAGATGTGAAGTGAGGATCCCTATCAAAGACAATTGAAATTAGTACCCCATGCAGTCTCACTATCTCCGAGATATAAAGCTTCGCCAACTTCTGTAGAGAATAATCAATACGAACCGATATGAAGTGTGCTGACTTGGTCAATCGATCCACGGTGATCGAAACAAAATCCTTCTTAGTGGGTGTCAAGGGTAACCCACTAACGAAGTCCATCGTAACACATTCCCACTTTCAAAGGGGAATCTTAATAGGCTATAGCAAACTTGAAGGCAACTGATGCTCATTCTTAATCTGCTGGCATGTCAGACATCTAACCATAAAATCAGTAAGCTCTCGCTTCAATCCTGGCCACCAATATAATTCTCAGAGATCTCGGTACATCTTATTTCTGCCAGGATGCTTAACATAAGGGCTACTATACGCCTCTCTCAGTATAGACTGTCTCAAATCAATATTATTCAGAAAATAGATTCGTCTATGGAAACAGAGTACCCCATCACTATTCAGTCCAAAATTCGTAGTGCTACTACTCTCAATCTGTTGGAACTGAAGACTTAAAGACTCGTCCTCCAACTGCTTACCCTTAATCTGCTCAATCTATGTCGGCTTAACCTGAGGCTCCGGCTAATAAGCTACCATCATCAAATAAGCTTAGGCAAGCAAACATCAACGTCAAATCAGTCATAGCTCTACGGCTCTGTGCATAGACCACCACATTGGCCTTGCCAGGATGGTATTTAATGGTGCAGTCGTAGTCCTTAAGCAACTCAATCCATCTACACTGCCTAAGATTCAGCTCCCTTTGAGTAAGGAGATACTTGAGGCTTTTGTGATCAGTGTAGATGATACACTTCTCACCGTACAGATAATGCCTCCAGATTTTCAGTGCAAATACTACGGCGACCAGCTCTAAATCATGCGTCGGATAGTTCGCCTCATGTTTCTTAAGCTGACGAGATGTGTATGCTACCACCTTACCATCCTACAGCAACACACATCCCAAACCAACATGTGATGCATCACTATAAACTGTAAACTCCTTTCCAGATTCAGGTTGTATCAAACAGGAGCCTTATTCAGTACAGTTTTGAGCTTTTCGAAACTCTCTTACTGTGCATCAGTCTAGTTAAACAGTACACCCTTACATAACAGCTTAGTTAAGGGTGCTACAATCAATGTGAAACCTTTCTCAAACCGCTGATAACTCGTTAGCCTAAGAAAACTAAGGGTATCTAATACATTCCTAGGCTGTTTTCACTCCAACACAACCTCAATCTTTTAAGGGTCAGCGCGAATCCCCTCAGTAAAAACCACATGACCCAGAAATGTCACCTCTTGCAACCAGAACTCGCACTTACTAAACTTAGCATAGAGCTGCTTTTCCCTCAAAGTCTGTAGGACGACTCGAAAGTGCTCATCATGCTCTTTCTAAGTCCTCAAGTAAACCAGTATGTCGTCAATGAACACTACCACAAACCGATCCAAATAAGGCTGAAATACTCGGTTCATCAAATCCATGAAAGCTACCGGTGCATTAGTTAGTCTAAATGGCATCGCTAGGAACTCATAATGACCATAATGAGTCCTAAACACCGTCTTATGTACGCCAGCCTCCTTAACCCTCAACTGATGATACTTAGATCAGAGGTCAATCTTAGAGAATACCGAAGCTCCTTGAAACTGGTCAAACAGTTCATCTATCCTCAGTAGGGGGTACTTATTCTTAATGGTCAACTTGTTCAGTTGCCAGTAGTCGATACACATCCGCATGGATTCATCCTTCTTCTTCACAAACAATACTGGTGCTCCCCACGGAGACACACTATGGAGGATGAACCAACGATCCAATAACTCTTGAATTTGAGCCTTTAGCTCCACAAGCTCCTTCGGTGCCATTCGATAGGGAATGATGGACACTAGAGCTGAACCGGGTAGGAGCTCAATCCCAAACTCCAACTCGTGATCCGAAGGTAGCCTCCGTAGCTCATTAGGAAAGACGTCTAGAAAATCCTTTACCATTCTGATATCCTTAACTGTAGAATCCCCAGAATCCGAAACACTTACGTAGGCCAAGAATGCTTTACATCCCTTACGAACCATCTACCCTGCCACCAGTGTAGAGATCACATGAGATAAGTAATTCTGGCGTTCTCCAATCATGACTACCTCCTTATCCTTTTCAGTCCTCAGTACGACCCTCTTAGTCACGCAGTCCAAGCTTACACGATACTTAACCAACCAGTCCATCCCCAGAATTAAATTAAACTCTCCAAAGGGAAGCTCCGTCAGATAAGCCAAAAATATTTCATCTTGAACCTCTAAAGGAACGTCTTTAAATAGCTTGTTAACCCTTATAGAATGCCCCAATGGACTCAGTACAATAACCTCACTCGTAGTGCTCTCCACTAAGATCCCTAAATTTCCAGGCACAGTATAGGCTATATAGGAGTGAGTGGATCCTATATCTATTAATGCAGTATATAGTACATCAAAAATAAGAAACGTACCTGTGATGACTTCCAGAGCATCTCCATCCTCTCAGCGGTGAGCAGCATAAACTAGAGCCAACTGCCTCGCCTCAGTCTGTCCGGCACCTGTGGTCGGTGCTCTCTGCCCATGGCCCATACCATTACCACCTCTAGCCTGTCCTCGGCCCTTTGGTGGCCGTATAGCACCAGTACTCGAAGCTTGCCTCTGATCAGCCCTCAGCAGACACTCTCTAATGTGATGTTCCAAAGACCCACATCTCAAGCATGCCCCAGTCCTCTTCCAACACTCGCCCTGATGGCGTTGACCATAATCAGTACATGGCTGCAGTCCAGTAGCAGCAACAGGGGGCTCAGCTCTAACTGGCCCATTAGCTCTGGCCTTTTTCTTAGGCCTCTATACAAAACTTGAGGGCTGAAAATCCCTCTTGTTCGTACCTCTCTCTCTATCATGGTTTTGGCACTCAGTTGCGCTTAACCTCCTCGGCGATCATTGCCTTCCCGACCAAGGCAAAAAAATCTTGCTCCCTCTGTAACAGTCCGATTATACCCTAGTTAGAACAATGGTTTTGGGACCACGAATTCGAGTCTAAATAATATTTTTAATATTATTTTCTGTGCCGTTGGTATGTGATTAAGCATGTGGTAAAGTTTCGTAAGTTAATTGTTTGTCTGTGTGTTTAATTTGACAAAAGGATGAAATTGCATTAAATGTTAAAGTTGCTTGCTGTTTGTTAAAGTACCAAGTTGTGGCTTTATAAATGTGAGGACTTATGTGGCAATTAAGCCAATTTTATGCTTAGTGGACGGCATGGAGTGATGAAATGCTTATATTACAAGTTTTATATGTTATTTTATAAGTTAAAGTTATATTATATATTATATAGATATATTACAATAAAAGGAACATGATAGTGGATTTCATTCATCCATATACCACCAAAAAACAAGAAAAAGAAAAGAAAGAAAATTTAGCCAAGGTATTCGGTCATTTGAAGGCTTAATTTAAGGTATGATTTTGAGTCAGTTTTTGATAATTTCTACGTTTTTGTAATCGTTGCTTTGAGAGCTACAAAACCCATGTATTAATTTTGTGAATTGATGATGTTTGTGTGAGATTGCATTGTTGAAATGTTGAGTTTTGAGATGAGGTTAGTTGTTAAATGAAAGATTTGAGCTAGATAAACATGTTTTGTTCTTGAAGTTTTGATGAATTTAGCTAAATAGGGCTAAATTGTGAAAACAGCAAATTGAGGGACTAAATTGCTAATTTGATGGAAAATATGGGCTTGTCTAGTATGTATATGCATTCGGCTAAGCATGAGTATAGGTTGATTTTGTGAATTTGATGTTTTGAGAAAAATGGACTAAATTGATAAATTATGCAAAAATAAGGGTTAATTTGCAAATAGCCCTAAGTGTAAGTGTATGGATTGAGTTGAATGAATTAGAGAATAAAAGAGTTAATTCTGAATACGTTTAGATCAAGAACTGAGGAAAACGGACTTAGATCGCAGGAAAGCAAAAGTAACCGAGTAGCCGTTTTCATTGCGTTAAACCAAATCCAAGGTAAGTCACTATGCAAATAAACATATATGTATGCAATTGTAATTGTTCATATCACTAATGTTGATAATGAATGCTTATGAGAGTTTATGCATATGAATTCTGAGAAAAGTTCGATATAGTTACTAAGTCCGAGAAGCCCCGTACGAACCTAGCAATGATAGGATTGGCTATGTCATGACATAGATATCTGTTCTATTTTATCATTTAAGACCACGTCTGGGACGTTGGCGTTGATTTGAGATTTTGCATAAGACCACGTCTGGGACGTTGGCATCGATATGAGCTTTACGTGTAAGACCATGTCTGGGACGTTGGCATCGTTATGATCCTTGCGTGTAAGACATGTCTGGGACATCAGCATCGTATTGATTCGTGTAAGACCCTGTCTAGGACAGTGGCATCGATATCTGAGTGCATGTAAGACCTCGTCTGGGACGTTGGCATTGTACGATTATTACGAGCTTTCTGAGTGTCCTATTAGATTCCTTACGGTTCAACGGGCAAGTTTGAGATACGAATAGAAAATCCGAGGTTTGATAGATTAAGTAAAGGAATGTCTGATTCAGATACGTTAATTATACACTAATTGTGTATGCAAGGGAAGTATCTATGTGATCTTACTAGAGTGTTATGTATATGGAATTGATAATACAATATGTAAAGTTTAACTAGATGAACTATGTGCATATATGGTATGTGAATTGGGATATGGTAAGTGATGGTTAAGCGAACGAGCTTAAGAAAGAATGAGATGATTTGTATCATGAGAATCAAATTGGTCATTTTATTGATTTGGTTATGTGCAATTCATGCCAAGTTTGTTTGTATATTGACTTACTAAGCTTTTGGAAAGCTTACTCTATGTGTGTTTTCTCTGTTTTATAGGTCGTCAAAGCTACTGAGGGCTCGGGGCTGTCACGGATCGTCATCACACTAATAAACTCATTTTGGTACACTTTGGAAATGTATAAAGCTAGATATGGCATGTATAGTCTAGTATTTTGGTATAAGTTGATATATGAATTTAGCCATGGGATTTGGCTAGAGATAAGTTGAGATTATGCATTACGATCATGATAATTGAAGTATGTTTTGGCATGTTAGATGACTTATGAAATGGTCAAGTTTTGAGTAAGCAAAATAATGAATTATGTTGTGATAGGATGTATTTTTAGTCTTGAAATTTGTCATTATTGAAATGGTTGTTGAATGCATAGATTGAATGGTCAATTTAGTATGCTTTTGGTTGCCATATATGCATGATATGTGCTGGTAATTGGTGCTTGTAGGTGAGACCCAAATGTGTGGTATTTTAGTATTGTAAAATGACCTATAATGACACACGGCCATGGCACACGAGCGTGCCTAGTGACCGTGTGAGCAAGTCAGTATATGGCCTAGTAGTACACAGCCTTAGCACGGGGGTGCTAGATAACCGTGTTGGTTTTGGCAGGATCGACCACGGCCAGGGCACACGGGCGTGCTTTGTGACCGTAGGGGCCAAGTCAGTATAGTCCACGGCCAAGGCACTCGGGCGTGCTTGGTGGCCGTGGGAGTATAGTCAGGATAGACTACGGAGAGGACACACGGGTGTGTCTAATAACCGTGGAAGGCACATGGCCTGCCCACACGGGCGTGTAAGCCCTGTAATTTAGAAAAGTTTTAATTTTCCATGAAATTTTGTATGTGTTTCGGTTTAGTACCAACTCGGTCCATAAGCATGCTTAAGGTCGTGTTGACCTCTTTAAGGGACATTGTGTGTATGATTGATGAATGAAATGTATGAAATGATTTGAATGTTTCTGATCTGTTCGGTAACGCTCCTAACCCTAATCCGGTGACGGTTACGGGATAGGGGTGTTACATTTGGTTGGTATCAGAGCTACGGTTTAGTCGATTCTCGGACTAACGTAGCATGTCAGAGTCTAGCTATACATGCCATATATCTGAACTGTGATAGTGTGATGAATCCTGACGTGTAAAAATGTGATTTTTATATCGTAATGGATCCCGAAAGAGCCATAGCTGACGACGTAGAAAGTAATACGCCTGCTCCTGCGCAAGGGACAGCGCCCTCTGATTCGAGACCGGCTACGAGCGGTCAAGAGGGAGAAGCTAAACAAGCTTTCTTCCAGATGATGAGTGAGTGGTTCACTCAGTTTGTAAAGAATAACCCGACTGTTTCACAACCTCCGCCTCGATTAATCCCCTTCAGACATCCGATATACCTCCAACTACAAATCTGAATCTGTGGAATAAGCCTCCAGTTGACAAGATTCGTAAGTATGGGGCTGAAGAATTTCGGGCTACTAATGATGATGATGCTGAAAAGGCTGAGTTCTGGATTGAAAACACGATCCGGGTATTTGATAAGATGTCTCTGACTCCGGAAGAATGCATAAAGTGTGTTGTATCTTTGCTTCGAGATGCGGCTTATCAATGGTGAAAAACCTTAATTTCAGTTGTTCTGAGAGAACGAATTACATGAGACTTCTTTCAAATCGAGTTCCGGAAGAAATATATTAGTGAGAGATTCATTGATCAGAAACGAAAGGAATTTTTGGAACTTAAACAGGGTCGAATGACTGTTTCGGAATATGAAAGAGAGTTCGTGAGACTGAGTCTGTATGATCGAGAATGTGTATCATCTGAAGCTATAATGTGCAAAAGATTCAAAGATGGCCTTAATGAACATATTCTTTTGCTAGTTGGGATTTTAGAAGTAAAAGAGTTTGTTGTACTTGTTGACCGAGCTTGTAAAGCTGAGGCACTCGGGATAGATAAAAAAAGGCTGAATCTAAAGCTCGCGATATGAGGAAGGGATTTCAGAGTAAATCATTTCAGTCTACTTCGAAAAGATTCAGAAATGATCAAAGTCGTTCTAGAGATAATGTGGGACATTCGAATAGAAATCAATCTAGACTGCAAATGAGTTCTAAAACTCCAGCAACTTCAGTGGCTAGCATTGGAAATGTTCGATCTGATAGACCTGAATGTAAACATTGCGGAAAAAGGCATCCGAGAAGTTGTAGATTAAACGATAGAGCTTTCTTCAGATGTGGATCACTTGATCATTTTAACCATGATTGTCTTGAGTTTGTCGAGCTAGAGATTGCTCAGAATCCGAGATCTGCTAATGTATCAATGAGAGGTAGACTTGCCAAGAATGTAAGAAATGTTAGTGGTAGTCAGAGAACTACGAGAGACAATGTTGTCAGATCTGAAGCTAGAGCGCCTGCCAGAGCGTATGCTATCCAAGCTCGAGAGGAAGCTTCATCACCAGATGTTATAACGGGTACTTTTACTCTTTATGATACTTTTGTGATTGCATTGATAGACCCTGGTTCTACGCATTCGTATATATGCATGAATTTAGTATTCAACAAGACTTTGCCTGTAGAATCTACTAAGTTTGCAATAAAAGTATCGAACCCCTTAGGTAAAAGTGTTTTGGTTGATAAAGTATGCAGGAACTGTCTGTTAATGCTTCGAGATATTTGTTTCCCTGCTGATCTGATGCTTCTGCCATTTGATGAGTTTGATATTATTCTGGGTATGGATTGGTTATTTATGCATGATGCTGTTGTGAACTGCAAAAGAAAAACTATTGATTTGAGATGTCTGAATGATGAGATTGTATGGATTGAGTCTGATGATTTGAATGGATTGCCTGTTGTGATATCAGTATTGAAAGCTCAAAGTTATGTGAAAAAGGGATACGAGTCATATTTTGCTTATGTAATTGATTCGAAAATGTCTGAAAGGAAAATTGAGTCAGTACATATTGTCTACGAGTTTTCTGATGTGTTCCTTGAAGAGTTACCAGGTTTACCTCCGATTCGTGAAGTTGAGTTTGGTATTGAATTGATGCCTGGTACAACACCTATTTCGATAGCTCCGTATAGAATGGAACCAACAAAATTGAAAGAGTTAAAGCCACAATTGCAAGAGTTGACTGATAGAGGGTTCGCTAGACCGAGTTTCTCGCCTTGGGGTGCTCCTGTTCTGTTTGTGAAAAAGAAAGATGGCAAGATGAGAATGTGCATTGATTATCGTCAGTTAAATAAGGTGACCATAAAGAATAAATACCCGTTGCCCAGAATTGATGATTTATTTGATCAATTAAAAGGAGCTAATGTATTCTCTAAGATTGACCTGAGATCGGGATACTATCAGTTGAGAGTTAAAGATTCAGACATTCTAAAGACTGCTTTCAGAACAAGGTACGCGCATTATGAGTTTTTAGTTATGCCATCTGGACTAAACAATGCTCTTGTTGTTTTTATGGATCTGATGAACAAAATTTTTAGACCGTACCTAGATCGATTTGTTGTGGTGTTCATAGATGACATCTTAATTTATTCCTGTGATGAAAATGAGCATGCTGAACATTTGAGAATTGTATTGCAAACTTTGAGAGAAAAGCAATTGTATGCGAAATTCAGAAAATGTGAATTCTGGCTACACGAGGTTAGTTTTCTAGGACATATTGTGTCAGCTTCTGGAATCCGAGTGGATCCGAGTAAGATTTCTGCTATTCTGAATTGGAAACCTCCGAGAAATGTATCTGAAGCCCGTAGTTTTCTGGGGCTAGCCGGTTATTACCGTTGAATTGTAAAAGGCTTTTCAACAGTAGCTACTTCATTGACTAGATTACTTCAAAAAGATGTTAGATTTGAATGGTCGGATAAATGCCAGAAAAGTTTCGATCAGTTGAAAACTCTGTTAACAGAAGCTCTAGTGTTAGTACAGCCAAAATCGGGTAAAGAATTTGATTTGTACAGTGATGCTTCATTAAACGGTCTGGGATGTGTTTTTGATGCAGGAAGGCAAAGTTGTAGCTTATGCCTCAAGACAATTGAAGCCTCATGAAAAGAACTATCCGACGCACGACCTTGAATTAGCTGCGATTGTGTTTGCACTAAAGATTTGGCGCCATTATCTGTACGGTGAAAAATGTCTTGTATTTTCAGATCATAAAAGTTTGAAATATCTGATGACTCAGAAAGATTTGAACCTGCGTCAGAGAAGATGGCTTGAGTTGCTGAAAGATTATGAGCTTGTGATAGATTATCATCCGGGTAAAGAAAATGTTGTTGTAGATGCACTGAGCCGGAAATCATTGTTTGCACTACATGCTTTGAATACCCAGTTAGATTTGACTGATGATAGTTTTATAATAGCTGAATTAAAAGCAAAACCGTTATTCTTACAACAGATATGTGATGCTCAGAAATCTGATAACGAATTGCTAGCGAAACGAGCTCTATGTAAAGTGAATTTTGAATCTGAATTTCAAATTGTTGATGATTGTTTGAGATTCTGGGATCATATCTGTGTTCCGAGAAATCTAGAGTTGATTCAATTAATTTTGCGTGAAGCTCATAATAGTAGTCTATCTGTTCATCCGGGAAGCACTAAAATGTATCATTTTGAAATGACACTACTGGTGGACTGGTATGAAACGGGGCATTTCTGACTCTGTTTTGAAATGTTTATTAGTCAGCAAGTAAAAGCTGAACATCAAGTTCCGTCCGGTTTGCTACAACCAATTCTAATTCCAGAATGGAAATGGGATAGAGTGACGATGGATTTTGTTTCTGGTTTGCCTTTAACTCCGAGAAAGAAAGATGCGATATGGGTCGTGGTTGATAGATTAACGAAAATTGCCCATTTTATTTCGGTAAGATCCGATTATTCACCTGACAGATTAGCTGAGCTTTATATTTCTAAAATTGTGAGATTGCACGGAGTGCCACTATCCATTGTGTCAGATAGAGATCCGAGATTCACATCGCGATTCTGGAAGAAGTTGCAAGAAGCTTTGGGTATGAAATTACACTTTAATATAACTTTTCATCCGCAGACTGATGGCCAGTCAGAACGAATTATTCAGATTCTTGAAGACATGTTAAGATGTTGTATACTTGAGTTTAATGCTTCGTGGGAACAGTATCTGCCACTGATTGAATTTGCGTATAATAATAGTTTTCAGACGGGCATCAAAATGGCACCATATGAAGCTTTGTACGGACGTAAATGTCGTACACCTCTGTATTGGATCGAGCTTAGAGAAAATAAGCTACATGGGGTCGATTTGATAAAAGACTCAGAACAGAAAGTGAAACTGATTCAAGATTGTATGAGAGCAGCATCTGATCATCAGAAGTCTTATGCGGACTTTAAACAAAAAGATATAAAATTTGAAATTGGCGATAAAGTATTTCTGAAAGTGTCTCCGTGGAAGAAAGTGCTTCGATTCGGACGTAAAGGCAAATTGAGTCCGAGATTCATCAGACCGTATGAGATCATTGAACGAGTTGGGCCTATTGCATATGATTAAAGTTTCCCACTGAGCTAGAAAAGATACACAACGTATTTCATGTTTCGATACTTCGTAGATATCGATCTGATCTGTCACATGTAATTGCCTCATCTGAATTTGAAATCTGATCTGATATGACATATGAAGAGGAATCGATTCGTATCTTAGCTCGTGAAGTGAAAGAGTTAAGAAACAAGAAAACTCCGTTAGTAAAAGTACTATGGAATCGACATGGGATTGAAGAGGCTACCTGAGAGCCTGAAGATTCAGTGAGACAACAATATCCGACTCTGTTTAACGGTAAGATTTTCGGGGACGAAAATCCCTAAGGGGGAGAATTGTAACAGTACGGTTGATACCCTAGTCGGAACAGTGGTTTTAGGACCACGAATCTGAGTCTGAATAATATTTTTAATATTATTTTCTGTGACGTCGGTATGTGATTAACCATGTGGTAAAGTTTTGTAAGTTAATTGTTTGTCTATGTGTTTAATTTGACAAAAGGATGAAATTGCATTAAATGTGAAAGTTGCTTGCTATTTGTTAAAGTACCAATATGTTGTGGCTTTATAAATGTGAGGACTTATGTGGCAATTAAGCCAATTTTATGGTTAGTGGACGGCATGGAGTGATGAAATGCTTATATTACAAATTTTATATGTTATTTTATAAGTTAAAGTTATATTATATATTATATAGATATATTACAATAAAAGAAACATGATAGTGGATTTCATTCATCCATATACCACCGAAAAACAAGAAAAAGAAAAGAAAGAAAATTTAGCCAAGTTATTCAGTCATTTGAAGGCTTAATTTAAGGTATGATTTTGAGTCGGATTTTGATAATTTCTACGTTTTTGCAATCATTTCATTGAGAGCTGCAAAACCCATGTATTAATTTCGTGAATTGATGATGTTTGTGTGAGATGCCATTGTTGATATGTTGAGTTTTGAGATGATTTTAGTTGTTAAATGAAATATTTGAGCTAGATAAACATGTTTTGTTCTTGAAGTTTTGATGAATTTAGCTAAATATGGCTAAATTATGAAAATAGCAAATTGAGGGACTAAATTGCTAATTTGATGGAAAATATGGGCTTGTATGATATGTATATACATTCGGCTAAGCATGAGTATAGGTTGATTTTGTGAATTTGATGTTTTGAGAAAAATGGACTAAATTGATAAATTGTGCAAATATGAGGGTTAATTTGCAAATAGCCCTAAATGTATGTGTATATATTGAGTTGAATGAATTAGTGAATAAAAGAGTTAATTCTGAATATATTTAGATCAAGAACCGAGGAAAATGGACTTAGATCGTGGGGAAGCGAAAGTAACCGAGTAGCCGTTTTCATTCCATTAAATCAAATCCAAGGTAAGTCACTATGCAAATAAACGTATATGTATGCAATTGTAATTGTTCATATGACTAATGTTGATAATGAATGCTTATGAGAGTTTATGCATATGAATTCCGAGATAAGTTCGATATAGTGACTAAGTCCGAGAAGCCCCGCACGAACCTAGGAATAGATAGGATTGGCTATGTCATGACATAGGTATCTGTTCTGTTTTATCATGTAAGACCACGTCTGGAACGTTGGCGTTGATTTGAGATTTCGTGTAAGACCACGTCCGGGACGTTGGCATCGTTATGAGCTTTACGTGTAAGACAACGTCTGCGACGTTGGCATCATTATGATCCTTGCGTGTAAGACATGTCTGGGACATCGGCAACGTATTGATTCGTGTAAGACCCTGTCTAGGACAGTGGCATCGATATCTGAGTGCATGTAAGACCTCGTCTACGACGTTGGCATTGTACGATTATTCCGAGCTTTCTAAGTGTCCTATTAGATTCCTTACGGTTCAACGAGCAAGTCTGAGATACGAATGGCAAATCTAAGCTTTGATAGATTAAGTAAATGAATGTCCGATTCAGGTACGTTGTTTATACACTAATTGTGTATACATGGTAAGTATCTATGTGATCTTACTAGAATGTTATGTATATGGAATTGATAATACAATATGTAAAGTTTGACTACATGAACTATGTGCATATATGGTATGTGAATTGGAATATGGTAAGTGATGGTTAAGCGAACGAGCTTAAGAAAGAATGAGATGATTTGTATCATGAGAATCAAATTGGTCATTTTATTGATTTGGTTATGTGCAATTCATGCCAAGTTTGTTTGTATATTGACTTACTAAGCTTTTGGAAAGCTTACTCTATGTGTGTTTTCTCTGTTTTATAGGTCGTCAAAGCTACTGAGGGCTCGGGGCTGTCACGGATCGTCATCACACTAATAAACTCATTTTGGTACACTTTGGAAATGTATAAAGCTAGATATGGCATGCATAGACTAGTATTTTGGTATAAGTTGATATATGAATTTAGCCATGGGATTTGGCTAGAGATAAGTTTAGATTATGCGTTATGATCATGATAATTGAAGTATGTTTTGGCATGTTAGATGACTTATGAAATGGTCAAGTTTTAAGTAAGCAAAAGAATGAATTATGTTGTGATAGGATGTATTTTTAGTCTTGAAATTTGTCATTATTGAAATGGTTGTTCAATGCGTAGATTGAATGGTCAAACTAGTATTTTTTTTGGTTGCCATACATGCATGATATGTGCTGGTAATTGTTGCTTGTAGGTGAGACCCAAATGGGTGGTATTTTAGTCTTGTAAAATGACCTAAAATGCCACACGGCCATGGCACACGGGCGTGCCTAATGACCGTGTGAGCAAGTCAATATATGGCCTAGTAGTACATGGTCTTAGCATGGGGGTGCTGGATAACCGTGTTGGTTTTGGCAGGATCAACTACGATTAGGGCACACGGGCTTGCTTTGTGACTGTGGGGGCCAAGTCAGTATAGCCCACGGTCAAGGCACACGGGCGTGCTTGGTGGCCGTGGGAGTATAGTCAGGATAGACCACAGGGAGGACACACGGGTGTGTCTAATAACCGTGGAAGGCACACGGCCTGCCCACACGGGCGCGTAAGCCCTGTAATTTAGAAAAATTTTAATTTTCCATGAAATTTTGTATGTGTTTTGGTTTAGTCCTGACTCAGTTCATAAGCATGCTTAAGGTCGTGTTGACCTATTTAAGGGACATTGTGTGTATGATTGATGAATGAAATGTATGAAATGATTTGAATGTTTTCGATCTGTTTGGTAACGCTCCTAACCCTAATCCGGTGACGGTTACGGGATAGGGGTGTTACACCCTCTGCAGAGCTATCAAAACCCTCAAGTTATCCCTGAGACCATCCTCAAAGTGAACACATCATTCATACTCTGATGCCACCATACCTCGCGCATAGCGGCTCAATCTCAGAACCTCAGCCTCATACTCAGCCTCTAATCGATCTCCCTGTGCCAAATTCAGAAACTCTCTCCTACGGGCATCCACATAACTGGCTCCCACATATTTTTCCTGGAAGGCGGTTTTAAAGAACTCCCAGGTCAGATGTTTAGGCTGGGTGCCCTCCTTAACAGTAAGCCACCACTGATAAGATTCATCTTGCAGTAGTGAGACTGCACCCTTTAATTTCTACTCAGGGGTGCAATCTAAATCATCCATAATCCTCTCTGTGGCCTCAATCCAATACTCAGCCACATTAGGGGCAACTTCAGTGACACCCCTGAAGAGTTCAGCTCCATTGGACCGTATTCATTCCATAACCGACCCTCGACCCCCAGATCCAGCATTGGGCCTAGCGACCCTCTCCAAAATCCTTAGCATAGCTTGAAACAATACGTTGTCCCCAGCCATGCGATCTCGAGACCTAGTCTCAGTAGCAGGCGACACTGGCATCTCACTCGTATCCAAATTCGGTATGCTACCCAGTGAAGAGGACTCAGCTCGAGCTCCTCTGCGGCCTCTAGTACCCCGTCCACGGATACCTCGTGCGCTCATTGTCTAATCACGTTTATCTGTAATAACAGTTTTATGAATCAGATACAGTTCTAGTGTTTATTAACAAATGTTTTTTGTAAAACATTATCGATTATTCAGAGTTCGTTTTCATAAATCGCAATCTTACTACAGTTTTCAGTTTCTCTACAATTTTTAGTATACACTAACTAGAATGTTTTCAGTACAGTTTACTACCTATAGTAGTTTCAGAATATACTATCCATAACAGTTTCAGTTTAAAAAAAATCACAATTCAGAATACTAATAGGATAGGCGCCGGAGACTCGGTGTACCACTTAGTAAAAACATTTCAAATAATTTGGAAATCAATCAATTTTTTGAAAGCCTATTTTTTTATAAAACCCATAATCCGCAGTGGAGTTTTATAAAACCCATAATCCACAGCCGAGTTTTGTAACCTGGCGCTGATACCACTAAAAGTAACACACATACACACACAGTGCTCGGCATCTAACTTCACTCACTTAGTGCATTACTTGAACTTATTACTTGTCTAAATAAACATATATATATAAAACTTGAACCTCAATCACATACACATATAAATATATAAATTAAAATTTTCATTTCTATATCAATTCACATTCGGCTATACCATTGATATACAAATATTCATCACATTCGACCATATTCATCTCTTAAATCAATATCTCACATAGCTATATCATCACATATATGTATACCTCCCATTCAGCTAAATACATCTCTCAATCAGTATCACATTTGGCATTATGACATTATACATTCTTACCTTAAATACATGTACATCAATATAGGTAAAAATTCAATTTAACCCAATTGATTAAAAACTTACCTCGGACAACGGTAACCGGAGCAGGACGATTAATCGATGATTTTAGTTTTCCTCCAATCCAAATCTGATTTCTTTGGTTCTTGATCTAAATGTATTCAAAATAAACTAATTCAATATAATTTCATTCAATTTAGTCTAAGAACACATAAATAGGAAAATTACCATTTTACCCCTAACATTTACACTTTTTACAATTTAGTCCCTATTACACAAAACATTAAATACACAAAATTTCAGCATACCCACGTTGAGCCAAATTTTACCCACTCTCAAACAAATCCACATATTTCATTCATTTCACATTTTAGTCCTTCAAATTATTATTTTTGCAATTTAGTCCTAATTACTCAAAATCATAAAAAACTCCAATACAAAACATGTTAATCTAAAACATATCTTTCGTATTTCATCATCAAACAACAAAAATCACAAGCTTTCAATAATGGAATAATTTAAAATATTCACCAAAATCAAAAATTCAAGCATGGGTTTTGTAGATAACTTAGCAACGATCTCAAAAACGTAAAATTATCAAAAACCGAACAAAAACTAACCTTGAATTAAGCTTCAATATAGTCGAATGTTTCAAACTTTCAAACTTTCAAACTTTATTTTCTTTTCTATATTCGGTGAAGAAGATGGATATAAAATGGTGTTTTTCTTTAATGTTTTGTCTTATTATAACATATATTATTATTCAATTACTAATTTAACCTTTATTATTTAATATATAAAACTTGTACAATAAGGATATATTAGTCTATTGCCGTCCACTATCTTATTAATGGCTAAATTACAACATAAAGCCTCCATATTAAAAGAACAACCACTATTCGGCCCTTTTAAAAATAACCACTAAATTTTTATTTTACGCGATTAAGCACTTTTATTTAATTGGACACTTAAACGACAAAATTAAAACACGAAAATTTTACACAACAAAATTCACACATAATAAGCACAGAAAATAATATTAAAATATTTTTTAGACTCGGATTTGTGGTCCCAAAACCACTGTTCCGATTAGGGTCAAAATCGAGCTGTTACAACTCTCCCCCCTTAAGGATTTTCGTCCCCGAAAATCTTACCGATGAATAAGCTCGGATAACGCTCTCTCATTGTATCTTCTGGCTGAAACTACTTATAACTGTATTAAATTGTTTCCATTTTCTACTCACATTCTCTGACGATTTTAATCCTGTAACAAATAAATATTTCGAGAATTTGGTTTGCGTTTCCCGATTTCAATGCAATTTCATACTCAAAAATTACTGTAATCTCTCTTAGAATTACCATATGAGTTTCAGATCTCAATCCAAAACAATAATAACTTACACCATAGACAGGTTTACTAACACAGAAACGAATAACTTAACTGTTTTATCAAAAGAGAAAATCTGTACTTACAAACGGATTTCTTTAGACAGTTAACCATATTTCAGATAACTCCATCACTTTCAATGATAAAGATAATCCCGATACAAAATTCATCAACCCTCCATTTGTATAATCAACGAAGTCAGAAATATCACATTTCACATTCATCATCTAAATCATATCTTGAACTGCTGTGCATCTTGTTAATCCTATATGAACACCACTGAGAGTTTCTTGTAGCAGTTGTTGTATATTCGTAGAACTTTTTCAGCATGCACACTCTATCTCGAAATAACAAATAATCATCGATACCACATCTGAAGTTCCGAATCAGAAATCAATTTATGTTGAACTCCTTTTTAACTTATAATTCACTGACACATTTCTGAATTTCACAACACCACTATATAAACATTTATTTAACCTTTAATTCAACTAACAACTGTTCATTACCTGATAAGATCAATCACGTATTCATCGCCCAATCAAAACATTCGAAACTATAATCATTTTCCTCAGATAAGAATCACTTACAGGCATAAAAGTTTTTTTTCTACGATTGGAGCTAAACTTGCTGTTTCAAATTCAAATCTTTCTCTAACATTAAACATTTTAAACTCTTATAATCATCAAATATATCACATTATTCTCTTTCTGCAGCTTTAACTGTATAGAATCATAAGATATCTCTGCACATTATTGTATTAGAATACATTTCGAACCATTCATTAACATAAGGTCGGAAATCATAATTTCTTTATTGAACTTGAACTAAACCAAAACTAATATTTCGGTCGAAATTATCTTTGTGCAAAAGAAAACTTCAACAATCGAACTAACTTTAATTTATCACAACATTTCCCAGATAGAATCATTCCGCTAGACATAATTTAGTATCAAGTTTTCAAGAATACGAGTTCTTCTTCCAGACTATCCCTCAATTCACACATATACATTCAAAGTTTATTTCCAGTCAGGTGGACAGATTCAGATACATATAACCCAATTATCTTTTCAATCAAATAATTCAAATCAGACTAAACCACTGAATCAGTCTTTTCGAAGAAATCTTTTCTTCTCGTTAAAAAAAAACCCAAACATATCATTTCATAGATTGATCTTGATCCTCAATCATTTTTACTTTTATCAATGCCGAACTTTCATGAGAACTAGAAAAGAGTTTATAATAAAGCGGTCTCATCTATTAATCATCGAAGTTCTGAATTATACTGTAGTCACCTTTATCAGATAGAAACCATTGGGCCTTAATAAGAACGATGTCTCAACCCTATAAATAAATATTATCCCCACTGTTAATGAAGCATTTGAACACAGAGAAGAATCAAATGTGACTTTAATAGTAACCTCTGCAGAAACACAACTTCTATAACTCTGAGAATGGTACCACTGTACTCCCACATTTCAGGCTAGAAATTATAATTATAAATGATATAACCATTTTTGTCAAATAGATATCTCTTACAGATAACCACATAGATTCACAAGAAAACCATAATAAAAAAATTTCAAACTCAGTATATCTGAAAATTACAACCCAGATAGAATGATATCAATTCCGATGATATCCCAGAAAATGACCAGAAAGAACAATGTCACTCATAAATATTGAAATCCACAGTAATAGAAGCAATATAATCTTCACATACAGTGTATTAGTATCATTCAGATTTTACCGTCGATTTTCATATCCACACGAGGGAATAAATACCAGAGAAAGACATAGCAATATCAAACATAACCCAAATAGATCAACCATGCTTTTGTCTATCAGTACATTTAGCTAGCGTTCTCACACGATAAGAATCTTCTTTCTAAAATTAAACAGTCGCATATGCTTCTGAGAATAAATGTACACATAAAATGCCCGGAAGGAATCATAGTAATTACCCGACTATAACCATTACCCTCAGTCATCAATACAATATAAACATCGTTCAACTGTCTAATTCTGTCATCGAAAACTTTCACATTATCCCATCGCTAACAAAAGTAAATATAAGAAAAGCTTCCAATTAATAATTTATTTAGATAGCATACCTGAATACGTCATTTAGTCGGAATTAACTTCTTATTCACCAATGGCTCTGCATAATCTGAATAGTCTTCAAACTATCCAATATCTCTTTTAGTACTGTCTTCACTTGCTGATTCATTCTCTTTTTTGACCACATTACTAATCTTTCAAGCACGGACTTCTATAACTCCACACTCGTGAGCTTTTTCATCCCAAATTCTTACGGATTTCATTTTAGCATTTCACTGATAAGGGGGTGAGGTTAGTAAAGCCTCAAATTTAACTTACACATACATGCATGTAACATATATTATCACAAATATCCAGTTCATTAATAAATTTCACATTCTTAAAACACTTAATAAACTTTTGCTTTTAATCACTTTTATTCTTAACACATTGTTCATATGCCAACTCAAATCATTATTTCACAATCAGAGCATTTCAGATAGCAATCATAACTCAAATATCATAACTCATATAATTACAACATTTATCAATAACAACATGTCATACAATTTGATTCTTACCTTTATGAGTCTCAACTCATCATCAACAAATTTCCACTCAAATATTTAAATATTTACTTCTGTAATATCAAAATTAGCTCGGTTGGAAAACTTATCTATTTCATCAAAATAATTTTTGTCAGAGTCAAAAAACATCACACTATCACATATTATTTATGGCATGTATAGCTAGACTAACATATGCTATGGTAGTCCTAGAATCGACTAGGTAACATCCTAGAATTAGGGGTTCTGCAATTTGCACTATTTCTTGCGTTTGGCTAGTTATGCTTGTTGTTTTGGTGTGTTTGGGGGTCTTGGGAAGGCTCGGGTTCAAGCTAGAGCTTTGGTAATTTTTTTCTCTTTAGGGCACTTTAGGGGGAAAGCTGGGGGGATGCAGGCCTTAGGTATGATTGGTAGTATTTTGATGTCACAAGAGAGTTAGTGGCAAGGTGGTGTGGCGTCACTTGTAGGAGAAAAGGGGGAGGAGTTCGAATCCTATCTGCAGCACAGTGGAACTTTATTTTTGTGCTCAAGGTGGTGAAATGTTGGCATTCGGCCGGGACTCTTCTAGGAAGAGTTTGAATTGGTCAAATAATTCAAATGGTGGATGGAGAGGGCTTGGTGGAGAAAATCTAGGAGCAAATTAAGGGATGTGGTGGAGTGATGAAGTTGGCCGAAAGTGGGAGACTTGAGAAGGGGGAAATTCGGCCAAAGTGTAGGGGAGTATAGGGGACTTTTGAGTAGCAATTTCGGTAAGGGGGAGTAGTGTGCCGTTTGTGTCAAGAGTGGAGAGATGAGTTTTGTTTCTTAGCATTTTCAGTCATAACATTTTGGGAAGATCTTTGATGTCTTTACTTTTCCGAAACCGTAAGTGACTATCCTCTTTGTTTTTCATTTCTTTTCTCTTCTCCCTCAAGTTTGGTAGCCGAAACTTCAACCTTCCTATCCTTCTCGTCTTTTCTTTTCTTCCTACTTTTTCTTCTTCACCACAAGTCGACTTCTTTGGAAGCCACTCTTTGCCGAACCTTTCTCTTTTGATTTCCACCATAGTTGAACCTTCATACTTCTTCTTTACTTCTCTACTTTCTCCTTTAAACCGGAAACCCCTACTTCTTACGACTCTTGGCTAGTTTTCCTCCATAGCCAAATTGGGTTCTTTCTTTACTTTTTATTTTTTCTATTCTTATTCTCTTTTGGCTGGCCAAATCTCCTATTGTACTAAACTAAATCCATTTTTAGCACTTTTAGCCGAACATTGGGAAGCAAGGTGTTAGGAGTCTTCTTGTCGGTTGATAGTTTCTTCAATCGGGTTGAATTGTGCAATGTAAGGTTCTTCTCTGTAGTTTGTAATTTTTTTTGGTTATTGTTCTTTTTCCTTTCTATCTTCTTCACTCTAAAAGCTGAAAGTCTCACTCTATCTTTTCTTCCAAGGGCCGAATCTGTTGGAATGCAAGCACACCCCTTTAGGACAATCTGTAGTGGTGAACAAACTATTTAGGAATGTGCCTTTAGAAGTGCAAGGGATTGTTTTCCCCGCTGGTTTGATGGAGTTGCCGTTCAGCGAGTTTGACTTGATTTTAGGCATGGACTAGTTAGTTAAGTATCTAGCAAACTTGGATTGTGCAGCTAAGCGCATGATATTGAAGACTCCCGAGGATAAGGAGGTGCTGGTGATAGGTGAGAGAAGGAATTACCTGTCCAATGTGGTGTCTACATTAAAGGCTGAAAGGATGGTGCGAAAAAGGTGTGAGGCATTCTTAGCTTTCATCAGTACTTTGGAGGCCAAGGAATTGTCTGTAAGAGATGTTAGAACAGTGAAAGAGTTCTCAGACGTCTTCCCAGAAGAGCTTCCAAGGTTACCTCTGGATCGTGAGGTGGAGTTTGGCATTGATCTATTTTCGGGAACAGCTCCGGTGTCCATCGCCCCTATATAGGATGGCGCTGAAGGAGCTGGTAGAACTTAAAGCTTAGATTCAGGAACCGTTGGACCGTAAGTTTATCCGACCAAGTGTGTCTCCATGGGGAGCGCCGGTGTTGTTCATTAAGAAAAAGGACGGGTCGATGCGGATGTGCATTGACTATAGGCAATTGAACAAGTTGACGATTAAGAACAAATACCCGTTGCCAAGGATTGACGGCCCATTTAGACAGTTGTGACTGTTTAGGTTACTTAAGTCGCTCGAGGCGACGGTGGACCTTCTGTTGGGTCGCTAAGACCCCGATTTACGAAAATTACAAAAATACCCCCGATTTACAAAATTATCTAAATACCCCCAATTTGTGAAACTATCGAAATACCCTCGATTTGTGAAATTACCAAAATACACTTGATTTTTGAAATTACTGAAATACCCCTGATTTGTGAAATTATCGAAATACCCTCGATTTGTGAAATTATTGAAATACCCCCGATTTGTGAAATTATCAAAATACCCTCGATTTGTGAAATTACTAAAATACCCTTAATTTGTGAAATTACCAAAATACCCTCAATTTGTGAAATTAGCAAAAGACCATCGATTTGTAAAATTACTGAAATACCCCTGTAGGGTAGGATTCTTGAAATACCCTTGTAGGATAGGATTACCGAAATACCCCTGTAGGATAGAATTAATGAAATACCCTTGAAGGGTAGGATTACCGAAATACCCTTATAGGGTAAAATGACTGTTTTGCCCTTGTGGGTAAATGACTGACTTAGACTATGAATTTGACTGATTTGACTGTGACCGTATGACTGTGTTTAAACTGACTTGACTGTGGTCGTGTGAACGATACGCTTTTAGTATATGTCTAAATAACTGTTACTGGGCATGGCCATTTTGAATACGCGTGTAATGATTGAGCATGACATACACGACATATTGCATGGGGTTGGGACATTGATACGGAGGAAGTTCTGATAGGGTCGCACGGGTCGCATGAGACGACTGTGGATCCAATATTGATCTGTTAAGGTCGCATTGGTCGCATGAGACGACTGTGGACCAACGGACGACTTAAAGCCGTGTAATTTGATTATGGCTCTATGCCAACCTAAATATGGCTATGTGCCATCTTGATTATGGCTTTGTGCCAATCATATTTACCCGTGGCTATGTGCCTAACATATATATTGATGACTATGTGTCGATCATAATTACCCGGAGCTATGTGCCGATCATATTACCGTAGCTGATGGCTATGTACCAAACTTATTACAGTTATCGATAGCTTTGTGCCATCCTGATTATGGCTCTGTCCCATCCTGATTATGGTTTATAACGATTATGTTTATAGCTTTTAGCCGTTCTTTCCACAGCACCGAGCCGTTCTGTTGACTTAGTGCCGCAACCGGTGCTAAGCTTGGTGTGTTGGCTGGGTGGATCGATTTTATCCCGACAAGAGTGTAGGGTTGGTACAGGTGGTGTGTTGGCTGGATCGGGGTGGGATGCATCCTTATACTGCTGCATAACTATTTATGGGATCTGTCACTATACTGGGCTTAGGCCCACTTATTCTGTTATTGGTTTGGGCTGGGCCCAATTGATTCTATTATGGGTTGTGACCCAAATGATATTGTAGTGGGCTTTGGCCCACGTATGCTCTGAACTGGATTGTACTGTTACTGTTAAAGGGCTTTGGGCCAGACTGATTCTATTTCTGTATACTGACTGTTACTCTAGTAAGGGGATTACACACTGAGTTTTCGTAAACTCACCCTGTTTTTAACCTTTCAGGTAATCCGCAACGTTAGACGGCTCGGAGCTGCGAGGGACTTGGAGGTGACCACAGAACTGCAGCTGTTATGCTTTGGACTTTATATATGTTTTAAATTACATTTTGGGTAAGGCCTCTCTGAATTTAATTCTAAATTTGGGATTTTTTTACGTTTTATATCTGCTAGATGTAGACTATTTTTCAACCCAATTACTGTTTTTTAAAAACATACATTTTAAACTTCTTTACCTTAAATTAGCTTCCGCAACTAAAAGAGGTTTTTAACAGAGTTAATAAAGTTTTTTAAAAGTGATTAACTTTTCAATGAACCACATTTTAAAATTGAACGAACACAAACTGAGACTTTAGTTTTTAAATATTAAGGAGGATTTTCAATGAAAACATGGTTTTCAAAAAACACTTCAATGTGACATGCCAGATTCGAGCCTAACTTCTGGGCCGGGTTTGGGGTGTTACAATTTTCCTCCTCCTCCTCTCCGTTCCACATCCTTTATGTACATATTGTTAGAATCTTAAGCTTTTAGTATATAACATACTTATATGTAACATTAGCTATAATTCCACTATTTACTTATGTGTTTATATCAAAGCTATCCACTTGAGTCATAGTCACTAAATTATTTATATCTTGAGCTAAAGAATTCGAAATTAAGATCCGCTTGATGTTTTTGAAACTGATCTCAAATATATTTTTGCCTTAAAAATTTTAAAATTTATAATTTAGCCCATAAGTACAGTAAATTCTTTAAATTTGTCCATATTCTGCTGCTTGACAGCTTCGACCTTTCTTTACTAAAAATTAATTATCTCTTAGTACGGGGGTTGGATGATGTTTCCATTTGTTTCTATTGAAAATAGACTCATTAAGAATTTAAAAATATAAATTTAAACCCCTAATCATTTTTTTATATTTTTTAATGATTTTCCAAAGTCAGAACAAGGGAACCTGAAATTAATCTGACCTTGTCTCACAAAAATTCATATATCTCATAATATAAATTTTGCTTACATCGTTTCTTCTATGTAAAACTAGACTGAATAGAATTTAATTTCGTACTTTAATTAACCTATAATTCAATTTATACAATTTTTGGTGAATTATTAAAGTCAGACTATTGATGCTATCCAAAACTGTTTTAGTATAAAATGTTGATAACCAGGTTTATAACACCCTCATTTCCTTTCTGTAATGACCCGAATTTGGGCCTAGTAGAATTGGGCCTATTGGGCCTTGGGCATGGGAGCGTTTAAAATTTTTGAGAACAAGAGAATGGCACTAATGCAAGTTGGACCTATTAGGTGAGTGATTTTGGAAAGTTAGAGGGCTTCTATGAAGTCTCGGGATCAAACCTGGGCTTTAGGAAAAATTTTGGTTTTAGCTGAATAAAACCTAGAGTTAGTAAGTAGGCTTTAAGAATAAAATGTGGAGAAAAATGATACAAAAGGAGTTGTGGTCTAGTGGCAAATGGCACCACATGGGAGACAAGGAAGTGACGCCATAGAGGAAGCAGGGGTCCAAGGTTCAAGTCTTGGCGCTTGCAATTCATTTTGATTTCTTTTTAAATGAACTTAGACTTTGGCCCATAGACTTCTATTTAGTTGCGCATGATTTTAGACACAAAATGAGCTTGTGTTGTGGTGGCATGTAGCGTCTGGAGCATAGGAGAGGGCAAGGGTTCGAATCCTATTGCAAGCAAAAAGGGATATTCATTTTGCTAAGTTGGGACGACAAGTGGTTGTGATGGATTTAAACTTTGCTGAAGGAGGGATCCCACATCGGGAAGCTAGCATGAGAGTGGGTAAGAAGCTGGCTTTAAATAGAGCAATCTATAAAGAGAGTAAGCATACCTTGGTTGGCGTTGGGGATAGGAGTGTTCGGAGCGCAAATTAACTCCAGATTCCTAACAACTGTGTGTATTTTGCACTACTCTAGCTGTAGAGCGGCAAATGCCGAAATGTCGGTCACATGACGATGGTAGCCACACGAGAGTGCGAGTGCACGTGTGGGAGCTTCGACGCGATAGTTGAGGCCATCATGGGTGTTCTTGTGGGTTTAGGCTGTTTGGGCCACGATGGGCCGAAAGGGGCCAAGTTGGCCCAATGGGCCCGTAGGTCCATATGAATAAATTGTATGATTGTGTAGTGGATATTGAACTGGTCTATGTGAATCTCATATCTATGGCTAGATTTGAGCTAAATGGGTCACACGAGCGTGTGGGTCCATTTGGGCCGAGAATGGGCCCTAGGCCCATTCGCATCATTATCTCTTTTTAGAATATCCTAATTTGCAAAATTACTGAAATACCCTCGACTTACAAAATTACTGAAATACCCCTGATTTGCAAAATTACTGAAATACCCCTGATTTGCAAAATTACTAAAATACCCCCGGATTGCAAAATTATCGAAATACCCCTGATTTGCAAAATTACTAAAATACCCCCGGATTGCAAAATTATCGAAATACCTCTAATTAGTAAAATTATCAAAATACCCTTAATTTGTAAAATTACTGAAATACCCTCGACTTTCAAAATTATCGAAATACCCTCGATTTGTAAAATCACCAAAATACCCCCATTTGCGAAATTACGAAAATACCTTCGGTTTGAAAAATTTCTGAAATACCCCCAGTTTGCAAAATTACTAAAATGGCCCTATAGGGTAGAATTACTGAATTACCCTTATAGGGTAGAATTATCAAAATACCCTTGAATGGTTGGATTATCGAAATACCCTTATATGGTAAGATGACTATTTTGCCCTTGGGGTAAATGACGGGCTTAGACTATGAGCTGACTAATTTGACTGTGGTTGTACGACTGATATCCTTTTATTACATGTTTAAATGATTTTTACTGAGCATGGCCATTTTGCATACACATGTAATGATTGAGCATGACATACACGACATATTGCATGGGGTTGGGACAAAGTTACGGAGGAAGTGTACGGCCCATTGCCGTTTGGTACAAGGCTTTCAGCCTTTCTGCGATAAATATGGCTTTGTTCCATCTTGATTATGGCTTTGTGCCAACCGTATTTACCCGTGGCTATGTGCCTATAATATATATTGATGACTCTGTGTCGATCATAATTACCCGTGGCTGTGTGCCAATTATATTACCGTCACTGATGGCTCTGTGCCAAACTTATTACAGTCACCGATAGCTTTGTGCAATCCTGATTACGGCTCTGTGCCATTCTGATTATGGTTTGTACCCATTCTGTTTACGGCTTTTAGCCGTTCTGTTAACTGGCAGCGTTGCTGCAATATTTATGGCTTTTAGCCGTTCTGTCTATGGCGCCGAGCCGTTCTGTTGACTTAGTGCCGCAACCGGTGCTAAGCTTGGTGTGTTGGCTGGGTGGGTCGATTTTATCCCCACATGGTGTGTTGGTTTGTACGGGTGGTGTGTTGGCTGGATCGGGGTGGGATGCATCCTCATACTGTTGCATATCTGTTTATGAGATCTATCACTGTACTGGGCTTAGGCCCACTTGTTCTGTTATTGGTTTGGGCTAGGCCCAATTGATTCTGTATAGGCTGTGACCCAAATGATATGGTAGTGGGCTATGGCCCACGTATGCTTTGAACTGGACTGGACTGTTACTATTAAAGGGCTTTCGCCCAGACTGTTTCAGTTTCTGTTTTTGTATGCTAACTGTTACTTTAGTAAGGGGATTACACACTGAGTTTTCGTAAACTCTCCCCATTTTTAATTGTGCAGGTAATCCTCAGCCTTAGACGGATCGGTGATGCGAGGGACTCAGAGAAGGCCACACACTGCTTATGGTTTCCGTTTTGATTATTTAAATTCAAGTATTTTGATTTGGGTTGTAATAAGGCGTCTCTATTTTTAACTTATTATTTGTGATATTTGTCTATGATGTTTTCTAACTGCTAAACGTGGAATACGATTTCCAAAACGATAATTGTCTTCAAAACACTATGTTTCCGCAACATTTTCAAAATGCTTCTACAACTCAGTTTTTAAACATCACCTATTCGTAAATTCTTTATTTTAAATATGCTTCCGCAACATATAAGATTTTAAAAGTAGTTACGTTTTCAAGTGGACAACATTTGCTTAAGTTTTTTTTAACAAAGAGGTTTTAACTCTCAAACAAGTTTTAACAACAAGAAATATGGTTTTGAAAAACACTTCCATGTGACACGCCAGATTTGGGCCTAACTTCTAGGCCGGGTTTGGGGTGTTACACTTTCTCTATAATATTTCCCATCAATTCCTCTTATTTCCCTTCACTAACATATTAAGAACATAAAACCTTATATAAGAAAACTCTACTTTAAAATCATTTTCATGCTTTTATTCAATAATATCAAACTTTAAAATATATTGAAATCTTGATGTTCTTACCTTGTCCTATTGATTTCAAACTTTAACTTGATTTTCTCTCTCCTCTAACTTCCATTTTCTTGAATCAAATGTGATTTTCTTATTCTCCATAGTCTTCTTATCACTTTTCTCTCTTGGTGGTTATGAAAATTCCTTGAAATTTTAGGTGAAAATGGTGGATTTTTAGTAAAAGGACCAAATTGTAATGACAACAAAGTTTTCTTCTTCTCTCCCCCTCACTGACGTTGGAAACATGGGAGGATCTTTTCTTTTTTGTTCTTCTTCGTCTTTCTCTCCTTTTATACTAGCTATTTATAATAAAATATTAATAAAATATCTCATTAAAATATTAATAAAGTAATATTTATCTAATTAAATAATTATAAAATATCTTCAAAATATCTCCAACATCATCATTGCCTTCTAGAGTTCTCTCTCTTTCTAATTGACCATTTTGCCCTTTATGATATTTTAAAATTCCATCCTTAAAAATCATCACTTAATTTGGTAAAATTACAATTTAGTCCTTCATAATTCTTCACCTATTCAATTTGGTCCCTGCATGCCAATTCCATTTCCATTCTAATCCCTAAATTTTGATTTTTTATACTTAAGCCAAAAAAATTTCACATATTTATGATTTAGTCCTTACTTTAAATCAATATACTAAAACCTACTTCTTAATTATTATTATTATTATTTTAATACTCCTCAATATTCTCTTTTATCATCTTTATATCTTTTTCTCATTTTATCAAGAAATCAATTATACATCATGTTATGCTTCTTAATTTAACTTTTTTTTTTTTTGATATCTTGCAACTTTCATTTTCTTTGATCTTATACCTTATTTTACTAAGATTTTATCTCATATTATTTACGAGCAAGGGGTTTTTGAAGATGTTACAAATTGAATTGAGACTCGAACCCATGACCCTAGCACACGACTAGAGCCCCTAACAACCAAAACAATTACGCGCTAATGACAAAACCTAACCACCATAACCACTAAAACATTGAGATGTTACAAGTTTACCCCCTAAAAGAAATTTCGGCCTCGAAATTTACCTGACTCAAACAGATGCAGATATTGCTGTCAAATCAAATCCTCGGGTTCCCATGTGGCTTCCTCCGTGCCATGATTCTGCCACAAAACCTGAACTAACGGAATAAACTTCCTTCTCAAAACCTTAACATATCGGTCCAGAATCTGAACCGGCTCCTCCTCAAATGTCAAATCTAGTCTAACCTCAATCTCTTCAACAAAAACAATATGAGATGGGTCTGACCAATACTGTCTCAACATAAATACATGAAACACATCATGTATATGGTTTAACTTTGGAGGTAGCTCCAACTAATAAGCAACTAGCCCCATACGTTTTAGAATCTGATATAGCCCAATAAACCTTGGGTTCAACTTGCCATTACATCCAAACCGTATAACCTTCTTCCATAGAGATACCTTGAGGAACATATAATCACCCACGGAATACTCAATGTCCTTCATTTTCAGATCTGCATAGGACTTCTGTCTATCAGAAGCCGCCATACGATAATCTCGAATCAGTCTAACTTTATCCTCAGTCTCAAAAACGAACTAAGGACCCAAAACCTGTCGCTCACCCAACTCAGTCCAACACAACAGAGTACGACACTTTCGACCATATAAAGCCTCGTAAGGTGCCATCTGAATACTGGACTAGAAGCTGTTATTATAGGCGAACTCGACTAATGGTAGAAAATCCTCTCAACTACCTCGAAAATCAATCACACAACTCTGAAGCATATCCTCCAGTCTTTGAATCAACCTATCAGATTGACCATTGGGCTGAAGATGGAACACAGGACTGAAGTCCAATCTCGAACTAGAGCCTCATGAAGATTTCTCGAAAATAGAGAAGTGAAGCGAGGTTCTCTATCAGAAATAATCGAGATCGGAACCCCATGAAGTCTCACGATTTGTGAAATATATAGCTTGGCCAACTTTTGAGGAGAATAATCTATCCGAATAGGAATGAAGTGGGTAGACTTGGTTAACTGATCTACGATGACCCACACATAATCCTTCTTAGTTGGTGTTAGAGGCAACCCACTAACGAAGTCTATAGTCACACGCTCCCATTTCCACATTGGAATCTTAACGTGTTGAAGCAAACCCGAAGGCAACTAGTGCTTAGCCTTAACTTGCTAGCACGTCAGACATTGAGGAACAAAGTCTGTCACCTATCGTTTCAAACCAGGCCACTAGTATAGTTCACGAAGGTCTCAATACATCTTATTTCCACTGGGATGCATAGCATAAGGTCTATTATACGTTTCCCTCAGAATACACTGCCTCAAATCAGAATCACTAGGCACACAAACCTGTCCTCAAAAACACAGAACTCTATCACTATTCAGCCCAAAATAAAATGTACCACCATCCTTTACCTGACAGAATCGCACAACCAAAGAATCATCCCCCTAACTACTTATCCCGAATCAAATCGATCCAGGTCAGCTTAACTTGTAAATCGGCTCATAGACCCCTATCATCAAATAGACTTAGGCAAGCAAACATCACCCTCAAATCAAACATTGCCCTACGACTAAGAGCATTGGCCACCACATTGGCCTTACCAGGACGATGCTCGATTGTGCAGTCGTAATCCTTTAGCAGTTCAATCCATCTACGTTGCCTAAGGTTCAACTCCTTTTTAGTAGGAAGATACTTAAGGCTGTTGTGATCGGTCTAAATAATGCACCTCTCACCATAAAAATAGAGCCTCCACATCTTTAAGGCGAAAACAAAAGTATCTAACTCAATATCATGCATCGGATAAATCCCCTCATGTGACTTAAGCTATCGGGACGCATAAGCCAGCACCTTACCGTCTTGCATCAGAACAAATCCCAAACCAACATGCAATGCATCACCATATACCATGAACTCCTTACAAGATTCAGGCTATATCAGAACAGGAGCTTGAGTCAAAACAAACTTGAGCTTCTCAAAGCTCACTTACTGTTGGAAACATGAAAATATACACACTTTTTCATGCCCTTTTTATCTCAAATTCATGCAAATTCGTAGTAATTCTTGACGAAAAATATATAATATTATAAAATAATTAAATTGTACGTAAATTATTAACATGTTGGATTTTAATTAATTTTGATTAATTTTGATCATTTTCGACAGATTCGCACAATGGGCAAAAATTGGCTCGACAGACAATATTAGAAGCGCAAAACAGAGAAGCAATTGAGGTGAATTAATTTTTAAGCTGAAGACGGTCCAAATTATGAATATTAATTCATAATATAATTAATTTTAATTTTAATCCAAATTATTTTAGGTTAAATAAATTATTATTAATTAATTATGAAAAAAGGCCCAATTGAGCTGAATCGAGAAAATCGATCCGATCGAGCACTGGGCAGCCCAAAATCGTCCCACATGCTGGACCAATCAGCTGGTTTCACTGATTATTTGGCTTGTAAAATAGTCCTTGAAGACTCCTTGAATTTGCATTCAAAGCCCTCTACTATTCATGCCTTTCTAGATTTGCCCCTACCTTAAAATATCAAGTTTGAAACCTTCAAACTTGCCATATGTGTGGCCGACAATGGGGGGACTCTATGGCTACTGATTTTTTTTCTATTTTTAGCAGCCTACTCAACTTATAAAACCCCCTTGGTTGCTCATTTGAAACACATCTCAAAACCTCTCATCCTTTCACTTCTCTCTCACTTTCTCTCTTTAATCCCCTTCCGTTGTTCTTCATTTTCTTCTCCATTTCCTTGTCGATTTCACCTCTTGAAAAAAGAGTCCTTCAACCACCATTTGGAGCAGCATTCAAGTGTTTATGGAAGTCTCAGTTCAACAGGAACAAGCAAAGAAGGAGGAGCAGAGCAACTTAATAAAGCCTCGGAGAAACACCAGATTTGATTCTTATTCCTTATCCTTTCAATTTTATTGTTGTTGTTATGAACATGCCTATGAATAATTTTGATGTTGATATGTTTAATTTAATTAATATGGCTTAAATTTAATTCGTGTTAGGTTGATTGCATTTTGCCCACTTAATTTTGTGTTTGTGTTGTTATAGGCCTTGGTAAGATGTTTGATTAAGTAAAACCATGAATAAGTTATTCCTGCATTACAATTGTAAGGTAACTAATGAATTAATTATTTAAACAGATTGAAATTTTAATTAATTGACACGATACTTAATCAGTGCATGTTTAATCATCTAAGGTAACTGAGGGTTAAATTAGCAACTGTATCTAACGATACATTAGCCTGGCATAACTTGCAAGATTATTGTGATTAAATTATTTTAGGGTAGGAATACATTGTTAACTCACGTAATCTTTTATGTGCTTATGAGATCGAATTAATTGTTTGAATTGGCATACAGATATGTACAAGAGATTCTTTTTTATTTTCATAAGTATGTATGTGCATTAATGCATTTGCTTATTAAAATTTGTTTAATCGGTTGAATTGAAATAGAGATATAGTAAAGAGATAAATGGATTTTGGTAGGTAAGTATGTTCATAAGTTAGAAAATCACCAAGTTACCGTGGATTTATTCGTAACAACATGAGCATGAGTTTAGTAATTCTAAGTTAAGAAATGTAATTAATCTAACACAATTATGTAATATTGATTAAAATCATATTTTGAACTTGTGTATTGGAACTTTAATTTTCTCTTATTTATTTTACTTAGTTAAAAATCTTAGTTTTTAATCATCTCCTCAAATCAAAATATTTTTCTTCACCAAAGTGTTTTTAATTGCATTCATAAATAATTCTTTTCATAGTCCTTGTGGGTACTATAACTCGACACTTACTTGTCACTTTATTACTTCTTGCGATTGTGTACACTTGCACATTTCCATCGTTCCATGTTTTTGGTGCCATTGCCAAGGACTATTTTAAAAGTAATCATTTGTGAATTTGTAAATTTTGCATTTTGGTTTATTTTTCTATTGAATTTTAACTTAATTAATTTTTTTCTGTGTTGTTTCAGGTGTTTATGAGTATTGATCGAATTATCGATTTACTTCCCGTAGACCTGAGATTGAAAGAACTTTTCGACAGCGAAGAAGACAAGCAAGTTAGAGAAGGACTGAAGAGATGAACTTTGAAAAACTGAATCAAGGAAACGGAGCAAACCCTGCTTAAAATCCTATCCTTATTGCTGATGATAGGGATTGAGCTCTAAAATAGTATGTCGTGCCAGTGTTTCATGATCTTAATTTGGGTATTAGAAGATCCGAAATGGAGGCACAACAATTTGAGCTGAAGCCAATCATGTTTCAGATGCTTCAGAAAGTGGGTTAATTCAGTGGAATGCCTACCGAAGATCCTCATCTTCATTTAAGACTGTTTATGGAGGTGAGTGATTCTTTCAAGTTAGTCGGAGTACCCAAAGATGCACTATGATTAAATCTGTTCCTATATTTACTTAGGGATAGGGCTTAAGCCTGGTTGAACTCATTACCACCAAATTCCATTTCAACATGGCAAGAGTTAGCAAAAATATTCCTCATGAAGTATTTCCCTCCTAGCAAGAATGCTAAGTTGAGAAATGAGATCACAACTTTCCAACAAATGGATGATGAGTCCTTATATGAGACATGGGAAAGGTACAAAGAATTATTACAGAAGTGCCCTTATCATAGAATCCCTCATTGCATCCAACTTGAGATGTTTTATAACGGTCTCAATGCTCACAAAAGGATGTTAGTGGATATTTCTGCTAATGGTGCTCTCCTTTATAAGTCTTATAACGAGGCTTATGAAATCATTGAGAGAATTGCCAGCAATAATTATCAATGACCAACCAATCAAGTAGCGTAAGGAAGACGAGCCATTGGAATACATGAAGTGGATCCACTCACTTCACTCGCATCTTAGGTATCTTTGATTTCCTCAATGCTTAAAATTTTTACCACTAATGGGTTTAATAGTTTTGCAGCTTAGCCATCCAATCAAATTGAAAATATAGCCTATGTCTATTGTGGAGAAGGAAATTTGTTTGAAGAATGTCCATCAGACCCAGAATCCGTGTATTACATGGGTAATCAGAACCAGAATAGAAGAAGGCAAGGACTGAAATCCAATTTTTATAACCCATCTTGGCGAAACTACCTTAATTTCTCTTAAAGTAACCAAGGGGCTAGAACCAATAACACTTATGCCCAACCTAGACCGACCTAGCCACATGTTTTTACCCAACAAGTTCAGAAGCAACCTCAAGCTGAAACTTCCAATGGCTTAGAAAACTTGTTGAAGGCATACATAGCCAAAAATGATGCCTTAATCCAAAGCCAAGCAGCCACATTGAAAAACTTGGAAAGCAAAATAGGTCAGCTTGCAACTGAACTCAAAACCCATTCACAAGGTACTTTTCCTAGTGATATAAAAAATCTAAGAAATCCGGGGAAAGAGTATTGTAAAACATTTACATTGAGGAACAGAAAGACATTAGAGCCCAACACTGTTGAAGTTGAAGAAGAGCCAGCTAATGCTCAAGATCCAGTAGAAGTTCAACCGAGTGTTGAAATTCCAGTTTCATCGAAACCAGAATCTGTAAAATCTGGTAAGGTAACTTTTAAACCATTTAGTTTTGATAAACTAACAACTTCGTTAGATGCAAAATTGCCACAAAAGATGAGTCAACAATTCCAGTAAAGAAGCCTCCACCACCCTACCCTTAAAGACTTTAGAATCAGAAGTAGGAAGTCTAGTTCAAGAAGTTTATAGACATACTCAAGCAACTTCATATCAACATTCTGCTAGTAGAAGCACTTGAACATATGTCGAACTATGTCAAATTCATGAAGGATATCCTGACCAAGAAATAAAGACTTGGAGAATTTGAGAGGGTAGCCTTAACGAAGGAACGCAATGCGTATCTTCAAGACAAACTACCCTTGAAGTTGAAGGATCTTGGATGTTTTACCATACCTTGCAACATTCGAGCAACATATTGTTGTAAGGCACTATGTGAATTGGGTGTGAGTATCAACTTGATGCCCATGTCCATATTCAGAAAGTTAGGGATAGGTGAAGTTAGACCTACTACGGTTACACTTTAATTAGCAGATCAATCCTTAGCACATCTAGAAGGAAAAATTGAGGATGTATTAGTACGTGGAGACAAATTTAATTTTCTTGCTGACTTTTTTATTCTAGACATTGAAGAAGATAAAGAGGTGCCAATCATCCTAGGAAGGCCTTTCCTAGCAACTAGAAGGACCCTTATCGATGTGCAGAAGGGCGATCTTACTATGCGTGTTTAGGATGATCGAGTAACATTTAATGTTTTTAAGTCTATGTAATTTCCTGACACGCTTGATGATTGTTCTGCAATATCAGATTTAGAAAAATTAATCATGGAAAAGGAACTCAACTATGTTGAGGACCCATTGGAGCAAATTTTAACATCAGACTCTCGAAGTGATGAAGAGGGGGATGAATACATACCTTTGCTTGAACCTAATCAAAGGGGACTTAATCCGTAATCTCACTTTTGAATATTTGGAGTAAGAGAGTAGTGATTACATCCAACCGAAAGCGTCAATTGAGGAGCCACCTAAATTAGAACGAAGTTACTTCCCTCACATTTCAAATATGTTTATTTAGGTAACGCTTATAATTTACTTGTGATTGTTTCAATAGAATTGGCTGAAGAGCAAGAAGAGAAACTCATCCTAGTGTTGAAACAATTCAAGAGGGCTATCGGATGGACCATAACTGATATTTGTGGTATTAGTCCATCTGTATGCATGCACAAGCTCATCTTGAAAGATGGCAAGAAAGGGACGATTGATGGACAACGAAGACTGAACCTCATCATGAAAGACATGGTAAAGAAAGAAATCATTAAGTGGTTAGAAGCGGGTATAATTTACCCCATCTCAGACAGTTCGTGGGTAAGTCCGGTCTAGTGCGTGCCAAAGAAAGGAGGTATTACGGTCGTTGAGAATGAGAATAACTAATTAATACCGGTTAAAACAGTTACGAGATGGAGAATTTTCATTGATTACCGAAAGCTGAACAATATGACAAGGAAAGATCATTTTCCTTTACCATTTTTGGACCAAATGCCGGATAGACTCGCAGGGCGAGACTATTACTGTTTTCTTGATTGATACTCGGGGTATAATCAGATTACAGTAGTGCCAAAAGATCAACACAAAATAACATTCACATGCCCGTACAGTACATTTGCATTTAGACGCATGCCATTTGGTTTATGTAATGCACCTGCTACATTTCAAATATGTATGATGTTCATTTTTACTAACATGGTTGAGAAGTATTTGGAAGTGTTTATGGATGATTTTTCAGTATTTGGAGATCCATACGATGATTTCTTAGACAATCTAGCCAAGGTACTAAGGTGATGGGAAGAAACAAACCTCGTACTCAACTCGGAGAAGTGCCATTTCATGGTACGAGAAGGTATTGTTCTAGGGCATCGGATAACGTGACATGAAATTGAGGTAGATAAAAAAAGGTAAATGTTATCGAGAAACTCCCACCTCCAACATCTGTAAAGGGTGTTAGGAGCTTTTTCGGCCACCCCAGTTTCTATCGAAGATTTATCAAGGACTTCTCCAAAATTGCTAAACCTTTATACAAATTATTGGAGAAAGACACGATGTTCAAATTTGATAAGGAGTGTTTAAAAGCTTTCAATGATTTGAAAAGCCGGTTAGTTTCAGCACCAATCATCGTCACATCAGATTGGGATTTTCCATTTAAACTGATGTGCGGCGCAAGTGACTTCGTGATAGGAGCTGTGATGGGCCAGTGAAGGAACAGAGTTTTTCATCCCATCTACTATGCAAGTCAGACTCTAATGGGAGCTCAGTTGAATTATATGGTAATAGAGAAAGAGTTACTTACTATTGTGTTTGTTTTTGACAAGTTTCGATCTTATCTTGTAGGTACCAAAGTGATTATCTATACGAATCATTCGACAATTAAGTATTTACTTGCGAAGAAAGACGCTAAGCCAAGATTGATTAGATGGGTACTTCTACTTCAAGAGTTTGATCTAGAAATTCAAGATCGAAAAGAAGTAGAAAACCAAGTAGCAGACCTCTTGTCCAGATTGGAGATGCAAGAAGGAAATTTTCCACTTATACCCATTCAGGAGACATTCCCAAACGAACACATACTGAAGGTAAACCATGTCCATAGTACCCCTTAGTTTGCTGATATTGCTAACTTTTTAGCTTGTAGTTTGATGATGGTTGATAAGACGTATCATCAAAAGAAAAAGTTTCTTCACGATATGAAGTATTATTTTTAGGAAGAGCCATATTTGTTTAAGAAATGTGCAGATCAAATTATCAGGAGATGCATGGCAGAAGATGAAGCACATAAGATTTTATATCATTGTCACACAACTCCAAGTGGGGGACACTTCGAAGGTACACGTACTACGGCCAAAGTATTGCAAGTTGGATTCTTTTGGCCAACACTAGTTAAAGAAGTGTATGCTTACGTAAGGAGTTGTGATCGATGCCAAAATGAGATGCCTCAAACAAACATCATTGAGGTAGAATTATTCGATGTTTGGGGTATTGACTTCCTTGGTCCTTTCCCTCTGTCTTTTGGTCACAAGTACATATTGGTAGTAGTAGATTACGTGTCTAAGTGGGTTGAGGTCGAGGCATATTCAACGAATGATGATAAGGTTGTGATGAGGTTTTTTGTAAAAGCATGTGTTCATAAGGTTTGGAACCCCGAGAGCTATCATCAGTGATGAAGGGTCCCATTTTGTGAACAAATGGTTGAAATGGTTACTCGACAAACATGGAGTGTAACATCCTGAATTAATAGGCCTTTGCATTTGATGTGTGTGCTACGTTTAATATGTCAATTAGAATGCGTAAGGGGTTCAGAATGGGCTCAGGTTTGGGCCGAGGCTGTAGTTAAAATTCTTGTTTGAACACTCTAGTGGGAAGCTTGTTAAGTTAGGGCATAACAGATATTAGCTGTATTTTAAAACATAAATGGGCTTGTGGCCCAGTGGCAAAATGGCGCCACTAAGAGGGAAGGGAGTTGGCGTCAATTGAAGGTTTAAGGTTCGAGTCGCCTGGTACCTTTTATTTTAAATATTTTTGGCATTCATAAGAGCAGTAGTGGAGTTCGGCAATGATGCTTAAATTTAGGAATTTATTTAATGCGATAATAAGGTGGATAATATGCTGATAAAGGGGGGAAGAGATGGTGTCATCCATGACACTGTGGATGAGTAGTCAGATAAGGATAAGGAGAGAATCAAGGAATTATCTGCAAGGCTAGGTGGTGGCCGAAATTTTGACTCTAAGAGGGGGAGGAGAAATCGGTTTCTGATATGGCTAAGGGGTGCCGAAATTTCCCTTCCTAATTAACTGGTACTAGTTGTCAAAAGAGGGCAATTCCGGCTTTTGGATAGTAGAAGTGCCGAAACTTTAAATAGTCAAGGGAGGGTTCTTTTCTTTATTTTCGGCATTTAGGGTTTCCATCTTTTCTTTCTCTTCTTCTCTGAGTAAAATCCAAAAACTCCATTGTTCTTTTCTCTTCTTTCTTCTAAAAGCCAAAACCTCATAATCCTTTCTCTATATTTCTTTTGATCCTTGCTAAGGCCAAACCCACCCCTAGTCTACCGAAATTCTCTTTTCTTCTTCCTGTTGATTTCTTCATTAATAGCCAAATCACCATAGACTTCTTTGAATCATCTTCACTTCCTGATTTTCGCAAAAAGCCGAAATCTCCTAAGAGTAGCCGAATTTTCTCTATTGAGGTAAGTGTCGACTTTTGCTATTCCTTAAGATCTCTTTCAGTTTTTTTAGGAGACAAGGCCGAATGGCCACTTGGTTTGTTAAGGCTGTCGATTGAGGCTAATACTTTCTCTCTTTTTGCGTTTTGGGCGGCATTCCTGGATTTGAAGGAAACCTGAAAGTTTAGATCTAAAAGCCGGAAGTCGCTAGTCTCTAATTTTGGGATTTCAAGGTAAGGGGTTTCTTTAGATTTCTGTTAGATTTGCTATCATACCTGTGATCTTCACCATAGGTTATGGTTTAACAACCCTATTTCGTTATAGTAGTTCTGACAAAGACCTTTGATGGAATCGAATATGGATCAGGCAAAGGAGAGGATTGGGTCCGTAAACCCAATCCCTAAGTTTAAGAAACGAGCGGTGTCTGCTGTTTGAGATTGGCCACCGGGTTGTGGACCGGCTTCTGAACAACACCTTAGGCAAATAGCGGTTGTATCAGCAACGGATAGCGTTGACATAGGCAGTACCATCTTGTCGGTAATCAAGTGTGTAGATCTCTAACACACTAGTTAATTGTAATATGTATGTTATGGGCTAAAAAGCTGGAAAGAGGCTGTGTAAACAGTCGAATAAAACTCGAAAAGGGGTTTGCAAAGGATGCCAGGTATGTAACCATAGAAACCCCTCTATGAGTATCGATATATGTGAAAACCTATTTTTCTTGTTTTTTTAAGTATGTATGCATGGGGTGGGACTATGATAATGAAGGGGAAGTGCATGATAGGTCACTTGGTGATCGGTGGTTAAACCACAAAAATCTAATGTTAGGTCACACCGTGATCGGTGGCAATGGCACGTTTAATGATTCCTAATTAATAGGAATAGGCAGTACGACTGTCGTTATGGTGTGTAGCGGATGGAGGGTTGATTGTAGAAATCCCTGAGGTGTGATGGTTAGTACGGGTTGGTGTGTAGAGGATGGAATTCTAGGATGGGTTGGGCTATTCATCATTTATTATTTATCATGTAAGTATGATTGTTGCCTTTATGTATGGGCCACGGCTCATAATTTGTTTGTGGGCCTCAGGTCGTTGTGTGTTTCGGGATTTGTACACTGAGTCTTGGTGACTCACCCTTTCATTTTTCTCTACTCTTTCAGATGAGCAGGAGATCGTAGACGCGGGAGCCGAGACGGACTCGAGGGGCCATCAAGTTATTTGTTTTTACACTATCCGTTTTATTTTAAGTTTTAAGTTTGGAATTATTTGATGTAATAAGGCCACCATAGCTTAGGTTATAAGTTGATATTTGTTAATGTTTATATTTTTTTTAGAAATTTATGATCAAAGACTTATGCTTAAAGAAATCAAAATGGGATTTTCAAACATAATTTAAATAACACCTATTTTGGAAAAATAAATTACGAAGATTTTCTACAGGTGCCACATATTTAATGAATAACTACAAAAACGACTAAGTTTTTTTTCAAAACCATTCCAAGTAAAGCTTTTAACATTAAACCCGTAGCATATCAGATCTGGTCATGATGTATGGGCCGGGTTTGGGGTGTTATAATTTTGGTATCAGAGCCCAGTTCAAAACTCGGGCTGTGAAATGGGTCTAGTAGTGATTTGAAACCTTGTTGAGAATTTGAGAAAAATGTTTTGGATGAAGATATGGCCTTCGAGTCTACCGGCACCCGATCCACGCAGGTAAGTATTCTAACTCTTGATGTGATATATATGTTGGGCTTGATGGACGTAGGCTAGTATATTAGACATTGATGGACTTTAGGCTTAGTTTAAACAACTCTCTAAATTCATAAGATTTAATTCAACCAAACAAACCTGTAAACAAGTCGCGGGGTTAGGGTGTGGCAACAGGCATGCGCATGTCTAGGATTGGATTCAGGGACAGCTTGGTACTTAAGCAGTCCTCGTGACTTACCTCCTCTTCGCTGGAATCCTACCTGGTGCGTAGTGACTGTTCACCTTAGCCATGAGGACTTGTTGACGGGCCAAAATTTATAATTAAAACCCGAAAGGGACCAGCAACCCTACTTTGCAAAATTTCAAAAAAAAAAATACCCCCTAGTCTTGTAAATTTTTCGAGATACCTATGGATTTGTGAAAATTTCCCAGAACACCCTGGATTTGTAAAATGACCAAAATATCCCTGATTTGTAAAATTTCTAAATTACCCCTGATTGGTAAAATGACCAAAATATCCCTGATTTGTAAAATTACTAAATTACCCCTAACTTGTGAAATGACCGAAATACCCCCAGATTGCAAAATTATTGAAATACCCCTAGATTACAAAATTACTGAAATACCCCCAGATTGCAAAATTACCCAAATACCCCTATTTCACAAAATCACCAAGGAATCCTATTTTGGAAAATTACAAAAATACCCATGTAGGATAAATTACGAAAATACCCCTGGGTAGTGAAATGACGAAGGTACCCCTACATGATGAATTTAAGTGCGTGAATGCTACTTGTATGTTGATGATTGAATGTATGTGCTTCCTAGAACTAGGAGATGCGAACTTGAGACTGAATTGTAGATATAACTGTGAATTCGAAAGAACCACTCTTAAAACTACTATTCATAAGACTGTTCGTGGTTAATTAGTGGAAGAAAACTAATAATTCATAAAATTTCTAATCAGATAAAGGCGAATCGGTAGAATGAGTACAAGGGGTCGAGGACGTCCGCCGCGTGGTCGTGGTAGGGGTAGGATGACGATGTCAGAACCAGTGGGATCTGGCCATGGATCTGGAAACGAGATGCCGGTACCACCAGCTGGGAAGGAGGAATTTCAGGACCAGACTGCCAGAGATGACACGGTATCTCAAGCAATGTTACGGGTTTTAGAGAGGGTTGCTGGGGCAGGCATGGGCACAGGAGCCCAGAAATCTGTGCCAGAGCGACTTAGAGCCAATGGGGCAGAAGTGTTTAGGGGAATTTCTGGTATAGCCCCGAGTTCAGCTGAGTATTGGTTGGAGACGCTAGGACGCATAATGGATGATTTGGATTTCACGGAGGAGGAGAAGTTGAAAGGGGTTGTATCCATCCTGTGAGACGAAGCATACCAATGGTGGCTTACGGTTAAGGATGGTGCAGTGGTAGACCGTATTGCCTGGGATTTCTTCAAAACGACGTTCTAGGGTAAATACATTGGGACAAGTTATGTGGATGCGCAACGTAGAGCATTTCTGAATCTGGTGCAAGGAAGTAGGTCGGTGGCTGCGTATGAAGCTAAATTCTTACGCCTTAGCAGATATGCTCGAGGGATTGTAGCCACAGAACATGAACATTGCGTCCGGTTCGAAGATGGTCTGAGGGATGATTTGTGTGTTTTGATAGCACCATAGCGGGAGAGGGAATTTGCTGTCCTGGTGGAAAAGGCTAAGATAGCCGAGGAGGTAAAGCGGACCGAAAAACTGAATCGGGATAGAGATAGGAGTGGGGGAAAAAGGAATTCTGGACCGTCAGTGGCAACTGGGCATACTCAGAAAAGGCCCAGGTCAGATGGACCGATACGGGATGAGAGACCTGCTGCTACTAGTCAGACACCGAAGTGTGGCCGATGTGGTAAATTTCATGTAGGTGAGTGTTGGGCGGGCAGTGGGAAGTGTTTTAGGTGTGGATCTATGGACCATCAAGTTAGGAACTGTCCGCAGCAACGGGACAATGAAGGGCCCACAGGACAAGGAAATGCTCAGCCTGGCAGAGGAGGTCAGCAGCCACAAAGAGGTCGTGGTGCGGCCAGAGGTGGTAATGGTTCCGGTCGGGGTCGTGGAGCATCAGGCCAAGGGGCAGGAAACACTGAGGCGAGACAACCGGGGTTGGTCTATGCTGTCAGACGCCGAGAGGAGGCTGACGCACCGGATGTCATAACCGGTACATTTTTAATTTTTGGCTTGCCTTACACTGCATTGATTGACATTGGGTCGACGCATTCATATGTTGCTAGTAGGGTGTCTGAAACTTTAAGTGTAGATTCTGAGATTTCTTCTAGGGAGATGACTGTAGTTAGCCCATTAGGACACTCTGTGGTGGTAAACAAGCTTTACCGGGAAGTACCTTTAGAAGTTCAAGGGATGGTTTTCCGAACGGATCTGATGGAATTACCATTTGGGGAGTTTAATTTAACTTTAGGCATGGATTGGTTGGGGAAGTATCAAGCTAAGGTAGATTGTGCGGCCAAGAGTATGGTGTTAAAAACCCTCGAGGGTGGTGAAGTGTTGGTGATAGGTGAAAGGGGGAACTGTTTGTCAAATGTGGTGTCCGCCTTAAGAGCAGAAAGGATGGTGAGAAGGGGATGCGAGGCCATTTTAATGTTTGTTCGGGCTCTGGAAGCCAAGGAACTAACTGTTAGGGACGTTAGGACGGTGAAGGAATTTCCTGATGTCTTCCCCGAAGAGCTTCCGGGATTACCCCCGGATCGTGAAGTGGAGTTTGGAATCGATCTTCTTCCGGGAACAACGCCAGTATCTATTACTCCGTATAGGATGGCGCTGAAGGAGCTGATGGAATTGAAAGCGCAGATTCAGTAGTTGCTGGATAGAGGGTTTATTCGACCAAGTGTGTCGCCTTGGGGAGCGTCGGTGTTATTCGTTAAGAAGAAGGATGGATCAATGCGTATGTGCATTGATTATTGCCAGCTGAATAAGTTGACCATCAAGAATAAATACCCATTGCCGAGGATCGACGACTTGTTGAATCAGTTGAAGGGGGCCTCAGTCTTTTCGAAGATAGATCTGAGGTCAGGGTACCATCAGCTTAAGGTTAAGGAGGCGGATATTCATAAGACGGCTTTTAGGACTCGCTATGGTCATTACAAATTTATGGTGATGCCGTTTGGATTGACCAATGCGCCAGCAGCGTTCATGGACATGATGAATCGAGTGTTCCAACCCTACCTAGATCGGTGTGCCGTGGTGTTTATAGATGATATCTTGGTTTAGTCAAAGTCGGAGGAGGAGCATGATGCTCATCTCAAGTGGTTTTGTAGACACTGAGGGAGAAGCGGTTGTATGCCAAATTCAGTAAGTGCGAATTTTGGCTAAGTGAAGTTACTTTTCTAGGGCACGTTGTGTCGGCAGAGGGGATTAGGGTTGACCCTCAGAAAATTGAAGCGGTGTTGGATTGGAAGCCGCCTAAATCGGTAGCAGAAATTCGGAGTTTTCTTGGGTTAGTCGGGTACTACAGAAGATTTGTTGAATGATTTTCTTTGATTGCGGCACCGTTGACTAAGTTGCTACAGAAAAGAGTTCCGTTTGTTTGGTTTGATAAGAGCAAGAGAGCTTCGAGAAGTTAAAGAGGATTCTGACGGAGGCTCCGGTGTTGATTCAGCCGGAGGCTGGGAAGGAGTTTGTAATCTATTGTGATGCTTCACACACGGGATTAGGATGTGTGTTGATGCAAGATGGAAAGGTTGTTGCATATGCATCACGGCAGTTAAAACCGCACGAAGCAAATTATCCTACCCATGATTTGGAATTGGCGGCGGTGGTTTTTGCTTTGAAAATTTGGAGGCATTATTTGTACGGGGAGAAATCTATCATCTACATGGATCATAAGAGTTTAAAGTACCTACTGACTCAAAAGGAGTTGAATCTAGGGCAAAGGAGGTGGATCGAGTTGTTAAAGGATTATGACTGCTGGATCGAGTATCACCCGGGTAAGGCTAATGTGGTGGCGGATGCTCTAAGCCGTAAGGTGATCACTGACTTGAGAGCAATGTTTGCTCACCTTAGCTTATATGACGATGGAAGTCTATTAGCCGAATTTCAAGTGAAACCCTCATGGGTCAATCAGGTTAAGGAGAGGCAGCAGACTGATGAGTTGCTAAAGGAGAAGTTTCTGGTAGGGTCAAATGATGGATCGGCAGAATTTAGTATTAATGAGGAAGGGCTATTATGTTTCCGAGGGAGAGTGTGCATGCCGAAGGATCCTGAATTGAGGCACATGATTTTGCAAGAATCGCATGGTAGTCCATACGCTATGCACCCTGGAGGGAGTAAGATGTATCGGGATTTGAGAGAGCAGTTTTGGTGGCCGGGCCTAAAACGAAAGGTGATCGAGTTTGTAGGGAAGTGTTTGACCTGTCAGCAGGTAAAAGTAGAGCATCAGTTACCATCAGGGTTATTACAGCCGGTAAAGATTCCGCAATGGAAGTGGGAAAGGATCACAATGGACTTTGCTAGTGGGCTACCCCTCACGCCTACTAAGAAAGATTCAGTTTGGGTAATTGTTGATCGTTTGACGAAGCCTGCTCACTTCATACCAGTACGGGTCGATTACTCTTTGCAAAAGTTGGCTAAGCTATACATAGTGGAGGTAGTAAGGTTGCATGGAGTACCGGTGTCGATCATATCAGATAGGGACCCTAGGTTCACCTCATGATTTTGGAAGGCGTTGAATCAAGCGTTGGGTACGAAGTTGGATTTCAGTACAGTGTTTCACCCCCAGACCGATGGACAGTCTGAACGGGTAATTCAGATCTTGAAGGACATGCTGAGAGGATGTGTCATTGATTTCAGAGGTAGTTGGGAAGAGTTCTTACCGTTAGCAGAGTTTGCTTACAATAACAGCTACCAGTCAAGTATTCGGATGGTGCCCTATGAAGCTTTGTATGGGCGGAAGTGTCGTACTCCTACCTGTTGGACGGAAATAGGGGAACGTCGGATTTTGGGTCCGGAGTTGGTGATCGAGACAAAAGAGAAGGTTGAGTTAATTTGAGCTCGATTAAAGGAAGCGTCAGACAGGCAGAAGTCCTATGCTGATCTAAAGTGTAGGGACATCGAATTTGTAGTAGGTGATAGGGTTTTCTTGAAGGTATCACCTTGGAAGAAAGTACTAAGGTTTGGACGGAAGGGTAAGTTAAGTCCCAGATTTATTGGACCATACCGAGTGTTGAAGCGAGTAGGACCAGTAGCCTACCAGCTGGAGTTACCTTCGGAGTTAAGTCAAATTCACGATATATTTCACGTCTCTATGTTAAGACGTTACCGTTCGGATCTGTCCCATGTTGTGTCTGTGGAGGAAATCGAGGTAAGACCTGATCTATCCTTCAAAGAGGAACCGGTGGAAATTCTGGATCGTGATGTCAAGGTGTTGCGAAGGAAAATGGTTCTATTGGTTAAGGTGCTGTGGTGGAATCATGGTTCTGAGGAGGCTACGTGAGAACCAGAGGAAGCGATGCGGCAGCAATACCCCCATCTTTTCTAACCAGGTAATTTCGAGGACGAAATTTCTTTAAGGGGGTAGAACTGTAACATCCTGAATTAATGGGCCTTTGCATTTGATGTGTGTGCTACGTTTAATATGTCAATTAGAATGCGTAAGGGGTTCAGAATGGGCTCAGGTTTGGGCCGAGGCTATAGTTAAAATTCTTGTTTGAACACTCTAGTGGGAAGCTTGTTAAGTTAGGGCATAACAATATTAGCTGTGTTTTAAAACACAAATGGGCTTGTGGCCCAGTGGCAAAATGGCGCCACTAAGAGGGAAGGGAGTTGGCATCAATTGAAGGTCCAAGGTTCGAGTCGCCTGGTACCTTTTATTTTAAATATTTTCGGCATTCATAGGAGCAGTAGTGGAGTTCAGCAATGATGCTTAAATTTAGGAATTTATTTAATGCGATAATAAGGTGGATAATGTGCTGATAAAGGAAGGAAGAGGTGGTGTCATCCATGACACTGTGGATGAGTAGTCAGATAAGGATAAGGAGAGAATCAAGGAATTATCGGCAAGGCTAGGTGGTGGCCGAAATTTTGACTCTAAGAGGGGGAGGAGAAATCGGTTTCTGATATGGCTAAGGGGTGCCGAAATTTCCCTTCCTAATTAACTGGTCTTAGTTGTCAAAAGAGGGCAATTCCGGCTTTTGGATAGTAGAAGTGCCGAAACTTTAAATTGTCAGGGAAGGGTTCTTTTCTTTATTTTCGGCATTTAGGGTTTCCATCTTTTCTTTCTCTTCTTCTCTGGGTAAAAGCCGAAAACTCCATTGTTCTTTTCTCTTCTTTCTTCTAAAAGCCGAAACCTCATAATCCTTTCTCTATATTTCTTTTGATCTTTGCTAAGGCCGAACCCACCCCTAGTCTACCGAAATTCTCTTTTCTTCTTCCTGCCGATTTCTTCATTAAAAGCCGAATCACCATAGACTTCTTTGAATCATCTTCACTTCCTGATTTTCGAAAAAAGCCGAAATCTCCTAAGAGTAGCCGAATTTTCTCTATTGAGGTAAGTGTCGACTTTTGCTATTCCTTAAGATCTCTTTCGGTTTTTTTAGGAGACAAGGCCGAATGGCCACTTGGTTTGTTAAGGCTGTCGATTGAGGCTAATACTTTCTCTCTTTTTGCGTTTTGGGCAGCATTCCGGGATTTGAAGGAAACCTGAACATTTAGATCTAAAAGCCGAAAGTCGCTAGTCTCTAATTTCGGGATTTCAAGGTAAGGTGTTTCTTTAGATTTCTGTTAGATTCGCTATCATACCTGTGATCTTCACCATAGGTTATGGTTTAACAACCTTATTTCATTATAGTAGTTCTGACAAAGACTTTTGATGGAATCTAATATGGATCAGGCAAAGGAGAGGATTGGGTCCGTAAACCCAATCCCTAAGTTTAAGAAACGAGCGGTGTCTGCTGTTCGAGATTGACCATCGGGTTGTGGACAGGCTTCTGAACAACACCTTAGGCAAATAGCGGTTGTATCGGCTACGGATAGCGCCGACATAGGCAATATCATCTTATCGGTAATCAGGTGTGTAGATCTTAAGACACTAGTTAATTGTAATATGTATGTTATGGGCTAAAAAGCCGGAAAGAGGATGTGTAAACAATCGAATAAAACCCGAAAAAGGGTTTGCAAAGGATGCCAGGTATGTAACCATAGAAACCCCTCTATGAGTATCGATATATGTGAAAACCTATTTTTCTTGTTTTTTAAGTATGTATGCATGGGGTGGGACTATGATAATGAAGGGGAAGTGCATGATAGGTCACTTGGTGATCAACCACAAAAATCTAATGTTAGGTCACACCGTGATCGGTGGCAATGCCACGTTTAATGATTCCTGATTAATAGGAATAGGCAGTACGGCTATCGTTATGGTGTGTAGCGGATGGAAGGTTGATTGTAGAAATCCCCGAGGTGTGATGGTTGGTACGGGTTGGTGTGTAGAGGATGGAATTCTAGGATGGGTTGGGCTATTCATCATTTATTATTTATCATGTAAGTATAATTGTTGCCTTTATGTATGGGCCAGGGCTCATAATTTGTTTGTGGGCCTCAGGTCGTTGTGTGTTTCAGGATTTATACACTGAGTCTTGGTGACTCACCCTTTCATTTTTCTCTACTCCTTCAGATGAGCAGTAGATCGTAGACACGGGAGCCGAGACAGACTCGAGGGGCAATCAAGTTATTTGTTTTTACACTATCCGTTTTATTTTAAGTTTTAAGTTTGGAATTATTTGATGTAATAAGGCCACCATAGCTTAGGTTATAAGTTGATATTTGTTACTGTTTATATTTTTTTAAAATTTATGATCAAAGACTTATGCTTAAAGAAATCAAAATGGGATTTTCAAACATAATTTAAATAACACCTGTTTTGGAAAAATAAATTACAAAGATTTTCTACAAGTGCCACCTATTTAATGAATAACTACAAAAACGACTAAGTTTTTTTTTCAAAACCATTCCAAGTAAAGCTTTTAACATTAAACCCGTAGCATACCAGATCTGGTCATGATGTATGGGCCGGGTTTGGGGTGTTACATGGAGTAAAGCATAAGGTTGCCACAGCCTACCATCCGTAGGCAAATGGGCAAGCTGAACTGGCAATGAAATAGATCAAAGGCATACTCGAGAAGGTAGTTTGCCTGAACTGACGAGATTGGTCCAAAAGACTAGATGATGCTTTATGGGCCTAAAGGACAGCATACAAAACACCTTTAGGGATGTCACCTTATTGGTTTGCTTTGGGAAAGCCTGTCATCTGCCATTAGAGCAAGAGCAGAAAGCTTACTGGGCTCTCCAACAACTCAACTTGGATCTTAAGCATGCTGAAGAGAAAAGGATGCTTAAACTCAACGAGTTAGAAGAATTTCAAATGTTCTCATATGAGAATGCCAAATTACTCAAGGAAAGACTTAAAAGATAGCATGACGCACATTCGAGTTTGAGAATTTGAAGCAGGTCAGCAAGTCTTGTTATTCAATTCCAGATTAAGGTTCTTTCCAGTTAAGTTAAAATCATGTTGGTCTAGTCCATTTACGATTCACCCAGTTTATCCATACGGAGTTGTTGAACTTCAAAGTAAGGGAGGTAATTTTCAAGTTAATGCTCAGTGCTTAAAACATTACTAGGGGGATAAAATTGAACGGGATCAAATGTGGGTCATTTTATCAAATATTTAATTTTTATAATTTTTTTTCTAAATAAATGATTTATGGTATGTTTTCAGGATTAGTATGTTTAAATAAATTCTGTCTAGGAGATTGGAACTTAAGTAGGACTGCTTGTGACCCCTTCAATCTTTTCTGGGAATTGATTTTAACATAATCTTCTGAGAAATTATTCCCTAAATAGAAAAATAAATTTTTAATTTTTAAAATAAAAAAGGGTCAATTTTGATCCAAATTTTAATTGCAACTCAATTTCAAATTTTCTTTAAGTCTAAGTACTTAATTGAACTATTTTCAAATTTTGGTTGCTCTTTTTGTAAATATTAAAATTTAGATGTCTCTTTTTGTAAATATTTTCAAAGGCATCTAGAATAAATGTTTTTAAATTAATTTAATAAATAAGATGATAATAACTAGTATATAATTATATTTATTATAATATATATTATTTATTATCAACTTTGCTTAAAATTAGGAGTTGTTTAAAATTGATCATATTAATAGTTTTTATTTCAACAAAATTAATAGAAAATAATAAAGTAATATGCATTATATTATTTATTAATTGTTATTAACTTTGTGTTGAATTAGAACTTAGAATATTTTAATTATTAATCTGTTCTAAGAATTCTAATTGAACTCCTACCCTCTTCATTATAAATTCCAATCACCTTCTACACTTTCTCACATCACCAAAACTAATCTCCATCATTCCTTCCAATATCCACTGTCGACACCCTTAGCAACATTGTTGCCCAGCAACCACCCTCGTACGCACATCGTGACTTGCCCCATTGTGCACATCGCTAGCCAGCTCCAAAGTTGCTCACGCCCATGCTTGCTCTACCCGGCCATCAGGTGCTGCTGCTGCCTTTCACGTCCTACTCCCTGCGCATTGTTGCCGTTCCCAGCTCCAGCTTGCGCGTGCCAACAGTCCAACAACTTCCGCACCAGCTCACACTCAGAGCAGCTTGCAAGCCTTCCTCGACGCACCTTCCTGCTACCCAACATCCTCGTGGCACACGCGTGCCCCACTGCCCACACAAGGCTCCGCACATTGCTGTTGCCTTCATTGCACCAAGCCGTACACCATTACTCCCTTGTGTGCCACTGCTACCCTTGTCTCTAACTACACACCCTTATCATTTGTTCACAATAATTCCATCTTATTTTGCCACCAATCGATCACCCTTCCAACCATCCCTCAATTAAATTCTCTTGTTTCTAATTCTATTCGTTGAGTATTTAATTTTTATATGAAGGAGGTAAGAGAAAAAAATTCCCTCTTAAATTTTAATTCGCTTTAATTTAATTTTTCAATTTATTGAATTATTAATATTTTATACTAATTAAATTTTTGAGAAAATATTTGTTTTTATCTTATGTTCAGGTTAATCATGCCTCGCAAGAGAACCCGTGCCTCTGTCCAAATTGACGAATCCCAAAACAAATTTCACTTTGAAGAAGCCAAAGCAAGAAACGAAAACATCTTCAAGTATAAACAAATGCACCCTGAAAAAGGCTTTACACTGAAAGAAAGCAACTATATTGATTTCATGGAGCGTATTCAACAAATTGCTGAAGCTCTCAATTGGTAGTTGTTTTGTGAGAAAAGACCGAGTGCAGATGATGAATTAGTTCATGAATTTTATGCAAATTTGACCTCTAATGAATTGACAAAAGTTTCTATCTGAGGAATCAAGGTACCAATAACCTCAAACACTATTAATGAATTCTTTGAATTACCTGATTTTAAAGATGATGAATATTCTTCCTTGATAAGAAATATTGAGACTGAAAATCTGTAAGAAATTCTCGAAGAACTTATAGTTCTAGGTTCTAAGTGGACTGTGTCAAAATAAGGAATTGACACTTGTCGAAAAGAATATTTGACACCACTAGCGAAGGTATGGTTCTATTTAGTTCGATTCAGCCTGATGCCTATTTCACATAGGACTACAATTTCATTAGAGCGAATGGTCTTATTATACTTGATTTTAACTGAAAATACCATTGATGTAGGAAAAATCATTCTGAGAGAAATGTGGAATTGTGCTCCTAGATGCTCTAGCCCAGGTTACTTTCCTTTTATGATAACATTTTTCTGCTTAAAAGCTAAAATTCTTACAAATGTAAAGAAGACATGTTATAGCCAGGGCATAATCACAGATTGGGACCTCTACCGAATAACTGGAGATTCTATTCTCTAGCAATGAGTTGAAGAGAGCGAGGATCTCGAAGAAGAAAAAGAAGAAGAAGAAGAAGATCCCACAGAGATCGGACAAATACAATCAGTCGAAATCCCTGATATGGCAGAACCAGTGGAACTAGCAATCGAACCTGACATCACAACCTCAATGTTCAGAACTCAATCGCCTCGCCCAGATCTTCAAGATGAGTTGTTAAAATTGATGGACATAAAGCAACACATGCAGTGGCAACAACAAGCTTATTGGAGATATACAAAAATACGGAATGACTCAATGAGAAGTGCTCTTACAAAAAATATACAATAACCCATTTATTTTTTGTACCTGAGTTTCTAGATTTCATATTTGAACCATGGAGTCCACTATCGAAGAGGGAGCTGAGCGATCCATGCAAAAACAAAAATGATAGAGCAAAAGATGAGTCGAATTCTGAGGGATCTGCGAATAAATTAAAAAGGGAGATCTTAACTTTATTTTATTTTTGTTCTTAGGTTATTTAATGTTTTAGGATTAGGTTCTATTAGGATTTTTTTAGCGCATAATAAAACAAGAGGTGGAAATCATAAATAAAAATGAACAAGTTGCAAAGTACAAAGTGTGGTAATAGATATATACATGTCTAGGGTTGGATCTAGAGAGAGCTTGGTACTTAAGCAATCAAATTGACTCACCTCATTTTTTCTAGAATTCTACTTGGTGTTGTAACACCCTGGTTGTAGGGGTTAGGCGTTTGGTGCTTAGCTCGGGTGTTGGCACACTCTAGGGTGTGGTTGGGTAAGTTTTAGGGGTCCGGAGAACTCTAGGTAGTGGGGGAACGCTTTGGAAAATTTTTAGTTTTAGGGGTTAAGAGGGGAGCTTGGCGAGGGGTGCCTTAAGGGAATTATTTGGGAGTTTATGTCACAAGAAAGGAGCTAGTGGAGTGGCAGGATAGGCGCCACTAAGGCCTTGTGGGTGTGACGCCATTTGCAGGGGGGAAGGGGCTCAGGTTCGATTCGCAAGAGCAGCAGATGGGCATTGTTTTTGCGTCATCTTGGTGGGGTGGATGGACGGTTTTGAAAGGATTAAAAGGTGGAGAAGACTTGGTCATCTTTTTTTTGAATTTGGCTAGATAGGTTTGACTTTTTCAAAGTTTTTGAATGGATGGAAGGGAGGTATTTTAGGAGAGTTTTGAGGATTATTTTTGGGGGGTTGGAGCTTGGCCTTCTAGTATAAATAGGGGGGGAGGTGTTCATTCCATTCATCTTTTTGGCTTTCTCTCCCTTGCCAAATTTTAGCCTTTCCTTTTAGCCTCCATTTTCATTTCCTCCTCATACCTCAACCACACCAAAACGCCTCTCTCTCTCACTTATTCATCTGAGCCGAAACTTCAAGTCCCTTTCTCCTTCCATTTTTCTTATCCATTTCACTCGTTGGTAGACCATAAACTCTCCTCATTTCTCTGATTGCCGCAACACCTTTTGAAGCACCCTAGCACACACTTCTTTGTCTTCTAGTTTTGCAAAGCCGAACCTACACCTTACCTCTGTGCCAAAATTCCTTTCTTTAATTTAAACTTAACGTTGCCAAATATTGGAAGTAGATCTCTTCGGGCCTTGGTGTGCAATCGGTTAGTGAAGGCACTTTGGGGATTTGTAGTATTCAGTCAAGCTTCCGCAACCGAACTCGGTAAGAAGGAGGTAAGGATAATGTTCGGCCAAGGGCCTCGAGGGTTATGTTTCTAAGTTTTGGGTCGGATCTAATATGGTATTATTATTATGGGTTGTTTAAGGTGGTGTTTCGGCAGAGAGTTAGTCAAGCAGCACTTCGGGATTGGATCGTTTGTGCTATTAAGGTGCGTAATCACCGCACTGATTCTCCGGTTAGTTATTTTTTATGTGTATTCAGATGTGTTGTGTATGGTAGCCAGTTATGTTGGCTTGACTGGTGGATACCATAATTATGGGTAATCAGACATCAGGTAAGTAACACTTGGATATTATGTTAATGTGATGTATGTGTAAATATATGGTAATGTTGTGATATATACATATATATACTCATGTTATATGATGACTTCACATGTAACATCTGCATAATTGCATGAGGTTGGGTTTGATTCGATGAAGGAGGAAGTGTACACAAGGTGTACGTGGTCTAATGATAGCTCCGGCTACATTAGCGCTTGATGGTTAGCTTTGTGCTACCTCAAGGGAGATGTTGGCTAGGTGCCCGTCTCGGCGGTTGATTACTATGTGCATCATCGTAGGCAGATTACGATATTGTGATCACTTAGGTTGATCGGTGGCTCAGCCACGGCCTTGAGCAACGAGCTTGCCAAGGTAAGATGTTTGGATCACAATGTGATCGGTGGGGAGTTTCCCACGGCCTTAGGCAGGGAGTCTGCTAAGGTTGGTGTTCGGTTGGACAATAGGGTTGGGCTGAGATGCATATGGGCATGACTTGCTATGTGAATTGTTTGGTATGGGGCCAAGCCCATACGCGGGAAATCTGTGTCTTGATTATGCATTGAGTCATTAAGACTCACCCTATTATTTTTCTAACATTTCAGGTGACACGTAGTTTGGACCGGGATCGGAGAGGACACATGGTGGCCCATGCAGAAGAAGGGATTAAACGTTTTAGGCTTACTTTAAGTATTTGGTTTTAAATAGAATATGTAATAAAGGCCTTTTGACTCTTATTTGTTTTTTGTAATTATTTTATTAGTATTTATTATGGTTTGAAGAATTTGAAACACTATGTGAAGATGATTATATTTTTCCAACCTACTTATTCAATTTGGCTTGTATATATTAATCTTTTAGTATGAGTATATTTTAATAACAAAGTTTTAATCATAGGTTTAAATAAACATGGATTTTTCAAAAGTTAGCAAGTTTTACTAAATTTTTCTAAGTTAAATAGATTTTCCACCGACTTTCCCGCACTAACATAACCAGATTTGGTCGTAGTGAATGGACCGGGTTTGGGGATGTTACAGGTGTATAGTATCTATTCACTTTTAACATTGAGAACATTGTTCATCTTAAGTAAGAGGGACTGAAAAATTGAAATTATTTCCTCTCAGAATAAAATTTTCTTTTAATTATGATTAGGTTATATCTTGTTCGAAAATTTGAAATTTTGTTAAGTATGCTAAACTTCAATATGAATAAAATTCTATTATTTCAATAATTGATATGTTGGCTGAATTATGACATAAATGTAAACTTAATAAAGCATGCAAATCATACCATAGAATTTTTAGTTCCTTGAGAAAGTTAGGCATACATGAAAGTTTAAGTCTATAGAATTGACTTAGTAATTTCTCAAGGCGAAATCCTAGGAAGCATGGAATGTTGAAAATAATTTAGGCAACTTTTGTTTGGACCGTTTGAGCCTTTCAAGCAAACCTTGATGAATTTTTATCCCTTGAAACCCAACTTTGAGACTATATGGCCTAATTTTATTTGAACCTTTGCAATATTTAGCCATCACTTCTCTCTTCATCATCTTTAAATTGTCCAAAACACTAAACTCAGTACTATTCAAAATATTCTTTGAAAATAAGTTTGGGGGAGTTGAAAAGAAGTACCAAATGCTCAAAAAATTGTAGTACATACAACAAAATGCTAGTGAAAAAAAAGATAAAAAAAAAAGAAAGAAAGAAGAGCATACGTACTTGAAAGAAAATAGATGTAAAAAAAAGCATGTGAGAGCAAAATAAGTTGGTGTATTAAAGGTAAATATTTTGAAGGTTCGATTGAAGCTGAGTCTAGGGTTTTAAGCCTGAATTTATCTATATTTTACCTACCCCTAGCCTAGCCATGTTACAACCTATTTAAAGACCTATTGATTCAATTTTCTATGCTATCTACATTAGTGGAGAGAAATTGCTATGCTCAACATATGAAGGCATAAATTAAACTTGATTATTGTAGCTTAGTCTTCAATAAGGGAATAAAATCATATTTGTAGGGATTTAACATGTCTTTATTGAGAAAGCATTTAGTCTATTTTTGCTAGCATAAAAATAATTGAGATTAATTTGAATGATATGTATACTTAAGTAGCATAAATATCAAATTTCTTGTTCTTGAGCATAAGTATACTAAATTCATAATATTGGGACAAATATTTTTCTGAAGGAATTTTTCAAAGGTGTTTCCAAGAAATTCTTTTCAATTTGTGCATTACTTGGGACGAGCAATGAATTGAGTTTGGGGGTATGGAAACACAAAAATATACATACTTTTTCATGCCCTTTTTAACTCAAAATCATGCAAATTCGTAATAATTATTGTCGAAACATATATAATAATTATAAAATAATTAAACTATACTTAAATTATTAAAAATTTGAATTTTAATTAATTTTGATTAACTTTGATTATTTTCGAGAAATTCGCACAAAGGGTGAAAATTGGCTCGGTGGATGCCGTATGGGTTGTAGTTGATAGACTTACAAAGTCAGCCCACTTTATATCGGTACGCATTGACTATTCGCTTGATAAGTTGGCGGATTTGTATGTGTCAAAAATTGTGAAATTACATGGAGTACCGTTGTCGATTATTTCAAATAGAGATCTGAGATTTACGTCACGATTTTGGAAAAAGTTGCAAGAGGCCTTAGGCACAAAATTGAGCTTTAGTACAGCTTTCCATCCGCAAATCGACGGACAGTCGGAGAGGGTAATACGGATATTCGAAGACATGCTCTGATGTTGTGTTTTAGAATTTTAGGGTAATTGGAAAAGTATTTACTATTAGTGGAATTTGCCTATAATAATAGTTACCAGTCGAGTTTGAGAATGGTGCCTTATGAGGCATTATATGGGCGTAAGTGCCAAATGCCCCTGTATTGGATCAAACTTAGAGAAAATCAGATTCACGGGGTCGATTTGGTTAGAGAAACTGAAGAGCAAGTAAAAGTGATACGTGAGTGTTTAAAAGCTGCTTCTGATAGACAAAAGTCCTATGCAGATTTGAAACGGAAAGAGATTGAGTTTCAAGTCGGTGATAAAGTGTTTCTAAAAGTATCACCATGGAAGAAAGTTCTCAAATTGAGTCCGCGCTTTATCGGACCGTATGAGATTACTGATAGGATAGGGCCGGTAGCTTATCGATTGGCTTTGCCATCTGACTTGGGAATGATTCATGATGTGTTCCATGTGTCTATGTTACATCACTACCAATCAAACCCTTCACATGTGATTGTACCAACAGAGGTAGAAATTCAACCTGACTTGACTTATTGCGAAGAGCCGGTTAAGATTTCAGCACGAGAAGTTAAACAGTTAAGAAATAAAAGTATAGCTCTTGTGAAAGTATTATGGAAAAGACATGGGGTAGAAGAGGCTACATGGGAACCCGAGGAGGCTATGAGAAACCAATATCCTGACCTTTTTACTGGTAAGATTTTTGGGGACGAAAATCCCTAAGGGGGAGAATTGTAACAACCCGATTTTGGGGCTAGTCGGAACAGTGGTTTCGGAACCACTATTCTGAGGTCAAAGAAAATTATTTTAATATTATTCTATGAGTTATAGCATGATTATATGAGTGCATGGAAATTTTGGTGCATTAATTTTGGTGATTGCGTGCTTAATTATGAAAAAGGACTAAATCGCATAAAGTGCAAAAGTTTTATTTTACAAGCTAGAGGTGCCAAATAGCTATAGAATTTTAATTGAAGGTCCCTAATGTGCAATTAGGCCTTGTTTAGGGTGATGTCCGGCCATAGGGACAATAAAATTTAAATTGGTCAAGGTTTGGTGGATTAGGTGACTTAATTGAATAAAATAGAATAAAATAAAAGAAAGGCTATCATCTTTTTCATTCTCCTTCTTCTTCCACCAAAAATATTAGCCAAAGAGGGGTTTTGGAGCTTAAAATTTTCAGCAACTTCTCATCCTTGCAAGTCAAGAAGAACGTGGAATTAACCTTGACCGAGGAAAAAGCAAGGTTTCAGATTAGAATTGCAAATTGGCACAGTTTGGTACCAAGGTAAGTTTGTGTGTAATAAATTCAACATCATGCTAGTATGTTTTAAAATGCTTGAAATTCATGAAAATGTATATATTATTTCTATGAAATTGATCAGTGATGTTTTAATGAGAGAATGATGAAAATTTATGATGTTGAAGTCCCGATTGGACTTTAGGAAGTGAGAGGATACAATCATCAAGACATTAGATTTGTAAGGTCCCGTATAAGACCATGTCTGGGACATGACCTCGGCACCGAATTGAGATCCCGTATAAGACCATATCTAGGATATGGCCTCGACATCAAATATGAAAATCGTGTAAGACCGTGTCTAGGACATGTCATCGGTATACGATCTCGTATAAGACCATATCTGGGATATGGCATCGACATTGGTATGAGATCCCGGATAAGACCATATTTGGGATATGGCATCGTCATCGAGATATGATCCCATGTAAAACCATATCTGGGATATGGCATTGGCATCGTATTATGTGTATGATGATTATTGTATATCCTCAAGTTTTCCAAGTGGTTCAACGGGATAAAGAGTTAAGTTTATGTTGAAGATAAGACTAGTGCTAAAGCCATGTGATGAAGTGTTACAGGTACATGCGAGTAATTTACGAGAAATGTGTCCGATATGTGATATGTGATTGGTAAGAGTAAGCATGAGTAAGTTAGGGCAATATGCTTGAAAAATTGTGTTATTACTCAATTCAATGTATGAATGATATCATGAGCCTTTATGTTGCTATTTATTTCATGCAAGCTTTCTAAGCTTTATGCTTACCCTCTCTCTTTTCCATTCTCCTTGTAGTATATCCAGGCTAGCTTGGGGATCATTGGACGTTGGAGCTCGGTTCACACTATCAAGTTGTTTTTTTGGTATAGTAAAGTTTGATTATTTTGAGTATGGAATGTATAGGAACTTAGTCATTTTATGATATGTCATATTGGTTATCCAAAGTGTTGGCTATTAGGGTTAATTATTCATTTTGTAAATGGTCATTGAATTCGGCCAAAACTGGCCAAGCTATATTTATTCAGTGATGATGAAATTCATGAAGTGCAAGTTTATATAATTGAATGAGTATATATGCATTATGAAGTAGTGAATATTAGAAGTGCTTTACGGACATGCTATGTATTGCTTCAGGGTGGCAAAGGGGCTTGGTAAATAGCCTTGTATTTGTCCACACGGGTAGACACATGGGCGTGTGTCTAGGCCCTGTGTGACACACGGTCTACCTCATGGGTGTAACACCCCAAACCCGGCCTAGACGTTACGACCGGATCTGGCGTGTCACATGAAAGGATTGCTAAAGAAACTTCGCGTTCAATATAAACTTCGAATTTTGTTGCTTGAAAAATTTAGAACTTCCTTTTTGGTTTTCAAAACTAAGAAAAATCGTTGTTATTAGTATGAGTGTTATTATTATTATCATTATTTCCAAAACATGTTTAAAACAGAATTCAGATTCTATGGATTTCGAAAGTGTGATATTTTGAGAATAACTTTCGGCGTTTAAGAGAACCCAGTGTTTCATCAAATATAGTTTGCAAACTGTTCGTTAATCACTTTGGAGAATAGTTTTAATGTTTTAGGAAAACCCCGTTTTGAACATTTAACAATAGGTAGTAACCGAATTAAAAATCAAAACCAAAATTAAAATTCTAGAGGCCTTATTACAAAACATAAACCCAAATTAAGGTAAAATTTATAGTAAAGTAAAACGGAATTTACTGAGGTTACGATGTATGACCACCACAGAGTCCGCCTCGGCTCCAAATCCTCAATGCTAGGGATCACTTGAAAAAAATTAAGTAGAGGGGGTGAGTTACGAGAACTCAGTGTGTAATCCCCTATCGAACATTAACTGGGCCTGAGCCTATTCAGATGCAAACTGGGCCTTAGCCCTAAGGAAACAAACTGGGCGAAGCCCATATAGAAACGAACTGGGCCTGAGCCCTTTTAGCATGGTAAAGTAGATAAGTGCATGCAATGCAACCCAACTCAGCCTAATAATCCATCCGCTGCACACCACCCGTACCAGCCTAACACACATGTGGGGATCTCTACAATCAACCCTCCATCCGCTACACACCTCGATGGCAGTCCCGTTGCTCATCGCCGAAATTGTGGCAAAGCCACTAGATTAACGAAATATCCGTGGCATAGCCACCATACAGAATGTGACAAAGTCACCGAAATATGTGGCAGAGCCACCGAATTACACTTCCCCATTCATCAATATCATATCCCAATCCCATGCAACATATCATGACATAATAATTTAGTGCATGCATGAACGTACCAATATAACAGATAAGCGGAATACACAGTCATGCTAAATCTACCCAAAAGGGTATAATCATAAATTTACTCACATGGGCCATTTCCAAACTCACTCACTAGGGGTATCTCATAGCTTACCTATTAAGGGTATTTCGGCTTTTAGCTGACCAACAGAATAATACATAACAAATGAATAAAGGTGTGAGATTACACACCTGATTATGTAGAGTACTAAATAATCACAAACGCCTTCACTTATACAAAACATAACACACAATTAACACATTCCACACTAGTACTACCACGAGGGTACAACGATCATTTGTCGTTTAGGGGTAAAACGATAATTACACACTAAGGGTATTTCGGTAATTTTATAATATGAGGGTATTTCGATAATTTTACAAACCAGGGGTATTTTGGTAATTTTGCAACCCAGAGGTATTTGGGTAATTTTGCAAACCAGGGGTATTTCTATAATTTTGCAAACCAGGAGTATTTCGGTAATTCTGTAAACCAAGGGTATTTTAGAAATTTTGCAACCTAGGGATATTTCGGTAATTTTGCAAACCAAAGGTATTTCGATAATCCTACCTATCGAGGGTATTTCGATAATTTTGCAAATCAGGGGTATTTTGGTAATTTTGCAAACCAGGGAATTCGAAACAGAGATAATGATGGGAATGGGCCTAGGGCCCATTCTCGGCCCAAATGAGCCCACACGCTCGTGTGGCGCATTTAACCCAAATCTAGCCACAGATATGAGATTCACATAGACCAGTTCAATAGCTACTTCACAATCATATAACTTATTCATATGGGCCCACGGGCCCATTGCGCCCACTTGGCCCCTTTCGGCCCATCGTGGCCCAACCAGCATCAACCCACAAGAATACTCATGGTGGCCTCAACTATCGCGTTGAAGCCCCCACACGTGCGCTCGCACACTCGTGTGGCTACCATTCCGTGTGACCGGTATTTCAGCATTTGCCGCTCTACAGCTGGAGTAGGGTGAAATACACACCTGATAGGAGTCTGAAGCTAATCCGCGCTCCGAATGCTCCTATGCCCAATGCCAACCAGGTATGCTTCCTCTCTTTATATACAACTCCATTTATAGCTAGCTTCTCACCTTCCCTCTTGCTAGCTTTCCGATGTGGGATCCCTCCTTCAGTAGAGTTTAAATCCAACACAAACTCTGGCCGTCCAATCCGCAAAATAAATACTCCCTTGCTTGTCATAAGATTCGAACCCAGGCTCTCTTGTCACATAATCCACGCCGCTAGCCACTTTACCAACTAGCTCCTTGTTGTCTTAAAACATGCGCAACTAAATATATGTCTATGGCCAAAGTCTAAGTTCCATTTAAAAAGAAAATCAAAATGCAAGCACCAAGACTTGAACCTTGGACCCCTTGCTTCCTTGTGTGGCGTCATTCCCTTGTCACCTATGTGGCGTCATTTCGCACTAGACCACAACCCCTTTTGTGTCATTTTTCTCCACATTTTATTTTTAAAGCCTACCTACTAACTCCCAGGGTTTTATTCACTTAAAACCAAAATTTTCCTAAAGCCCAAGTTTGATCCTGGGACATCATAGAAGCTCCTTAACCTTCCAAATTCACTCACCTAACAGGTCCAACTTGGATAAATGTCGTTTTCATGTTCTCAAAAATTTTAAACACTCCCACGCCTAAGGCCCAATGGGCCCAATTCTACTAGGCCCAAATTTGGGTCGTTACAATGGGAATGTGGTTTGGCTGTGTGTCCCCCAGCATTCTAAGTTGGCAAAACAGAATGCCCAGTAGTAACCACGCGGGCTGAGATGCGGCTGTGTGTCTCATCCGTATGATGTCTGCACTTGAATTAGGAATTTGATTTGCCACACGGTCTAAGGACACGGGTGTGTGCCTTGGTCGTGTGACCTTATGGAGATGATGACGTCAGAAACATAATGTCAAGGTTTTCACACACGGGCTAAGACACGGGCGTGTCCTGGCCGTGTGAAGGACACAAGCCATAGACACGGGTGTGTGTCAGACCGTGTGAAAACCCCTGTAGATTCAAATTGAGAAATATATCTGTACGGACAAGGGATGTGGGTGTGTGATGACACGGCCTACCTACATGGGCATGTTCTCTTTCACACAAGCGTGTAGCCCTGTTTTTATAACATTTTCTAAAATTTTCCAAGGAACACTTCTAAGATGTGTTTTGGGTCTCGTAGGCCTATATTAAGGTTATTAAGTGGGAGTTGAAAAGTTTTAAATTGAACGGACTTTTATGATTCAGAATTGTATGTGTGCATGAGTTTAAGTTAGGTAATGCCTTGTACCTTATTCCAGTGTCGGATACGGTTAAGAGGTGTTACATGGATCACAAAAACTGAGAACATAATAATAAAAAAGATAACAATGAGAGTTATCAAGATAACTCTTCAAAGGATAAAGATAACTTATGTTATCAATGTGATATGAAAGATTATTTGCCACAAATGTGGCGTATGCCCAAATATTTTTTTATGTTAATATTCTTTGAGGAATGATATGAGAATTATAATATCCGAGATTTGGGGGTCATGCATTTTAATTTGTATCTGTGTGTCAGTGTACTCTGTATGCTGTTTGGAAGTGTTTGGGGGCTTCGGGGAACCTTGGGCTTGGGTAGAAGCCATAGGAAAATTTTTGGTTTAAGTTGAGTAGAGGGGGAGCTAGGGGAGCTAGGCCTTAAGAGAAATTAGGTGTGAATTATGACACAAGAAAGGGAGCAGTGGAGTGGCAAGGTAACGCCTAGGAGCAAGGAGAGAGGGTGGCGTCACATGGAGTGTCAAGGGAGACAAAGTTCAAGCTGCGGAGTTAGCATTTTAACCTTTATTTTTGCGTCAAAGGGAGTGAAGAGTTGGGTTCGGCTATGGCACTTGGAAGATGGAATTTGACTGAGTCCAATCACTTTGAATGTGCGGCTAGGAGAAGAGATGGGGGTTTGACTCATTCAAACTCATTTGAATGAGAGGAGGGGAGGAAAATGTAGAGAAAAATAAGGGATATGAGAGGAGGAAAGGTGGTGGCCGAATGTGGAGTTCTTAGGGGATGCATATTCGGTTGGGAGAGGGTCTTGGTATGTCGAAATTCAGTCTTAGTGAGTGCTGAATTTAGTTCTCTCTTTTCTCTTTAGTGTTGTTCATTCTTTTGTGCAAAAGACACCTAGTATTTGGCTCTCATATTCTTTTGAGCTGTTGACCGGAACTTGAAAGACCATTAAGGTCACTAGTGTTTCTTTCTCCTTCTCCTCTACTTTCTTTCTTGGCCGAATCTATCTCTCTTTCCCAGTTTCTTTTCTTTTTCTTTTGGGTTAGCTGAAGCATCTCTCTCATTCTCCCCATCGCCGAAACTTCTTAAACCCCAACTCTTCTTTTCTTTTCTCTCCATAACTCTCTATAGCCGAACCTCTAGTGAGCCTCACCATCGTTTCTTTTCTTCTCTTGTTTTCTTCAAAGCCGAAAGTACCATTGGTCGAAATCTGCTCGAATCGTTTCTAAATAGTTGGCCTTAGGTTCGTGACTCCTTTGTTGTAGCCAACATTAGGGGCAGTGGAGATTTTCCGGGATTTGGACATTAGAGGGATTACGCCAACTCTCAAAAGTAGGTGAGAACCTTCGGGTCTTGGATCTACTATGGTAAGATCATTCGACTTAGATGGTATTTAGTTTCGTATGGATTGATTCGATTTCTTAACGGGGTTTTTTGACTAAGATATTGTTGATGGATGCGAGTACCAGTCGAGGAGAAAAAGGGGTAGTCCCTACCCCTAAGTTTAAGAAGCGATCGGTCTCTGTTGTACGGGATTGGCCACCGGGGTGTGGGCCAGCGTCAGAACGGGAGCGTAGGTAGATAGCGGTAGTCTCGGTTAGTGACAGCGTCGATTTTGAGAGCGTGATACTTCGGGTTATCAGGTGTGTGATTAATTCGCGGTCTCCCGGTTATATAAAATATTTGTATGTGTTATAAGTGTGATGATTAATGCAGTGGCTATAATGAGATGGTTACCCTTAATGGGTATGTCGTTAATCAGGTCAGTGCAAATGCCGATAAGATTGTGATTATAGTTGTAAATAGGTGCTGTATGCATAATAATCTATTTATGCATTATTTTATCATTTCATTATCATATGTTGCATAATCATGGGGTGGGATTTGTACATTGGAAAGAAGGACAGGGTGTACATTTATGTACGTGGTTTAGTGATGGCTATGAGCCTCACGTGGATTGATGATCGGCTCTGTGCCTCGTCATGGTTGGTATCGGCTTTGTGCCATATCGTGGTTGGTGATGGCTATGTGCCTCATCGTGGATTGATGCTAGCTATAGGCTACATTGTGGATTGACGTTGACTACGGTCACGTTGTGGATTATATTGTGATTTAATCAAGTGGACCAGTGGCTAGACCACTTGGTGGATGGCATTCATTGCCGAATCGGTGTGTAGAGGTTTGAGGGTCGATTTAGTAATCCCCTGGTGTGTGGTGGCTGGATACGGGGGTGTGTAGAGGATGGACCCTAGGCTGGGTTTGGTGCATTTTGCATTATTATCTGATATGTGGACTGGTGTGGTTTTGGGCTAAGCCCATACGTGGAAATCTGTGGACTAATTACACGCTGAGTCAGTTGACTCACCCAAATATTACCAAACAATGCAGGTGATTCGTGATTATTGGACCGAGCTTGGATAGGATTCGAGATGGCCATGCAGAAGCAGCTTTCATGTTTAGAAACATTTATTTTTTTTATTCCGGTTTATTTGGGTTGTTTTATTGTAATAATGCCATTTAACTATTTTGGGTTTTATTATGGGTTATGCTAGATCCAACATGAATTAGTAATTGCAACCAATTTAAATAATGACAGTTGATTATTCTAAAAACTTAACTAAGGTTTTCTAATTGAGATTTTTGTAATTACTCGGATTCTTTTATAGTTTTCAAAAGGACACGATTTCAACTACCCGTGAGCTTCAAATTGTTTTTCCAAATTAAACGTTTCTTTGAGAAATTGAATCCTGTTTTAAAACCTAATCTTTAGAGAAGTGGTGAAGCACCTGTTCTCATTCCACCTTTAAGACTGCTACAAATTTTATCGTCTCTTTGCTGATTTCGATTTAAAGTTTTCCAGTAGCATTCCGAATTCGGCCGTAGTGTTTTGGGCCGCGTTTGGGGTGTTACAAATTGGTATCAGAGCCCAGTTTCTACACTCGGCCTATGGATTTTTGAGGCCCATAAAGCCTTAGTGGGTCGAAAAAAATTTTCAGGAAAAAGGTTTTATGAGCATGGCACTCGAATCGTCCGGCCCAGGTCTGCCAGGTAAGTTTTCTGACTTGATAAACATATGAAGGTGAATGTGTGCTATGTTGTGATAAGATGTGACTCTAGAGCCTAGAACTATCTCTTTAGAGACTGAGACTTTAGGGTTGTGTGATTATTACGAAACAACAACTTGGGATTCTTTTACATAAAGCTCCTTCTTTAACCAACAAGTGGAAAGATTCTAATGCATAAGATTTCTTAATCAGATTAAAAAGCGACGTTAGACATGAGCTCTAGGAGACGTGGTCGCAATACTTGTGGGCGTGGTAGAGGCAGAATGACTGTGTCGGAACCAGGCGGATTGGGTCAGGGTACTGAAAATGAGGCACTGCCACCGGCTGCGGAGGCAAAATTTCAAGGGCAAACGGGAGGTGATGACGCAGTATCGCAGGCTATGCTGCGGGTGTTAGAACGAGTCGCAGGAGCCAATGTGGGCAATGGGGCTCGGAAATCAGTATTTGAGAGACTTAGAGCAAATGGAGCTGAGGTATTCAGAGGGGTGTCTGGGGTAGCACCGAACGTGGCGGAGTACTGGCTAGAGGCAGTCGAAAGGATCACGGACGATTTGGACCGCACTACTGAGGAAAAGCTTAAGGGTGCTGTTTCGTTGCTCCGGGATGAGGCTTACCAATGGTGGCTCACAGTCAGAGAGGGTACTCCTGCGGACCGAGTGGACTGGGGTTACTTTAAGATCCAGTTTGAGGGAAAGTACGTCGGAGCTAGTTATGTGGACGCACAGAGGAAGGCGTTTCTCAATTTAGTGCAAGGTGGCAAGTCGATAGCGGAGTACGAGGCAAAATTTCTGCGATTAAGCCGGTATGCTCGGGGCATCGTGGCTACTGATTATGAGAGATGTGTCAGATTTGAAGATGGGCTACGGGATAAGCTGCGGGTGTTGATTGCTCCGCAGCGAGAAAGGGACTTCGCCATTCTAGTGGAGAAAGCTCGAATAGCTGAGGAGGTCAAGAGGGCCGAGAGGTAGAATAGAGATAGGGATAGGAACCGGAATAAGAGGAGTTTTGGTCCGTCAGCATCATCTGGGGGTTATAAAAAAAGACCTAGGGTTGAGAATTTTGTTCGTGCACCGATACCAGTTGCTGGGAATCAGAGTCGTCCATGTGCTCGGTGTGGGAGAACTCATGCAGGAGAATGTTGGGGAAATAGTAAGGAATGTTTTAGGTGTGGGTACAAGGCTCATTTGATTAGGAATTGTCCTCAGGAGACGGATAGGGCTCGGACAGTAGGTCAGGGTTATGTGCAGCCGGGCAGAGGTGGTCAGCAGGCGACGAGGGGTCGTGGTCCGAACCATGGAGGGAATGGTTCCGGCCGAGGTCGTGGAGCACCAGGCAGAGGTGCTGAGGGTTCAGATGCGAGACAGCCAGGATTGGTTTATGCAGCCAGGCGTCGCGAGGAGGGTGATGCGCCAGATGTGATTACGGGTACGTTCCTTATTGCTAGATCACCCTTTACTGCTTTAATAGATATCGGGTCAACTCATTCTTATATTGCTAGTAAAGTATCTGGAACCTTGAATGTAAACTTTGAGATTGTACCTAGGAAAATGACTGTACTTAGTCCTTTAGGGCAATCAGTGATAGTGGACAAACTTGTTAGGGAAGTGCCTTTAGAGGTTCAGGGAGCGGAGTTTCCGGCTGACTTAATGGAACTGCCATTCGGAGAGTTTGACTTAATCTTGGGGATGGACTAGCTGGTGAAGTATCGGGCGAATTTGGATTGTGCTGCTAAGCGCATGTCATTGGAAACTTTCAATGATGAAGAGATTGTAGTGATAGGTGAAAGGAGGAATTACTTATCAAATGTAGTGTCTGCTCTCAAGGCAGAGAAGATGGTGAGGAAGGGATGTATGGCCTTTTTGATGTTTGTCGGTGCCTTGGAGGCTAAGGAAGCAGCGGTAGGAGAGGTCAGAACAGTGAAAGAGTTTGGGGATGTCTTTCCGGAGGAACTTCCAGGGTTGCCTCCAGATCGCGAGGTGGAATTTGGGATCGACTTGTTGCCGGGTACAGCACCAGTATCTATCGCTCCGCACAGAATGGCACCAAAGGAGTTGGTTGAGCTCAAGGCGCAGATCCAAGAGTTGCTTGATCGTGGGTTTATCCGACCCAGTGTGTATCCATGGGGAGCACCGGTCTTATTCGTAAAGAAGAAGGACGGGACTATGCGGATGTGTATAGACTACCGCCAGCTGAACAAGTTGACAATCAAGAACAAGTACCCGCTGCCGAGGATTGACGACTTGTTTGATCAACTTAAGGGGGCTGCGGTGTTTTTGAAGATAGATCTAAGGTCGGGATATCATCAACTCAAGGTGAAGGAAGCAGATATCCACAAGACAGCTTTCTGGACGCGGTACGGGCATTATGAATTCCTGGTAATGCCGTTTGGGTTGACGAATGCCCCAGCTGCGTTCATGGATATAATGAATCGGGTTTTCCAACCCTACTTGGATCAGTTCGTCGTTGTGTTTATAGACGACATCTTAGTGTATTCCAAGTCGGAAGAGGAGCACGATGCACATCTTCGGGTGGTGCTACAAGTGTTACAGGAAAAGAAGCTGTATGCCAAATTCAGCAAGTGTGAATTCTGGCTGAAGTAGGTGCTTTTCTAGGTCATGTGGTGTCTGCGGAAGGATAAGGGTGGATCCTGGGAAGATTGAGGCGGTGCTGGACTGGAAACCACCTAGGTCGGTGGCAGAGGTTCTCAGTTTCTTGGGGTTAGCAGGCTACTACAGGAGGTTTGTAGAAGGGTTCTCGTCTATAGCAGCACCTTTGACAAAATTATTAAGGAAGGAAGTATCTTTCGTATGGACAGATAAGCAGTAGGAAAGTTTTGAGAGGCTGAAGAAGGTTTTGACAGAAGCTTCGGTTTTGATCCAACCTGACGCAGGGAAAGACTTCGTGGTATATTGTGATGCTTCTCACACGGGATTAGGTTGCGTGCTGATGCAAAACGGAAAGGTCGTCGCTTATGCGTCCCGACAGTTAAGGCCTCATGAGGTAAACTATCCGAGCATGATCTGGAGTTGCCTGCTGTAGTTTTCACGCTAAAGGTGTTGAGGCACTATTTGTATAGAGAAGTCAGTGATCTACACAGACCACAAGAGTTTAAAGTATCTGCTGACTCAGAAGGAGCTGAACTTGAGACAGCGAAGATGGGTGGAGTTATTGAAAGACTATGATTGCTCAATCGAGTACCATCCGGGTAAGGCGAATGTAGTGGTAGATGCCCTAAGTCGGAAGGTAGTATCGGATCTGAGGGCGATGTTTGCGCATCTCAATCTTTATGATGACGGGAGTTTGTTGGTGGAGCTGCAGGTGAAGCCGACATGGTTGGGTCAGGTGAAGGAGAAGTAGTTGGTGGATGACGAGCTAAGTGCTAAGCTGTTGCAGGTTCAGAATGGGGGGTTGGAAGACTACAGTTTGAACAGTGACGGAGTGTTGTGTTTCCGAGGTAGGGTATGTATGTTGAGAGATGGGGAGATAAGGCAAAAGATTCTTCGGGAATCGCATAATAGCCCTTATGCTATGCATCCTGGAGGGAGTACATTATATAGAGATCTGTGGGATCAGTTTTGGTGGCCTGGTCTTAATCGGAAAGTTACAGAATTTGTGGGGAAGTGCTTGACGTGTGAGCAGGTCAAAGCTGAACACCAAGTGCCTTCGGGGTTGCTGCAACCAGTAAAGATTCCGCAGTGGAAGTGGGAGAGAATTACTATGGACTTTGTGATTGGGCTTCCCCTTACGCCTACTAAGAAGGACTCAGTATGGGTGATAGTGGATCGGTTGACAAAGTCTGCGCATTTCATACCAGTGCGGGTTGACTATTCTCTGCAGAAGTTGGCAAGGTTGTATGTGGCGGAAATTGTGAGGCTACACGGGTGCCAGTATCAATTATCTCAGACAGGGATCCTAGGTTTACGTCTTAGTTTTGGAGGGCACTGCATCAGGCATTAGGCACCAGGTTAGACTTCAGTACGGCATTTCACCCGCAGACGGATGGCCAGTCTGAGCGGGTAATATAGGTGTTGGAGGATATGTTGAGAGGGTGCGCGATTGATTTCAGAGGGAGCTGGGAGGAGTTCTTGCCTTTAGCGGAATTTGCGTACAATAACAGCTATCAAGCGAGTATTCGGATGGCACCATATGAAGCACTGTATTGACGGAAGTGTCGCACTCCTACGTGTTGGACAGAACTGGGAGAACGTCATGTTTTGGGACCGGAGATTGTGGCAGAATCTGAAAAAAAGGTTAAGGTAATTCGGGCACGGTTGAAGGAGGCATCTGACAGGCAAAATTCATATGCAGATCTTAAGCGGAAGGAGATAGAGTTTGCTTTAGGAGATCAGGTGTTTCTGAAGGTTTCGCCGTGGAAGAAGGTGATGAGACTTGGTCGCACAGGAAAGTTAAGTCCCAGGTTTATAGGACCTTATCGGGTTTTGAAGTGGATTGGACCAGTGGCATATCAGTTAGAGTTGCCTTCGGAATTGAAGCAGATGCATGATGTGTTCCATGTTTCAATGCTACGTCGTTACCGATCGGATCCATCTCACGTTGTTTCAGTTGAAGAGGTAGAGTTGAGGCCAGATTTGTCTTACGAGGAAGAACCGATTCAGATTTTGGAGCGGGATGTGAAAGTCTTGCGGAGGAAATCAGTTCCTCTAGTCAAGGTGTTATGGCGTAACCATGGATCGGAAGAAGCTTCGTGGGAGCCGGAGGAAGCAATGCGGCAGCATTACCATCACTTATTTCGATCAGGTAATTTCGAGGCCGAAATTCTTTTTAAGGGGGGTAGAACTGTAATATCCGGGATTTGGGGGTCATGCATTTTAATTTGTATCTGTGTGTTAGTGTGCTCTGTATGCTGTTTGGAAGTGTTTGGGGGCTTCAAGGAACCTTGGGCTTGGGTAGAAGCCATAGGAAAATTTATGGTTTAAGCTGAGTAGAGGGGGAGCTAGGGGAGCTTAGGCCTTAAGAGAAATTAGGTGTGAATTATGACATAAGAAAGGGAGTAGTGGAGTGGCAAGGTAACGCCTAGGAGCAAGGGGAGAGGGTGGCGTCACATGGAGTGTCAAGGGAGACAAGGTTCAAGCTGCGGAGTTAGCATTTTAACCTTTATTTTTACGTCAAAGGGAGTGAAGAGTTGGGTTCGGCTATGGCACTTGGAAGATGGAATTTGACTGAGTCCAATCAATTTGAATGTGCGGCTAGGAGAAGAGTTGGGGTTTGACTCATTGAAACTCATTTGAATGAGAGGAGGGGAGGAAAATATGGAGAAAAATAAGGGATATGAGAGGAGGAAAGGTGGTGGCCGAATGTGGAGTTCTTAGGGGATGCATATTCGGTTGGGAGAGGGTCTTGGTATGCCGAAATTCAGTCTTAGTGAGTGCCAAATTTAGTTCTCTCTTTTCTCTCTAGTGCTGTTCATTCTTTTGTGCAAAAGACACCTAGTATTCGGCTCTCATATTCTTTTGAGCTGTTGACCGAAACTTCTTAAACCCCAACTCTTCTTTTCTTTTCTCTCCATAACTCTCTATAGCCGAACCTCTAGTGAGCCTCACCATCATTTCTTTTCTTCTCTTGTTTTCTTCAAAGCCGAAAGTACCATTGGTCGAAATCTGCTCCAATCATTTCTAAATAGTTGGCCTTAGGTTCGTGAATCCTTTGTTGTAGCCAACGTTAGGGGCAGTGGAGATTTTCCGAGATTTGGACATTAGAGGGATTGCGCCAACTCTCAAAAGTAGGTGAGAACCTTCGGGTCTTGGATCGACTATTGTAAGATCATTCGATTTAGATGGTATTTAGTTTCGTATGGATTGATTCGATTTCTTAACGGGGTTTTTTGACTAAGATATTGTTGATGGATGGGACTACCAGTCGAGGAGAAAAAGGGGTAGTCCCTACCCCTAAGTTTAAGAAGCGATCGGTCTCTGTTGTACGGGATTGGCCACCGGAAGATTGTGATTATAGTTGTAAATAGGTGCTGTATGCATAATATGTTTATGCATTATTTTATCATTTCATTATCATATGTTGCATAATCATGGGGTGGGATTTGTACATTGGAAAGAAGGACAGGGTGTACATTTATGTACGTGGTTTAGTGATGGCTATGAGCCTCACGTGGATTGATGATCGGGCTCTGTGCCTCGTCATGGTTGGTATCGGCTTTGTGCCATATCGTGGTGATGGCTATGTGCCTCATCGTGGATTGATGCTAGCTATAGGCTACATTGTGGATTGACGTTGACTACGGTCACGTTGTGGATTATATTGTGATTTAATCAAGTGGACCAGTGGCTAGACCACTTGGTGAATGGCATTCATTGCCGAATTGGTGTGTAGAGGTTGGAGGGTCGATTTAGTAATCCCCTGGTGTGTGGTGGCTGGATACGGGGGTGTGTAGAGGATGGACCCTAGGCTGGGTTTGGTGCATTTTGCATTATTATCTGATATGTGGACTGGTGTGGTTTTGGGCTAAGCCCATACGTGGAAATTTGTGGACTAATTACACACTGAGTCAGTTGACTCACCCAAATATTACCAAACAATGTAGGTGATTCGTGGTGATTGGACCGGGCTTGGATGGGATTCCAGATGGCCATGCAGAAGCAGCTTTCATGTTTAGAAACATTTATTTTTTTTTATTCCGGTTTATTTGGGTTGTTTTATTGTAATAAGGCCATTTAACTATTTTGGGTTTTATTATGGGTTATGCTAGATCCAACATGAATTAGTAATTGCAACCAATTTAAATAATGACAGTTGATTATTCTAAAAACTTAACTAAGGTTTTCTAATTGAGATTTTTGTAATTACTCGGATTCTTTTATAGTTTTCAAAAGGACACGATTTCAACTACCTGTAAGCTTCAAATTGTTTTTCCAAATTAAACGTTTCTTTGAGAAATTGAATCCTGTTTTAAAACCTAATCTTTAGAGAAGTGGTGAAGCACCTGTTCTCATTCCACCTTTAAGACTGCTACAAATTTTATCGTCTCTTTGCTGATTTCGATTTAAAGTTTTCCAGTAGCATTCCGAATTCGGTCGTAGTGTTTTGGGCCGGGTTTGGGGTGTTACAAATTGGTATCAGAGCCCAGTTTCTACACTCGGCCTATGGATTTTTGAGGCCCATAAAGCCTTAGTGGGTCGAAAAAAAATTTTCAGGAAAAAGGTTTTATGAGCATGGCACTCGAATCGTCCGGCCCAGGTCTGCCAGGTAAGTTTTCTGACTTGATAAACATATGAAGGTGAATGTGTGCTCTGTTGTGATAAGATGTGACTCTAGACCCTAGAACTATCTCTTTAGAGACTGAGACTTTAGGGTTGTGTGATTATTACGAAACAACAACTTGGGATTCTTTTACATAAAACTCCTTCTTTAACCAACAAGTGGAAAGATTCTAATGCATAAGATTTCTTAATCAGATTAAAAAGCGACGTTAGACATGAGCTCTAGGGGACGTGGTCGCAATACTTGTGGGCGTGGTAGAGGCAGAATGACTGTGTCGGAACCAGGCGTATCGGGTCAGGATTCTGAAAACGAGGGACTGCCACCGGCTGCGGAGGCGAAATTTCAAGGGCAAACGGGAGGTGATGACGCAGTATATCGCAGGCTATGCTGCGGGTGTTAGAACGAGTCGCAGGAGCCAATGTGGGCAATGGGGCTCGGAAATCAGTATCTGAGAGACTTAGAGCAAATGGAGCTGAGGTATTCAGAGGGGTGCCTGGGGTAGCTCCGAACGTGGCGGAGTACTGGCTAGAGGCAGTCGAAAGGATCATGGACGATTTAGACCGCACTACTGAGGAAAAGCTTAAGGGTGCTGTTTCGTTGCTCCGGGATGAGGCTTACCAATGGTGGCTCACAGTCAGAGAGGGCACTCCTGCGGACCGAGTGGACTGGGGTAACTTTAAGATCCAGTTTTGAGGGAAAGTACGTCGGAGCTAGTTAAGTGGACGCACAGAGGAAGGCGTTTCTCAATTTAGTGCAAGGTGGCAAGTCGGTAGCGGAGTACGAGTCAGAATTTTTACGATTAAGCCGGTATGCTCGGGGCATCGTGGCTACTGATTATGAGAGATGTGTCAGATTTGAAGATGGGCTACGGGATAAGCTGCGGGTGTTGATTGCTCCGCAGCGAGAAAGGGACTTCGCCATTCTAGTGGAGAAAGCTCGAATAGCTGAGGAGGTCAAGAGGGCCGAGAGGCAGAATAGAGATAGGGATAGGAACCGGAATAAGAGGAGTTTTGGTTCGTCAGCATCATCTGGGGGTTATAAAAAAAGACCCAGGGTTGAGAATTTTGTTCGTGCACCGATACCAGTTGCTGGGAATCAGAGTCATCCATGTGCTCGGTGTGGGAGAGCTCATGCAGGAGAATGTTGGGGAAATAGTAAGGAATGTTTTAGGTGTGGGTACAAGGCTCATTTGATTAGGAATTGTCCTCAGGAGACAGATAGGGCTCGGACAGTAGGTCAGGGTTATGTGCAGCCGATCAGAGGTGGTCAGCAGGCGACGAGGGGTCGTGGTCCGAACCATGGAGGGAATGGTTTCGACCGAGGTCGTGGAGCACCAGGCATTGGTGCTGAGGGTTCAGATGCGAGACAGCCAGGATTGGTTTATGCAGCCAGGCGTCGCGAGGAGGGTGATGCGCCAGATGTGATTACGGGTACGTTCCTAATTGCTGGATCACCCTTTACTGCTTTAATAGATATCGGGTCAACTCATTCTTATATTGCTAGTAAAGTATCTGGAACCTTGAATGTAAACTTTGAGATTGTACCTAGAAAGATGACTGTACTTAGTCCTTTAGGGCAATCAGTGGTAGTGGACAAACTCTTTAGGGAAGTTCCTTTAGAGGTTCAGGGAGCAGAGTTTCCGGCTGACTTAATGGAACTGCCATTCGGAGAGTTTAACTTAATCTTGGGGATGGACTGGCTGGTGAAGTATCAGGCGAATTTGGATTGTGCTGCTAAGCGCATGTCATTGAAAACTTTCAATGATGAAGAGATTGTAGTGATAGGTGAAAGGAGGAATTACTTATCAAATGTAGTGTCTGCTCTCAAGGCAGAGAAGATGGTGAGGAAGGGATGTATAGCCTTTTTTGATGTTTGTTGGTGCCTTGGAGGCTAAGGAAGCAGTGGTAGGAGAGGTCAGGACAGTGAAAGAGTTTGGGGATGTCTTTCCGGAGGAACTTCCGGGGTTGCCTTCAGATTGCGAGGTGGAATTTGGGATCGACTTGTTGCCGGGTACAGCGCCAGTATCTATCGCTCCATACAGAATGGCACCAAAGGAGTTGGTTGAGCTCAAGGCGCAGATCCAAGAGTTGCTTGATCGTGGGTTTATCTGACCCAGTGTGTCTCCATGAGGAGCACCGGTCTTATTCGTAAAGAAGAAGGACGGGACTATGCGGATGTGTATAGACTACCGCCAGCTGAACAAGTTGACAATCAAGAACAAGTACCCGCTGCCGAGGATTGACGACTTGTTTGATCAACTTAAGGGGGTGCGATGTTTCCGAAGATAGATCTAAGGTCGAGATATCATCAACTCAAGGTGAAGGAAGTAGATATCCACAAGACAGCTTTCCGGACGCTGTACGGGCATTATGAATTCCTGGTAATGCCGTTTGGGTTGACGAATGCCCCAGCTGCGTTCATGGATATGATGAATCAAGTTTTCCAACCCTACTTGGATCAGTTCGTCGTTGTGTTTATAGACGACATCTTAGTATATTCCAAGTCGGAAGAGGAGCACGATGCACATCTTCGGGTGGTGCTACAAGTGTTACGGGAAAAGAAGCTGTAAGCCAAATTCAGCAAGTGTGAATTCTGGCTGAAGGAGGTTGCTTTTCTAGGTCATGTAGTGTCTGCGGAAGGGATAAGGGTGGATCCTCGGAAGATTGAGGCGGTGCTGGACTGGAAACCACCTAGGTCAGTGGCAGAGGTTCGCAGTTTCTTGGGGTTAGCAGGCTACTACAGGAGGTTTGTAGAAGGGTTCTCGTCTATAGCAGCACCTTTGACAAAATTATTAAGGAAGGAAGTACCTTTCGTATGGACGGATAAGTAGCAGGAAAGTTTTGAGAGGCTGAGGAAGGTTTTGACAGAAGCTTGCATGCTGATGCAAAACAGAAAGGTCGTCGCTTATGCGTCCCGACAGTTAAGGCCTCATGAGGTTAACTATCCGACGCATGATCTAGAGTTGGCTGCTGCAGGTTTTGCGCTAAAGGTGTGGAGGCACTATTTGTATAGAGAAAAGTCAGTGATCTACACGGACCACAAGAGTTTAAAGTATCTGCTGACTCAGAAGGAGCTGAACTTGAGACAGCGAAGATGGGTGAAGTTATTGAAAGACTATGATTGCTTAATCGAGTACCATCCGGGTAAGGCGAATGTAGTGGCAGATGCCCTAAGTCGGAAGGTAGTATCGGATCTGAGGGCGATGTTTGCGCATCTCAGTCTTTATGATGACGGGAGTTTGTTGGCGGAGCTGCAGGTGAAGTCGACATGGTTGGTTCAGGTGAAAGAGAAGCAATTGGTGGATGACGAGCTAAGTGCTAAGCTGTTGCAGGTTCAGAATGGGGGGTTGGAAGACTACAATTTGAACAGTGACGGAGTGTTGTGTTTCCGAGGTAGGGTATGTATGCCGAGAGATGGGCAGATAAGGCAAAAGATTCTTCGGGAATCGCATAGTAGCCCTTATGCTATGCATCCTAGAGGGAGTAAATTATATAGAGATTTGCGGGATCAGTTTTGGTGGCCTGGTCTTAAACGGGAAGTTACAGAATTTGTGGGGAAGTGCTTGACGTGTCAGCAGGTCAAAACTAAACACCAAGTGCCTTCGGGGTTGTTACAACCAGCAAAAATTCCGCAGTGGAAGTGGGAGAGAATTACTATGGACTTTGTGATTGGGCTTCCCCTTATGCCTACTAAGAAGGACTCAGTATGGGTGATAGTGGATCGGTTGACAAAGTCTGCGCATTTCATACCAGTACGGGTTGACTATTCTCTGCAGAAGTTGGCAAGGTTGTATGTGGCGGAAATTGTGAGGCTACACGGGGTGCTAGTATCAATTATCTCAGACAGGGATCCCAGGTTTACGTCTCGGTTTTGGAGGGCACTGCATCAGGCATTAGGCAGCAGGTTAGACTTCAGTACGGCATTTCGCCCGCAGACGGATGGCCAGTCTGAGTGGGTAATTCAGGTGTTGGAGGATATGTTGAGAGGGTGCGCGGTTGATTTCAGAGGGAGCTGGGAGGAGTTCTTGCCTTTAGCGGAATTTGCGTACAATAACAGCTATCAAGCGAGTATTCGGATGGCACCATATGAAGCGTTGTATGGACGAAAGTGTCGCGCTCCTACGTGTTGGACAGAACTGGGAGAACGTCATGTTTTGGGACCGGAGATTGTGGCAGAATCTGAAGAAAAGGTTAAGGTAATTCGGGCACGGTTGAAGGAGGCATCTGACAGGCAAAATTCATATGCAGATCTTAAGCGGAAGGAGATAGAGCTTGCTGTGGGAGATCAGGTGTTTCTGAAGGTTTTGCCGTGGAAGAAGGTGATGAGATTTGGTCGCAAAGGAAAGTTAAGTCCCAGGTTTATAGGACCTTATCGGGTTTTGAAGCGGATTGGACCAGTGGCATATCAGTTAGAGTTGCCTTCGAAATTGAAGCAGATGCATGATGTGTTCCATGTTTCAATGCTACGTCGTTACCGATCGGATCCATCTCACGTTGTTTCAGTTGAAGAGGTAGAGTTGAGGCCAGATTTGTCTTACGAGGAAGAACCGATTCAGATTTTGGAGCGGGATGTGAAAGTCTTGCGGAGGAAATCAGTTCCTCCAGTCAAGGTGTTATGGCGTAACCATGGATCGGAAGAAGCTTCGTGGGAGCCGGAGGAAGCAATGCGGCAGCAATACCCTCACTTATTTTGATCAGGTAATTTCGAGGCCGAAATTATTTTTAAGGGGGGTAGAACTGTAATATCCGGGATTTGGGGGCCATGCATTTTAATTTATATCTGTGTGTTAGTGTGCTCTGTATGCTGTTTGGAAGTGTTTGGGGGCTTCGGGGAACCTTGGGCTTGGGTAGAAGCCATAGGAAAATTTTTTGGTTTAAGCTGAGTAGAGGGGGAGCTAGGGGAGCTAGGCCTTAAGAGAAATTAGGTGTGAATTATGACACAAGAAAGGGAGAAGTGGAGTGGCAAGGTAAAGCCTAGGAGCAAGGGGAGAGGGTGGCGTCACATGGAGTGTCAAGGGAGACAAGGTTCAAGCTGCGGAGTTAGCATTTTTAACCTTTATTTTTGCGTCAAAGGGAGTGAAGAGTTGGGTTCGGCTATGGCACTTGGAAGATGGAATTTAACTGAGTCCAATCACTTTGAATGTGCGGCTAGGAGAAGAGATGGGGGTTTGACTCATTCAAACTCATTTGAATGAGAGGAGGGGAGGAAAATTTGGAGAAAAATAAGGGATATGAGAGGAGGATAGGTGGTGGCCGAATGTGGAGTTCTTAGGGGATGCATATTCGGTTGGGAGAGGGTCTTGGTATGCCAAAATTCAATCTTAGTGAGTGCCGAATTTAGTTCTCTCTTTTCTCTCTAGTGCTGTTCATTCTTTTGTGCAAAAGACACCTAGTATTCGTCTCTCATATTCTGTTGAGCTGTTGACCGGAACTTCAAAGACCATTAAGGTCACTAGTGTTTCTTTCTCCTTCTCCTGTACTTGCTTTCTTGGCCGAATCTATCTCTCTTTCCCAGCTTCTTTTCTTTTTCTTTTGGGTTAGCTGAAGCATCTCTCTCATTCTCCCCATTGTCGAAACTTCTTAAACCCCAACTCTTCTTTTCCTTTCTCTCCATAACTCTCTATAGCCGAACCTCTAGTGAGCCTCACCATCATTTCTTTTCTTCTCTTGTTTTCTTCAAAGCCGAAAGTACCGTTGGTCGAAATCTGCTCCAATCGTTTCTAAATAGTTGGCCTTAGGTTCGTGACTCCTTTGTTGTAGCCAACGTTAGGGGCAGTGGAGATTTTTTGGGATTTGGACATTAGAGGGATTGCGACAACTCTCAAAAGTAGGTGAGAACCTTCAGGTCTTAGATCTACTTTGGTAAGATCATTCGATTTAGATGGTATTTAGTTTTGTATGGATTGATTCGATTTCTTAACGGGGTTTTCTGACTAAGATATTGTTGATGGATGCGAGTACCAGTCGAGGAGAAAAAGGGGTAGCCCCTACCCCTAAGTTTAAGAAGCGATCGGTCTCTGCTGTACGGGATTGGCCACCGGGGTGTGGGCCAGCGTCAGAACGGGAGCGTAGGCAGATAGCGGTAGTCTCGGTTAGTGACAGCGTCGATTTTGAGATCGTGATACTTCGGGTTATCAGGTGTGTGATTAATTCGCGATCTCCCGGTTATATAAATTATTTGTATGTGTTATAAGTTTGATGATTAATGCAATGGCTATAATGAGATGGTTACCCTTAATGGGTATGTCGTTAATCAGGTCAGTGCAAATGCTGATAAGTTTGTGATTATAGTTGTAAATAGGTGTTGTATGCATAATAATCTGTTTATGCATTATTTTATCATATCATTATCATATGTTGGATAACCATGGGGTGGAATTTGTACATTGGAAAGAAGGACAGGGTGTACATTTATGTACATGGTTTAGTGATGGCTACGAGCCTCACGTGGATTGATGATTGGCTCTGTGCCTCGTTGTGGTTGGTATCGGCTTTGTGCCATATTGTGGTTGGTGATGGCTATGTGCCTCATCGTGGATTGATGCTAGCTATAGGCTACATCGTGGATTGACGTTGACTACGGTCACGTTGTGGATTATATTGTGATTTAATCACGTGGACCAGTGGCTAGACCACTTGGTGGATGGCATTCATTGCCGAATTCGTGTGTAGAGGTTGGAGGGTCGATTTAGTAATCCCCTGGTGTGTGGTGGCTGGATACGGGGGTGTGTAGAGGATGGACCCTAGGCTGGGTTGGGTGCATTTTGCATTATTATCTGATATAAGGACTGGTGTGGTTTTGGGCTAAGCCCATACGTGGAAATCTGTGGACTAATTACACACTGAGTCGGTTGACTCACCCAAATATTACCAAACAATGCAGGTGATTCGTGATAATTGGACCGGGCTTGGATGGGATTCGAGATGGCCATGCAGAAGCAACTTTCATGTTTAGAAACATTTTTTTTATTCCGGTTTATTTGGGTTGTTTTATTGTAATAAGGCCATTTAACTATTTTGGGTTTTATTATGGGTTATGCTAGATCCAACATGAATTAGTAATTGCAACCAATTTAAATAATGACAGTTGATTATTCTAAAAACTTAACTAAGGTTTTCTAATTGAGATTTTCGTAATTACTCGGATTCTTTTATAGTTTTCAAAAGGACACGATTTCAACTACCCGTGAGCTTCCAATTGTTTTTCCAAATTAAACGTTTCTTTGAGAAATTGAATCCTGTTTTAAAACCTAATCTTTAGAGAAGTGGTGAAGCACCTGTTCTCATTCCACCTTTAAGACTGCTACAAATTTTATCGTCTCTTTGCTGATTTTGATTTAAAGTTTTCTAGTAGCATTTCGAATTCGGCCGTAGTGTTTTGGGCCGGATTTAGGGTGTTACAAGAATGTAGTAATGAATTCTATTGTACTGCCCCAGAATTTGGGCCTAGAAGTATTGGGCCTTGAGCAAGGGAACGGTTAGGAGACTGTGCATAAAAGTTTATGTGAGCTAGGAAATAACACAATTAAATGTCTGCTCAAGTGGTTAAGGGTCCTGAGAGGAGTTGGAAAAGTCCTGGGCTCAAACTTGGGCTTTAGCAAAAATTTTGGTTTTAAGTGGATAAAACCCTGGATGCTTGGATGTAGGCCTTTTAAATTATTATGTTAAAAAAATGACACAAGGAAGCATGTGGTCTAATGGTTGTGGCGTCATTAAGGTTGCAAGGGAGTCTGGGTTCAAGTCTTGGCTCTTGCAATTTATTTTGATTTTTCTTTTAAAGGAACCTAGACTTTGGCCTTTAGACCTTTTAATTAATTGAAGATAAAATGTGACACAAAGAGAGGGGATGATCTAGTGGCAAGGAGACGTGTTGTTTCTGCTAGGGGACTGGAGTTCGAGTCTCACTGCATGCAAATGGGATTATATATTTTGTTCATGAGGAGGCAAGAATTGGTGTTGGATTTGAACTCTGTTGTTGGAGAGTTTGAATTGGTCTTGTGAGTTGATAAGGGGAGAAAATCAAGGAGAGGGTGTAACAGCCCGATTTTGACCCTAATCAGAATAGTGGCTTCAGGACCACAAATTCGTGTCTGAAAAATATTTTAATATTATTTTCTGTGTTTATTATGTGTGAATTTTGTTGTGTGAAATTTTTGTGTTTTAATTTCGTTGTTTAAGTGTCGGATTAAATAAAAGGGCTTAATCGCGTAAAATGAAAATTTAGTGGTTATTTTTAAAAGGGTCGAATAGTGGTTGTTCTTTTAATATGGAGGCTTTATGTTGTAACTTAGCCATTAATAAGATAGTGGACGGCAATAGACTAATATATCCTTATTGTACAAGTTTTATATATTAAATAATAAAGGTTAAATTAGTAATTGAATAATAATATATGTTATAATAAGACAAAACATTAAAGAAAAACACCATTTTAAATCCATCTTCTTCACCGAATATAGAAAAGAAAAAAAAAGTTTGAAAGTTTGAAAGTTTGAAACATTCGGCTATATTGAAGCTTAATTCAAGGTTAGTTTTTGTTCGGTTTTTGATAATTTTACGTTTTTGAGATCGTTGCTAAGTTATCTACAAAACCCATGCTTGAATTTTTGATTTTGGTGAATATTTTAAATTATGCCATTATTGAAAGCTTGTGATTTTTGTTGTTTGATGATGAAATATGAAAGATATGTTTTAGATTAACATGTTTTGTATTGGAGTTTTTGATGATTTTGAGTAATTAGGACTAAATTGCAAAAATAATAATTTGAAGGACTAAAATGTAAAATGAATTAAATATGTGGATTTGTTTGAGAGTGGGTAAAATTTGTCTCAACATGGGTATGCTGAAATTTTGTGTATTTAATGTTTTGTGCAATAGGGACTAAATTGTAAAAAGTGTAAATGTTAGGGGTAAAATGGTAATTTGCCTATTTATGTGTTCTTAGACTAAATTGAATGAAATTATATTGAATTAGTTTATTTAGAGTACATTTAGATCAAGAACCAAAGAAATCGGATATGGATCGGAGGAAAACTAAAATCGTCGATTAATCGTCCTGCTCCGATTACCGTTGTCCGAGGTAAGTTTTTAAGCAATTGGGTTAAATTGAATTTTTATCTATATTGATGTACATGTATTTAATAGAGGTAAGAATGTATAATGTCATAATGCCGAATGAGATAATGATTGAGAGATGTATTTAGCCGAATGGGGGGTATACATATATGTGATGATATAGCTATGTGAGATATTGACTTAAGAGATGAATATGGTCTAATGTGATGAATATTTTTATATCAATAGTATAGCCGAATGTGAATTGATATAGAAATGAAAAAGTTAATTTATATATTTATATGTGTATGTGATTGAGGTTCAAGTTTTACATATATATGTGTGTGTTTATTTATACAAGTAATAAGTTCAAGTAATGCACTAAGTGAGTGAAGTTAGATGCCGAGCACTCTGTGTGTGAAATCGGTCATGTGGCACTAAGTGTGCGAATTTGGATAATGAGCACTAAGTGTGTGAATTGAACTTTCGAGCACTAAGTGTGCGAAATCGGATAAAGAGTCTTAAGTGTATGAATTAAACTTCAGAACATTTTGGGTGCAAAATTCGATTGATGAGCATTAAAGGTAAGAGTAAATATAAATTTTAAATATTAGTAAATATAAATTTTAAATATTGAATTCGGTAAGTTTCGTTGCTGTGAGAGGTTATCATTTGAATGGTAAGTATAAATTTCGTAAGTAGTATATGTATAGGAAATCGATTGTCAAATGTATATATATACGATTTTTGGAGCTATGAAAGGTGATAGTTTAGTATGCATTTGTACTAAAGTGAGGAATGGATTATAGACCTATGTGAAGCCTATTATTGAATGTTGGGATATTTGACCTAATGTTGTAACATCCTAAAATTCAGGGGTCTGTGATATTTGTGTAAATGCATGTTATGGTTGCTCTGCGAGTTGTTTGGGTCTGCTTGGGGGTCTTGGGGAGGCTCGGGTTCGAGCCCAAGCCTTGGTGAAATTTTGGTTTTTAGGCATTTTAGTGGGATGAGCTAGTGAAAGCAGGACTTAAGGTTTATTTAAACGTGGTCGCTAACACAAGGAGCAAGGTGGCCTAGTGGTTTGGCATCACAAGGGAAGCAAAGAGGGATAGTGTTCAAGTCCCACATGCAGCATTTGGGAGTTTTATTTTGTGCTCAAGGAGGTGGAGTTGGAGTGGAATTCTATTTGGTGAAGGTTTGAATTGGTCAAACGGTTTGAATGAGTGAAGGGGAGTAAGTGTAGGAGAGAATCATGGAGTGAATCGTGGGATGTGGAAAGTGGAGGTGGTTGGCCGAATGTGGGAACTTGTGGAGGGTGAAATTCAGCTAGAGAGTAGTAGGTGCATATTCGGTCTTTTGGAGGTAGAGTGACGTTTAGGTGTTCTTTTGAGAGAGAGTTGGTTTTCTTGTTGGCATTTTTGGCTAAAAGCTTTTCGGAACCTTTCTATTCAACTGTGCTATTACCGAATCTCTCATCTCATTTTCTTCATCTCTTTTCCTCATTTGAGTCTTATCCGAAATTGTAGAGAATTGACCACTCGTGCATCTCCTTTCATCCATTCTTTCCAACTTTCCTCTCATCTTTTCTCCTTTGTGCACACTATAACTGAAACTTCTTTTTTTCTTCATTGTTTTCTACTATTTTCTCCATAAGCCGAATTCCCCTTTATCCCATTTGAATCGATTTCCCTTTTTCTTTTGCCATTAGCCGAACTTAGTTTAGATTTTAGCGTGGTGTTCTTCTGATCGTCGAATCTCCCTTTTCCCTTCGACTTTTCGCTAGTAGCAAGGTATTAGTTCTTTTCTCTTTTTTTTTTTATATTCTCTTTCTCTTCTTCTCTCTTAAAGGACCGAAACTTTCATCTTTTAACTCTTTTAATTAGGCCGAATTTGAACATTTCTCTCCATCTCAAATCTTGGTTGTCCCTTTGAGAAAGCCGAACCCTTGTTGGTCAGTTGCCAAATCTTTGGCACCTTGGTAAGGATATCTTTAGCCGAATGGAGGGGATGGTTGGTTTCTTTTGGTTAATCTTTGAGGTTCTTAAAAGCTGCTTCTCTTATTATTTCGAATAGTTTTCTAACATGATCTTTTCGATAGGGGCACGAATCTTTGATCCGTAGAAGGTGGACCGAATACCCTCGTTGGAGGATAGGCTAATACTTGGTGGTAAGCATAGCCATGGTCGAATAGGGGGCATGGATGGATGTTATTTATTCTAGGTTCATTTAGGCCGAAAGGCCGTTTCTTCGTTATTTTGGAACATCATCGCTAACTCGTTCTCTTTTTTAGGGACTCAATTTCGGAAGGGAGTAAACAGAACATTCAAGCATAGCAAAGAGTTGTCATCATTCTTGGTAAGTAGTGTGGTGTGTTGTCGTTTTCAACTGTAACATCCCAAGTTAGAGGGTTCTGCATTTCATGTTTCGGTTTGTTTGTCTTGCTCTGCTTGTTTTTTGGATGTGTTTGGGGGTTTTAGGAAGGCCCAGGTTCGAGTTGGGGCTTTGGTTAGATTTTTGTTTTAAGGCTCTTTAGGGGGGAGCTTGTAGAGGTAGGTCTTATGTATAATTGTGTGTATTTGATGACACAAGAAGAGGTGTGGTAAGGTGGCAATGAGACGCCACTTAGCATGCAGGATTTGGGAGATTTCAAATGTGGGATGGAGAGTGAAGGGTAGAGAAAATTGTGGGATTTGGAGAGAGGAAGAGTGATGGCCGAATTGAGGAAAGGTGGGGAAGGTTACATGTGCGGTTTAAGCTTAGTTGGTAGGGCCCAAATCTACTTTTGGTTCATAGGCAAGTTATTCTTGTTTTGCATATTAGGTCAACTAGGGGGAAGTGCTGAAATTTGTTTTCCAAATAGGTGCTTGTGGTTACTTTCCTTCATTTTGTTTTTCTATTTCGTTCTCTTTCACTTGTGGACATTGCCGAATCTCCTAGCTGATTCTTCTTCCTTTCACATCGCTTCTTTTGTGCCAGTTAAGTCTACTCTAATTTTCCTACTTTCATTTCTTCTTCAAACCCCAACCTGCAATTTGGTTAATCATTTCTTCTCCATACTTTTCTTTGGCTGAGATCGTTTAATTCATCTTTTACAAGTTGTGTTTATCACCATAACCGAATCCCTTTATTACCTATTCTAAATCGGCTCTGTCTGGTATGCTCGTCTTAGCCGAATCCCTGACTGTTTATTCTCTCTTTTCTTCTCCTTGAGATATCATCCTTGAGCTGAACCTTCTTGGCTATTGGTGGCTTGTGCCGAATCTTTGGACATCATTTGGTTTCTCCTGATTCAAGGTAAGATAGGTTCTTTTCAATTTCTTTTCATCTTCCCTACTCTCTTTTGGCAGCCGATCACTCTTTCTTCCATAAACCGTAGGGGGTTCTCTTTCGTATCGAAATACTTCACCTCTTGGTAACATATGTTCTTTCATCTCTCTGTGCTAGTGACCGAATATTAGATAGAGAGGTGCTAAGAGTTCTTGGTTGCTGAGGGTCCCTGCTCAAGCAGTTCTGTGGATTCACGTTAGTAACAAAGGTAAGGGATTCCTCTCTAGTCTTATTCGAGTGGCCTTTCTCTTCATTGTTCGTTGCCTTAACCCAACATTGTTGTTGAACAATCATAGCTTTCGTATAGTATTTTATTGATCAAGGTTCTTTCATGGATGCGAGTGGCAGCCAATCGAAGGAGGGGGTAGACTCGTAGCCCTACCCCTAAGTTCAAACGGCGTGCAGAGTAAGCCGTTCGGGATTTTCCACCGAGTTGTGGGCCGGCTTCAGATCGGGATAGGTAGATCGCTGTTATCCCTACGAGTGAGGGTGTCAACGAGATTGAAGGTTTAGTTCTTTGCGTTTACAGGTGTGTAATTCCCACACCTTCTTTTGTCTATTATAATAAGTATATGTGTTGTTTGAAAGCCGGAAACGCAGTAATAGCTATTGTGTTACCCATAGAGGGTAAAAATTGCAATACCAGGTGAGTTATTCTCTGATTATGCCTTATAAATATTGTCGTTGGCATGAAAATACGTATTCTTTGAATATTTTATGTATGCTGTTATATGTTGCATTCATACCACTATGATTGTATGTTGCATGGACATGGGGATATGAAAATGATGAAAGGGGCAGTGTTTTCAGTGGCTATGCCACATACTCTGGTGACGTCACATTATTTCGGTGGCTATGCCACATATTTCGGTGATGAGCAGCTGACTGTAGCACGACTGCCATCGATGGTGTGTATTGGTGTGGGTCGATTGTAGAAATCCCCACTAGTGTGCTTGGCAGGAACGGGTGGTGTGTAGCGGTTGGATATTTAGGCTGTGTTGGGTTTGCATCATTTTGCATATACTCTCTGCTATACTGTGCTGTTGGGTTAAGGCCCAATCCATTTCCAATGTGATTATGTAAGGGGGCTAAGCCCCAGATGGTATTGGATGGGCTCGGGCCCAGTGATGGTGCTTGGAAATTGCACACTGAGTCTTTTTGACTCACCCTTTTTGCTTAATATTTTTCTTACAGGTAATACATAGCGCAGTGGATTTGGGTCGGAGAGGACTACGTGGTGGCCATGCACGGTTTTATTAAATAGAACTTTACTTTTCTTTAATTTTTTTGGGATTCTGTTATGTAATAAGGCCACTATTAATTCGATTTAAACTTTAGACATTTTGAATACAAATAATCGATAGCACATTTTCTTTACAAAATGCAAATGAAAGTTTTCCTCACAACTTAATTAACAATTTTATAACGAATTTTGACGAAGGATTAATCTAAAGTAACGACATGTGTTTTCAAACGTCACCTAAACACAAGGATTGGGCTAATTAAAATCTTCCTTAAATGATTACTGAGTTTTTCAAACCAACCACTAAACTCGAAGTTTTTTGAAAGGGACACTAGAAATTCTCTGAAGTTCACAAAGTTTTACAAAAATCTTCACAAGTGACATACCGGATCCGGTCGTGGTGTTTGGGCCGGGTTTGGGGTGTTGCAATTTTGGTATCAGAGCACGGTTTAAAAACTCGGCCATGGGTTTTGTGTTCAAAATATTTTCTGAAGTTGGTCTAAAAGTGATTTAGAAATATATATATATATATGTATGCAAGTTTTCTAGAAGCATGGCACCCGAGTCTCCGGCACCAAGTCCGTACTGTAAGATTCTGACTGAATTGGGTGATTAAGCATGAAGTAATTATATTGTGCTATGAATGCTAGAATTAAGGAACTTTTTAGAGATTAAAACCTTTAGGTTTACGTATGTTCTGCGAAACACTATTTCTAACTCTATTTTCTTAAGACTACCCGTTAATAAACAGTGAAAAAAGATGCTAATGCATAAAATTTGTAATCAGATTAAAACGACTCGATAGACATGAGTGCTAGAGGACGTGGACGTGGTACACGTGGCCGTGGTAGAGGCTGGGGTGTTGAGGCTGAGTTCTCTGAAGCAAGACATGAACCTGAAGGTGAAGCGCCAGCATCACCTATGGCAGAAGCGGGGTCTCAAGATAGAACTGGTGGAGATGATGCTTTGTCTCAAGCAATGTTGCGGGTTCTGGAGCGAGTTGCTGGAGCAAGCATTGGGACAGTGTCTCGAAAGTCTATTCCTGAGCGACTTCGGGCAAACGGAGCTGAAATGTTTAGGGGCATCTCTGGCGTGGCCCCAAATGTAGCTGAATATTGGCTGGAGGCAGTCAAGCGGATTATGGATGATCTAGACTGCATGACAGCGGAGAAATTGAAAGGAGCGGTGTCTCTTCTCTGAGATGAGGCATATCAGTGGTGGCTTACAGTGAGAGAGGGTACTCCTGCGGACCGCATTGATTGGAATTTCTTCAAGACGACATTTCAAGGGAAGTATGTTGGGGCAGGTTATGTGGATGCCCAGAGGAAAGCATTCTTGAATCTGGTTCAAGGGGTAAATCTGTGGCTGAGTACGAGGCGTAATTTTTGCGTTTGAGCCATTACGCCCGAGGGATAGTTGCGACCGATTATGAGCGTTGCATACGGTTCGAGGATGGGTTGCGAGACGAGCTCCGAGTGTTGATAGCTCCATAGTGGGAGAGAGATTTTGTTGTTCTGGTTGAAAAAGCTAAAAAAAGCCGAAGAGGTAAAGCGGACTGAGAGACAGAATAGGGATAAAGATCGAGGTAAAAACAAGAGAAGTTTTGGGTCGACGGGATCATCTGGGGGTTTTCAAAAAAGGCCTAGGTTTGATGGGCCAGCTCGAGTTCCGATGCCTGCTGCGGTGGGTCAGTTTTGACCATGTGCTCAGTGTGGAAAAATGCATCCGGGGGAATGTTGGAAAAGAACTGGGGGATGTTTCAAGTGTGGATCTAAGGACCATATGATTAGAGACTGTCCACAAGAGTTGGATAAGGTGCGGCCATTAAGTCAGGGTTTTACTCAGTTCAGGAAAAGTGGGCAACAACCACCGAGAGATCATGGTCCGGTTAGAATGGGGAATGGTTTTGGTCGGCGTCGTGGAACACCAGGCAGGGGTGTCTATAATGCAGAAGCAAGACAGCCGGGCCTAGTCTATGCAGCACGACAGCGAGAAGAGGGCGACGCACAGGACGTTATCACCGGTACGCTTCTTATTGTTGATAAACCATTTTTTGCTTTAATTGATATTGGATCGACCCATTCATATGTTACCTGTACCGTATCTAAGACTTTGAATTTAGAGCTTGAAATTGCTGCTAGAGAAACGACTGTGGTTAGCCCATTAGGACAATCGGTAGTAGTGAACAAATTATTTAGGGATGTGCCTTTAGAAATTCAAGGAGTATTGTTTCCGGCTGACTTGATGGAATTACCATTCAGTGAGTTTGACCTCATCTTAGGAATGGATTGGATGGTTAAACATCATGCTATTTTGGATTGCGCGACTAAGCGAATGGTGTTGAGAACCCCAGAAGATAAAGAGGTGGTTGTGATAGGAGAAAGAAGGAATTATTTGTCTAATGTGGTTTCCGCATTAAGGGCTGTTAAGATGGTTCGGAAAGGGTGCAAAGCGTTCCTAACTTTTATCAGTGCTTTGGATGCAAAAGAAGTGTCTGTTAATGAAGTTAGAACAATGAAGGAATTCATGGATGTTTTTCCTGAGGAGCTTTCAGGGTTGCCTCCGGACCATGAAGTGGAGTTTGGAATTGAGCTACTTCCGGGTACGGCTCCGGTGTCCATCGCCCTTTACAGGATGGCACCGAAGGAGCTGGTAGAACTTAAAGCTCAGATCCAAGAATTGTTGGATCGTGGTTTTATCCGACTAAGTGTATCTCCATAGGGAGCACCGGTGTTGTTCGTGAAGAAAAAGGACGGGTCGATACGTATGTGCATTGACTAGCGCCAGTTGAATAAGTTGACGATTAAGAACAAGTACCCGCTGCCAAGGATTGACGATCTGTTTGATCAGCTCAAAAGGGCTTCGGTCTTCTCGAAGATAGATTTGAGGTCAGGATATCATCAGCTTAAGGTCAAGGAAGCGGATATTCATAAGACGGTGTTTCCAACTCGCTATGGTCACTATGAGTTTTTAGTGATGCCGTTTGGGTTGACGAATGCACCAACTGCGTTTATGGATATGATGATCCGGGTATTCCAACCCTATCTGGACCGGTTTGTTGTGGTGTTCATAGAAGACATCCTAGTATATTCCAGGACGGAGGAAGAGCATGATTCGCATCTTCAGGTGGTTCTGCAGATTCTGAGGGAGAAACAGTTGTACGCCAAGTTCAGTAAGTGTGAATTTTGGTTGAAAGAAGTTACCTTTTTGGGTCATGTTGTATCTGCTGAGGGGATTAGGGTTGATCCCCAGAAAATTGAAGCTGTGTTGAACTGGAAACCGCCTAAGTCTGTGGCGGAGATTTGAAGTTTCTTGGGATTGGCTGGGTACTACAGAAGGTTTGTTGAGGGATTCTCCTTAATTGCGGCACCCTTTACTAAGTTGTTGCGGATAGGGGTACCATTTGTTTGGACTGCTGAGCAGCAAGAAAGCTTTGAGAAGCTGAAAAGGATCTTGATGGAAGCTCCGGTTTTGATTCAGCCTGAGGCAGGGAAAGAGTTCGTTGTCTATTGTGATGCTTCACACACGGGGTTAGGGCATGTGTTGATGCAAGATGGGAAGGTAATTGCGTACGCGTCTCGGTAGCTAAGACCATAAGAGATGAACTATCCCACGCATGATCTGGAGTTGGCTGCGGTAGTGTTCGCTCTGAAGATCTGGAGACACTACCTGTATGGGGAGAAGTCCATTATCTACACTGACCATAAGAGTTTGAAATATCTCCTCACTCAGAAGGATTTAAGGCAGCGGAGTTGGATTGAGCTATTGAAGGATTATGATTGCTCGATCGAGTATCACCCGGGTAAAGCTAATGTAGTGGCAAATGCGCTGAGCCGGAAGGTGATATCAGATTTGAGGGCAATGTTTGCTCATCTCAGTCTGTATGATGATGGAAGTCTGTTAGCTGAACTCCAAGTGAAGCCGATATGGGTAAGTCAGATTAAAGAGAAACGGTTATCGGATGATGTCTTAAGTGCTCGACTTCTACAAGTACAGAATGGTGGGGTAGAGGATTATAGTTTGAACAATGATGGGGTATTGTGTTTCCATGAAAGGGTCTGCATGCCGAAGGATGTTGAGTTGAGACAGATGATTCTTCAGGAGGCGCATAGCAACCCATACGCTATGCATTCTGGTGGGAGTAAGATGTATCGGGATCTGCGTGAACAGTTTTGGTGGCCTGGATTGAAGTGAGAAATTACCAAGTTTGTGGGTAAGTGCTTGACGTGTCAGCAAGTGAAAGCAGAGCATCAGCTGCCTTCAGGGTTATTACAGCCTGTGAAGATTCCACAGTGGAAATGGGAGAGAATAACGATGGACTTTGTTAGTGGGCTACCTCTTACGCCTACTAGGAAAGATTCGGTATGGGTAATTGTTGATTGGTTGATGAAGTCCGCCCATTTCATACATGTTCGTACCGACTATTCATTGCAGAAGTTGGCTAAGCTGTATGTGGAAGAGATTGTAAGGTTGCATGGGGTACCAGTGTCTATCATATCGGACAGAGACCCAAGGTTTACGTCGCGATTTTGGAAGGCACTGCATCAGGCACTGGGTACAAGATTGGATTTCAGCACGGCATTTCATCCACAGACTGATGGCCAAACTGAGAGGGTAATTCAGATCTTGGAGGACATGTTGAGAGGCTGTGTTATTGACTTTAGGGGTAGTTGGGAGGATTTTCTATCGCTGGCGGAATTCGCATACAACAATAGCTACCAATCCAGTATTCAGATGGCACCCTATGAAGCGCTGTATGGTCGTAGATGTCGAACCCCTACCTGCTGGACAGAGTTGGATGAGCGACAGTTGTTGGGTCCAGATTTGATTTCAGAGACAGAGGAGAAGGTTAAGCTGATTTAGGCTCGGTTGAAGGAAGCGTTCGACAGGCAGAAGTCTTATGCAGATCTGAAGCGTAAGGAAATAGAATTTGCAGTGGGTGATCGGGTCTTCTTGAAAGTTTCACCGTGGAAAAAGGTTATGCGGTTTGGAGAGAAGGGCAAGCTAAGTCCCAGGTTCATCGGGCCTTAATGGGTATTGAAACGTGTGGGACGAGTGGCGTATCAGCTTGAGCTACCCTCGGATTTGAGACAAATACATGATGTGTTCCATGTCTCGATGTTGAGACGTTACCATTCTGATCCGTCTCACATAGTGCCAGTGGAGGAAATTGAGATAAGACCAGACCTGTCCTTCGAAGAGGAACCAGTACAGATCTTGGACCGAGACGTTAAGGTACTAAGAAGAAAATCAATCCCTTTGGTCATAGTTTTATGGCGAAATCACAGTGCAGAAGAAGCCACCTGGGAGCCAGAAGATGTAATGCGGCAGCAATACCCTCACCTCTTTTGACCAGGTAATTTCGAGGCCGAAATTTCTTTAAGGGGGTAGAACTGTAACATCCCAAGTTAGGGGGTTCTGCATTTCATGTTTCTGTCTATTTGGCTTGTTTTGCTTTTTTTTTGGATGTGTTTGGGGGTCTTAGGAAGGCCCGGTTTCGAGTTGGAACTTTGGTTAAATATTTGTTTTAAGGCTCTTTAGGAGGGAGCTTGTACAGGTAGGTCTTATGTATAATTGTGTGTATTTGATGACACAAGAAGAGGTATGGTAAGGTGGTAAGGAGACGCCGCTTAGCATGCAGGGAAGTGGCGTCACAAGGGAAGCAGAGAGGGTGAAGGTTCGAGTCATGTATGCCACACAAAGAAGCTTCTTTTTTTTGGCGTTGGCTTGGAGAGGTGGTAGCATGCGGCTTGGACTCTGGTAAAGGGGAGTTGAATTGGCCACAAATATTATGATTAGCAGCTTGTCTGCAATATTGGTGTGATTGGCGAGGTGGGTTGACTTGATCCCGACAGGTGACGATTGGTTGGTACGAGGCTGTGATTGGCGGGATTAGGTTGGGTTGCATTACATTATCTGCACTATCATGATTATGAGGCTTAGGCTAGTTTGATGTCATATGGGCTCAGGCCCAGCTAGTGATCGTATAGGGGATTACACACTGAGTTCTCTTAACTCACCCCGTTTCCATTAACCTTGTAGGTAGTCCCCATCGTTAGAGGATTTGGAGCTGTGCAGGACTCGGTGGTGGCCATATATCGGAGTACTTTTCACGTAAATTCGGTTTTACTTTATTTATGATTATGTAATAAGGCCATTGGATTTTATTTCCTTTTTAAACCTTCATTTCAGTTATTTTTAAATTATTAATAATTAAACTCTGGGTTTTCTTAAGTCAACAATAACTATTTTTCAAAATATCATGTTTCCGCAATTTCTTCATTAAACTTCAATAATAAACAAAGTTTTCGAAAATAATAATAACATTTTTACAAGAAAACAATTATAGCAAATCTGAATTTGACAAACAACAAAGTTCGGAGTTTCAAAAAGAATACGAAGTTTTTAACGAATGCGTAGCTTTTAAACAACCCTTTTATGTGACATGCTAGATCCGGTCATAACGTCTAGGCTGGGTTTGGGGTGTTACAAATGTTATATGAGGAATAAATTGAAATGTGAAATTTATATTGATACTAAAGGATTTATGTGCATTCGATTAGTAGGTATTTGAAATGTGAACCTTAAACGTGTTTATATGGAAATATATATATATATATTTGGCAAAATAAGGTCTATGGGATATTAAACATGTTAATGAATCAATGTGTGTTTGGAAATGTTATAATTTATGTGTAGATAAATGTTTGGTAATTAAATTTCATAAGTATGGCTTGGTTATACCTTAATAAATTATCAATGCCATTGAGATAATATTTGGATTAAAAAAATTAAGCTATGAATGAAGTGAATGAAATATGTTTAAGTATATGATTGGTCATATTCGGTTTGATGATATAAATATATGTATGATATGGAAATGTGAATTTCATACTCATGCCAAAGTTTATATGTGCATTTGTCTATATGGTAATTGAATGTGAAATTATGACTAAGGAAATGTGAATTGTATAATTGTATTATGATAGTATGTATTCGGTCAAATGAAATTTCTATTGATATCGAGTATGAAAGATGATTTTGGATAAAGAACAGATGCGTGTTTGGACAAAATTTATTTTATGTTTAGTTATATGTGGATATTTGAATTTACAAGTATGGTTTGGTTATGTTTTATTAAATTATTATTGTTATTGAGTTAATATTTGCTTATGACTTACTAAGCTATGATAGCTTACTCTGTGTGTGTATTTTTACTTCTATTTATAGATTTTGGAGACTAGTTGCAGGCTCAGGAATCGTCAGTGAAGTTTATCACACTATCGACTGCTTTCGGTATTTTTAAAAGTTGAATTAGAAATTTATGGCATGTATAGGCTATACTAATTTTCGAATATGGTTGAAGGTGTATTATATGTATAAGCCATGCGAAAATGGCTTCTCCATCTTGTTAATCTTGGAATTTATATTTTGTCTTGATGATTATGTTTGGTTGTGGTTTTGGTTGATTTGGTTTTGGTACATATAAGTATGGTTATGTTTGATATTTTACTCATGAATTTATTGATTCGAATATGTCTTGTATTTGGTTTTATTGAGAAATGGGATTTCGTGCATATATGGCTAATACTTTGGTTTTATAATGATGGGTATAAAATTTGATTCATAGTGTACTTTTATTGTATAGCCAAATATAAAATGACTTAATATGGTCCTATGATTTGGAAAAAGTATAGCTCCTATATGTATTTTAAAGCATACGAATTTAACTTGTTTATATTTGGCAATTGTATTTGGGTTTTGACCATTTGAATAGTAAATTTGGATGCTTTGTTATGTGTTTTCAAATTATGTTAGTTTATTAATAATTATTGCTACGTAAGAGATATATGTTTAAGACATGATGTTTATAAAAAATGAGATGTGTTTGAATAACTTTATTTATTATATCTTATATATGTGTTTATAAATTGTAGTACTATATTATATTTATGGTATAAACAAATGCAATGTGATAAAATAATATGTTCGGTGCTTATTGCTTATGAATTATAAATCTGATTATATATTCGGAAGTTATGTTTCGTCTGGTAATACCTCGTAACCACTTTTCAGCGACGAATAAGGGTTAGGGGTGTTACATTTTATTGGTATCAGAGTTATGGTTTAGTCTGTAACACCCCAATCCTGGCCTAGACGTTACGACCGGATTTGGCATGTCACATGGAATGTTTGTTGAAGAACTTTGCGATTGTTTAAAAATTCCGAAGATTTGGTTCCATTTGAAATAAAATTGATTTAACGGTTTTCTACAAAATGTATTTAATAGTACTAAATACCGAAAACTTGTTTTGGTGATACGAAAAAAAAAAGATCGAAACTAGTGGGTTTCAGAAACGTGTCATTTTGAAAATTGTTTTTGTGATTCGAAGAAAATTCCAAAATTAATTATTTATTTTCTTGTTATTAGTTTGTTATTATTTTGGAAAGAGATTTTTTATATTTTTAGAAAAACTCCATATTTAACATTTCATAATATATAATAACCGCAATAAATCAAAAACCAAATTTAAACCCGGAGGCCTTATTACATAACAACATTCCAAATTTAAAATAAGTTTAAAATAAAGAGAAACGGAGTTTACGAAAGTAGTAACGTATGGCCACCTTAGAGTCCACCTCGGCTCCAAATCCTCAAGCTAAGGATTACCTGCAAAATTAAGCAGGAGAGTGAGTCACGAGGACTCAGTGTGTAATTCCCCTTACAAACGAAAATCTGGGCCTAAGCCCATAGAAGCACATTGGGCTTTAGCCCTCACAGTAATGAGATTGGCCGAAGCCCATATGAATTGCCCTGGGCCATAGCTCTAACAACATCGCATATCCAATAGTGTATGCAATGCAACCCAGCCCAACCTAGTATTCCATCCTCTACACACCACCGTACCAGCCAAAACACCTGTGGCACCAAGCCACTGTGGTACCAAACCACTGAAATAATGTGACAGAGCCACCGATATATGTGGTACCAAACCACTGAAATAATGTGACAGAGTCACTGATATATGTGGTACCAAACCACTGAAATACACTTCCCCTTTTAATCATTATCATATCCCAACCCCGTGCAACATATAATCATAATGTAATGAATGCACATATGTCAACATAAATCGAATCATCAGAGCATATAGTTATTCATGATAAAAAATTTGAAAGACACCACCAAAGGCAACTAACCTGGTATCTCCGATTTTTCCCCCCAAGGGAAACTCAACAGCCATTACCGATGTTTCGGCTTTAACACAATTCACATACTAATTTATAATCAAACAAAAGATGGTGTGAATATTACACACCTGATTACGCGAAGGACTAAACACTCCTGATTGTTGCTACTCTCACTAGCGGGAATAACCACTATCTGCCTATCCCAAACGGATGTCGCCTCTCTACCACTGTAACAGTCTGAATTTGACCCTAATCGGAATGGTGGTTTCGGGACCACGAATCCGAGTCTGAGAAATAATTAAATATTATATTTTGTGTTTATTATATGTGAATTTATGTGTGTGAAAGTGTCGTAGAAAAATTTTATCGTTTAAGTGTTTAATTTGACAAAAAGGATTTAATCGCGTAAAGCGTAAAAGTTGCTTACTAAAGTGAAAAGTACTCAAGTGTCAATGGCTTTTTAATATGATGCACTAAATGAGCAATTTGTCCACTTTACATGTTAGTGGCCGGCCATGGACAACATTAACCTTTTATTATATTGTTTAGTTATTTTATAATAAAGGCTAAAATGGTAATTCATTTATAACTTAATATAAATGATAATAAAACACAAATGAAAGATGAGTGTTCATCTTTTTAGTCTTGACCGAATGCATGCAAGGGGAAAAGAAAATAGAAAAGCTTGGTTCGGCCATTTCTTTTGAATCAAATTAAGGTATGTGATTAATTCGGTTCTTGTTAATTTATACATTTTTGAGACCGTTGCTTCGAATTGTAACCGACCCATGTTGAAATTTTTAAATCTGAGCATGTCTAAGGTTCGCCATTGATATTGTTATATGATAATTGATGTTTGGTGAATTTAAATTTAAGATAGTATTAAGATTGATAAGTTTTGTATTGAAGTTTTGGTAAAAATTGAGTAAATAGGACTAATTTGTGAAAATAAAATTTTAGAAGGGCTTATTTGTAAAATAAATGAAAAATATGGACTTATATAGTCCCTATGAACATTCGGCCTTTAAGTGTTGTAAAGAAATTTTGTGTATTTTGTGTTTTGTGCAATTAGGACTAAATTGAAAAAATGTGAAACCCTAGGGGTAAAATGGTAATTTGCCTATTTATGTGCTTAGGGACTAAATTGAGATGAAATGTACTTGAATAAGCTGAATTTTAATGTGTTTAGATCAAGAACAAAGAAAAACGGATTTGGATCGGGGAAAGGCGAAAGTTGTTGAATAGCCGGTCTACGTTGTCCGTCGATAGTCGAGGTAAGTTCTTAAGCTGAAACATATCAACGAATTATTTATGAACATATTAAATGATGATGTTTGATAAATTTGAGTACATATTTAGGTCATAGCCGAATATACATAAGTAAATTATATTGAATGTATAATTTTATAATGTGGTATGAATGGGTATCTCGATGTGAATTGTGGGATTGTACAATGACATAACGATTTTATTTGTGTAATGTAAATAAGTTTAGTTGAATTGGATATGTAATATAATTATGAAATGTTTGTGGAATGATTGACCACACTGATATGTTTCGGGCTATATGCCTAGCAGGCCTCGTGCCGGTGATATGTTTCGGGCTATATGCCTAGCAGGCCTCGTGCTGGTGATATGTTTCGGGCTATATGCCTAGCAGGCCTCGTGCCGGTGATATGTTTCGGACTTTATGCCTAGCAGGCCTCGTGCCGGTGATATATATATATGTATATTTCGGGCTTATTGGCTAGCAGGCTTAATGCCGGTGTTATGATTACGGACCTCGAGTTCAGCAGGCTTCGTGCCGGTGTGTGAGATTCAGGTAATGTTTAGTAGGCTCTAGTTAATGAATCAGGTTTGCCTAAGTATTTGGTAGTGAATTTATAATTCGGTTATAAGGTATGTGTTATTCCTACTTAAGTGAACTATGAATGTGCCTATATGTATTTATAAATGTATGTATGTGATGCTATTGAGAAAAGGATAACTATAAAGGTATAAAGGAATGTACAAGAATGCATTTATAAGGGTGTTATTAAATTGTATAAGACTAAATTGGAATGATTGTAAAGTTAAGAGTAGTGAAAATTGATGCAAAGGAGGGCTAAATTGCAAGAGTATAAAAATATGGAAGCGTGAAATAGACACTTAAATTTAATTCTAAGAGATATTAAAGTAGTAAATTAATGAATATTAATTTATAAGAAAATAAGGATTAAAATGCAAATAGTGTAAATTTCCTTATATGTTATTAATTGATAAACAATAGTGATTGAAATGAAAATATAAATACCCAAGTACACAAGATATGAACACGTTGGATATGCAAGTATAGTGGCACTTTGGTGCAAATCAGTGACAGTGGCTCTTCAGACATTCCATTACAATGATTTTGAACTTCGACACATTTTTGTGTTAATTTCGCATATCATGCTTGTTCAATCAAGTCTACTGTGGATTAAATGAAAAATGCTTATTTGAAGAAAAGTAAGAATGATTATCAAATCAAGGAAATTTTGATGACGAAATTTATTTTAAGAGGGGGAGAAATGTAACATCCTCAAAACCCCATTGGTCGTAAATAATATGAGATAAATCTTAGTGAAATAAGGTTTAAGATCAAAGAAAATGAAAGTTGCAAGATATCAAATGAGAGTTAAATTAATAAGCATGACATGATGTATAATTGATTTCTCGATAAAATGAGAAAAAGATATAAAGATAATAAAAGAGAATATTGAGGAGTATTAAAATAACAATAATAATTAAGAAGTAGGTTTTAGTATATTGATTTAAAGTAAGGTGTAACACCCCCAAACCCGGCCCATGCGTTTTGACCAGATCTGGTATGCTACGAGTTGTACATTGAAAACTTTTGCTTTGTTGGTTTTGGAAGTCATAAGTTAATTAGACTTTATCTGAATAAATAATTGACATTTTTAAAAAAAATAGAACCTTTGTATTATTATTATTAAGTATAATAAAATCTTTGACACAAATTCATAAGTTGCGGAACATTGAAAACCACTTAGTTGAATAAAAACTATGGGGCCTTATTACATAAATATTCCCAAAATAAGAATAAAATAAAACCTAATGAAAATCGAAATAATTTTCAGAATTAACAACTTGATGGCCTCTCGAGTCCGTCTCGGCTCCCATGTCCACGTTCTACTGCTCATCTGAAAGAGTAGAGAAAAAGGAAAGCGTGAGTCACCAAGACTCAGTGTATAAATCTCGAAACACACAATGACCTGAGCCCACAAACACATTATGGGCCCTGGCCCATACATGAAGGTATCAATCATAATCATATATCAAATAATAAATGATGAATAGCCCAACCCATCCTAGGTTTCCATCCTCTACACACCAGCCCGTACCAACCATCACACCTTGGGGATTTCTACAATCAACCCTCCATCCGCTACACACCAAAACGACAGCCGTGCTACCTATTCCTGTTATTCAGGAATTATTAAATGTGGCATAGCCACCGGTCACTATGTGACCTAACATTTATATGTGTAGGATTTCTACCACCGATCACCGAGTGACCTGTCATGTACTTCCCCTTCAATATCATATTCCCACCCCCATGCATACACATAAAGAAAACATCATACAGGCTTATATATACTTCGATACACATAGAGAATTTTATGATTTACATACCTGGCATCCTTGCCTACCCCTTTTAGGATTCCATTCGACTGTCTATACAGCCACTTTCCGGCTTTTTAGCCCATAAAATAGTTATATATATACATACAGGATTAATAGTGTGTTAGAGATCTACACACCTGATTACCGATAAAACGATGCTTTCCATGTCGACGCTATGCGTAGTCGACACAACTGCTATCTGCCTAAGGTGTTGTTCAGAAGCCGGTCCACAACCAAGTGGCCAATCTCGAATGGCAGATACTGCTCGTTTCTTAAACTTAGGGATTCTCTCCTTTGCCTGATCCATATTTAATTCCATCACAAGTCCTTATCAGAACTACTATCACAATATTTGATCGTTAATCCTCATCATAAAGTTAAGATCTTGTATACAATGAACAAATCTAGTAGAAATCTAGGGAAATCTTCTTACCTTAAAATCCCGAAATTGGAGACTAGTGATTTTTGGCTTTTAGATCTAGACGACCAAGTTTCCTTCAAATCCCGAAATGCCGCCCAACATACATTAAACTATTAGCTTTTTGGCTTTTGCCTTTCAAGAACCGAAATAGAACATGAGATCTAGCAGAAGTCGACACTTACCTTAGTACAGGGAATTCGGTTAGCACTTGGAGAGAAGATTCGACAATGTCAAAGAAAAGATTTAAATGCCGGAAGAATAGAACTAATTCTCAAATAGGATGAATAAAGAAAAACTATGGAGATTTCGACTTTTTAGAGAAATCGGCTCAAGGGGAAAAAGAATGGAGAAGAGGTTTCGGCTTTTGAAGAAATTGAAGAAAAGAAATTGGAGAGGGAGAGACTAAGAATTTCGGCACAAGAATGAAGAGGAAATTAGGGTTTAAATGCCAAGATCAATGAGATATCCCTCCCCTATTTATAGAAATTTCGACACCTATTGTTAAAAATCGAAAACGCCCTTCCTGATAACTAAAAGTCAAGCTAATAAAAAGGGAAAATTCGGCACCCCTTATTCATGAAGTAGCCGAATTCTTTACTTCTCTAGGTGGTGGATTTTCGGCCATCACCTTGCCTTGCAGATAGCTCCTATCTTTTCTCATTTTTATCTTCTATATTATCAATTATAAAATCCATATAAATCCTCCTATTTTTGATCCTTGTAGCCATCCACCTCACCTAACCCTAATGCCGATTTTAGCTAACTTGAATTAAAAGATTTGGGCTCCATAAAACTTAAATTTTGGGCCCCTAACTCCTTGTGTGTGGCGTCACCCCTTGCTCCATTTTAAGTGCCGAAAATGGCCCAAAAACATGGACTCCTTGCGGCCAAAACTTGGGCCCCTTTAATTGTTAATGGCGCCACCTTCTAATTCCCTTGCAGTGCCACCTTTTGTTGGGCCACAAGCCCACGTTGGTATTTTAAACACAATTACCACCTTTTATCTCTACAATTCCCAATCAGATAATTTAACCAAGGCCTTTGCCTAATTCTGAGCCCAATTTGGACCCCTATTACTTAAATTGACATATTAAACATATCCTTATACTAGACGCATAGACCCATTAATTCAGGATGTTATAGTTCTACCCCCTTAAAGAAATTTCATCCTCGAAATTACCTGATCAGAAAAGATGAGGGTATTGCTGCCTCATTGCTTCCTCGGGTTCCCACATAGCCTCCTCTAAACCATGATTCTGCCACAGCACCTTAACCAATAGAACCGTTTTTCTTTACAACACCTTGACATCACGATCTAGAATTTCCACCGGTTCCTCTTCGAAGGATAGATCAGGTCTTACCTCGATTTCCTCCACAAGCACAACATGAGACGGATTCAAACGGTAATGTCTTAGCAGGGAGATGTGAAATACATCGTGAATTTGGCTTAACTCCGGAGGTAACTCCAGCTGATAGGCTACTGGTCCTACTCGCTTCATCACCTGATATGGTCCGATAAATCTGGGACTTAATTCACCCTTTCGACCAAACCTTAGTACCTTTTTCCACGGCGACACCTTTAGGAATACTTTATCACCCACTGCAAACTCTATGTCCTTACGCTTTAAATCAGCATAGGACTTTTGTCTTTCCGACGCCTCCTTCAGTCGAACCCGAATCAATTCAACCTTCTCTTCTGTCTCGGTCACCAACTCCAGACCCAAAACCCGACATTCCCCTAGTTCTATCTAGCAGGTAGGAGTACGACACTTTCGCCCGTACAAAGCTTCGTAAGGTGCCATCTGAATACTTGACTGGTAGCTATTGTTGTAAGCAAATTCTGCTAACGGTAAGAACTCTTCCCAACTACCTCTGAAATCAATGACACATCCTCTCAACATGTCCTCCAAGATCTGAATCACCCGCTCAGACTGTCCATCGGTCTGAGGATGAAATGCTGTATTGAAATCCAACTTCATACCCAATGCCTGATGCAACGCCTTCCAAAATCGAGAGGTGAACCTAGGGTCCCTATATGATATGATCGAAACCGGTACTCTATGCAACCTCACCACCTCCGCTATGTATAATTTGGCTAACTTCTGCAAGGAATAGTCAACACGTACAGGTATGAAGTGTGCGGACTTTGTCAGGCGATCAACAACTACCCAAATCGCATCTTTCTTAGTGGGTGTGAGGGGAAGCCCACTAACAAAGTCCATGGTGATTCTTTCCCACTTCCATTGTGGAATCTTCACTGGCTGCAATAATCCTGATGGTAACTGATGTTCCGCCTTGACCTGCTGACAGGTCAAACACTTACCCACCAATTCAGTTACTTCTTGCTTCAAACCCGGCCACTAAAACTGATCTCTCAAATCTCGAAACATCTTACTTCCCCCAGGGTGCATAGCGTATGCACTACCATGCGCGTCATTCAAAATCTTACGCCTTAACTCCGGATATTTTGGCATACAAACTTTCCCTCGAAAGCATAACAATCCTTCCTCATTCGTACTGAATTCTGCTGGCCCATCCTTTGAGATTAGTGGCAATTTCCCTTTTAGAAACTCATCGGTCTGTTGCCTCTCCTTTACCTGGCTGATCCAAGAGGGTTTTACTTGAAGTTCCGCTAATAAACTTCCATCCTCATATAAACTAAGGTGAGCAAACATTGTTCTTAAGTCAGAGACTACTTTACGACTTAGAGCATCCGCCACTACATTAGCTTTACCCTGGTGATACTCAATCGAGCAATCGTAATCCTTTAGCAACTCGATCCACCTTCTCTGCCTTAGATTCAACTCCTTCTGAGTCAAAAGATATTTCAAGCTCTTATGATCTGTCTAAATGACAGATTTCTCCCCGTACAAATAATGCCTCCAAATTTTTAAGGCCAACACCACTGCTGCCAATTCCAAGTCATGAGTCGGATAATTCGATTCATGCGGTCTTAACTGCCGAGATGCATATGCAACCACCTTTCCATCTTGCATCAACACACATCCTAATCATGCGTGTGACGCATCACAGTAAATTACAAACTCCTTCCCTGCCTCCGGCTGAATCAATACCGGAGCCTCCATCAGAAACCTCTTTAACTTTTCAAAACTCTCCTGCTGCTTCTCAGACCAAACAAACTGAACTCCTTTCCGTAGCAACTTAGTCAATGGTGCCGCAATCGAAGAAAATCCTTCAACAAACCTTCGGTAATACCCAGCTAAGCCAAGAAAACTCCTAATCTTAGCCACAGACTTAGGTGGCTTCCAATCCAACACCACTTCGATCTTCCGAGGGTCAACCCTAATCCCTTCTGCCGACACAACGTGCCCTAGAAACATAACTTCCTTTAGCCAAAATTCACACTTACTGAATTTGGCATACAACTGTTTCTCTCTTAAAATCTGCAAAACTATTCGCAGATGAGCATCGTGCTCCTCCTCCGACTTCGAATAAACCAAGATATCATCTATAAACACCACGACACACCGATCTAGGTAGGGTTGGAACACTCGGTTCATCATGTCCATGAATGCTGCTGGTGTGTTGGTCAATCCAAATGTCATCACCATAAACTCATAGTGACCGTAGCGAGTCCGAAAAGCTGTCTTGTGAATATCTGCCTTTTTGACCCTAAGTTGATGGTACCCTGACCTTAGATCTATCTTTGAAAAGACTGAGGCCCCCTTCAACTGATCGAACAAGTCATCGATCCTTGGCAACGGATACTTGTTCTTGATTGTTAGCTTATTCAACTGGCGATAATCAATGCACATACGTATTGATCCATCCTTCTTCTTAACAAATAACACCGGCGCTCCCCAAGGTGACACACTTGGCAGAATAAACCCTTTATCCAGCAACTCCTGAATCTGTGCTTTCAACTCCACCAACTCCTTTGGTGCCATCCTAAACGAATCAATAGATACCGGCGCTGTTCCCGGAAGAAGATCGATGCCAAACTCCACTTCACGATCTGGGGGTAATCCCGGAAGCTCTTCAGGGAAAACATCAGGAAATTCCTTTACCGTTCTGATGTTCCCAACCATCAGGTCCATGGCTTCCAAAGCCCAAACAAACAATAAAACTGCCTCGCATCCTTTTCTCACCATCCTTTCTGCTCTTAGGGCAGTCACTACATTCGACAAGCAGTTCTCCCTTTCTCCTATCACCATCACTTCATCACCCTCGAGGGTTTTTAACACCATACGCTTGGCTGCACAATCTAGATTAGCTTGATACTTCACAAGCGAATCCATGCATAAAATTAAATCAAACTCCCCGAACGGTAATTCCATTAGATCCATTTGGAAAACTATCCCCTGAACTTCTAGAGGTACTTTCCGATAGAGTTTATCCACTACTACAGTTTGTCCTAACGGGCTAACTACAGTCATTGCCCTAGGGGTAATTTCAGATTCTAACCTTAGAGTTCCAGATACGCTACTAGCTACATACGAATGCGTCGACCCAATGTCAATCAATGTAATGTAAGGCAAGCCAAAAATTAAAAACGTACCGGTTATGACATCCGGTGTGTCAGCCTCCTCTCGACGTCTGACAGCATAGACCAACCCCGGCTGTCTCGCCTCAGTGTTTCCTGCCCCTTGACCTGGTGCTCCACGACCCCGACCAGCACCATTACCACCTCTGGCTGCACCACGACCTCTTTGTGTCTGCTGCCCTCCTCTGCCAGGCTGAGCATTCCCTCGACCCATGGTCCCTTCACCGTCCCATTACTGCGGACATTTTCTAACTTGGTGGTCCGTAGATCCACACCTAAAGCACTTCCCACTGCCTGCCCAACACTCGCCGGCATGAAATTTGCCACATCGAGCACACTTTGGTGTCTGGTTAGCAGTAGCAGATTTCTCTTCCCGTTTCGGTCCATCAGACCTGGGCCTTTTCTGAGTACGCCCAGTTGCTCCTGACGATCCAAAATTCCTCTTATTTCCACCCCTATCTCTATCCCGATTTAATTTCTCGGTCCGCTTTACCTCCTCGGCTATCTTAGCCTTTTCCACTAGAACAGCAATTTCCCTCTCCCGCTGTGGGGCTATCAAAACACGCAAATCATCCTTCAGGCCATCTTCGAGCCTAACACAATGTTCATGCTTTGTGGCTACCATCCCACGAGCATAACGCCTAAGGCGTAAGAATTCCGCTTCGTACGCAGCCACCGACCTACTTCCTTGCACCAGATTCAGAAATGCTCTACGCTGCGTGTCCACATAACTTGTCCTAATGTACTTACTCTGGAATGCCGTTTGAAAGAGATCCCAGGTGATACGGTCAGCCGCAGCTCTATCCTTAATCGTAAGCCACCATTGATATGCTTCATCCCGCAGGAGAGATACAACTCCTTTCAACTTCTCCTCCTCCGTGAAATCCAAATCATCCATTATGCGTTCTACCACCTCCAACCAATACTCAGCTGAACTTGGAGCTACACCAATGATTCCCCTAAACACTTTTGCCCCGTTGGCCCTAAGCGGTTCCGGCACAGATTTCTGGGCCCCTGTGCCCATACCAGCCCCAGCAACCCTCTCTAAAACCCTTTACATTGCCTAAGATACCGCATCATCTCTGGCAGTCTGATCCTGAAATTCCTCCTCCGCAGCTGGCATCTCATTTTCAGATCCATGACCAGATCCTACTGGTTCCGACACCGTCATACTACCCCTACTACGACCACGTAGCGGACGTCCTCTACCCCTTGTACTCATTCTACCGCTTCGCATTTATCTGATTAGAAATTTTATGAATTATTAGTTTTCTTCCACTGCTTAACCACGAACAGTCTTATGAATAGTAGTTTTAAGAGTAGTTCTTTCGATTTCGCATTCACAATTCAGTCTCAAGTTCGTATCCTCTAATTCTGGGAAACACATACATTCAATCATCAACATATAATTAGCATCCATGAACTTACATTCATCATGTAAGGGTATTTTCGTTGTTTCACTACCCAGGGGTATTTTCGTAATTTATCCTACAGGGGTATTTTCGTAATTTTCCAAAATTGGGTTCCTTGGTGATTTTGTGAAATAAGGGTATTTTGGTAATTTTGCAATCCGGGGGCATTTCGGTAATTTTGCAATCTGGGGTATTTTGGTAATTTGGCAATTCAGGGGTATTTCGATAATTTGACAATCTGAGGGTATTTTAGTAATTTTGCAAATCAAGGGTGATTTGGTAATTTTACAAACCAGGGATATTTTGGTCATTTTACAAAACAAGGGTAATTTGGTGATTTTACAAACCAGGGATATTTTGATGTTGTTGTTGTTGACTTTTTTTTTGTTTTTTTGAAACAGGGGTACGTTGAAAAATCTCATTTCATAAACCGGGTTACTCTTGTAAACATGAGGTTTTCGGGTAAAATTTTTCCAAAACATAGGTATTTTATAAATTCATGGTTGGCTGGAATTTTTTTTTCAAATAGGGTGGCTGGTCCCTTTCGGGTTTTAATTATAGGGTTTAGCCCATCAACAAGTCCTCGTAGCTAGGGTGAACAGTCACTACGCACTAGGTAAGATTCTAGTGAAGAGGAGGTGAGTCACTAGGACTGCTTAAGTACCAAGCTCTCCCTTAATCCACTCCTAGACATGCGTATGCCCGTTGCTACACCCTAACCCAGCTAAGGTGAACAGTCACTACGCACCAGGTAAGATTCCAGCGAAGAGGAGGTGAGTCACTAGGACTGCTTAAATACCAAGCTCTTCTGGATCCAATCCTAGACATGCGTATGCCTGTTGACACACCCTAGTCTTGCGACTCGAGTACGGGTTTGTTTAGAGAAATTAAGTCTTATGAAATTGAAGAGTTGTTTATCTAAGCCTATGGTCCATTAATACTATCATACTAGTCTACGTCCCTCAAGCCCATTAAGCCCACATATATATCACAACAAAAGTTTAGAATACTTACCTGCGTGGATCGAGTGCCGGTAGACTTGAAGGCCATATCTTCAACCCAAAACTTTCCTTTTTCAAAATCACTTCTATTTTACAAAACATTACTAGACCCATTTCACAGCCCGAGTTTTGAACTGGGCTCTGATACCAAAATGTAACACCCCCAAACCTGCCCATGCGTTTCGACCAGATCTGGTATGCTACGAGTTGTACATTGAAACTTTTGCTTTGTTGGTTTTGGAAGTCATAAGTTAATTAGACTTTATCTGAATAAATAATTGACATTTAAAAAAAAATAGAACCTTTGTATTATTATTATTAAGTATAATAAAATCTTTGACACAAATTCATAAGTTCGGAACATTGAAACTACTTAGTTGAATAAAAACTATGGGGCCTTATTACATAAATATTCCCAAATAAGAATAAAAAAAACTAATGAAAATCGAAATAATTTGAAAATTATTATTATTAAGTATAATAAAATCTTTGACACAATTCATAAGTTGCGGAACATTGAAAACTACTTAGTTGAATAAAAACTATGGGGCCTTATTACATAAATATTCCCAAAATAAGAATAAAATAAAACCTAATGAAAATCGAAATAATTTGCAAAATTAACAACTTGATGGCCCCTCAAGTCCGTCTCGGCTCCCATGTCCACGTTCTACTGCTCATCTGAAAGAGTAGAGAAAAAGGAAAGCGTGAGTCACCAAGACTCAGTGTATAAATCTCGAAACACACAACGACCTGAGCCCATAAACACATTATGGGCCCTGGCCCATACATGAAGGTATCAATCATAATCATATATCAAATAATAAGTGATGAATAGCCCAACCCATCCTAGGTTTCCATCCTCTACGCACCAGCCCGTACCAACCATCACACCTTGGGGATTTCTACAATCAACCCTCCATCCGCTACACACCAAAACGACAGCCGTACCGCCTGTTCCTGTTATTCAGGAATTATTAAATGTGGCATAGCCACCGATCACTATGTGACCTAACATTTATATGTGTGGGATTTCTACCACCGATCACCGAGTGACCCGTCATGCACTTCCCTTTCAATATCATATTCCCACCCCATGCATAAACATAAAGAAAACATCATACAGGCTTATATATTCTTCTATACACATAGAGAATTCTATGATTTACGTCCCTGGCATCCTTGCCTACCCCTTTTAGGGTTCCATTCGACTGTCTATACAGCCACTTTCCGGCTTTTTAGCCCATAACATAGTTATATATATACATACAGGGTTAATAGTGTGTTAGAGATCTACACACCTAATTACCGATAAAATGATGCTTTCTATGTCGACGCTATCCGTAGTGGACACAACTGCTATCTGCCTAAGGTGTTGTTTAAAAGCCGGTCCACAACCAAGTTGCCAATCTCGAATGGCAGATACTGCTCGTTTCTTAAACTTAGGGATTCTCTCCTTTGCCTGATCCATATTTAATTCCATCACAAGTCCTTATCAAAACTACTATCACAATATTTGATCGTTAATCCTCATCATAAAGTTAAGATCTTGTATACAATGAATAAATCTAGTAGAAATCTAGGGAAATCTTCTTACCTTAAAATCCCGAAATTGGAGACTAGTGATTTTTGGCTTTTAGATCTAGACGACCAAGTTTCCTTCAAATCTCGGAATGCCGCCCAACATAGAACCATTAAACTATTAGCTTTTCGGCTTTTTCCTTTCAAGAACCAAAATAGAACATGAGATCTGGCAGAAGTCGACACTTACCTTAGTACAGGGAATTCAGTTAGCACTTGGAGAGAAGATTCGGCAATGTCAAAGAAAAGATTTAAATGCCAGAAGAATAGAACTAATTCTCAAATAGAATGAATAAAGAAAAACTATGGAGATTTCGGCTTTTTAGAGAAATCGGCTCAAGGGGAAAAAGAATGGAGAAGAGGTTTCGGCTTTTGAAGAAATTGAAGAAAAGAAATTGGAGAGGGAGAGACTAAGAATTTCGGCACAAGAATGAAGAGGAAATTAGGGTTTAAATGCCAGGATCAATGAGATATCCCTCCCCTATTTATAGAAATTTCGGCACCTATTGTTAAAAACCGAAAACGCCGTTCCTGATAACTAAAAGTCAAGCTAATAAAAAGGGGAAATTCGGCACCCCTTATCCATGAAGTAGCCGAATTCTTTACTCCTCTAGGTGGTGGACTTGCGGCCATCACCTTGCCTTGCAGATAGCTCCTATCTTTTCTCCTTTTTATCTTCTATATTATCAATTATAAAATCCATATAAATCCTCCTATTTTTGAGCCTTGTAGCCGTCCACCTCACCTAACCCTAATGCCGATTTTAGCTAACTTGAATTAAAAGATTTGGGCTCCATAAGACTTAAATTTTGGGCCCTTAACTCCTTGTGTGTGGTTTCACCCCTTGCTCCATTTTAAGTGCCGAAAATGGCCCAAAAACATGGGCTCCTTGCGGCCAAAACTTGGGCCCTTTTAATTGTTAATGGCGCCACCTTCTAATTCCCTTGCAGTGCCACCTTTTGTCGGGCCACAAGCCCACGTTGGTATTTTAAACACAATTACCACCTTTTAACTCTGTAATTCCCAATCAGATAATTTAACCAAGGCCTTTGCCTATTTCTGAGCCCAATTTGGATCCCTATTACTTAAATTGACATATTAAACATATCCTTATACTAGACGCATAGACCCATTAATTCAGGATGTTACATAAGGACTAAATCATAAATATATGAAAAGTTCTTGGCTCAAGTGTAAAAATTCAAAATTTCGGGGATCATAGTTGAAAAATAAGAAAGTTAAAGGATCAAAAGCGAAAATAATCCATATGGAATTGGCATGCAGGGACCAAATGGAATAGGTGAAGAACTGTGAATGACTAAATTGTAATTTTACCAAATTAAGTGATGATTCAAGGATGAAATTTTAAAATATCATAAAGGGCAAAATGATCCATTAGAAAGAGAGAGAACTATAGAAGGCAATGATCAATTAGAAAGCATGGAACTTGTAGGAAAACGGAGACGACGTCATGATGACAAGTTCGCCATGTCGCGACGATGGTCGCGACGATAGGTCAAAAATCTGTATGAACTTTACAATTTGGCATTTGACCAATTGTGGATGTTTTAATGAGCTCCTTTAACTCATAATTAGTTCCATCATAGATTCAATTATTACTAACTAATTAAGGATCTACATTACTGAAATAATATGATAAATTGATCTAAAATTTTCAATAGTTGCTTCGGCAACGAATGTGACATTCTGGTTCCTTGACTCGACGACCGGGTCCGGTATGGGGGTGTTACATAATCGTTTTGTTCCTAAGCTTATCTGATTTAAAATAAAATATGCTTTGTTGTCAAAACAATTTTGAAGTTGTTTTTTTTTAATGAGTTTGTTAAGAAAATATATTAATAATAAATCAAGTGGTTAATTTTGAATGATTATGTATTTTAGGTTAGTTTTGAAATAAATAAATTAAGTATTTAAATTATTTTGTACTTATCCATTTGTTTTTTTAAAAAAAAAGACTAGTTCCATTTTATTTTTTGTTTTGTTTTATTTATTTTAGCAACAAAACTAAAATAATAAAAATAAAACCCAGGTTCCCTCTATTTCTTTTTCCTAAGCCATGCCACAAACCCCCAATTCAAAAATTTAATTTCCATGATTTCGTCTTTTTCATCTGTTCTTTTAATTTTGCTTGGGGGAAATTCTTTAAATGTTGTGCTATTAATTTTTGAAGCTGTGGTGTGATTCTTGGCTGTAAATCCAAGGGTAAGCGTTCAAGTTTAGTTTGTTATGCGTTTGTTTTTCTAGAGGTGTTGGTCACTGTATCATGTTAAATCAGATTAGTGACATTTTATAAATTCTATTGCGTGTTAGGATTAGTGCAAGAGGCAGTGGACGATCCTCCAACAATTTAGAATTTGTGTAGTGGTTTCTCGTTCATCGGTAAGTGTGTGTGGTTGTGTTATGAAGGGTTATTTGGTTTGATTGGGGTCGTTATTAGTTTTGTTCAGCGAATCATCATTAAAATTGGTTATGTTAATCATTAATGTAGGTTCTAGGATTACTCGCATTGAATCCACATCGGGAAATAGTCATGTGTGTAATGAGAAACCTGGAAAACAGCGAATGACAAAAGCCGAAATTGGGGCGTGTCGACGCCACACGACTATGTGCCAGGCAGTGTGGTAGGCCGTGTGTCGTGTGACAAGCCGTGTGTGACACACAGTTTAGGCCATTTTGAGCCATGTGGGTCACACAGGCAATGCCATTTTAGGCTGTGTGGGCCACACGGGCATGGGGGCGCACACGGGCAAGCCATTTTGGGCCGTGTGGGCCCAAAATTATAGAATTTTTTCCTAGGGTCATACAAGTCATCCCGATTGATTGTGGGCCTTTCGCAGGGTCGGTATGTGTTTATATAAGCCTTAAAGCATGAAATCTGTTAATCTATTAGCATGAAATTTGATGTTAAAAAAAGCTTGAATGCATGCAATGTGATGCGATATGTTTGATCTGTTATGTATAAGCATGTTCAATATTTGTTATACGAGCATGCATGATATATACATTCTGGTATATGTTATTTTATTATATCTAGTATTCTTGTAACACCCCTAACCTGTAACCATCGCCGATCTAGGGTTAAGAGGCATTACTGGACAAATCGAAACTTTTACGAACATATCACATCATAAGATACATCATTATCATATCATAACAAATTCAATACATAGAGTCCCTTAAATATGTCTACGAGACCTTAAACATGCATTTGTAAGGGGTCGGGACTAAACTGAAGACATACATTTTTTTTTCCAAAACTTAACATTTTTCAAAACTACAGAGGTCACACGCCCGTTAGGATAGGCCGTGTGCCTCACACGGCCTATCACACGCTCATGTGTCTGTCCCGTGGTCGGCACTGACTTGTTTCACATGGCCAGTTACACGCCCATGTGTCAAGCCTTGTACGAGTTTGACTTGAAATAAATTACAACTTTCAGGGACACGGTCGAGCCACACGCCCGTGTGCTCAACCGTGTGGGCAAAAATAGGCCACTTTCAAGGCCAATTTGCCGCCCACACTTTGGGTCACACCTACAAACAGAAACCAATTTAATTTCATACCTCAAATGGCATTCAGACATACCAAAACATACTCAACTTGATATCTTAACATTATCATTCATCTTCCTATACAAATCCATCTCAACATATCAATCTAAATTATCAACTTCACATTTAAATCATATACTCCATTCATCATTCAATCCTTACCAAATCCATACATGAAACATACCATTTCCATTTTACTAATTTAAGCCAAAATGATCATTCACGTGGAGCACACGCATTCACACCTTATCCATCCTTTACACATCCAAAATATATACCATAATCATTAATCCATCAAGCCATATCACATGGCAAGATCTAACAACTGAAAATATACCAAAATCACTAGACTATACATGTCATATGCCAAATATACACAACTTCCAAAAGTACCAAAATAGATAGCCGATAGTGTGATTGAGTCACTGACGATCCCCAGATCCGAGCTAGCTTTAATTACACTATAAAATAGAGAAAACTTCACACAGTAAGCTTTAAAGCTTAGTAAGTTCATAATATAATACATTCAACTTAATGATTCGAAATCAATATACAAAATAACTCATCACATAGATTATTTCACAAGAATACACAATCTCATCCATACCGAAATGCTCACACATCCATCCTTTTATTCATTTACAAGATCTTCAACCACATAGGTTCCGTACATACCTGTACCAACACTTAATTAACGATCACTTCTGCTACTCAATGCTCAATACCATATTTCGTTCAATCTTCATTAATCATTCAAGTTACTCACATACTTAGTGCCAATTTCTTAGCTGAAACTTTAATTTCATCGCACACTTAGTGCCTTTACATTAAACTGAATTTAACTCGATATCACACACATAGTGCCATTCAATATAGTCTATGCTTTCTTTATTTCGTACACACAATGCCGTTCACCACTGTATCAATTCTATTTCGCACACTCAGTGCCACATCTCTCAAATCCACATTTAACATTACTAGTTCATCAACCACATATTCATTCAATTGATAACCCATAAATATGATTTAAACATTTCGTATTATACAAGAACTTACCTTGGATGTCGAAATTACGAAACAAGTCGATCAATCGAGCATTTTATTCTTGCCTCGATCTAAGTCTAAATTTCTATTTTCTTGATCTATATACATTCAAATTTAACTCATTCAATTTCCAAATCATTTAATTTAACAAAACAACACATATTTAGGGTATTTTACAAAATAGCCTCACATTTGCACATTTTGACATTTTAGTCCCTATTTCATAAAATCACAAAATATACACAATTTCATCATACTATGCTTAGACTGAATTTTCCTCATATTCATACAAGCCCACACATTTTATTTATTTCATATTTTAGTACCTCAATTTCTCATTTTCACAATTTAGCCCAAAATAACCAATTTCACCAAAAATCCAAAGACAAAATATGTTAATCTATCACATATCTTTCATATTTCATCACCAACTGATGCGAGCACGCCCCATAGCAAGCCAAGTACGAATCGTGATCCGTTGGTGCTACCTCGTGGACCTATCACTAGAGCTCGATCCAAGCTATTCAAAGACGCCATTGGAGCTATGATTCAGCAAGTGTGGAAGGATAACGAAGCTAGCTCGCTTGGATGTGTGGAAGGTTATTCAATGGAGCAATACCGCAATGTCCTACAAGCTCAACTAGCCATCGATGAGCTCGTGCCAAGCTCGTATAAGCTCAATGAGCTTAATTAGCCATTCGACCTTAGCTAAATAATTAGCTAAATTTTTACTTTAAAATAAATTGAGACAATTTAAATTTTTCTTTAAATTAATTTGCTGCTATTAAATAAGTTGGAATTAATTTGTTTTAATTAGAACATGTTAAATAGCTATCATGATTATGTCTAGCTTAAGACAAATTAATGTGTTGCTGCCCATTTAATTTGTCTAGCCGAATATTGCCTTTAATGTGCCTTAAGCTACAGCCAAATTTTATTTGGTCTTAACTTGAGTTAAACTCAATTTATTTCAGCTCATTTACATGTATTTAATATGATTTAAGTGCTGGAATTTATTTAGTCAAAGTTGAGTTAATGAGCTGACTTCATTTTCTTTGTAGGTACATGTAGGGCACGGCACAAGGGATGTATGTGCAGCTGCACTTAAAGCCATATTGGTCAACTCAAGAGCTTCCATAGCTACTGATTTAGCTCCCCAAAGTGTCCATTTAGCTCACCTAAGCTGATGCAAAGATGCCATTCACACCAGCAGCATGTGGCGTCACTTAAGGGGCTGTTTAGTTTCTTATTTTCACACTTGTGGCTGTTGGGTTTGATGCATTCATCAGCTGATAAGCTGGCTATTCAAAGCTAAAATTAATGAGTAAATTAAAGGCATACAAGCCCCCTTGACCAAACATTGAAGGGCCATTCAGCTCCTTTCTCTTCCTTGAAGATTCGGCTGCACCTAGTCAATCTAGAAGCTGCCCATTGTTTTCCCATTCAGCCGAATTTGGGACTTGTAGCATGAGGAGTCTTTTTCTAGAATTTTTCTAGTTAATTCTAGCATTAGTTTTGCTTAGGCAATAAGGCTTGGAGGATGACCATTTGGCTAGCTTAACTAGCTTATAAATATTTGAACATTTTATTTGTAAAGGACTTTTGGCCAAATTTTATATCGTTATTATGTTGAATTTGCGAGAGCACTTTCTCCTATTTCGTTCTTAGGATTTGTTGGCTTATCTAGGAGTCTAGTGGTGTCAACCATCCTTCGTTCTATCCCGATACCAAGGTTCCTATCGTACATCGATAGTGGGTCGAGGTCCATTAAACCACTAAAACCGAAACCTTTAGAGACATATAAGTAATCGGGTCAATACCTTTCTCGATATTGGTTCTTACTTGTTTCATAAAGTCCTAAACCGAACCCGAACACTCTTTCATCCTTAAACCGAAACCCCAGCCTTATTTTCTTTCTTAAACCGAAACCCGAGCCATTCATTCTTCCCTAACTTCGAAACATATCCTAACCCGAAACCTTTCTAAGCTAATACCGAATCCAACTCATTTGGTCAACCCAATTCTTATAATTTATCCGAACTTCATCGATATTTCTTTCTTTCTTCGATTCTCTGGTTTTCGATCGAACTCTAAATATACATCTCGTTCTCTCCTCGAGACCGGGATCGTATCATCTGGTATCAGAGCTGGTTAAACCGAGAACTTACGAAGCTGGCGAACAAACCGAAGCAGTTACCCGAAGTTTCGAAGTAAGTTAAAAAAAATTTAGAGTAAAAAAAAACAACAAATTTCGTATTTTATATAAAAAAAGAATTTGTAAAAAAAATTGATCAAGTTGATTTCTCTCTTCATCTATACTTCTGTCCCTTATTCCGACCCACTTCGAACATTCTGATCCATTTTCTTTCTTGTAGCCCACCTAACACCATCACATTACGTCCTTTGAAACCCCCTTTCGAAACCGACCCTAAACCCTAATAGGCCTTGGCAAATCCGATCAACGAAACTGTGAGAAGTGCGAGAGGTAAAAGGCACGAGTGTGTGAGCTTATTCGAGGGGAGGTAAAAGCCTAACCGAGAGTGACAAACACGAACAGAGTGTCGATAACTTCTATTCTTTCTAAGCGGTTGTGAGGATTTGTTGTGAGGAGTTGAACTCTATTAAGATGTCCCAAGAAACCGGACAAAGCGTGGAAGGACCACAAGGAAGGCAACCGGTTCGCAATGCTCCTGACTCGCCCATGCGAGCCCTGTTATGAGAAATGGAACAACTACTCGATCGAGGCTCAACCCTCTTGAAGATCGTCTATATCAAGTGGAAGCCTAAAGGCAACGTCATGTACATGGGCGACCCAATCGACGACATGAGCAGCCACGAGAGGTTGAAGAAGACTTCAATGATGCTATCGAAAGCGGCAATGACTCCAACATCAGTGTTGGTAGGAGAGACCCCCGAAACTGTGGCCATAGAGATCGAGCACGAGTGGACGATGATTTCAAGAACATAAAACTGTCCATTCTGCCATTCCAAGGGAGATCCGATCCGGAAGTGTATCTGGAATGGGAAAAGAAGATCGAATTGGTTTTCGATTGTCACAACTATTCCGAAGCTAAGAAGGTTAAGTTAGCAGCCATTGAGTTTACCGATTATGCAATGATATGGTGGGACCAAATAACCACCAACCGAAGGAGAAACAGAGAACTTCCTATCAACACGTGGTCTGAAATGAAATCGATCATGCGACGGAGATTTATTCCAACGTACTATCATCGTGAGTTGTACCAAAGGCTCCAAAACCTCACCCAAGGGTCAAGGAGCGTTGAGGACCACTTCAAAGAAATGGAAGTTGCCATGATACGAGCGGATGTTCAAGAGGAACGTAAGGCAACCATGGCCCGATTCTTGGCTGGTCTCAACCGAGACATAGCTAACATGGTGGAGCTCCAGCATTATGTCGACCTTACGGACATGGTGCATATGGCTATCAAGGTGGAGAGACAGCTGAAGCGAAAAGGAACTGTACGAAATTTTGCCAACCCTAACTCTGCCAAATGGGGCCAAGGAACTGGCAAGGCTAATCCTTCAACTCGAGCCAAGGAGACCACGCCATCTACTAAAGCAAGTAAGTCTTTCCCTGAACCAAACAAAGGTAAGGCGATTGAGGGACCATCCAACCGATCGTGGGACATTAAATGTTTTAAATGTCTCGGAAGGGGGCACAGCACAAGTCAATGCCCAAACCGAAATACCATGGTGATTCGCGCAAATGGAGAAATTGAGTCCGAAGAAGACGAAGAAGAACATGAGCCTGAGCCTACATCCGATGATGAGGAAGAAGTAGAACACGCAATAGATGGTGAATTACTCATTGTTAAAAGAAGTCTTAGCCTTAAGGGGATCGAAGACGAACAACAGCGAGAAAACATTTTTCACACCCGATGTCAAGTACAAGGTAAAATCTGTAGTGTTATCATTGACGGTGGGAGCTGCACCAACGTGGCTAGTACATTCATGGTGGAAAAGTTAGGCTTGCCTACCACCAAACACCCGAGCCCGTATAAATTGCAATGGCTTAATGATGGCGGTGAACTAAAGGTAACAAAGCAAGTACTAGTCTCTTTCAACATTGGAAAATATGCGGATGAGATCTTCTGTGATGTTGTACCCATGCATGCGGGTCATCTGTTACTTAGACGTCCCTGGCAGTTTGATCGCAAGGTAGTCCATGATGGGTATACCAATAGATACACGTTCAAACATATGGGGAAGACTGTCACACTAGCGCCATTGACACCAAAGCAAGTACACGAGGACCAAATGAAGTTAAAAGAGTCATTTGAAAAGATGAGAGAAAAAGAAAAAAAATGAGAGAACAAAAGAGAAGAAATCTGAAAAAAAGAAAGAGCAAGTCAAAAAGAAAAATGAAAAAGGTGAGATGAGCGAAAAATATGTAAAAGAAAAAGAAAACGAGAGATTGAGTGTTTTTGCAAAAGAAAGTGTAATTCGGAAAGCTTTGTTGATGAGACAATCGATCTTTGTACTCATGGATAAGGAAAATTTACTTAGCACTAACAATCTCCCCGAAAATCTCCCTTCTTCGATTTTGTCTCTTTTACAGGATTTTGATGATCTATTCTCAGAAGACATTCCGAGTGGATTGCCACCACTTCGTGGGGTCAAACATCAAATCGACTTCGTGCCCGGAGCCGTTATTCCGAATCGGCCTACATATCGAACCAACCCTGAAGAGACTAAGGAACTTCAACGTCAAATTGAATAGCTCATGGAAAAGGGCTATATTCGTGAAAGTCTTAGTCCCTATGCCGTTCCAGTCTTGTTGGTTCCGAAGAAGGAGGTACGTGGCGTATGTGTGTTGACTGCCGAGCCGTAAACAAAATTACAATCAAGTATCAGCATCCAATTCCGCGCCTAGAAGATATGCTAGATGAGTTGAGTGGTGCCAAGTTATTCTCAAAAATCGACTTGAAGAGTGGCTACCACCAGATCCGAATGCGGGAAGGCGACGAATGGAAGACTGCCTTCAAAACTAAGCATGGTTTGTATGAGTGGCTGGTCATGCCGTTTGGCTTAACCAACGCTCTGAGTACTTTTATGAGGTTAATGAATTATGTGTTAAGAGCTTTCATCGGTAAGTTTTGTGTTGTATATTTCGATGATATACTGGTCTATAGCAAAACGTTGGAAGAACACACGGCACATCTTAAATCTGTTTTGGAAGTCTTACGTAAGGAAACTCTCTATGCTAACCTTAAGAAATGTTCCTTTTGTTCTGATAAAGTTATCTTTCTTGGTTTTGTAGTTAGTTCCCAAGGTCTCGAGGTGGATCAAGAGAAGATCAAGGCTATCCAAGAATGGCCGAGACCTATGAGCGTGAGCCAAGTGAGGAGCTTCCATGGTCTAGCAAGTTTCTATCGCCGATTTGTGCCCAATTTCAGCACCCTAGCCGCACCTTTAACCAATGTCATCAAGAAGAACTCCGCCTTTCATTGGGGCGAAGGACAAGAAAATTCTTTTAATATTATTAAAGATCGTCTCACTAAAGCTCCATTACTTGCATTGCCTAATTTTGCTAAAACTTTTGAGGTTGAGTGTAATGCATCAGGTGTAGGCATTGGGGCCGTGTTGACTCAAGGCGGGAGACCAATCGCTTATTTTAGAGAGAAGCTGAATGGAGTATCTTTGAATTATCCCGTCTACTACAAAGAGATGTACGCTTTAATTCGTGCCCTCGAAACGTGGCAACACTACCTTTGGCCGAAGGAATTCGTGATTCATTCAGACCATGAGGCGTTAAAACATATAAAAGGACATCATAAGTTGAATAAACGACATGCTAAATGGGTAGAGTACCTAGAGTCGTTTCCTTATATCATCAAGTACAAAAAAGGTAAGGAAAATATCGTGGCCGACGCACTTTCTAGGAGGTATACTCTTTTAACGCACCTAGAATCGAAATTGCTTGGATTTTCCTTCTTAAAGGATTTGTATGCCACTGATGTTGATTTTGGTAACATTTTTACTGCTTGTGAAAAGATGGCTGTTGATAAGTTTTACAGGTCTGACGGTTTCCTTCTTAAAGAAGGTAAGCTATGCGTTCCTCGGAGTTCCATTCGGGAAATTCTAGTCAACGAAGCACATAGTGGGGGCCTAATGGGGCATTTTGGAGTAGAAAAGACAATGGCTACACTTCGGGAACATTTTTACTGGTTGAAAATGAGGAGGGATGTCGAGCGAGTATGCAAACATTGTATAACGTGCAAGAAGGCTAAATCGAGGATCAAGCCCCATGGCTTATACATGCCTTTTCCTGTTCCTGAAGCACCGTGGCAAGATATATCTATGGATTTTGTAATATCCCGGAATAAGAATTTTTCGTTTTGAGAATAACTCAAGATTTGGTAGGCTTTAATAGTGGTTTGGAAGGGTTTTTAGAATTCCTAAAACTCTTGGTTTGAGATGGGAGTATTTTGAAAATTTTTGAAAATTTAGTGTTAAAAGAGGAAAATATTGAAGGAGGCCTTAAGTAAAATTTTTGTAAAATTTTGGCATATAAAATGCCCTGGTAAAGTGGTCTTCGCATGCCACTTAAGGTTTAGTTTAGCACTAAACAGGTCAAGGGATCGAGCCATGCTGGGCGCATGGGTTTTTATTTTTTGCCTTGTAAGGTGTTAATGCCGAAGAAGGTTTTAAAAGAATATTTTAAACGTTAATGGACGTGAAAGTCCAGTTGGCCGAGTGGCTAACAGCGCGAGGGAGTGAGTGCGGCTTAGAGGTTGGGTGTTCGAGCCCGAGGAGAAGCGCACGAATGTTTTATTTTTTGCTTGGCATTAAAGCTCAGGGAAGCTCAAGAAGTAAAGGTTAAAAGGATTTTAGATGGGGTTGTTAGCATAAAATGAACATTGGCTGAGTGGTTAGGACGTTTGCAGCCAGGGTATCTTCGCGAGAACCTGCGTTCGAGACGCGCTGGAAGCGCGGGGTGAGTTTTTATTTTTGAATAAAGGGAATCTAACGGAAAAAGGGTTTAAAAGAAAATCTGATGAGATTATTGCATGAAATTCGAAGTGGCCGAGTGGCCAAGGACTTTGCGTGAGAACTAAGGCCCAGAGAACTCGTGTTCGAATCCTCGGGATCGCGCATGAGGCGCTTTATTTTTACTTTTAGCGCTAAAAGTATAAGGAGCCATGGAAGTAAGGTTTAAAAGAAATTTTGATGGGATATAGTATGAAATAATCGTCTGGCAGAGTGGCTGAAGCTTGGAGATGCTTTCTCCAGGTCTCGGGTTCGAGACCTGGGGGCAGCAGGCATGGTTTTCCTTTTTGATAACGTGAATGGGCTGCATGGGCATTAAATGCCTGCAGCAAGCATGCACGCATGCAGCCTTGGGGGGGTTTACTCCTCTTTATTATTATTTTTATAAGTATCATTATTTTTATGCATGAAGTATGAGAATTAATTAAGTTTTATGGTGTTGAGCATGCTATTAAACAAAGAAATTCCTTATTTTTATGATGATGGAAATGAAGCATTGCCGTTGGGATGCATCGGCATTAGCCCTTTTGATTATTAAAGATTTAGCATAGAAATGGTATAAGAGGGGAAAGGTGATAGAATAAAGAAATAATCAATGTTGAGCTTAAAAAAAAAGGGGGGAGCATGCGGCATTGGTATTGCAAAAAGCATGGCCGGCCTTGGCTTTGGCAAAAAGAAAAAAACATTGTTGTTGGAAGCATGGGGAGTTGGCCGGCCTTGTCTTTTATTCTTAGCCAAAATTCTTGTTTTGGTCTTTCATTCTTTCCAAATCCTCCTTGGCCGAAACTCTTTGTTTTATTTGTTTTGCCATTTTTGTTTTGACCGAAGTAAGGGAACTCCAAAGGCTTGTATTTTCGGTCTAAGTATGGTGCTAGTATGTGCTAAATCTTCTCTTTCAAAACCTTTCTTACCATTCTTGTGTTTGAGAAAGAATGGCCAAAATTCTTCGCCTTCTTTGCTTTTGGTGCATGGCTAAAATGCATGCAATTTGTTATTCTTTCTTTGCTTTTGGAAGATTAGCCGAATGTAGAGCTCTTTAGACTGCTCTTCTTTTTCTTCCCATTATGTGCATGGCCAAATTTCTTGAAATAGTTTAACACCTCCTTGCTTTGAGCATGGTCGGTTTTGTAGTATGCTAAGAAGGTGTGTCAACTACGTTTTTGTAATCTCTTCGATTTTTGGTAAGTATTTCTCTAAGAGATCGGTTTGAGCTCTTAAATCTTTAACATACCGAAATCAATATTTTGGCCTTGGTAATTTGGGATTGGCCAAACCTTATTAAGGCCTTGATTTTATGTTTCATTCTTGTGTAGTCAAAGGAGATAGCCTTAAAGGAGTAAAGGTTTTCTCGGGATTGGATACATCAAGGTAAGGAAGTATTATTTTCGGCTAAAGGCTATAATTTGAGTTTTGATGATAAACAATGTTAACCTTGGTTCCAGGGGTGACCGAAAGTGTATAAGGCCATGGTAAGGTGCTCTTTTTGTGTGGCAAGTGTTAGAGTTTTAAAAAGGAGTCTCCTATTTGAGAAATGGTAAGTGCAATATTCGGCCAAGGGCCATTGTTCTAGATATGAATGTTAGCCGATTCTAACAGTGTTTTAATAGGACTTTCGATGACTTAGAGAGCTAATCTACGAGAACAAGTGGTGTTTTGAGATCAAAATAAGCTAGGGGCAAATCAAGAGAAGTAACGGAAGCTTTTGGGACTTTAGTTGATATTAGATTGATTGACCAGAATCTCGCTAAAGTCAGGTGCGTAGTTATCGCACTGTTCTTTTGTTTGATATATGTATTGAAGTATTATTTTATGTAAATGTATGAGATGTGCATGTTAGCCGAAATAAAGGCTAAGAGTAAGGATACCAAGGTAAGTGATCGATAAATCAAGTTAATGGCTATGATATTAACTTTTTGGTGATGTGCAATTATAAATGATTATCGATGAGTGTAAAATAAAATGATGACATGTAATGTATATTGTTTTGAGTAATTTGGGACCATGGTATAAAATATACATAATTTTTTCCTACGAAATGTTGTTGTGGTACATATACGTACGCATGAGACTTGTGATGTGACTATTGGAGAAAAGGGGTACACTATGTGAGTGTTCTAATGTTAGCCTCGTGCTACATTCATGATTGTTGATTAGTGATCCGATTGATATATGAGATTTCTATGGGATCGGTGGTTTGGCCACGACCTTAAGAAATAATGTGCAAAAGAAAGATGTGTGGATCACTTTGTGGATTGGACTTCGTAATTGTATATTCGTAATCATATTTATAATATTGTGTATTCATAAATGCATATTTATAATTGTATGTTATATATATATGGATTGAATGGTTATGGGCCAAGCCCATATGTGAGGACATGTGTATTAACTATGCACTAAGTCATTGGTGACTCACTTTATTATTTTATTTCAGGTGGCGCGTAAAGCTTGGACCGGGTCGGAAATGATACAAAGGTGGCCGTGCAAAAGTGGATTTTTATGCAAAGGAATCTCTTGATTAATGAATTAGATATTTACATTATCTGTATTTTGATTAAGTGTGTATTGTAATAAGGCCCACTAAAGTATTTCAGTCCATGTATTAAGTATCGTTATTATTATGCCCTAATATGAAAGGTTGACTGCAAATGGTTTATTTCCTCGAGCAAAGCTCGAATCTGATATTTTTATAATAAACTTCGATTTTTACTTAGAATATTACAAGTCACGGAAATGTTTTATTAAAGGAAACAAATTTTAAACGGTTTATCTCTTAAGTAAGAATATTTTTTCGAAAGTATTCCGCGGTGACATTCCAAATTCGGTCGGATTAAATGGGCCGGGTTTGGGGTGTTACATTTTGGTATCAGAGCATGGTTCAAAACTCGGCTTTGAGGTTTTGGGCCCGAAAATAGTTTTCAAAAGTGGGCTTTTCAAAATGTAAACTTCTGTTTTGAGCTTGTTCTGGCATGGCACCTGTACCTCCGACCCGAAGTCCACCTGGTAAGTACCTCTGACTATTGAGGTATATTGAGTATGTGAATTGTATGGGCATAATTGGGCTTGTAGATTAGAAAATTTGGGCTATCGAACCCTAAGACTAGTCTATTCGAAAACAATGCATAAGATGTGAGAACTGAAATGACCCTAGAGGTATAGTGAATGAATGTGTCCCTGCTTGTGAACGTGTATGTGGCTCTCTGAATAAGAAGTAGCGAACTTGAACTAAACCTATGTGTGATCGAAAGAACCACTTTTGAATACTTTATTTCATAAAATTGTTCGCGGATAATCAAGTGGAACAAATTTATGATGCATAAAACTTCTTAAGTCTGATTGTGCGATAAGAGATGAGTCCTAGAGGACATGATCGAGGCAAAATGGCCATACCGGAACTCGTTAGATCGGGTTAAGGGTTGATAATAAGGTATCACCTCCACCACCAACTTTTGAATAAGGAGCAGCAAGATCAGACGAGGGATAATACTGTTTTGCGCTGCGAGTGTTATAGATGGTGGTTGGAGAGGGAGAAATATGAGAGCTCGAAAATTTGGTTCTGAGCAACTTTGAGCCAGTGGAGCGGAATTGTTCCGTGATGTATCAGACGTGGCACCCAGTACGATTGAATAATGGTTGGAAATAACCAAGTGAGTTATGGATGAGCTCGTTTTGAGCCCTGAGGAAAAAGTGAAAGGAATAGTGGTGCTACTTCGCAACTAGACGTATCAATGGAGGCTCACAGTTCGAGATAGTGTCACAGCTGAGGACTTCAATCAGGGGTATGTCAAGACGACATACCAAAAGAAGTATGTCAGTAACTTATTACATTGATGCTCAAAGGAATGTGTTTTTGGGACTAGTTCAATGGAACAAGTCTGTGGTTAAATACGAGACTGAATTCCTAAGGTTAAACCGATATGCTCGAAGAATAGTGATTACAAAACATGAATGATGTGTCCGGTTTAAGGACGAATTAGGAGACGGCCTGAGACTGTTGATAGTTCCTCAACAGGAACGGGAATTTGCTGTGTTAGTCGAATAAGCTAAGATAGTTGAAAAGATTAAGAACTCGATGAGATAAAATCGAGATAAGGATAAGAACCGTGATAGAAGAAATTTTGAATTATTAAAATTATCTGAAGGTCTTCAAAAAAGACCGAAGGTTGAAAGTTTTGCTCATGTGGTTGAGCTAGCTATGAGAAATCGGGACCGTCTGTGTGCTCAGTGTGGAAAATATCGTGTCGGCGAGTATTGGAACCAGAAATTGAAAATGTTTTAAAGTATAAGTCTATAAGCAATTGAATGTTGCTAAGGTTAGTTATAACCTTGTGCACATGTGGGATTATGGAATCCTGGTTATAAATTTAGTGAAAGTCGACTGTGGATTGACTTTCCATCATGAAATATTATTGAGGTAATAAATACAAGTGATGTGGATTATATGGTTTATAATTCTGGCCAGCTTGTAATGTGATTCAGATGCTGATAATATTATATTTCAGGCTTTGATGCCTAGCAGGCTTTGTGCCGGTGTATATTTCAGGCTTTGATGCCTAGCAGGCTTTATGCCGGTGTATATTTCATTGATGCCTAGCAGGCTTTGTGCCGGTGTATATTTCAGGCTTTGATGCCTAGCAGGCTTTGTGCCGGTGTATATTTCAGGCTTTGATTCCTAGCAGGCTTTGTGCCGGTGTATATTTCAGGCTTTGATGCCTAGCAGGCTTTGTGCCGGTATGTATTTCAGGCTTCGATGCCTAACCGGCTTAATGCCGATGATGTGCTATAATAGAAAATTCATGAATCACATACAAGATGGAACATGTTTGTACCACAAGCTAAATGCTCGGATAAGTGCAAGTCTTTCGTACTTGCAAAGAATAAGGAAAGTTAGTGAGTTTCCATTGGAGTTAAGTAAGATACGATATAGTTGAAGTTTCGGTAAGACTTTTAAAATGTGCAATTGATCTTACCATTGATATGTATGGTATCCGTAATGGAATTTGAACTTGAATATGCTTATGGAAGAGTGGCCATATGTGATAATAATAAATGTGAAAGAGGTTGGATATGTTTGCATATGTGTAAAATTTGGGTACATGTGGTTAATATGTGGTGAATCGAAAACTACGGATGTTCATTCTTAAGTAATTTCGAGGACGAAATTATTTTAAGGGGGTAGAATTGTAATATCCCGGAATAAGAATTTTTCGTTTTGAGAATAACTCAAGATTTGGTAGGCTTTAATAGTGGTTTGGAAGGGTTTTTAGAATTCCTAAAACTCTTGGTTTGAGATGGGAGTATTTTGAAAATTTTTGAAAATTTAGTGTTAAAAGAGGAAAATATTGAAGGAGGCCTTAAGTAAAATTTTTGTAAAATTTTGGCATATAAAATGCCCTGGTAAAGTGGTCTTCGTATGCCACTTAAGGTTTAGTTTAGCGCTAAACAGGTCAAGGGATCGAGCCATGCTGGGCGCATGGGTTTTTATTTTTTGCCTTGTAAGGTGTTAATGCCGAAGAAGGTTTTAAAAGAATATTTTAAACGTTAATGGACGTGAAAGTCCAGTTGGCCGAGTGGCTAACAGCGCGAGGGAGTGAGTGCGGCTTAGAGGTTGGGTGTTTGAGCCCGAGGAGAAGCGCACGAATGTTTTATTTTTTGCTTGGCATTAAAGCTCAGGGAAGCTCAAGAAGTAAAGGTTAAAAGGATTTTAGATGGGGTTGTTAGCATAAAATGAACATTGGCTGAGTGGTTAGGACGTTTGCAGCCAGGGTATCTTCGCGAGAACCTGCGTTCGAGACGCGCTGGAAGCGCGGGGTGAGTTTTTATTTTTGAATAAAGGGAATCTAACGGAAAAAGGGTTTAAAAGAAAAACTGATGAGATTATTTCATGAAATTCGAAGTGGCCGAGTGGCCAAGGACTTTGCATGAGAACTAAGGCCCAGAGGACTCGTGTTCGAATCCTCGGGATCGCACATGAGGCACTTTATTTTTACTTTTAGCGCTAAAAGTATAAGGAGCCATGGAAGTAAGGTTTAAGAGAAATTTCGATGGGATATAGTATGAAATAATCGTCTGGCAGAGTGGCTGAAGCTTGGAGATGCTTTCTCCAGGTCTCGGGTTCGAGACCTGGGGGCAGCAGGCATGGTTTTCCTTTTTGATAACGTGAATGGGCTGCATGGGCATTAAATGCCTGCAGCAAGCATGCACGCATGCAGCCTTGGGGGGTTTACTCCTCTTTATTATTATTTTTATATGTATCATTATTTTTATGCATGAAGTATGAGAATTAATTAAGTTTTATGGTATTGAGCATGCTATTAAACAAAGAAATTCCTTATTTTTATGATGATGGAAATGAAGCATTGCCGTTGGGATGAATCGGCATTAGCCCTTTTGATTATTAAAGATTTAGCATAGAAATGGTATAAGAGGGGAAAGGTGATAGAATAAAGAAATAATCAATGTTGAGCTTAAAAAAAAGGGGGGAGCATGCGGCATTGGTATTGCAAAAAGCATGGCCGGCCTTGGCTTTGGCAAAAAGAAAAAAACATTGTTGTTGGAAGCATGGGGAGTTGGCCGGCCTTGTCTTTTATTCTTAGCCAAAATTCTTGTTTTGGTCTTTCATTCTTTCCAAATCCTCCTTGGCCGAAACTCTTTGTTTTATTTGTTTTGCCATTTTTGTTTTGACCGAAGTAAGGGAACTCCAAAGGCTTGTATTTTCGGTCTAAGTATGGTGCTAGTATGTGCTAAATCTTCTCTTTCAAAACCTTTCTTACCATTCTTGTGTTTGAGAAAGAATGGCCAAAATTCTTCGCCTTCTTTGCTTTTGGTGCATGGCTAAAATGCATGCAATTTGTTATTCTTTCTTTGCTTTTGGAAGATTAGCCGAATGTAGAGCTCTTTAGACTGCTCTTCTTTTTCTTCCCATTATGTGCATGGCCAAATTTCTTGAAATAGTTTAACACCTCCTTGCTTTGAGCATGGTCGGTTTTGTAGTATGCTAAGAAGGTGTGTCAACTACGTTTTTGTAATCTCTTCGATTTTTGGTAAGTATTTCTCTAAGAGATCGGTTTGAGCTCTTAAATCTTTAACATACCGAAATCAATATTTTGGCCTTGGTAATTTGGGATTGGCCAAACCTTATTAAGGCCTTGATTTTATGTTTCATTCTTGTGTAGTCAAAGGAGATAGCCTTAAAGGAGTAAAGGTTTTCTCGGGATTGGATACATCAAGGTAAGGAAGTATTATTTTCGGCTAAAGGCTATAATTTGAGTTTTGATGATAAACAATGTTAACCTTGGTTCCAGGGGTGACCGAAAGTGTATAAGGCCATGGTAAGGTGCTCTTTTTGTGTGGCAAGTGTTAGAGTTTTAAAAAGGAGTCTCCTATTCGAGAAATGGTAAGTGCAATATTCGGCCAAGGGCCATTGTTCTAGATATGAATGTTAGCTGATTCTAACAGTGTTTTAATAGGACTTTCGATGACTTAGAGAGCTAATCTACGAGAACAAGTGGTGTTTTGAGATCAAAATAAGCTAGGGGCAAATCGAGAGAAGTAACGGAAGCTTTTGGGACTTTAGTTGATATTAGATTGATAGACCAGAATCTCGCTAAAGTCAGGTGCGTAGTTATCGCACTGTTCTTTTGTTTGATATATGTATTGAAGTATTATTTTATGTAAATGTATGAGATGTGCATGTTAGCCGAAATAAAGGCTAAGAGTAAGGATACCAAGGTAAGTGATCGATAAATCAAGTTAATGGCTATGATATTAACTTTTTGGTGATGTGCAATTATAAATGATTATCGATGAGTGTAAAATAAAATGATGACATGTAATGTATATTGTTATGAGTAATTTGGGACCATGGTATAAAATATACATATTTGTTTCCTACGAAATGTTGTTGTGGTACATATACGTACGCATGAGACTTGTGATGTGACTATTGGAGAAAAGGGGTACACTATGTGAGTGTTCTAATGTTAGCCTCGTGCTACATTCGTGATTGTTGATTAGTGATCCGATTGATATATGAGATTTCTATGGGATCGGTTGTTTGGCCACGACCTTAAGAAATAATGTGCAAAAGAAAGATGTGTGGATCACTTTGTGGATTGGACTTCGTAATTGTATATTCGTAATCATATTTATAATATTGTGTATTCATAAATGCATATTTATAATTGTATGTTATATATATATGGATTGAATGGTTATGGGCCAAGCCCATATGTGAGGACATGTGTATTAACTATGCACTGAATCATTGGTGACTCACTTTATTATTTTATTTCAGGTGGCGCGTAAAGCTTGGACCGGGTCGGAAAGGATACAAAGGTGGCCATGCAAAAGTGGATTTTTATGCAAAGGAATCTCTTGATTAATGAATTAAATATTTACATTATCTGTATTTTGATTAAGTGTGTATTGTAATAAGGCCCACTAAAGTATTTCAGTCCATGTATTAAGTATCGTTATTATTATGCCCTAATATGAAAGGTTGATTGCAAATGGTTTATTTCATCGAGCAAAGCTCGAATCCGATATTTTTATAATAAACTTCGATTTCTACTTAGAATATTACATGTCACGGAAATGTTTTATTAAAGGAAACAAATTTTAAACGGTTTATCTCTTAAGTAAGAATATTTTTCGAAAGTATTCCGCGGTGACATTCCAAATTCGGTCGGATTAAATGGGCCGGGTTTGGGGTGTTACAGATTTTGTTCTTGGTTTACCCTGAACTAAAACAGGAAAAGATTCAATTTTCGTTGTAGTAGATAGATTTTCAAAAATGTCTCATTTCATATCCTGTACGAAAACTGACGACGCTGTTCACATTGCTAATCTTTTCTTTAGGGAGGTGGTGCGCCTTCACGGTCTACCAAGGACTATCATCTCGGATCATGACACGAAGTTTCTAAGTCATTTTTGGCGATCACTTTGGGGGAAACTTGGGACGAAGCTACTCTTCTCGACTACATGCCATCCCCAAACTGATGGGCAAACAGAGGTGGTCAACCAAGTGTTATCGACCTTGCTAAGGGCCATTATTCGGAAGAATTTGAAATCATGGGAGGAGTGCTTACCACATGTAGAGTTCTCCTATAATCGCTCAGTGTATTCGGCGACTAAATTTTCACCTTTTGAAGTCGTCTACGGGTTTAATCCTTTAACTCTCTTAGATTTAATGCCATTGCCTAATGATCAAATTGTGCATGCAGATGCTAAAAAGAAAGCCGAATATATAAAGAATTTGCATAAACAAGTACGGGCCAAGATTGAATCTAAGACTGAAAAGTACGTTCAAAAGGCAAACAAAGGACGGAAACGAGTTACCTTTGAACCCGGAGATTGGGTTTGGGTGCATATGAGAAAAGAACGATTCCCGGCCCAACGTAGATCTAAGCTGCTACCGCGAGGAGATGGACCGTTTCAAGTTATCGAGCGAATTAACGATAACTCCTATAAGCTCGATTTACCCGGTGAGTACAACATTAGTGCGAGCTTTAATGTGGCTAACTTGACTCCATTTAATGCAGGTTCTGACTTGGGGACAAGTCATCTTCAAGAGGCGGAGGATGATGCGAGCACGCCCCATAGCAAGCCAAGTACGAATCGTGATCCGTTGGTGCTACCTCGTGGACCTATCACTAGAGCTCGATCCAAGCTATTCAAAGACGCCATTGGAGCTATGATTCAGCAAGTGTGGAAGGATAACGAAGCTAGCTCGCTTGGATGTGTGGAAGGTTATTCAATGGAGCAATACCGCAATGTCCTACAAGCTCAACTAGCCATCGATGAGCTCGTGCCAAGCTTGTATAAGCTCAATGAGCTTAATTGGCCATTCGGCCTTAGCTAAATAATTAGCTAAATTTTTACTTTAAAATAAATTGAGACAATTTAAATTTTTCTTTAAATTAATTTGCTGCTATTAAATAAGTTGGAATTAATTTGTTTTAATTAGAACATGTTAAATAGCTATCATGATTATGTCTAGCTTAAGACAAATTAATGTGCTACTGCCCATTTAATTTGTCTAGCCGAATATTGCCTTTAATGTGCCTTAAGCTACAGCCGAATTTTATTTGGTCTTAACTTGAGTTAAACTCAATTTATTTCAGCTCATTTACATGTATTTAATATGATTTAAGTGCTGGAATTTATTTAGTTAAAGTTGAGTTAATGAGCTGACTTCATTTTCTTTGTAGGTACATGTAGGGGACGGCACAAGGGATGTATGTGCAGCTGCACTTAAAGCCATATTGGTCAACTCAAGAGCTTCCATAGCTGCTGATTTAGCTCCCCAAAGTGTCCATTTAGCTCACCTAAGCTGATGCAAAGATGCCATTCACACCAGCAGCATGTGGCGTCACTTAAGGGGCTGTTTAGTTTCTTATTTTCACACTTGTGGCTGTTGGGTTTGATGCATTCATCAGCTGAAAAGCTGGCTATTCAAAGCTGAAATTAATGAGGAAATTAAAGGCATACAAGCCCCCTTGACCGAACATTGAAGGGCCATTCAGCTCCTTTCTCTTCCTTGAAGATTCGGCTGCACCTAGTCAATCTAGAAGCTGCCCATTGTTTTCCCATTCAGCCGAATTTGGGACTTGTAGCATGAGGAGTCTTTTTCTAGAATTTTTCTAGTTAATTCTAGCATTAGTTTTGCTTAGGCAATAAGGCTTGGAGGATGACCATTCGGCTAGCTTAACTAGCTTATAAATATTTGAACATTTTATTTGTAAAGGACTTTTGGCCAAATTTTATATCGTTATTATGCTGAATTTGCGAGAGCACTTTCTCCTATTTCGTTCTTAGGATTTGTTGGCTTATCTAGGAGTCTAGTGGCATCAACCATCCTTCGTTCTATCCCGATACCAAGGTTCCTATCGTACATTGATAGTGGGTCGAGGTCCGTTAAACCACTAAAACCAAAACCTTTAGAGACGTATAAGTAACTGGGTCGATACCTTCCTTCGTATTGGTTCTTACTTGTTTCCTAAAGTCCTAAACCGAACCCGAACACTCTTTCATCCTTAAATCGAAACTCCAGCCTTATTTTCTTTCTTAAACCAAAACCCGAGCCATTCATTCTTCCCTAACTTCGAAACATATCCTAACCCGAAACCTTCCTAAGCTAATACCGAATCCAACTCATTTGGTCAACCCAATTCTTACAGTTTATCCGAACTTCATCATTATTTGTTTCTTTCTTCGATTCTCTGGTTTACGATCGAACTCTAAGTATACATCTCATTTTCTCCTCGAGACCGGGATCGTATCACCAACTATCACAAAGCTCAAGCATTCATCAATGGCATTTCACAAAATCACCAATAATTTCAAATTTTAAGACATGGTCTACCTAGAACACAAAGCAACGATCACAAAAACGTAGAAATCATCAAAAACCGAAGCAAAAGCATACCTTAATTAAGCAAAATGTGTGTCAAACCCTAACTTGCTTATTTTCTTTCTTTTTCCTTCAAATATCAGTAAAGATGATGATAATGGCTTCATTTTTTTTTTGTTTTACTAATATTAACTTAATAATTCAGTTACCATTTTAACCTTATTTTAAACATTATATATTCCTCCATTTAATGACCTTTTATGTCCATCTCCACTAACAAAGGTGTAATTACAACATAAGGACCCCTCATTTTAAAAGCCATGCCAAATAAGCACTTAACAATCAACACACATCTTTTACATTTTATGCGATTAAGTCCTTTTTGCAAATTAAGCACAATCGATAAAATTTTCACACATACTTAATCACATACTGCAGACACTAAAAATAATATTAAAAAATTTTTCTGACCTCAGATTTGTGGTCCCGAAATCACTGTTCCAAATAGGGTCTAAACTGGACTATTACAACTCTCCCCCTGAGGGATTTTCGTCCCCAAAAATCTTACCAGTGAATAGGTTCAGATATTGCTCTCTCATAACATCTTCAAGCTCCCACGTAGCCTCTTCAACTCCATGTTTGTGCCACAATAGTTTCACTTAAGAAATTTTCTTATTTCTCAACTCTTTGATCTCACGTGCTAGAATTCGAATTGGTTCTTCATTATAAAACAAATAAGTTTTAATCTCAACTTCAGTAGGAGCAATCACATGCGATGGATCAGATCTATATCGTTACAGCATCGATACATGAAACACATTATGGATCTTTTCTAACTCAGGTGGCAACAACAATTTATAAGCAACCGGCCCGATACGTTCGATGCTCTCATACGGCCCAATGAACCTCGGACTTAATTTGCCTTTTCTGCCAAATCAAAGTATTTTCTTCCACAGAGACACTTTTAAAAACACTTTATCACCGATCTCTTCAATATCTTTCCGTTTCAAATCTACATAAGACTTCTGACGATCTGAAATCGCTTTCAAACTGTCACGAATCACTTTCACTTTCTACTCAGTCTCTTTGATTAAACAACCCCGTGAATCTTATTCTCACTAAGCTCAGTCCAATATAATGGAGTTCTACATTTACGACCGTAAAGAGCCTTGTATGGTGCCATTTTAATACTAGATTGAAAATTATTATTATACGCGAATTCAATCAATGACAAATATTTTTCCCACGTACTTTCAAACTCAAAAGTACAACATCTCAACATATCCTCGAGAATCTGAATGATCCGCTCGGATTGACTATCCATTTGTGGATGAAATGGAATACTGAAATGCAGCTTTGTACCTAAAGCCTCTTGCAGTTTCATCTAAAACCGCGAAGTAAACCTCGGATCTCTGTCAGACACAATAGATAATGGTACCCTGTGCAATCTCACAATCTTAGAAATATACAATTCGGCTAACTTATCAAGCGAATAATCTGTTCTAACCGGAACAAAGTGAGCTGATTTTGGTAATTTATCAACTATCACCCAGATTGCATCTTTCATTCTCCTAACACAAAGTCCATCGTGATTCTCTCCCATTTCCACTAAGGAATCATAATCGGTTGTAACAAACTGGATGGCACCTGTAATGACCTGAATTTGGGCCTAGTAGAATTGAGCCCAATGGGCCTTGGGCGTAGGAGTGTTTAAAAATAAATTTTGAGAACAAGAGAACGGCATTATTTCAAGTTGGACTTATTAGGAAGGTGATTTTGGAAAGTTAAGGTTTCTAGGAAATTCTGGGTTCAAGTTAGGCTGTAGGAAAATTTTTGTGTTTAAGCACTTTAAGGAGAGAAGGTAAGTGGCATCAAGACTTAAGGAAATAAGTGTGCATTTTGCTAGCACAATGAGCCTATTGGTAAAGGTAGAAAGTGGCATGTGGAGTGTACTAATAGTCTGAGGTTCGAATCCCACCTAGTGCAAATATTTTCGATTAAATTTTTGTACTAATAAAGTAAGTGTTGCCCAAGGCTTTAATATGGTAAGGAAGACTTTTTAATTATGGAAAGATGACTAAGGATTATGGAAAGGAGAAAGATAAGGGAAAAATAAGGAAGGAAATCAAAGAAAGGGATATGGAAGGGGGACATGTTGGCCAAATTTTAGGAGTTGCCTAAGATAGAATTTTGGTCAACACTCATCTTTTTGGTAAAGATGAATGCACGGTTTTGTTAGGGAGAGTTGGGAGTCGAATTCCTATAGGCATTTTGCAAGTTTGATGCATGAGAGGCTTATTCTTTTGAGCATTTTTTTTAGTTTGCTCATTTCCCAATTTCTTCTCTCCCTTACTGAAACTCTAAAGCCAATATTGTACACCATTTTCCTTGTGTTGGCCAAAACTTTGACACTCTCTTGTCCATCTCTTCGTTTCCTTCCTCACTATTTCTCCAACCTTTCTCCCTTCCTCTTAAATCGATATTACTTGTAGCCGAACCTTCTTTATTGTCTTGCTACTAGTGCCAAACCGTGTTATTCCTTTTGGTTCACCCCTATTATCAAGGTAAAGGTTCTTTCTTCTTATTTCATGTTGTTTGTTCTTTCTTCTCTTGACTTGGCTAAGCTGAACTTAGCCACTTGTTTTTATTTTAAACTCCTCTTGTTCTCTTTTGATAAGGGCCGAATCAAGCTATCCTTTGCTACTACTTATCATTCTCTTAGCCTTGGTTTCAGAAGTTGATTGGTAAGTGGGTGATTAGGCCGAATATTGGTGGTAAGTTGTTACTCTTTATTTCGATGTTTCGCGCCGCTCATGTGATGCTATTTTATGGTTATGATTTCAACTTTCTGCTCTTGTGGAAGGGCCGAATATTGGATGAAGGCTAAACACTTTGGTACATCACTTATTTACTTTAGGAACTCATTGCAATAGCCAATGTGCAAGGTCAGATTTTAGAGCCTAGTAGGGAAGGATCGCGATTGTGGTAAGTGACTCTTGTGAGTGAGTACTTTTGGGCTTTTGGAACCTTTAAGAAATCGAGGCTAACTTTTAATCGATTTTATTTTTAGGGGGCAATGAAGAGTGGTTCTTTAGGAAATCCAAATCAGGTGTGTAATCCCGTACCCTTCCGAATACATGTTTGAAATGGTGTGTAATCTCACACCTCTCTGAATGTTTGCATGAAATGTTCTGTGATTTCGTCAAAATACCGAAGAAAATCAAAAACTGGCATTCGTGATCACTCGGGCGTGCGTATATTCATAGTAGTAACCATATTTTGCAATGAAACTGTTTTGGTTAGCAGCAGTGACGTGATTTTGAAAAAAAACACGAAAACTAGGAGAAAGGGAATTAGAAAGTGTATAAGATATAGAATTAAAGCTTACTGTGTCTATTTTTATATGAAAGAAACGGAGTAGGAAGAGGAATTTTATATTCTGTGATATTTTAATTTTAGTGAGACCGGTTCTGATTGACTTCGTGGTTCTCTGTTCTATCTTGGAAAAATCTTTTATAATTGTACAAAGTGAATTATGAGTTATAATTTATATGTATAGATTCCTTAGTGAGCCTATTTTCAATAGAAACAAGTGGGAGCAAATATGAAAACTGTACAGTGAGATATATGAATTTCGGGTAAGAGAGGTCAGAACCATTGGTCAGTGAAACAAGGGAAACTTTAATGAATAAACTGTACTAAATGGCTAAGCCAAAAAAATTCTAGAAAAATTTTAGTACGAAGATATATGAGTCTAGTTTCAAGGAAACTTTACGGATCTAAAATTTGAGTTTCCTAACTCGAGTTATAGTTAGTTTAGTCAATATGACGCAGATGGACAGTTTCAATTTTTATGCCGCACATTAGTAGTTAAGTCCGGGTTGCAAAATTACCAAAATACCCTTAGAGGGTAAATTACCGAAATACCCTGGGTTGCGAGATTACCGAATTACCCTTAGTGGGTAAAATTTCCGAATTAGAAAAATGCCCTTATGGGCCGAATTACGAAAATACCCCTACGGGCCGATTTACTAAAATGCCCCTATGGGTCGAATTGCTAAAATGATTTAGTGGACCGATTTACCGTAATAAATTACTGGATTAATGATTGTTGTTTATATATGTGGATATTATGCTTTATTATGTATGTTGCATTTACATATTTTGCATGGGATGGGAAAAATGTTGAAGAGAAGTGTAGCCTGGTGGCAATGCCACAAAAATGTTTATTATTTTGTTTCATTATGATTTCGGTGGCTTTGCTACAAATTCTGATAGTGGCTATGTGCCAACCTAAATATGGCTTTGTGCCATTGTGAATTGATGGATTACTAGGATGGGTTGGGTTGCATACATTGCACATATATATATATTGTTATGTAAAAGGGCTTAGGCCCAAGGTATTGCTATATGGGTTCAGGCCCAGTGGATGACGGTAAGGGGATTATACATTGAGTTCTTGTAACTCACTCCCCCTTTTTCCTTAACCCTTTCAGGTAATGCTCAGTGACGTGGGACTTGGGCCATGGATGACTCGGTGGAGGTCATACTTCAGAAATGGTGTTTTATTTTGAACTTTAGATTTCTATTTCCGTTTACTTTACTATTTTGGGTTTTTATGTTGTAATAAGGCCTCTAAATTATTTTATATTTGCTTTATGTTTGACGAACTAATAATTTTACTTAAATTATTTTAAATGGGAATTTTTCTAAAAACTTAAATAAAGGTTTTCCAAAACCGATTAACAAATAGATTTCATAACAAACTTCTACGAATCGTTTAACTCAGAAATTTTCTCTCGAATTATCAATCAATATTTTCAAAAGTCACTGTTTATAAAATCTCTAGTTTAAATTTATCGATTTATCAATCAATCCTCGAGGTTAGTAGTATTTTATCAAATATTTCAAATCAAACTTGTTTTCTTGATTTTAGTAATTCAACACCTATTTAGTACGAATAAAAAGGATTTAACATGTTTTTCTTCATGTGACATACCAAATCCACTCGTAACGCGTGGGCCGGGTTTGGGGTGTTACATTTTATGGTATCAGAGCCCGGTTGCAAAACTCGACTGTGTTTTGGGTTCAAAAGCATTTTCCAAAGCTGTTTAAAATTTTAATTTATAAATGCATGTTCTAAAGGAAGTATGGCACCATGGGTATCCGGTACCAAGTTAAGTAAGTTTATGTTTTCATTTTAGAATTATTGTGATATGACTATAGAAATACTCTAGAACTTTTAGCTTTAGGAGCTAAAACTATAGAGATTGAGACCATAGGATACGTTTTGTGAAAACGACTTTACTTCCTATACTCCATAAAACATTGTTTAATAAACACTGAAATAGCATACTGATTCATAAGACTCTTAATCAGATTAAATCGATTTAGTGAACATGAGCGCTAGAAGACGTGGACGTGGTAGACGTGGAGGTGGTAGAGGCCGAGGTACTAGGGCTAGATCTTCAGCATAGGGGCATGTTTCCGAAAGGGAGGTGTTGGCATCGTCAGTGGCTGAGACGAGATCTCATGATCGTGCTGGGGTTGATGAGCTGACTCAGATAGTTAAGGAGGTATTGGAGGAGGTTAAAGGAATCGATGAAGCACTTCGAGTTGGATGTGTACTGTAAGAAGAAAAGAGATCGCGATGCTCTAGGGTCGCAGTCTCGTTCCGTGAAGCGTGTTAAGGCACGTCCAAACTTTTCGGCATGCGATTATGACAGAAGGCGTCATCCGAGAGAATGCTGGAGGAGGTCAGGAGCATGCTTGAGATGCGGGTCTAAGGAGTATAAGGCTCAGAATTGTTTCATCACCATCAAGTCAGGTATGTTTTGGTTGGACATGATGATTGAAGGTAGAAAATTTTAGGTATAAGTGGTAGATAACTGCTTGCTTCTGTGGTTAGATGTTTAGTTGGGTGAAAAAGGATTCATGTTAAAAGTACATTAGTGTTATTAAGATCAGCGAAAGCATAATGGTGTGATTTGAGCGGTGCGTTTAGTAGTTGGTTGGAAATTTCGAGGACGAAATTTCTTTAATGAGGGTAGAATTGTAACGACCCAAATTTGGGCCTAGTAGAATTGAGCCCAATGCGCCTTGGGCGTAGGAGTGTTTAAAAAAAAATTTTGAGAACAAGATAACGGCATTATTTCAAGTTCAACTTATTAGGAAGGTGATTTTGGAAAGTTACGAGGCTTCTAGGAAATTCCGGGTTCAAGTTAGGCTGTAGGAAAATTTTTGTGTTTAAGCACTTTAAGGAGAGAAGGTAAGTGGCATCAAGACTTAAGGAAATAAGTGTGCATTTTGCTAGCACAAGGAGCCTATTGGTAAAGGTGGAAAGTGGCGTATGGAGTGTACTAATGGTCTGAGGTTCAAATCCCACCTAGTGCAAATATTTTGGATTAAATTTTTGTACTAATAAGGTAAGTGTCGGCCAAGGCTTTAATATGGTAAGGAAGACTTTTTAATTATGGAAAGATGACTAAGGATTATGGAAAGGAGAAAGATAAGGGAAAAATAAGGAAGGAAATCAAAGAAAGGGATATGGAAGGGGGACATGTTGGCCAAATTTTAGGAGTTGCCTAAGATAGAATTTTGGTCAACACTCATCTTTTTGGTAAAGATGAATGCACGGTTTTGTTAGGGAGAGTTGGGAGCCGAATTCCTATAGGCATTTTGCAATTTCGGTGCATGAGAGGCTTATTCTTTTGAGCATTTTTTTTAGTTTGCTCTTTTCCCAATTTCTTCTCCCCCTTGCCGAAATTCTAAAGCCAATATTGTACACCATTTTCCTTATTTTGGCCAAAACTTTGACACTCTCTTGTCCATCTCTTCTTTTCCTTCCTCACTATTTCTCCACCCTTTCTCCCTTTCTCTTAAATCGATATTACTTGTAGCCGAACCTTCTTTGTTGTCTTGCTACTAGTGCCAAACCGTGTTATTCCTTTCGGTTCACACCTATTATCAAGGTAAAGATTCTTTCTTCTTATTTCATGTTGTTTGTTCTTTCTTCTCTTAATTTGGCTAAACCGAAACTCTCATCCCTTGGCTAAGCCAAACTTAGCCACTTGTTTTTATTTTAAACTCCTCTTGTTCTCTTTTGATAAGGGATGAATCAAGCCATCCTTTGCTACTACTTATCATTCTCTTAGCCTTGGTTTCAGAAGTTGATTGGTAAGTGGGTGATTAGGCCGAATATTGGTGGTAAGTTGTTACTCTTTATTTTGATGTTTCGCGCCGCTCATGTGATGCTATTTTGTGGTTATGATTTCAACTTCCTGCTCTTGTGGAAGGGCCGAATATTGGATGAAGGCTAACCCCTTTGGTACATCACTTATTTACTTTAGGAACTCGTTGCAATAGCCAAGGTGCAAGGTCGGATTTTAGAGCCTAGTAGGGAAGGATCACGATTGTGGTAAGTGACTCTTGTGAGTGAGTACTTTTGGGCTTTTGGAACCTTTAAAAAATTGAGGCTAACGTTTAATCTATTTTATTTTTAGGGGGCAACGAAGAGTGGTTCTTTAGGAAATCCAAATCAGGTGTGTAATCCCATACCCTTCCGAATACATGTTTGAAATGATGTGTAATCTCACACCTCTCTGAATGTTTGCATGAAATGTTCTATGATTTGGTCGAAATACCGAAGAAAACCAAAAACTGGCATTCGTAATCACTCGAGCGTGCGTATATTCGTAGTAGTAACCATATTTTGCAATGAAACTGTTTTGGTGAGCAGCAGTGACGTGATTTTAAGAAAAACACGAAAAATAGGAGAAAGGGAATTAGAAAGTGTATAAGATATAGAATTAAAGCTTACTGTGTCTATTTTTTTATGAAAGAAATGGAGTAGGAAGAGGAATTTTATATTCTGTGATATTTTAATTTTAGTGAGACTGGTTCTGATTGACTTCGTGGTTCTCTGTTCTGTCTTGGAAAAATCTTTTAAAATTGTACAAAGTGAATTATGAGTTATAATTTATATGTATAGATTCCTTAGTGAGCCTATTTTCAATAGAAACAAGTGGGAGCAATTTATGAAAATAGTACAGTGAGATATATGAATTTCGGGTAAGAGAGGTTAGAACCATTGGTCAGTGAAACAAGGGAAAATTTAATGAATAAACTGTACCAAATGGCTAAGCCAAAAAAATTCTAGAAAACTTCTATACGAAGATATATGAGTCTAGTTTCAAGGAAACTTTACGGATCTAAAATTTGAGTTTTCTAACTCAAGTTATAGCCAGTTCAGTCAATATGACGCAGATGGACAGTTTCAATTTTTATGCCCCACATTAGTAGTTAAGTCTGGGTTGCAAAATTACCAAAATACCCTTGGAGGGTAAATTACCGAAATACCCTGGGTTGCGAGATTACCGAATTACCCTTAGTGGGTAAAATTTCTGAATTACGAAAATGCCCTTATGGGCCGAATTACGAAAATGCCCTTACGGGCCGATTTACTAAAATGCCCCTATGGGCCGAATTGCTAAAATGCTTTAGTGGACTGATTTACCGTAATAAATTACTGGATTAATGATTGTTGTTTATATATGTGGATATTATGCTTTATTATGTATGTTGCATTTACATATTTTGCATGGGATGGGAAAAATGTTGAAGAGAAGTGTAGCCTGGTGGTAATGCCACAAAAATGTTTATTATTTTGTTTCATTATGATTTCGGTGGCTCTGCCACAAATTTTGATAATGGCTATGTGCCAACCTAAATATGGCTTTGTGCCATCGTGAATTGGTGGCATGGCCACAGTAATTATATTATAAATGGCAACTTGCCTGCGATTGGTGTGTTTGGCAGGGTGGGTTGACTTGATCCCCACAGGTGTGATGGGATGGTACGGGTGGTGTGTAGCGGATGGATTACTAGGATGGGTTGGGTTGCATACATTGCACACATATATATATATTGTTATGTAAAAGGGCTTAGGCCCAAGGTATTGCTATATGGGTTTAGGCCCAGTGGATGACGGTAAGGGGATTATACACTGAGTTCTTGTAACTCACTCCCCCTCTTTCCTTAACCCTTGCAGGTAATGCTTAGTGACGTGGGACTTGGGCCATGGATGACTCGGTGGAGGCCATGTAACACCCCCAAACCCGGCCCACAAGTCCTGACCGGATCTGGTTATGTCACTGCGGAAAGACGGTTGAAAAATCTTTGACTTTCATATAAAACTTGAAAATTTTATTAACTTTTGGAAACCATGTCTTTTCTTTCAAAATTATAAATAAAGATTTGTTATTAAAAATAATCCATATTAAAACTTTAGTATAAAAATATATAAATACTTTGATTAAACAGGTTGCTAAAACTAAAATTATCTTCACATAATAATTTCTTTTAAGTAAACCATAATATCAAGTAATATCAAAAATAGTGATAACAAAAATAATAATAATAATAAGGCCCTTATTACAAAAATAATTAATCCAAGTACTCGATAATAAAACGCATAAAGAAAAGATTAAAAACGTCCTCTGCATGGGCCACCTTGTATCCACTCCAACCCGGTCCGATCATCCTGTCACCTGCGATGTTGGATAAATAATTGGGTGAGTCATAATGACTCAGTGTGTAATTAAACCACTGATATCCACCCACATATTAGCCACAATCAACCCAATTATCATATGCAACATGTAATCATAATCATTTAGATATTACCACAATCTGGGCTTGGCCCATAATCAATTCACATCCAAGTACTGGGCTAGGCCCATTTCCACGTATGTTCCCAAAACATACCTATCCACATGTCATATTGGGCTTGGCCCATTTCCATATCATTTTATAAAGAAACAATGCAACATGATACCCAACCCAAACCTAGGATCCATCCGCTACACACCCCCTTATCCAGCCTACCACACACCAGGGGACTATCGAGTCACCCTCTCCTTTTCCCTCCAAAAAGGCAACCAATGCCATCCACGATGTAGCACGTAGCTAACATCAACCACGATGGAGCACACAGCACCATCAACCACGATATGGCATAGAGCCGATATCAATCAAAGTAACCACGCGAACTAAATCGCAAAGATCCACAACGCGACCTCAGTCAGCACCAATCCATGATGTAGCACAAAGCTGACATCAACCACGTACTCGAAGTACACCCGTACCTTCTTTCAAAAACCCACCCATGCACATGTAACATAATATATAATCGTGATAATGCATACACATGCTTATTAATATCCATAAACATACTCATATGCAAGCAAGTAATCACATTGCAACAGGTTCGATACTAACCTGATCATCGCTATACCCTTTAAGGGCATATATGGCACACTTATTACTGCATTTGTTAGTAAAACATATAACACATAAAACTCGGAAACAGTGGGTTAGTTACACACCTTATAACCTGAAGTTCTAAACCCTCGATTTTGACGCTATCGCTTAGCGAGACTACAGCTATCTGCCTATCGTTTTCTGCTGCACGTCCACACCCCGGTGGCCAATCCCGAACTGCCGAGACGGCTCTTTTCTTAAACTTCGGGATAGGGGCTTTCCCTTTCCCCTCTTGACTGGTATTGGTCTCCATCAAAAAGCTTAATCAGAATCACACCATTAATCAACAAGGTCATAATCTACTATTAACGAATCTAAGTTACTTACTAATATCCTTACCGAAATAAACTGAGATCCCGAAGGCCTTCCTTTGCTTCTGTCGATTTTCCCTTGATGAGTAACCGAATTCAAACAGTCCCTAAGTGCTCCCTCGCGCTAGCTACAACAAAAGAACGCATCAACATGGCCCTAAGGACATTCGGCCATACCCAAAAACTAAGGCCAACCATTCGGTTTTGGCCACTTCAGGAGGAGTACATAAATCGATTGATCACAGGAGTACACTTACCACCTATGTGCTTTGAAGAGATTCAAGGGGAGTTTGCCTCGATCACGAACAAAATAGACTCAATGGTGAACAAGATTTGGCTTTAAGCTTGGTGAAATAAAAGAGAAGAATAGAGAGGCTCAAGGTTTTGGCTCAGTCAAGAAAAGAAGAAATAAGGTTGGAAGAATGGAAGTAATAGGAAGAGAATGGTAGAAGAAATTCGGCACAAGAGAGAGTGGGATGAGAGAATGTACTTTCGGTTTTGGAGAGTAAAAGAAGAAAAACATTCAAAAGGATGCTCCCCCCCCATTTATAAAATTCGATCACTACTCCCACGTGAAGAAGCCAACATGCGGCCACCACCTACTAATTCAAATTAAATTGAATTAGTCCAATTCCCTATTTTAATCAAAACAAAAGACCACCCCTTGGCCGGCCACCACTTCTTTTTTTTTTTTAATTCTAAACCCAATCCCCTTCCTATCTTAAACTCCTATTTTATCACCTCAATCTAATTAAAAAAAAACAATCTAATAGCAGCCCTTTATCTCCTATTTCTAATTTAAAACTAACTAAGATAATCCTATAATTATCTAAAATAATAAAATAACAAAAGCCATCACCTAATCCTATTAATAAATTAAACCACCAGCCATTCTCTATTTACAAATTTTAAACTAAATACACTACTCCTACCATTATCCTACCATTATCTAAAATAACTAAACAATAAATAAAACCCTCCCTTATCACTCCTTCAGCTGATTTCAAAAGTGATTAAACAACATAGTTTAATCCTTATCTAATGTGCCGTCCACCTTCAAATCTGCTGCCAAAAAGAACTTAAAATAAAAATTAAACTCCCCACGCCATCCTCTTGGCTCGAACCTGGGATTAACCGCTGCACGCCTCCCCTTAAACGCCTCAGGCCATTCGGCCACTTTGATTTTTATGCCATAAAGCCACACCAAATAATTTTTAAACCCTTCCTACATCAGCCCATCACCTTACAACAACAAAATTAAAAACGCCAACATGCAGCTTCAGGCCCTCGAAACCGCGACCTCACTCCCCTCCAGCGCCTAAGTGGCGCATGAGTGCCACTTTGCTACTGGACTTCCATGTCCATCAATCCTGCCCTTTTATTTATAAGGCCTACTTAGCCCAGCCCCTTGACGCAAAAATAAACCAAAATTGCTGCCCCATCAACTCGAACCCAGGCCCTCAATGGCGCTATCTCCAGCCCCCCAAAGCAGCGCATGAAGCCACTTTGCCAAGGCCTTTCTTGTGCCATAATCATCCAAATAATTTTCTTAAGCCCTCTTAAGCCCAGCTCCATTTCTTAACCCTAAAATTAAAATTTTTCCTAAGCCTTTCCCCTTCAATCCGAGCATTCTTAAACTTCTAAAACACATCCAAAACCCTTCCAACATTTGAATTATACCCAAATTGCCTAGCCCCTAAACCAGGGTGTTACAGGCCATACTTTAGAAATGGTGTTCTATTTTGAACTTTAGATTTCTATTTCCGTTTACTTTACTATTTTGGGTTTTTATGTTGTAATTATAAATTATTTTATATTTTCTTTATGTTTGACGAACTAATAATTTTGCTTAAATTATTTTAAATGGGAATTTTTCTAAACACTTAAATAAAGGTTTTCCAAAATCGATTAACAAATGGATTTCATAACAAACTTCTACGAATATTTTAACTCAGAAATTTTCTCTCGAATTATCAATCGATATTTTCAAAAGTCACTGTTTATAAAATCTCTAGTTCAAATTTATCGATTTATCAATCAATCCTCGAGGTTAGTAGTATTTTATCAAATATTTCAAATCAAACTTGTTTTCTTGATTTTAGTAATTCAATACCTATTTAGTACGAATAAAAAGGATTTAACATGTTTTTCTTCATGTGACATACCAAATCCGCTTGTAACGTATGGGCCGGGTTTGGGGTGTTACAGCACCTGATGTTTAGCTTTAACTTACTGACAAATTAAACATTTTGACACAAAATCAGAAATATCTCTTTTCATTCCAGGCCACCAATAAAACTGTTTCAGATCATGGTACATCTTTGTACTTCCTGGATGAACAGATAGGCGGCTACTATACGCTTCATTCAAAAATCAACTAAATCAACTCTGAATTTCTCGGAATACAAACCCGATCTCAATATCTCAAGCAATCATCAACATCAACTCGAAATTCAGAGTCAGAGTTCGAATCACACTGAGCTCGTTTTGCCATCTTTTCATTATCACTTTTCCGAGCATCACATATTTGTTGTATGAACAACGGTTTCGCTTTCAATTCAGCCAAAACTAAACCATCATTAGACAAGTCTAAAAGAACATTCATCGCACGTAGTGCAAATAATGATTTCCGACTCAATGCATCAGTAACAACATTTGTTTTACCCGGGTGATAATCTATCACAAGCTCGTAGTCTTTTAACAACTCTAACCATCTTCTCTATCGTAGATTCAAGTCTTTCTAAGTCATCAGATATTTCAAACTCTTGTGATCCGTATAAGTGTGACACTTCTCACCAAATAAATAGTGACGCCAATTCTTCAATACAAATACTATAGCTGCTTATTCAAGATCATGAGTCGGATAATTCTTTTCATGCGGTTTTAACTGTCTCAAAGCATAGGCTATAACCTTTCCTTCTTGCATTAACACACAGCCTAAACCATTCAGTGATGCATCACTGTAAACTATGAATTCTTTACCCGATTGAGGTTGAACTAACACTGGTGCCTCTATCAACAATACTTTCAACTGTTCAAAACTCTGCTGACACTTTTCTAACCATTCAAATTTAACATCTTTCTGTAATAATTTCGTCAACAGAGTCGCGATCATCGAAAAACCTTTCACAAACCATCTATAATATCTCGCTAGTCCCAAAAAAATACGGACTTCAGACACATTTCTCAGAGGCTTTCACTCTAAAATTACTGATATAATATGTCCCAAAAAATCAACCTCACGCAACCAAAATTCACATTTGCTAAACTTTGCATACAATTGCTTCTCACGCAGAGTCTATAGTACGATTCTCAAATGCTCGACATGTTGTATCTCATCACAAGAATAAATCAAAATATCATCAATAAACATGTAACAGACCAGTTTAGACCCTAGTCGAAATAGTGGTTTCGGGACCACAAATTCGAGTCATAAAAATATTTAAATATTATTTTCAGTGCATACGATATGTGAATTAGTTTGTGTGAAATTCCTGTGAATTAATTTATCCATTTGTGTGCTTAATTTGATAAAAGGATCTAATTGTGAGAGATGCTAAATTAGCATGCCCTATGAAAAGGTATCTATTTGTTGTGATTTTTATTATATGAAGTCCTTATGATGATAATATGTCGATATTAAGTTGATGGACAATTATGTCCATAGTTTAAGTGATTAATCATTAAGGTTTTATTAAGGGCAAAAGAGGAGATGAATAATTAATATGTTTATAATAAAACAAACATGAAAATTAGATGATTATCATCTTATTTGGCCGAATGTAGCAAGGAAAAGATAATAAGAAAAGTGTTCTTAGGTTTCGGCTAAGTCTAAGCTTGATTCAAGGTATGTTTTACTTCGATTTTTGATAATTTCTACGTTTTTGTAATCGTTGCTTTGTGTTATTCAAAACCCATGCTTTAATTTTGTGAATTGATGATGATTTTGAAATATTCCATTGATGAACACATGAGTTTTGTGATATTTAAAGATGAATTATGAAAGATATATGTTAGGTTATCATATTTTGTCTATGAGTTTTTGATGAATTTGAGTAATTTGGACTTAATTGAGAAAATAATATTTTGAGGGATTAAATTGTGAAATAAATGAAATGTATGGATTTGTATGATTATAGTGAATATTCGGCCAAGCATGGGTATAAGCAAATTATTTGTATTTTGTGATTTTGTGAAATAGGGACTAAAATGTCAAAATGTGAGGGCTAATTTGTAAATTTCCCTAAATATGTGTTTTTGGATTGAATTGAATGATTTGGTGAATAAATGGATTAAATTTGAATATGTATAGATCAAGAACCGAAGAAAACGGATTTAGATCGCGGAAAGTCGAAAGTGAACGAATAGTCGAGTCCGTACATTAACCGGATTCGAGGTGAGTCAATATACAAATAAATGTATTACATCGATATATGTATGTTCATAAGAAAATTCATAATGATGAATGTGTATGAGATGATGAGTACATGAAATCCGAGATAGTATCGACTTGGTGTCGACATCCGAAAAGTCCCGTACGAACCTAGGAATAGATAGGATTACATATGTCATGACATAGGTTTTCAATATGTTATAGCATGTAAGACCACGTCTGGGACATTGGCATTGATTTGAGATTTCGTGTAAAACCAGATCTGGAACGTTGGCATCGATATGAGATTTAAGTGTAAGACCCTGTCTGGAATAGTGGCATCGATATTTGGTTGTAGGTAAGACCACGTCTGGGATGTTGGCATTGTATGACTATTCCGAGTACTCTGAGTATCCTATTTGATTCCTAAGGGTTTAATGGGCAAATTTGAGAAATGAAAGTCTACATGATATGTATAAACGAATCAGGTACGTTTGAATTGTACACTAAACAAGTGTATAAAAGGTAAGTGTGTATATGAACTTACCTAGATGAGATATGTGAATAGATTTGATGAGGTAAAATGTGATATATGTGTGAATGAGCTATGATCTAAAGAAATACAAGGTGATAAATATGTTGGTAAGCAAATGGATAAATAAATGAGCCAAGAAGAATTATGAATGTGCAAATGAGTTAGTAGTAATCTCATATTTGATATGAATAATGAATGCCTATATATTAAGTTTATTTGTATATAGCTTACTAAGCTTTTGGAAAGCTTACTTTGTGTGTGTTTACTCTGTTTTATAGGTCGTCAAAGCTATAAAAGGCTCGGGAATCGTCGAGGATCATCACCACACTATCAATCTCTACTTTGGTACTTTTGAATGTGTATATAGTTAAATATGGCATGTATAGGCTAGTTGTTTGGAATATGTTTGAGATATGTACATAGTCATGTGATATGGCTAGACAAATGGTTGTGTTATGAATGAATAGTCAAGTTATATAATGCTTAATTTGATATGGTTTGTTAGCTAGTGAAATGGTCTAAGTAATGGTAAGCTTGTTGATGCAAAATTTGTATATGTTTAATGAGAAACGTCTTATAACATGATGGTAAATTTGAAAATGAAACTTGCTTAGAAATGATTGTCATTTAGTTGAGCTAATTGTTGCATAAGATATTATGCTTGAAATGCTTACAAATGCTTGGAATGGTTAGTTATTTATGGCATGAATTGAATTGGCATGTGATTTAGTGATGACCCAATGTGTGGGTGGCATTTTGGCCTTGAAAATGGCCTATAATTGCCCACACGATTGAGCACACGGGCGTGTGGCTCGACCGTGTTCCTCGTGGTTGTAATTCAAAACAAGTCAGACTCGACCACGGGCAAGACACATGGGCATGTGACTGGCCGTGTGGTGCGAGTCAGTAACGACCACGGGTGAGGCACACGGGCGTGTCCATGGTCGTGTGGACAAGTTAGTATGTATGCCTTGTTTTGACACGGCTGAGACACACAGGCGTGTCTGAGGCCGTATGAGGCACACGGCCTGCCCACATGAGCATGTGACCTCTGTAACATTGAAAAATTTTTAACTTTCTGAGAATTTCCGTATGTGTTCGGTTTAGTCCCGGCCCTATTCTAAAGCATGTTTAAGGTCTCGAAGACCTATTTAAGGTACACTTTGATGTGGTTTGTCGAATTATGTTTTGAAATGTCTGTAAAAGTTTTCGATTGTCCGGTAACGCCTCTTAACCCTAGACTGACGACGGTTACGGGTTAGGGAATTTGTATCAGAGCTACGATTTAGTCGATTCTAGGACTAATGTAGCATGTGAGAGTCTAGCTATACATGCCATATATATGAAATGTGATAGTGTGATGAATCCTGGCATATAAAATATGTTTATCGTATAGTAATTGATCCCGAAAGAGTCGTAGCTGATGATGTAGAAAGTAACGCGCCTACTCCCACTCAAGGGACAGCCCATCTGATTCGAGACTAGCTACTAGCGGTCAAGAGGAAGAAGCTAAACAAGCTTTCTTCCAAATGATGAACGAGCGGTTCACTCAGTATGTGAGAAATAATCCAGCTGTTTCACAACCTCTGCCCCCGCCTAATCCCCCTCAGACCTCAGTTGTGCCTCCGGTTATGAGTATGAATCTGTTGAATTAACCACCGGTCGACAAAATCCGTAAATATGGGGCTGAAGAGTTCAGGGCCAATAGTGATGATGATGCTAAGAAAGTCGAGTTTTGGTTAGAGAACACTATCCGAGTATTCGATGTGATGTCGTTGAGTCCTGAAGAGTGTATAAAGTATGTTGTTTCCTTGCTACGAGGCACAGCTTATCAATGGTGGAAGACCTTGATTTTCGTTATTCCGAAAGAACGGGTCACATGGGATTTCTTTCAGACTGAGTTCCAGAAGAAATACATTAGTTAGAGATTTATTGATTAAAAACAAAAAGAATTTTTGGAATTGAAATAGGGTCGCATGTCTGCCACCTAATATGAAAGAGAATTCGTGAGATTAAGTCAGTATGCTCAGGAATGTGTATCAACTGAGGCAATAATGGGCAAAAGATTTGAAGATGGTCTGAATGAGAATATTAAACTGTTAGTAGGCATACTTGAGATAAAAGAGTTCGTAGTACTGGTTGAATGAGCTTGCAAAGCTGAGGCACTTGAGAAAGAGAAAAGGAAAGCTGACTTTGAAACTAGAGATGCGAGAAAGAGATTTCTGAGTAAAACATTCCAGTCTGCTTCAAAGAAATTCAGAGATGAACAAAGCCAATCAAAGGCTAATCTAGGACAATTGAACAGAGATTTAGCTATATCACAGTCAACTTTCAAAGCTCTTGCTACTTCAATGGCCAGTGTTGGAAATGTCTGATCTGAGCGACCTGAATGTAAGCATTGTGGTAAAAGGCAACCAAGAAGTTGTAGATTGAATGATCGAGCTTGTTTCAGATGTGGATCGTTAGATCATTTCATCCGTGATTGCCCAGAGTCTGTTGAGCAAAAGATTGTTCAGAATCTGAGATCTGATAATGTTTCAGTGAGAGGTAGACCTTGTGTCCAAGCCATGGTCGAAACTGACTTGCATCACACGGCCTGTCACACGCTCGTGTGTCTGTCTCGTGGTCGACACTGACTTGTTTCACATGGCCAGTCACACGCCCATGTGCCGAGCCCATGTACGAGTCTGACTTGAAATAAATTACAAAATTCAGGGACACGATCAAGCCACACACCCATGTGCTCAACCGTGTGGGAAAAAATAGGCCACTTTCAAGGCCAATTTGCCACCCACACTTTGGGTCACACCTACAAACACAACCCAATTTAATTTCATACCTCAAATGGCATTCAAACATACCAAAACATACTCAACTTGATATCTTAACGTCATCATTCATCTTCCTATACAAATCCATTTCAACATATCAATCTAAATTATCAACTTCACATTCAAATCATATACTCCATTCATCATTCAATCCTTAACAAATCCATACATGAAACACACCATTTCCATTTTACTAATTTAAGCCAAAATGATCATTCACATGGAGCACACGCATGCACATCTTATCCATCCTTTACACATCCAAAATATATACCATAATCATTAATCCATCAAGCCATATCACATGGCAAGATCTAACAACTTAATATATACCAAAATCACTAGACTATATATGCCATATACCAAATATACACAACTTCCAAAAGTACCAAAATAGATAGCCGATAGTGTGATTGAGTTGCTGACGATCCCTAGATCTGAGCTAGCTTTAATTACACTGTAAAACAGAGAAAACTTCACACAGTAAGCTTTAAAGCTTAGTAAGTTCATAATATAATACATTCAACTCAATGATTCAAAATAAATATACAAAATAACTCATCACATAGATTATTTTACAAGAATACACAATCTCATCCATGCCCAAATGCTCACACATCCATCCATTTATTCATTTACAAAATCTTCAACCACATAGGTTCCGTACATACCTGTACCAACACTTAATTAACGATCACTTCTGGTACTCAATGCTCATACCACATTTCATTCAATCTTCATTAATCATTCAAGTTACTCGTACACTTAGTGCCAATTTCTTAGCTAAAACTTTAATTTCATCGCACACTTAGTGCCTTTACATTAAATCAAATTTAACTCGATATCACACACACAATGCCATTCAATATAGTCGATGCTTTCTTTATTTTGCACACACAGTGCCGTTCACCACTGTATCGATTCTATTTCACACACTTAGTGCCATATCTCTCAAATCCACATTTAACATTACTTGTTCATCAACCACATATTCATTCAATTCATAACCCATAAATATGATTTAAACATTTTGTATTATACATGAACTTACCTCGAACGTCAAAATTACGAAACAAGTCAATCAGTCGAGCATTTTATTCTATGCTTACACCGAATTTCCGTCATATTCATACAAGCCCACACATTTCATTTATTTCACATTTTAGTACTTCAATTTCTTATTTTCACAATTTAGCCCAAAATAACCAACTTCACCAAAAATCCAAAGACAAAAGATGTTAATCTATCACATATCTTTCATATTTCATCACCAACTATCACAAAGCTCAAGCATTCATCAATGGCATTTCACAAAATCACCAATAATTTCAAAAATTAAGACATGGGCTACCTAGAACACAAATCAACAATCAATAAAACGTAGAAATCATCAAAAACTGAAGCAAAAAATACCTTAATTAACCAAAATGTTTATCGAACCCTAACTTGCTCATTTTCTTTCTTTTTCTTTCAAATAAAACTTTTATTTGCTTCCCTTGTGGCTCGAACCTGAGCCCTTCCTCATAGCCCATGGCGTCACCTACCAAGGTCCTAAGTGGCGCCTCCAAGCCACTGTACCAAGTTCATTTTTGTGTCATATTTCCCTTACAAATTTTCTTAAGACCACATTGCTTAGCTTCCTCTTTGAGATTTAAAAATCTAGTAATTTCTAAGGCATTTGTCTACGCACTAAGGTTCACAGAATTCATAGAACACATTCACAGCACACATAGGCATACTATTTCGTAAAATTAAGCAATAATGCATAAGCCATAAATTCGGGATATTGCAGTTCTACCCCCTTAAAATAATTTCGTCCTCGAAATTACCTGGCTGGAATAAGTGAGGGTATTGCTGTCGCATTGCTTTTTCCGGCTCCCAAGAAGCTTCTTCCGATCCATGATTACGCCATAACACTTTGACTAGAGGAACTGACTTTCTCCGTAACACTTTCACATCTCGTTCCAAAATCTGAATCGGCTCTTCCTCGTATGACAAATTTGGCCTTAGCTCCACCTCTTCAACCGGTACTACGTGAGATGGATCCGATCGATAACGACGTAGCATGGAAACATGGAATACGTCGTGCATCTGCTTCAATTCTGAAGGCAACTCTAACCGGTATGCCACTGGTCCAACTCGTTTCAATACCCGATAAGGTCCTATAAACCTTGGACTTAACTTCCCTTTACGACCAAATCTCATTACCTTCTTCCAAGGCAAAACTTTAAGAAACACTTGATCTCCCACATCAAATTCTATTTCCTTTCGCTTGAGATCCGCGTACGACTTCTGTCTATCAGATGCTTCCTTTCACCGAGCTCGAATTACACTAACCTTCTCTTCAGATTCCGCCACTAACTCTGGACCCAAAACTCGACGTTCCCCCAATTCCGTCCAACACGTAGGAGTGCGACACTTCCGGCCATACAACGCTTCATACGGTGCCATCCGAATACTGGCCTGATAGCTGTTGTTGTAAGCAAATTTTGCTAAAGGAAAATATTCTTCCCAACTTCCTCTGAAGTCTATCACACAACCTCTCAACATATCCTCTAACACTTGGATTACTCGTTCAGATTGCCCGTCTGACTGTGGATAAAAAGTCGTAGTGAAATCCAATCTGGTGCCTAAAGCTTGATGTAGCGCTTCCAAAACCGAGAAGTAAACCTTGGGTCCCTATCCGAAATGATCGATACTGGCACTCTATGCAATCTCACAATCTCCGCTACATACAATTTCGCTAACTTCTGCAGAGAATAGTCGACCCGCACTGGAATGAAATGCGCGGACTTAGTCAACCGATCCACTATCACCCATACCGAGTCCTTCTTAGTAGGCATAAGGGGAAGCCCACTAACGAAGTCCATGGTGATTCTCTCCCACTTCCACTGCGGAATCCTGATTGGTTGAAGCAATCCTGACGGAACTTGGTGTTCAGCCTTGACTTGTTGACACATTAAGCACTTCCCTACGAATTCGGTAACTTCCTTCTTAAGACCAGGCCACTAAAACTGTTCCCTTAGATCTCGATATAACTTGCTTCCTCCAGGATGCATAGCGTAAGGGCTACTATGCGATTCCTGAAGAATCCTCTGCCTCAACTCCTCATTCTTAGGCATACAGACCTTACCCTTGAAGCACAATACTCCCTCGTCATTAATACCATAATCTTCCAACTTCTCATTCTGTACTTGCTGTAGCTTAGCACTTAACTCATCATCAACCAACTGTCCCTCTTTCACTTCATTCAACCACGTCGGCTTAACTTGTAGCTCTGCCAGCAGACTTCCATCATCATACAAGCTCAGATGTGCAAACATCACCCTCAGATCCGACACAACCTTTCGACTTAGGGCATCCGCCACTACATTCGCCTTGCCCGGATGATACTCTATTGAATAGTCATAGTCCTTCAGTAACTCCACCCACCTTCGCTGCCTCAGGTTCAACTCCTTTTGAGTCAACAGATACTTAAGACTCTTGTGGTCTGTGTAGATCACTGACTTTTCTCCATAAAGATAGTGCCTCCATACCTTAAGAGCAAAGACCACTGCCGCCAATTCCAAATCATGAGTCGGGTAGTTAACCTCGTGTGGCCTTAATTGTCGAGACGCATAAGCGACTACTTTCCTATCTTGCATCAATACGCATCCCAATCCTATATGGGAAGCGTCACAATACACCACGAAATCCTTTCCTGCCTCTGGCTGAATCAAGACCGGAGCTTCAGTCAAAACCCTCTTAAGCTTCTCAAAGCTTTCCTGTTGCTTATCTGTCCACACGAAAGGTACTTCCTTCCTCAACAACTTTGTCAAAGGTGCGGCTATAGATGAGAACCCTTCCACAAACCTTCTGTAGTAGCCTGCCAATCCTAAGAAACTACGAACCTCAGCCACCGACTTAGGTGGTTTCCAATCTAGCACCGCCTCAATCTTCCTAGGATCCACCCTTATCCCTTCTGCAGACACCACATGTCCTAAGAATGCGACTTCCTTAAGCCAAAATTCACACTTGCTGAATTTGGCATAGAGCTTCTTCTCCCTTAACACTTGCAACACAATCTGGAGATGCTCATCATGTTCCTCCTCAGACTTAGAATACACCAGAATGTCGTCGATGAACACTACGACGAACCTATCAAAGTATGGTTGAAAAACCCGGTTCATCATATCCATGAACACGGCTGGGGCGTTCGTCAACCCAAACGGCATTACTACGAACTCAAAATGCCCATATCTTGTCCGAAAAGCCGTCTTATGGATATCCACCTCCTTCACCTTAAGCTGATGATATCCAGACTTTAGATCTATCTTCGAGAAAACCGCTGCCCCCTTCAGCTGATCGAACAAGTCGTCAATCCTCGGCAAAGGGTACTTGTTCTTGATGGTCAGCTTATTCAACTGGCGATAATCTATGCACATACGCATAGTTCCGTCCTTCTTCTTCACAAACAAGACCGGTGCTCCCCATGGAGACACACTGGGCCGAATAAACCCACGATCAAGCAACTCTTGGATTTGAGCCTTGAGCTCAACCAACTCCTTTGGTGCCATTCTGTACGGAGCGATTGACACAGGAGCTGTACCAGGTAGTAAATCAATTCCAAACTCCACCTCCCTATCCAGGGGTATTCCCGGTAATTCCTCCGGAAAGACATCCACAAAATCCCTTATAGTTCGAACTCCACTAACACCTTCTTCCTTTGCATCCAACGCACTAATGAAAGCCAAGAATGCCTTGCATCCTTTCCGAACCATCTTATCAACCTTTAATGCTGAAACTACGTTAGACAGGTAGTTTCTTCTTTCTCCTATCATAACTACTTCCTCATCCTCTGGGGTCCTTAGCTCCATTCGCTTAGCTGCACAATCCAAAATAGCTCGATGTTCTACCAGCCAATCCATGCCAAGTATGAGGTCAAATTCTCCAAAAGGTAGTTCCATTAAGTCGGCAGGGAATACTGCTCCTTGAATCTCTAAAGGTACTTTCCGAAACATCTTATTCACTACTACATTTTGACCTAACGGGCTTACTACAGTCATCTCCCTATCAGATAATTCAGAGGCTATGTCTAGAGTTTCAACTACTCTACATGCAACATAAGAATGGGTCGAGCCCACATCAATCAAAGCAAAGTAAGGCTTGCCAAATATAAGGAACGTACAGGTTATGACGTCCGATGCGTCTCCATCTTCCCTACGGCGAACTGCATATACTAAGCCCGGCTGTCTTGCTTCTGTATTACCAACACCTCTGCCAGGTGTTCCACGTCCCCTTCCAGCACCGTTACCTCTGCCATTTGGTCCACGACCTCGCTGAGGCTGCTGTCCACCTCTACCAGCCTGATTATAACCCTGACCCGCTGGTCGATTCCCATCCGGTTTCATAGGACAGTCCTTAATCATATGGTCCTTGGACCCACTCTTGAAACATCCTCCTGTCTGCTTCCAACACTCTCCCAGGTGCTTCTTTCCACACTGGTCACAGGTACGATACTGCCCTCCTGTAACAGCTTGCTGACCTCGCGGCCCATCAACTCTAGGCTTCTTCTGCACATTCCCAGACGACCCTGACGGTCCAAATCCTCTTTTCTGCTTATTCCGGTCTGTGTTCTGCCTCACAGAATCCTTAATTCCTTCGGCTACCTTAGACTTCTCAACCAACACAGCAAATTCCCGCTCTTGCTGCGGAGCTATCAACAACCTCAGGTTATTTCTCAATCCGTCCTCAAACCGGACACATCGCTCATGCTTCGTAGCCACTATTCCTCGAGCATACCGACTCAACCTTAGGAATTCAGCCTCGTATTCCGCCACAGGCTTGTTCCCTTGAACTAGCCCCAGAAATGCCTTCCTTTGCACATCAATGTAATGAGTACCAACATACTTCTTCTGGTATGCCGTCTTAACATACTCCCAAGTGAGTTCCTCAGCCGTAGCACCATCCCAAATTGTGAGCCACCACTGATATGACTCATCGCGAAGAAGCGACACCATTCCTTTCACTTTCTCTGCAGCCGTCAGATCCAATTCATCCATAATTCGCTCGGTCGCCTCCAACCAATACTCAGCAGTACTAGGTGCCACACCAGATACGCCACGGAACACCTCAGCTCCATTGGCTCGAAGTCGCTCGGGTACAGATTTCTGAGCTCCCATATTTCCACCTGCTCCCGCCACCATCTCAAGAACTCGCAGCACAGCCTGCGATACAGCATCATCCCCCGTCTGATCTTGCTGCTCAACACCAACAGCTGGTGGTGGTGATGGCGGTGGTACCTCATTCTCAGACCCTTGACCCGATCTAACGGGTTCCGATACGGTCATTCTACCTCTACCACGTCCTCGTACATTACGACCACGTCCCCTAGAGCTCATTTCTACGATCGCGCTTTAATTTAATTTAAGAAAGTTTTATGAATTAGTCTTTGTTTCACTGATTATCCGCGAAGAAATCTTATGAAAGAAGTTTAATAGTAGTTCTTTCGATCATTCAGAGTTTCAAGTCTTCTATCCTAATTCAAAGAAACACATCCATTCGGTAGTATCTACCACACACATTCACTATTTGAACATTTTTGTCTTATTCCTATCCCAAGGGTATTTTCGTAATTTGTCCTATAGGGGTATTTTGGTAATTAAATCAGGGTCAATTCAAAAATCACAAAAGCCATTTCGAAATTTTCCAAACTCATGGATATTTTTGAAAGAAAGATTTTCCAAATCAAGGTATTGCAGAAATTTTGGAAATCGGGGTTATTTTGGTAATTTCGTAAACCAGGGGTAATTTGGTAAATTTTCCAAATCAGGGTATCTTGAATTTTCGCAAAATAGGGTTTTTGGATACTTTTGCAAAGTAAGAAAATTTTATTAAAATTGAGGATAGTATGGTAATTTTAGAAACTAAGGGCATTTTAGTAATTTTTACCACTAAGGGTATTTAGGTAATTTCGTAAATCGGAAATATTTCAGAAAATTTTATGAAATAGTTGTTACAAATCTAAGGGAAATTTGAGGATTTTAGAACTAAGGTTTTTATAAAAACAGCTAGTCCCTTTCGGGTTTTAGTTATTGGGTTTAGCCCGTGAATAAGTCCTCTTGGTTAGGGTGAACCGTCACTATGCACCAAGTAGGATTCGAGTGGAGAGGAGGTGAGTCACTAGGACTGCTTAAATACCAAGCTCCCACCGAAACCAATCCTAGACATGCGCACAATGGTTGCCACACCCTAACTCGGCGACTTAGTCACAGGTTTGTTTAATCAGGCATTAAAGTTTTATGTAATTGTTGGGGTAAACTAGTCCTATGGTTCAAGTACTTAATATACTCTTCTACGTTCCATTTCTACCCTTCTACAATTCATACTATAATTCACACAATGGATAGGGGTACTTACCTGGTGGACTTCGGGTCGGAGACTTAGGTGCCATGCCAGAAAAACCTGCTTATTTCACAAAAATTTTCACAAAAATTCTTTTGGGCTTAATTTTGAAAACGTTGTGGGCCTAATACCCAAGGCCGAGAGTTTAAAACTGGGCTCTGATACCAAGCTGAAACACCCCAAACCCGGCCCATAAGCCTCGACCAGATCTGGTATGTTCCTCGAGTAAAGCGATTCAAAACTTGGTTGTTACTTTGGAAAACTTGGATGTTTTTGAATAAAATTTGTCTTGCGTTGGGTTCGAGTTGAAAAGTCTAAGTCTTGTTAAAGCTTTAATTTCGTACTTGAAAATCATAAATTAGAAGTATTGCCGAATTTGTGATAAGTTATCAAACCGTTTAGAATTTATTTATTTTTTTTTTTTGAAAACATTACTTAAACTTTGGATTGATAAAAATTGTATCATACTAAAATAAATAACATGCATGCATAAACAGATTCTACTAGTGGCCTTATTACATCAAAAACAAAACCCAAAATAAATTTAATGTACTTAAAATAAAAAGTCCAAATAAATTAATCTCGTGCTGAGCATGGCCACCACTAAGCTCCTGCCGACCCGGTCCATTACTGAGCGTCACCTGAAAAATATCCCACAAGGGTTGAGTCAAACAGACTCAATGTGTACAACCAACACTAAGTCCCAACGATTCAGGCATAACATATCATACATAAACACATAGCAAATAAATTTAATGATGCAATCCCGAACCCAAGCCTAGATACCATCCGCTACACATCACCCGTACCAACCATCACACCGTGGGGACTACTAAGTCGACCCTCCATCCGCTACACACCATCAAAGGCAGTCGCTGCAGTCGACGTGCTCATCGCCCTTATATGTTGTGGCATAGCCACCAGATAATTATTCGTGACGTAAGTCACCACATTCAGATTACTTGTGACATAAGTTACCACATTCAGATATCGTGGTAAAGACCACCAAATCACTTCCCCTTAACATATCACCATATGCCCCATGTCATATAATCATGCAATAACATGCCTTATTCTATATTCACATTCTTATAGTTTCACATAGGTGCCGTAACAGATCATATTCTACTCATAGTGGGAGTAGATAAACGTACCTGAGTACTTTGTACCATTGCATGGTACTTTAGCCATATTTTCCACATTCTTATTAACACATATAATAAATTAAAGCCATAAGTCTATTAAGATTTAGTGTGGGGTACACACCTGATTTACTTAGCGAGTTTACTGAAATCCCGAAAACCCGATCTAATGCTTTAGATCCTTTAGTTCCTACATTCGGCCAACCTTAAATACTTTAGTAAATGTCATTCGGTTATAAAACCAAATCCCGAAGGATTAACGCAACCAACTTCTTACCTTGCCGCCGATTTGGATACTAACCAAATCCCGAAATTTCGTGATATTTCCCCCCAGCAATCGGCCAAACACTAGATCACCTAAATGATTAGTTTCAGCTTTTTAAACAAATAAGAAATAGATCTAAATCACTAGATATGGCCTTGGCCGAAGGTGTGTGCACTTACCTTGCGATTTAAATCCCGAAAGTGGTCTCTTGGTTATGAAGATGCCGAGAAACCTATAGATATAGGTTAGATTCAGTTCTAATCACTTAAACATAATAAAATGGCCTATGGCCGAATATCATCCAAAGCTTACCTTGAATCTTTAAAATCCCGAAGACCTCACCTAGAAGTCGGCTATGTTAGCAATCCCGAAAGATCCTTCCAAATTTCAGCAACAAGAATATTAATGGGATTAGTCCTTAACTTTCGGCTAGAAGAAAAAGATTGAAGATCGAATAACAATTGATCTTACCCTTAATGCTGTAGTCGACTACTCCCTAGCTTGAATCCACAGAGAGATTCGGCTATGGCTAGCAAGAACTTGTTTTCGGCTTTTGGAAGATTATGAAAAGAAAAAGAGAGAAAAGAGTGTAGAGGGATTCGGCCAAAGTGAGAGGAGAGAATGAGAGGATGGTATTCGGCTATGCCAATGAGTAGCAAAAAGAAAGAAGAGAAAAAGAACACAAGTTGCTTCTCTCTTTGGGAATTTCGGCACAAATGAAACAAGGATGAGAAAAGGAGCAATTTCGGCACACCTATCTTACTAACACCAAACCAAAAATGCCATTAAAGCAATCCCTTGGCCGGCCAACTCTTACCCCTATCTAATCCCTTATTTTTCTCTTTATCACTTCACTTAAAATTAATAAAAATAAGCCATCATTTATCTCTTATCTTACCCATACAAAATAAATTAATAAAATCTACAATTCCCTTCTATCTTAGCCGAATATTAAAAAGAAATTATCCACATCTAAAACTCATCCCCCTTGGTGTCCCTATGTCGTCCACCTCTGTCCATCCTTGCAGCAAAATAAAACTTTTATTTGCTTCCCTTATGGCTCGAACCTGAGCCCTTCCTCATAGCCCATGGCGTCACCTACCAAGGCCCTAAGTGGCACCTCCAAGCCACTGTACCAAGTCCATTTTTGTGTCATATTTCCCTTACAAATTTTCTTAAGACCACATTGCTTAGCTTCCTCTTTGAGATTTAAAAATCTAATAATTTCTAAGGCATTTGTCTACGCACTACGGTTCACAGAATTCATAGAACACATTCACAGCACACATAGGCATACTATTTCGTAAAATTAAGCAATAATGCATAAGCCATAAATCCGGGATATTACATTATTCCTTTAAAAACCTTATTTGTTGCGGAAGCCAATTTAAGGTAAGGAAGTTTAAAACGTATGTTTTTAAAAACAGTAATTGGGTTGAAACCCAAATTCAGAATTAAATTCAGAGAGGCTTTATCACAGAAATTAAAACACAAAACGAAATTTAAAACATATATAAAGTCCAAAGCATAACAGCCGCAGTCATGCGGTCACTCCGAGTCCCTCGCAGCACCGATCCTCCTAACGTTGGGGATTACTTGGATAGTTAAAAACGGGGTGAATTTACGAAAACTCAATATGTAATCCCTTTACTAGAGTAACAGTCAGTATACAGAAACAGAAATAAAACAGTCTGAGCCAAAGCCCTTTAACAGTAACAGTACAGTCTAGTTCAGAGCATACGTGGGCCAAAACCCACTACAATATCATTTGGTCATAGCCCATAACAGAATCAATTAGGCCCAGCCCAAACTAATACAGAACAAGTGGCCCCCTAGGCCCAGCACAGTGACAGATCTCATAAACAGATATGCAATAGTATGAGGATACATCCCACCCTGATTGTAACGCCCCGAATTTGGGCCTAGAAGCATTGGGCCTATTGGGCTTTGGGCTTTGGATTTCAGAAAGTTTTTTTAAGTGAGCGAGAAAAATTACAATTGGCATGTGGGCTTTGAGGATTAATGAATTTGGAATGTCTAGGGGTGATGGAGATGTCTTGGGATCAAGTAAGGGTAAAGGAAAATTTTTGGTTTTAGCCTTAGGGAACAGTGACTTCAGTTAGTAGGCCTTTTTAATAAATGAAGAAGAAATAGGACACAAATGGGCTTGTGGTCCAGTGGTAAGTGGCATCACTTGGGAGCTATAAGGTGGCGTGTTGTAAGCTGAAGAGGTCCAAGGTTCGAGGCTTAGGAGTGGTATTTTGTGGAGTGTTTATTTTACTATATGGACGACCAGAGTTGTGTTGGTTTTGAACTCTTATCGTGGAGAGTTTGAAGTAAATAGGTGTGTTGGATGTGGAGGAAATTTCGGATAAGATTAAGGTGTTATCAGGGAGAAAAGTCAAGAGATGAGGAGAGGGAGGAGTTGGTGCCGAATGGGATTGTGGGGGGAAGGTAGTATTCAGCTTTGGCTATAAAAAGGGGGTGCCGAATTCATTGAAGGGTTCCTTGGGTTATGTTATTTCTTCCTTTTCTCCCCCTCAGCCGAATTCTTTCATTGCCTAAAAGAAAACCCATCATTCATTTTACCAAAATTACTATTAGAGTTGTGTTCTTCTTCTTTCTCTGAAAGACAAATTCCCCTATAGCCAAATTCTCTTCTTTTCCGAATTACCATCATCCTTCCTTGTCGAAATCCCCATTAGTGTCGAATCTTTGTTGTTTTTCTTTATCACAAATCAGTTGGCAGCTACTCTCAGTCAAGGTTAAAAGACGAATCTCGTTCGGTAGTTATCTAGGCCGCAGGATCTAAGGTTGGATTCGGTAAGTATTCTATTAACTCCCCTTAGTATGTTTTGTTAAAAGCCGAAGGGCGATCTAATTTTTCATTATCGATGATCTTGTATTAACAAGGGTAAGGATCGGAGATCGCAAGCGTGGTAGGATCATTAGCAAGGGTAAGGATACTCAACTCGATTATGGTTGAAGTGAATGGCCGAATGTGTGGATGACTTGTGTGGATTATGAGTCACCAGAATTTTGATGGTGTATGTGTGAGGGTAGATCTAGGGAACACTCGTGATTAGTAGCGAAGGAAGGGCCATTAGAACCCGGTGGCACACGGTAAGGTTACGATAAGGTTTCGGCTTTTGAGTAAATATTTTGATTAAGTATGAGTGGTTGATTGAAGGTTGGTTGGTTGTAGGATCAAGGCTAAGGATAGAATAGCACGTCGTGGTATCCAGGTGTGTACAAATACTATACACACATACCGACAACGCCGAAAAGCCGAAAGGCCAAAAGTGGCTAAATGGGCCTGGTGGGCCCTGAGGCTAAGTTTGATGAAATGGATTAATTTGATTATATGAATTGGGTTAGGCATGCATGTTACATGATCTGGGTTTTTTTTGGGCCTAATGGGCCATATGACTGAGATTTGGGCCTAGTGGGCCATAAAAATGTGATGTGGCCATTATGAGTTATATGAACGTGAAATGGGTTGATAGGCTTTATGGGGACGTAGACTAGTATGCTAGGGTTTATGAACTTTACGCTTAGTACTGAACAACTCTTAAACCGCATAAGACTTTCTAATAATTAAACATGTCCGTGGACAAGTCGCTAGGTTAGAGTGTGGTAACGGGCATATGCATGTCTAGGATTGGATCTAGGGAGAGCTTGGTACTTACGCGGCCACCTCCTCTTCTCTGGAATCCTACTTGGTGCATAGTGTCTGTTCACTTTAGCCGCAAGGACTTGTTAATGGGCCAACGTTCATAACTAAAACCCGAGAGGGACCAAATACCCCTAGATTTGTAAAATTACTAAAATACCCCTGATTTGAAAATAACTGAAATACCCTTAATTTGAAAAAAATTACCAAAACATCCTTAGATTTGTAAAATCACTAAAATAGCCCCGAATTGTGAAATTACCATAATACCCTTAGTTTGTAAAATTACCAAAATATCCCTAATTTACAAAATTTCCAAAGTACCTCTATTTTGCAAAATTACCTAAATACCCATGTAGAGTAGATTTACGGAAATACCCTTGGGTTGTGAAATGACGAAAATACCCCTATGTAATGAGTATGAGTTTTGTGGATGTTACTCATGTGCATGTTGCATTCATATGATATTCTAATTAGGATGCATATGGGTGGGAATTATGGTACGGAGGAAGATTTAAGGATCGCATAGTCGCTTGACGACCATGGATCCACCGGTGGCTTTAAGCCCATTATATGATTAGCAGCTTTGCTGCAACGTTGAGTAATGCCACTGTGAGTGCTACCTTTGGTGTGTAGACGATGGGTGGGTCGATTTAGAAATCCCTACAGGTGTGTAGGGTTGGAAGGGAAATGATGTGTAGCAGATGGATTTTTGGGGAGGGTTTTGCATTACCTTGTCTTGCATATGATATGATATGATATGATATGAGGTCATTGTGGGCTAAGGCCCAAGACAACCGATTTCGATAGGGCTTAGGCCCAATGTGAATATTTGTATGTTGATTTGATTGCCAAGGGTTGTACACACTAAGTTTCGAAACTCACACCCTTTATTTAATGTTTCAGGTAATCCTCAGTAAACGGCTCGATGTGGGAGAGGACTCGGAAATGGTCACACTACAAGATGTTTAAATTTTTTTATTTATTTGTTTCAAAGGACATGGTTTTAGTTGCTTTACTTTCGTTGGATGTAATAAGGCCTTGTACTTTGATTTGATTTTAAATTTTGGGTTTTGATGTTTTAACTGTTTACTTAATGATTAAACTTAAGTAAATTTCTTATGCTTAAACTTGGTTTCTGAAATACTTAAAGCTATAAAATGGGCTTTTATCATTACTTAACAAGACTCATGGGTTTTGGGCTTTTGGGCCCTAAAATTTAACTTAGCAAAATCGTTTTGAAATATGCCTTTGATGTGACACGCCAAATTTGGGCCTAACTTCTAGGTTGGGTCTAGGGTGTTACACCGATCCAGCCAACACACCACCGTACCAACCCTACACTCCTGTGGGGATAAAATCAACCCACCCAGCCAACTCACCAAGATTAGCATAGGTTGCGGCACAAAGTCAACAGAACGGCTCAACGCCGTGGACAGAACGACTAAAAGCCATAAACAGAATGGTTATAAACTATAATCAGGATGGCACAGAGCCATACTCAGGATGGCACAAAGCTATCGGTAACTGTAATAAGTTTGGCACATAGCCATCAGCAACGGTAATATAATCAGCACACAGCCACAGGTAATTATGATCGTCACAGAGTCATCAATATATATGTTAGGCACATAGCCACGGGTAAATACGATTGGCACAAAGCCATAATCAAGATGGAACAGAGCCATATTTAGGTTGGTACAGAGCTAAAATCAGATTGCGCGACTTTAAGCGGTCCGTCGATCCACAGTCGTCTCATGCGTCTCGTGCGACCTTAACAGATCAATACTGGATCCACAGTCGTCTTATGCAACCCGTGCGACCCTATCAAAACTTCCTCCATATCAATGTCCGAACCCCATGCAATATGTCGTGTATGTCATGCTCAATCATTACACGTGTATGCAAAATGGCATGCTCAGTAACAGTCATTTAAACATATATTAAAAGCATATCAGTCACACGACCACAGTCAAGTTAGTTAAAACACAGTCATACGGTCACAGTCAAATCAGTCAAATTCATAGTCTAAGTCAGTCATTTACCCACAAGGGCAAAATAGTCATTTTACCCTATAAGGGTATTTCGGGAATCCTACCCTACAGGGGTATTTAGGTAATTTTGTAAACCGAGGGTATTTCAGTAATTTCACAAATCAGGGGTATTTCGATAATTTCACAAATCGGAGGTATTTTGGTAATTTCACAAATCAGGGATATTTCGGTAATTTTGCAAATCGAGGGTATTTCAGTAATTTTGCAAATCGGGGTATTTTAGTAATTTTTGAAACCAGAGGTATTTTGATAATTTTGCAAATCGGGGGTATTTTGGTCACTTTACAAATCAGTGATATTTCGGTAATTTCAAAAATCGAGGGTATTTCGGTAATTTTACAAACTGGGGTCTTAGCGACCCAACAGAAGGTCCACCATTGCCTCAAGCGACTTAAGTAACCTAAACAGTCATAACGGTGTAAATAGGCCTGAGGCCCATTATTCGACCCAAGTGGGCCCACACGCTCGTGTGGCCCAATTAGCCCAAAAATAGCCTCGGCTATACAAACATCACAGTTCAAACCAATAGAAACCATATAACATGCATTTTATTTGTGTGGGGCCTACCAGCCCATTGGGCCCACATGGCCTATTTCAGCCAAACGAGGCCCAAAATGGCCCAAGAGTACGAGAACACTCGTGGTGGCCTCTACAGTATAACGCCCATGTTCGTGGGCTCGGCTCACCACACACACGATCGCACGCTCATGTGGCATCATACGCCATATTTCCGGCTTTTTGGCATTTTGCCGATCTATAGTTGGAGTGGTGTGTGTACACACCTAATCGCGAAGCGCACCACGAATCCCTAGCACTGAACCTACCATATTCAAAACTAACGGTTAATCACTTAATCAATACAGGTATTCTTTCTTTTTCCCAAACACATGCCAAAATCACATTGATACTTACCTTAGTCAATCAAGATTTGATAAGTCCCTACTAACTGTTAGCAAGAATTGATCCCCTTGCTACAATTATAGTTAAAACTGAGAGTAGGCCCTCGACCGCTTTTGGAACACGCGCCCCTCTTTACTCCTCGAGAACGCCTAGGTATCAACCAATGTTAGTCTAAGGGGGGAGAGAGAGAGAGGATTCGGCAAAAGGGAAAAAGAATCATACTAGCAACAAAAATCCATTTAATGAATCACCATAACTTATACTTAACCTCAGCAAACAAAGGAGAAAAACCCGCTGCCTTATGATAGAAGAACAGAAATGAGAGTAAATTCGGCAATAGATGAAAGAGAGATAGCAGGGTATTCGACTTTTACACACTTATGAACAAATGATAACAGTGTTACACAAAAGGGAAATTCAGCTCAAGAGAAATAAATGGGGAAAAATAAAAAAGAAGAGATGTAGAAGAAAGAAGAGATGCAATCAGCCAAAGGAAAAATAGATAGAAAAAGTACAAGAAGATGCCTAAATGGTAACACAGAAACGACTAAGAAGAAAGTAGAGTGAAATAGAGCAAAAAGAATGCACGAAAGGTCACTTTTAGTGCAGTTTCGGCAGCATCCAGAAAAAGAGAAAAGTAGCTTCAGTTTGGTAACTAAACTGATCAAAAGAAAAGAAAAAACAAAACTCAACAAAGCTGAAATATACACCAAAATCCCCCTTTTGCCGAAAATGCACAAAAGGACTCCCTTGCCGAATATGCACATACTAGCTACCCAATTCGACTACAACTTCTCCCATTTTCAAATTCCTTAAAAATCTCCACCAATCCCTCCATCGAATTTTCCCCTTGATTTACTCTAACTCCCCATTCAAATTCAATTCAAATTCTTATGACCAATTCAACTACAGAGTTCAACTCCAGTTCCAACACCTCCCTAACTCAAGCAACAAAATAAACATACAATTGCACATGCCATGCCTCGAACCTCAGACTCCTTGACACACATGCAGCGCCACCTTGCCACTAGATCACCCACTCTCTTTGTGTCACCTTTTACCTTCAATAAATTTAAAGGTCTAAAGGCCAAAGTCTAGGTTCCTTTAAAAGAAAAACCAAAACAAATTGCAAGAGCCAAGACTTGAACCCAGGCTCCCTTGCAACCTTAATGACGCCACAACCACTAGAACACATGCTTCCTTGTGTCAATTTTTTGACACAATAATTTAAAAGGCCTACATCCAAACATCCAGGGTTTTATCCACTTAAAACAAAAATTTTTGCTAAAGCCCAGGTTTGAACCCAAGACTTTTCCAACTCCTCTCAAGTCCCTTAACCACTGAAGTAGACATTTAATTGTGTCATTTCCTTGCACAATTAAATACTTATGTACAACATCCTTACTAATCCATACACAAGGCCCAATACTTCTAGGTCCAAAATTCGGGGCATTACATATTCATCCATTTAATGACCTTTTATGTCCATCTCCACTAAAAAAGGTCTAATTACAACATAAGGACCCCTCATTTTAAAAGCCATGCCAAATAAGCACTTAACAATCAACACACAGCTTTTACATTTTATGCGATCAAGTCCTTTTTGCAAATTAAGCACACAATCGATAAATTTTTCACGCAGAATTTTCACACATGCTTAATCACATAATGCGGACACTAAAAATAATATTAAAATATTTTTCCGACCTCGGATTTGTGGTCCTAAAATCATTTTTTCGATTAGGGTCTAAATCGAACTGTTACAATTCTGTTTGTATTTGCTAAAGGGCAAGTTATTTATTATGTGGAGGAAGTGTTCTATGTGAGACGTTAACTCGCTATTATACCGGCAGCACTGTTGTGATTTTTCTGAAAAGTGTCGTAAGGACACTAAGTGATATGTAGAGCTGGGCGGGTGTTTTATACCCCACATGTTGTGCTAGGATAGTCGAAGATGGTGTGTAGCAGATGGGGGTAGGATTGTAATTTGCATGTAACTCTGATCCTGAATGAGACAGTCGTCAGTATCTGTTATGTTATGTATTCAACCTATGATTCTGTTTCTGTTAAGTTACACATTGAGTTATAAAACTCACTCTCTGTTTGCTGTTACTTTTTTGTAATCCTCAAACTTAAGCGGATCAGTGCGGCAGGAGCTTGGATATGTCCACAATTCCGTAAAACTTTATTTACAAAATTTGGCTTATTTAATTTTTTGGTGTAAGAGAGTTTTGTAATTTTTGGACTCTTTGGACGCTTGTTCTTTTATTTTTTGGTTTTGGCATAACTTACGATAAAAGGATTTTATTTTGAAAAACGGATATGTTTCTTAGATCAATTGTTTTTAAGAATCGGTTTTCCAAAATATAACTCCCTAAGAATTTCCACTATAAATTATTTGATTTATTTAAAAATGTAAATAATTAACGGTTTTAACTATTAAGTATGACAAACATTTTCACGTAAAACGTGTTATTAATTAGCAAAGATACATGAAGGTTTTCAATAAGCAAAAGTCAGATTTATAGCTATTTTACGTAACATTTCTAGATTTGGCCATAACTTCTAGGTCGAGCTTGGGGTGTTACACAAAGACTACCACATTGTCTTATTCCTAAAAAATAATCAAATAATAAACACCTACGAATAACGAAAATTGACTTGCTTGATCACCTCTCGGAACCACACCGCTCACATCGACACACAACTAATCTGCAAAGTTTAAGAAGGGAGTGGGTGAGCTTAACAAGCTCAGTGAATGCTCAGAGTAACCACAATGTACACACAATATCAAAGGTCAATCAAGAGCATACTACAACACATTCACAACCATATTCCATTTGAGTTAGAATTACATATTCATGTTTCATTAATTCATTTAACAATTATTCGTCAAGACTAAAACAACATAAACATGCTTTAATAACTCACAAGTTTAACTTATATATTCACAGGCATTCACAAGTTATATGAAAACGACCCAATCCACAATTACATACGCAATTTACTATGAGAATATACTAACGTTTTCATGTAACTTAATCTCTTATCATATTATCATAACATATAAGATCATGTTTAAACGATAAATTGGCATAGCAACCACATCCATATTTAGTCATACATCACATTACACATATACGCATTTTAAGATAATTTGGCACTAGAGGCTATGAAACATAAAGTGAGCTCTATTATCACTCATCAGATACACAGATCTCTAACACACCAAATAGACTCATAGAGTCAAACATGTCTCATAACTGAAGCATAAAGTTAACACTCTCCAACACACCAAACCTATCTCGTTCAATGGAGCTTAACTCACATTCCCTTATCTCTTCAAACATGTCCCAGGGCCTCAACGCCCAAATCACGTATCTCATAATGGTGAGTACTCACAATCCTATGGCATGCCAACTATATCCAATGGTCCCATAAGGTCATAAAGCCAAAATATAAACAATTACAAAATTTTAATTACTGATTTAATGCACATCATCTCTGTTCATATTCATCAATCCGGATTACAAACTTGTAACAATGCATGCTTATCAAATTCACATTTAGTTTCATTTAAACTACCACAATAATGCTCATTGAGCCATCACATATCTGTCAACATATGAGTGCATTAATATTAGTTTATCGCATACAAAACCTGTTACATTAGCATCATATTCTGAAATTCAACACATACATACTTACCGGCTTTTGCACACTTTCACTACACAACTTTGTATCGCTAACATAACATCATTACTGTCATTCAACATATTCAATATACCCACAATACAATACAATTCACAATATTGCATCATAATAATCAATTCATAGTAATTCACATATTTGCATAATTTGACAAAAATAAAACAAGGAAAATAGAAATCTTACACTCAAAACTTAGGATAAAGGTTTTGTAACAGTCTGGTTTAGACCCTAGTCGGAATAGTGGTTTTGGGACCACAAATTTGAGTCAAAAATATTTTAATATTATTTTCTGTGCTTGCAGTATGTGATTAAATATGTGTGAAAGTTTCATGAATTTAATTTTATTGTTTGTGCGTTTAATTTGAGAAAAGGACTAAATCGCATAAAAGGTAAAAGTGACAATCTATATGTTAATATGTTTAATTGAGTTGGCTTGTGAATATGGTGGCCTTATAAGGTAATTAAAACATTATGTATGATAATGGACATTAATGGCCTTTATATATATATATATATATATATATATATACGTTTTATATGTTAATTAAAAGGCTAATTTGGTAAATGATTTAATAAGGTTATTATTAATAAAACAAAAGCTTATAATGTAGCCATTATCGTCATCTTACTACCGAAATTACAAAAGAAAAGAAAGAAAAAGAACAAGCTTCATTCGACCTAGGTTTAAGCTTGATTAAGGTATGTAACTAGCTCGATTTTTGATAATTTTTACATTTTTGTGATCATTGCTTTGTGTTCTATCAAGCCCATGTATTAATTTTAGAATTTGATGATGATTTTGAGATGTGCCATTGATGAATGCTTGAGCTTTGTGATAGTTGATGATGAAATATGAAAGATATGTGATAGATTAACATGTTTTGTATTTGATTTTTTGATGAATTTGAGTAATTTGGGCTAAATTGAGAAAATAATATTATGAGGGACTAAAATGTAAAATAAATGAAATGTATGGACTTGTATGAATAGGAGTAAGATTCAGCCTAAGCATGTAATATTGAAATTTTGTATATTTTGTGAGTTTATGAAATAGGGACTTAAGTGTCAAAATGTGAAAATGTGAGGGCTAATTTGTAAAATGCCCTAAATGTGTGTATTTGGATTGAATTGAATGCTTTGGTGAATAAAAGAATTAAATTTGAATATGTATAGATCAAGAACCAAAGAAAATGAATTTAGATCGGGGGAAGTCGAAAGTGGTCGAGTACTTGTTTCTGTCCGTTCATATCTGTACGAGGTAAGTCTATATACAAATAAATGTGTTTAAGTTGATTTATTAATGTTTATATGAAATTTAATTCTGGTGAATGACTATGGAAGATGTACATGTGAATCCGAGAAAGTTTTGATAATGTATCAATGTCCAAAAAGTCCCGTACGAACCTTAGGAATAGTTAGGATACATATGTCATGACATAGGGTTCCAATATGTGATATCGTGTAAGACCATGTCTGGGACGTTGGCATCGATTTGAGAATTACGTGTAAGACCATGTCTGAGACATTGGCATTGTATATGATTTCGTGTAAGACCCTGTCTGGGACAGTGGCATCGATATTTGATTACATGTAAGACCACGTCTAGAACGCTGGAATTGTACGGGTATTCTGAGTTATCTGAGTATCCTAATTGATATCGAATGGTTCAACAGGCACTCCGAGAATCGAATGACTATGTGAAATGTGTATTCGATACAGGTACGTTTGAAGTGTATGCAAAGTTTGAATATGAAAAGTAAGTATATGTGAGATTGTGGAATTAAGATATATGTATGGACTTAATGAAATAAGATGTGTTATATACAAATGTGCTATGATCTAATGAAATACATGGAGATATGATTTGTTGGTAAGCAAGTGGTTAGAAACAATTGAGCCAAAGAAGAAATACGAATTTACTATTGTGTTATGCTAAAGATCATGTGAACGAAATGGTTATAAATGTTTTACATGATAAGTTTATTTGTATATGGCTTACTAAGCTTTTGAAAGCTTACTTTGTGTGTGTTTGCATTGTTTTATAGATTATCAAAGCTACGGAAAGCTCGGGGATCGTCGAGGATCATCATCACACTATCGAACTATATTTTAGTACCTTTTGAATGTGTACATATTTAAGTATGGCATGTATAAGCTTGTAATATTAGATTATGTTTTGAGATGTATATAAAGCCATGTGATATGGCTTGTTAATGGAATTGAATATGGTAATTTTTAATCTATGTTTTGTGGTGTAAAGTTGGTATGTTTGATATGCTTATGAGTGGTTAGAAAAGATGGTCATTCTTGTGATGTTTTGGTTGCTTATGGAGTATGTAATGTTACTTGTTTGTACTTGTAGGTGTGACCCAAAGTTTGGGTGGCAATTTGGCCTTGCAAATGGCCTATATTTTCCCACACAGTTAAGCACACGGGCATGTGTCTCGACCGTGCCCCTTAAGGTTGCATTTTCAAACAAGTCAGACTCGCATACGGGCCAGACACACGGGCATGTGACAGGCCGTGTGAATTAAGTCAGTGTTTCCCACAGGTCAAGCACACGGGCGTGTCTTCAACCGTGTGGACAAGTTAGTATGTATGCCTTGTTTTGCCATGGCCTAGACACACGGGTGTGTCTGATGCCGTGTGAGGCATACGATCTGCCCACACGGGCGTGTAACCTCTGTAACTTTGAAAAATGTTTGATTTTCGAAAAAATTTTGTATGAGCTTGGTTTAGTCCCTACCCTTTCCCAACGCATGTTTAAGGTCTCGTAAACCTTTTAAAGGGACTATGTATATGATTTGCTATGATATGATGATAATGTATCTTGTGTTGTGAAATGATCGTAAAAGTTCCGATATGTCCAGTAATGCCTCTTGACCCTATTCTGGAGATGTTTACGAGTTAGGGGTGTTATAGGTTTAGGCTATTTCTAAGCTCCTAATCAACAGTAAAAATCATGCCTACAAGTAGCATTTCCAAACACTCACCAATTACGCTTTCGTCGAAAAGCCAAAAGCTTAAACTAGCTTTTCCTTGTCTTTCGCCTTGCTCATAAAAGGTTCCAACAGTTCCTATACTTCATACATATTAACCGCACAACATACACAATCAAAATTCAGCTAAAGATTCACTTAAACCAACCAAAAATGCAAGCCTAAGCTATATTCCTCAAGAAACTGAAATTTCGACTAACCAACTTGAAACTCAAATATCTCGGTCTATACTTAATCTTTTTGGCTAAAATAAATTCCATTCATCTAATTATTCACCTACAACTGATTCTCAACCTTTAAAATACTCAAAACAACTCAATTCATGGTATCAAAATTTTTGACATGTTTATGGCAATTTTCAAGAAAATTCATTAAATCCTTAGAAATCCTTAATGAAACTTTAAAGTAAGTTTAGAAACCTTCTAATCATGTTAAAACTAATTGAAAAACACTTTGAACCATATTTTTATCCATAAACTTGAAATTCACCAAAAACGACCCGATTTTCAGCTTTTATTTAAAACATGTGTTTCAACGACTAAAAATTTAGTTTAAGGGACTAGATATCATTTAAAAACTATAGCAGGTCGAATGGTTACCTTCGATGGAAGAAAAATGAGCTTTGACACAAATTCAGAAAAACCCATGTTTGGAGAAGATGTAACATCCTGATTTTGGGTCTAGTTGGAATAGTGGTTTCGGGACCACAAATTCGACGCAAAAAAATTTATTTTTATTATATTTTTATGATATACAGTTTTATGGAACGATTTCTGTAACATCCCGAATTGGGCCTAGTAGGATTGGGCCCAATGGGCCTTGAGCTTAGTAGCGTTTAAAATTTTGGAGAACAAGAGATCGGCTTAAATACAAGTTGGACCTATTAGATAAGTGATTTTGAAAGGTTAGAGTGCTTCTATGAAGTCCCGGGATCGAACATTGGCTTTGGGGAAATTTTGGTTTTAGGTGAAAAAAACCCTATAAGTTGGCAGGTAGGCCTTAAGAATAAAATGTGGAGGAAAATGACACAAGTGGAGTGTGTGGTGTAATGGCAAAGTGACGCCACTTAAGGAGCAAGGGGGTGACCCCACAAGGAAGGAAGGAGGTCCAAGGTTCAAGTCTTAGCTTTTGCATTTTGGTTTTCTTTTTACTTAGACTTTAGAATTTGGTTATAGACTCAAATTTAGTTGCGCATGGTTTAAGACACAAGAGGAGCTTGTGGCCAAGTGGTTAGCGATGTGGGTTATGTTGTAAAGGAGCCTGGGTTTGAATCTTATGAGAAGCAAGGGAGTATTTGTTTTGCAGATTGGACGGCAAGAGTTTTAGTTGAATTTAAACTCTACTGACGAAGGGATCCCACATCGGAAAGATACAAAGAAGGAAGGTGAAGAGCTAGCTATATAAAGAGCATTCCAGGAGGAGAGTTAACATACCTTGGTGGGTGTTTGGGCACAGGAGTGGTCGCAGCGCGGTTTAACACCAGACTCCTATCATGTGTGTAACTCTCTCTACTCTACTTGTAGAGCGGCAAATGCCGAAGTGCCGGTCACGGCAATAGTAGCCACACGAGCATGCGAGCGCACGTGTGGGGCTTCGACACGATAGTTGAGGCCATCAGTAGTATTCTTGTGGGTTGAGGCTGCTTAGGGCCGCAATGGGCCCGTGGGCCCAATTGAATAAATTGTATGATGATATAGTATATAGTGAACTAGACTAGGTGGAACTTATATACGTGGCTAGATTTGTGTTAGGTGGGCCACACGAGCGTGTGGGCCCGAATGGGCCGAAATCGGGTTTTAGGCACAATAGTCCGATAAAGACCAGAAATGGTAACCGAGCCGCTCGGGGCGAAATTTGGGCCTTTGGGTAAGGCCATTGCAGTGCAAAATTACTGATATACCCTTGGAAGGGTAAAATACCAAAATACCTCTAAAAGGTAAATTACGAAAATGCCCTTGGTAGGTAAAATTACGGTTATACCCTTAGAGGTTGATTAGCGTGATTATGTTGTTTTATGTCTATCTGATTATGATGGTAATTCATGTTATACTTATATTTGATATATGTTTTGCATACATGACATACTGCATACACGAATTATTATGTCATATTGCATGGGGTATGATATGAAGAGGGAGGAAATATGATCTCTTTTAAGACTGTCACCAGTGGTTAGGTACCACAAGTGGGTTGGCCCCACATATCATTATTTTGTGACTAAGTCTCAGTGGTTTGGAACCACCAGTGGTTAGGTACCACATATATTTTATTTCTGTGACTCGTCCCAGTGGTTTGGTACCACAGTGGGTTGGCCCCACGTATTGATATTAGGGATTGTCACCAGTGGTTAGGTACCACAAGTGGGTTGGCCCCACATACAATTATTTGTGACTTTTGTCACCAGTGGTTTGGAACCACCAGTGGTTAGGTACCACCAGTGGCTAGGTGCCACAAATGTTGGGTAGACTCAGGAGATACGGTGGATGAGCATATTAGGTTGGTTGGGTTGCATGACATACATACTTTGCATATGAATCTGTGTGAGAGCCCAAAACTCACTGTAATGGGGATTTACACACTGAGTCTCGATGATTCACCCCTTTGTTTAATTTTGCAGGTAATCATTAGATCGCGAATTTGGGAGCTGAGGCAGACTTGCGGTGGCCATGCAATGTTTTCTCGTAAACTCGTTTCTTTTATTTGAGCTTATTTTTATTTGGGTTTTTGTTATGTAATAAGGCCACTATAACTTTAATTTTGGTATTTTATTTGGTTTAGCTTTTAATTTGATTACTGCCTATTATTATTAAATGTTCAATACGAGGATTTCCTAAACCCTTAATAACCGTTTTCCAAAATGTTAACAAAAGGATAACAAGCGAATAAATATTTAAACTCGAAATTTTTAACAAACGTGCAGTTTTTAAACAACCCTTTTATGTGACATGCCATATCCGGTTGTAATGTTTAGGCCGGGTTTGAGGTGTTACAATTTCACGAAAATTTCGTTTGAAAAATTTTGACCTTTGGGCACTCAATTTAGTTAAAAGGAATAAAGTGCAAAAAGTGCAAAACCTGAATTCTATATGTTAAAGGTGTCTAATTGCTATGAGATTTTAAATTAGAGGTCCTTAAATGGTAATTTGACCATTGGTTAAGTTGGTTGACAAAAATGGACATGGTTTGGTATGTTTCTAAAGTTTTTCATTAAGGGCATTTTAGTAATTTGGTAATTAAAATGAATTAAAAAACCAAATTAAAAGACAATTTTTGCTCATGTTCTACCCCATGGCCGAATGTACCAAGAAGAAACCGTGGCTACGGTTTTTCAAGCTTCAAAGCTCGATTGTAAGTCTGTTCTAGCCCCGTTTTTAATGATTTTTATGTTTTTAAAATCCTTGTAACATGATCTATCTATTTCTACCACCAATTTGAAGAGGTATCAAAGTCTAAAATTTTACCCATGTTGAACATATATGTATTTTGATATTTGATGGTGGAAAATGCATGTTTGTTGTTTGTTAAACGACTTTTGCTAAGTGATTTTCGGTAAAAATGCCTAAAAGGACTTTTTTTAATAAAAATTGTAAAATGAGTAGTAAAAGTGTGAATAAATGAAAAATGTGGGCTGTTATGAGCATAATATAGGTTCGACTAGGCTTGGGTGAAATGAAATTGAATGACAATCATTTTATGAGCCTAGGGACTAAAATGTAAAATGTCAAAAGTTTAGGAGCAAAAATATAATTTTTGCCATAATGTGATTTTGGGCTGATTTGAATAGTATAATGATTAGATAAGTTAAATGTGATATTATAGATCAAGAAAAAATCAGGTTTGGCGTAACAGCCCGATTTTGGGGCTAATCAGAGCAGTGGTTTCGGGACCACTAATCCGAGGTTGAAGAAAATTATTTTGATATTATTATATGTGTTATAGCATGATTATAAGGTTCCATGGAAATTTTGGTGCTTTAATTTTAATGATTGTGTACTTAATTGTGAAAAAGGACTAAATCGTATAAAGTGTGAAAGTTCCATTTTTCAAGCTAGGAGTGTCTAATAGCTATGAAATATTAAATTGGAGGTCTTTAAAATGCAAATAGACCACCTTAAGAGTGATGGTCGGCCAAGGGGGGACAAAGACATTAATTTGGTCAAAAATTTGGTGAAATTAGGTGACCAAAAATGAATAAAATAAGACAAAGGAATAAGATATCATCTTTCACTATTCACCCTTCTTCTTCCACTGAAAATTGAAGAGAAATAAGAGATTTTCAGAGTTCAAACTTTCAGCCAAGCTATTCTCTTGCAAGTAAGTGATTTAAGAGGTCTTTCTTGATAATTTTTGTATTTTTGGAACCCCTAAAGCTTAAGCTAGCTAATGAGGGGACTATTTTGCAAAATGGTTGAAAGTTTAGGGACTCTCCATGAGAGTGTTCATGTTGTTTGCTGAGTTTTTATGGAAGAAAATGAATGTTAGTGAGCTAAGGAACAACTTTTGTGAAAGGTGTTACCATGAAAACACCTAAATGAGACCTATTAGTAAAGATTGAATTTGTGTAATAAATGCATGAAATAATTGGTTTTGTGAGTCGTTGTAAGAGAAATAAATGTTCAACTAGGCTTGTTTAATGAGAAAATATGATGAAAAATGATTTACGAGCCTAGGGGCAAAATCATAATTTTACCAAAGTAGAAAGGCAAAATGGTCATTTTTGCCTAAGTAGGAATTTTGATATATCATGAATTATAAAGTGATTGAATGAGTGAGCGCGGAAACAACCTTGACCGAGGAAAAGGCAAGGTTACAGAATAAAATGTCTATTAATACATATTGCACCAAGGTAAGTTTATGTGTAAATGATACATTTTTAATACATATGTTGTTACTCATTGGTGCATTGTATAAATGAGATCAATTATGTTTGAGATTGATTGAAATTGATAGATAGTGAATAATTCTCGTATGAACCTCGGAATAGATATGTAAGTGTGGAAAAATATCCGTAAATATTCTTATTGGTGGGCTGTGTGCGATACCATCTTATTATTTATTCACGATGGGCTGTGTGTAATACCATCGTTTGTATTATCATTTGGTGGGCTATGTGCGTAACCACCGTAAATGTTCTTCTTGGTGGGCTATGTGAGATACCACCCTATTATTGATTAATGGTGGGCTGTGTGTGTAACCACCAGGTACATAGTATTATTCCGAATGGTTCATCGGAAATTGTCTATGTAAATGTTTCATGTGGCTTTTTGGTGATAAGTACAAGATATGTGACCAATATAAATGTCATAAGGTTGGAAGGTGGTAAAAGATGAGATGAGTAAGCATGGTTATGAAAATGTGAATTATTCTTGTTTAGTATGAAATGTTATTGACTGATTAGCACATGCTATGATGCTTATTGTTTACATGTAAACCTACTAAGCTTAAAGCTTACTCCCTTTCTTTTCCCTTGTTTCATAGTGTCAAAGAGCTAGCTCGGGATGCGAAGATAATTTGAAGATCATCCACACTATTAGCTCATCTCGGTATATTAGACTTAGCATTTTGGTTATGGCATGTATAGGGGCTAGATATAGTGAAATGTTTTGTTGTTTTGGACAAGTGTGTTGGTTCTTTTAAAGATGAACACTTTTGTAAATGGTCATATTTAATGGCTCATTATCATTATATATATGAAAAGGTGAGGTTATTCACGAATGTGGATGATACATGATTCAGTTGCTTGGTAAATGGTTGAATGTGATTGATGTTGTATGAGTTAGGGTGATAAAAAGAGCTTGGAAAATAGCTTTGTTCTTGTCCACATGGGTAGGCACACGGGCGTGTGTCTAGGCCGTGTGTGACGCACGGTCAGTCCCATGGGTATGTGACCAGGCCGTGTGTCCCCTGCATGTTAGTGATGCAAGTTAGTGTCAACCACAGGCAAGACACACAGGCGTGTGCCTAGGCCGTGTGTCACTTATTTGGTTGCTGACGTCACAAATAGAATACCCAGGTTTTCACACACGGGTGATGACACGGGAGTGTCTAGGCCATGTGGAGGACACGGGCCAAGGACACAGGCGTGTGTCCGGCAGTGTGAAAATCCCTGTAGGTTCGAAGAGAAAATAAATTCCACACAGGCTAGGGATATGGGAGTGTGACCACACGGCCTGCCCACACGGATGTGTCCGATTTCACCCGAGCGTGTGGCCCTATTAAGGCAAAATTTTTCTAAGTATACAAAAGATCCCGGTTTGATTTTGAAGCCCTCCATTTGCGGGTGTAAGGCCTCGTAGGCCCATAATAAGAATGTTATGAATGTGAATGAAAGATTTTATATTGGAATGAAATTTGATAGCTCAAAATTGTATGTTAAAGTGCGTTAAGTCCGGTAATGCCTCGTACCTGGTTCCATAGTTGATTACGGGTAAAGGGTGTTACATTTAGTGGTATCAGAGCTATGATTTAGTCAATTCTCAGACTACCGTAGCGTGTGTAAGAGTCTAGCTATACATGCCATAAACGTATATTGATAGTGTGGTGACTTCTGACAAATTTTAAACTATGTTTTCGTATAGTAATTGGATCCCGATCGAGCGACTGCTGATGACGCTGCTAGTAATACACCGGCTCCCGCGCAAGGGACCGCGCCTGTAGAAAGTAGACCTTAGACTATGGGTCAAGGAGAAGAGGCTCGGGAAGCCTTTCTCGACATGATGAGTAACTAGTACACCGAGTTTGTACAAGCGAACCCTAATGCTCAACCTCCTCCACTCCCTCCTATACCTCAGCTAGTTCCTGTGGCTCCTCAAGGTATAGATTTGGTGAGAATGACTAAACCCCCGGTCAATAAGATTCGAAAAAAGGGTCGACGATTCAGAGCTAATATAGATAATGACCCCAAGAGGGCGGAGTTCTGGCTTGAGAACTCAATGCGAGTATTCTATGAACTCTCCTGCACACCTGAGGAGAGCTTGAAATGTGTCGTGTCATTACTAAAGGACTCGGCATATCGTTGGTCGAAAATGTTGACGTCGGTAGTTCCAAGGGAGAGGGTGACATGTGACTTGTTTTTGGAAGAGTTCCGAAAGAAGTACATAAGTCAGAGATTTGTAGATCAGAAATGGAAAGAATTCCTTGAATTGAAGCAAGGCAAAATGACTGTGGCAGAGTATGACCACAAGTTTGGTAGGCTCAGCAAGTATGCACAAGAGTGTTATGAGAACGAGTTTGTTAGGCTCAGCAAGTATGCACAAGAGTGTGTGTCTACGGAAGTTATTTTGTGCAAGAGGTTCGAAGACGGGTTGAATGAGGATATTAGACTGTTAGTTGGGATTTTAGAATTGAAAGAATTTGGAATAATATCGGATACTCAGGAATCTCGCACCCTAAGTGCCAATACATAGTCAAAACCATATCAATCTTTCCTGGCACATCAAGGCTCAAAGTGAACAACACAAGGCGTATTTTACATGTCGTGTCACGCTATAAACATTGTGTGGCGCAACACAAGTCAACGTGATGTCCAAGAATATCGAGGCTATGTTCGTTCGTGCAATCAACTTTATACAAATACCTAGGACTTCCTGTAACGCCCCAAATTTTTGGGCCTAGATGAATTGGGCTTTGGGCTTTGGGTCTCAAAAAATGTTTCAGTGAGCGAGAAAATGACAATTGGCATGTAGGCTTTGAGGGTTAATGAATTTGGATTGTCTAGGGGTGTTGGAGATGTCCTGAGATCAAGGGTATAGGAAAAATTTTGGTTTTAGCCCCAAGGGAACTGTGACTTCAATTAGTAGGCACTTTAAAAAAATGAAGAAGAAAAATGAAACAAAAGAGCTTGTGGTGAAGTGGTAAAGTGGCGCCACTTAAAAGCAGGGAGGTGGTGTCATTAGCAGGCATGGGAGTCCACGGTTCGAGTAGTGGCATGGTATTTTATTGGGCTATTTATTTTGCTGTCAGGACGGCTAGAGTTTGTGTTGCAGCGAAAGTCTGATGGATGAGAGGTTTGAAATGGTCATCGAGAGATTGTAGGAGATAATCTTGGAGAAAATTTAGGATGAGATTGAGGAGTTATCAGGGAGAAAAGTTAGGAGCTGAGATGTAACACCCCAAACCCGGCCTAGAAGTTAAGCCCGAATCTGGCGTGTCACATAGAAGTGTTTTTGAAAACCCTATTTCTTGTTGCTAAAACTTGTTTGAGAGTTAAAGCCTCTTTGTTAAAACTCAAAACACTTAAGCAAATGCTATCCACTTGAAAACTGAATTACTTTTAAAACCTTATCTATTTAAAATAAACAATTTACGAAAATGTGATGTTTAGAAATAGAGTTGTAGAAGCATTTTGAAGACGTTCCAAAAACGCAGTGTTTTGAAAACAGTTACCATTTTGGAAATCGTGTTCCACCTTTAGCAGTTAGAAAACATCATAAATAAATATCAGAAATAATAAGTTAAAAATAAATAGGCCTTATTACAAAATTATTAACCCAATAAATTAAAAGAAAATGAAATAAAGTCGCTAAGTTTAACTTTAAAGCATATCTGGCGTATGGCCACCTCCGAGTCCCTCGCAGCTCCGAACCGTCTAAGACTGGGGATTACCTGCACAATTAAAAACAGGGTGAGTTTATAAAAACTCAGTGTGTAATCCCCTTACTAGAGTAAAAGTCAGTATACAGAAACAGAAACTGAAATAGTCTGGGCCAAAGCCCTTTAACAGTAACAGTACAGTCCAGTTCAAAGCATACGTGGGCCATAGCCCACTAACATATCATTTGGGTCACAGCCCATACAGAATCAATTGGGCCTAGCCCAAACCAATAACAGAACAAGTGGGCCTCAGCCCAATACAGTGATAGTTCTCATAAACAGATATGCAACAGTATGAGGATGCATCCCACCCCGATCCAACCAACACACCACCGGTACCAACCAACACGCCATGTGGGGATAAAATCGACCCACCTAGCCAACACACCAAGCTTAGCACCTGTTGCGGCACTAAGTCAACAGAACAGCTCGACGTCGTAGACAGAATGGCTAAAAGCCATAAATATCGCAGCAACACTGCCAGTTAACAGAACGGCTAAAAGTCGTAAACAGAATGGTTATAAACCATAATCAGGATGGCACAAAGCTATCAGTGACTGTAACAAGTTTGGCACATAGACAGTAGTGACGGTAATATAATCGGCACACAGCCACGAGTAATTATGATCAACACAGAGTCATCAATATATATGTTAGGCACATAGCCACGGGTAAATACGGTTGGGACAAAGCCATAATCAAGATGGCACAGAGCCATATTTAACGTAGAAATGCTAAAAGCCTTATACAGAACGACAATGGGCCGTACACTTCCTCTGTAACTTTGTCCCAACCCCATGCAATATGTCGTTCACAGGTGTATGTAGAATGACCATTCTCAATAACAGTCATTTAAACATGTAATAAAAGCATATCAGTCATACAACCACAGTCAAGTTAGTCAAAACACTGTAACATCCCAAAAATTAGGGGTTTGTGGTTTTTGCATAATTGCATGTTGTGCTTGCTCAGCGGGTTATTCGAGGGTGTTTAGGGGTTCTAGGGAGGTCTGGGTTTGAGTCTAGGCCCTAGAAATATTTTGGTTTTTGGGCCTTTAGTGGAGAGGGCTGTTTGAAGCAGTACTTATGTAAATTAAAGTGTGTTTTGCTAACACAAGTTGAGCACATGGTGGAATGGTGTGGCATCAAGTGGAGAGCTTGGAGGGAAGGGGTTCAAATCCCACAGTTGGCAATTGGATGCTTTTATTTTGAGACTTGGGAGAGCAAGAGGTTGTGTTGGAATCAAATACTGATGGAGAAGGGTTTGAATTGGTCAAGGTTGTTGGGTGAATTCAAATGGGAGTAGAGAGTGAATTAAGGAGGGAAACGTGGAAGTGGTGGGTGTGTAGAGGTGTTGGCCGAATGTGGGGAAGTGTTTGGGGAAATTCGGCCAAAGGTTAGTAGTGTAGGGAGTGCATTTTCAGTTGAGGTTGTGAGAGTGTGCCAAATCCCTTTTTCCTTCTTGTGAGTTTTGCATCTTGAGGTTTTAGTTCAGCATCATTTCGGGTCTTTTTCTGCTCTTCTGACTTCTACCGAATTCACTTTGCTTTCATCTCTTTTTCTTCTTCCTGTATTTCTTCTACTAAATATCGTTTTAGGTATTCTTTTTCTACCATTTGGGTTCATACATTTGCTTCTTTCTTTTCTTGATTTCCTGCCGAATTTATTCTAGTTCTCCCCAATTCTTCATTCATTTGTGGTAGCCGTTTATTGCACCATTGAGCCTCTCTTCTTCCACTTTCCCTTGTTCGTCCACCATTATTCCGAAGTGCTACTCATTGTTACTGAATCCTTCTTTACCATTCGGCTCAACCCTGGTCAAAGGTAAGGTTTGATCTTCTTTTAATTTCTTTCTTTCCTCCCTTTGCTCTGCTAAAGCCGAAACTCTAACCTTGACTTTCATTGTCTAGGCCGAATCTACTTACCCCACTTCATCTCGAATCCCTTTGTTTTCTGTGCTGAGGGCCGAAACTTTTTGTGGGGCCTCTACCGTTTTTTTAGTGTTTTGGTAATGGGGTAATGAGACTAATAGTTCTTGTAACCCGATTATGGTTAGATCGCTCATGTTTATTCAAGCAGATTCCGATCTCTCTTTTTCTCTGTGGGGGGCCGAATGTTGGTTGGATGCTAACCTCTTCGATGCTTCAATTATTTCTTTTAGGAACTCGTTGCGGTAGCCAAGGAGCAAGGCCGAATATTGATACTCTGTAAGGGGGTCACGTCTTGTGGTAAGTGATTCTGGTTGTGTAGTAAATTTCGAGATTATGAATTTTTGAGAAGTTGGGATTAATTCTTGATCATTGTTATCTTAGGGGCAATGAGGAGTAGTTCTTTCGGTAATCCAAATTACAAATTAGGTGTGTAATCTCACACCATTGTTCTCATAATGTGATGTCCTATGATTTGAGCAAAAGCCGAAATGCCAAAAAGCTAGAGTATTAACAACCGAGGCACTCAAGCGTACGAGCGCTCGTAGTGATAAACTGAGCCACAAATGATGGTGGTGGATCGTTGACAGTGTCATGAGTACTCTCACGAAACTGAGGCCGTAATAGGCCATATCGAGTCGACACGGGTTAAGTGGGCCCAATGGGCTAGTGGGCCCACATGATCAAAACCAATGGAAAATTTTTGAATAACTGATGCTACTACGAAGTCCGCAAAACCGAGACTGAAAACAAGCAGAATGGGCCACACGAGCGTGTGGGCTCGATTGGGCCAAAATTGGGCTTTAGGCCCAACTACACTGTTTTGACCAAAAAGTGATCCTGTGTCGCTCGAGGCGATAGTTGGCCTTCGAAAGGGCTGTTAATTGGCCAAATTACCGAAATACCCCTAGAGGGTAAATTACCGAAATACCCCTAGAGGGTAAATTACCGAAATACCCCTAGAGGGTAAATTACCGAAATAACCTTAATGGGTAAAATTACCGAAATACCCCCAAAGGGGTGAAAATTACCGTTATACCCTCGATTGTGGTTAAATATCGTGTATCTGATTTTTATATATATATGTTTATAAATGTGTTACACTGCATTCATACCATGTTGCGTGGGTTGCGCTTGATGATTGGAGGAAATGTTGTTTTAAGTGGCTCTGTCATATACCGTTTTGGTGGCTCAGCCACATATACCGTGATTAGCAGCTTGACTGTAATATTGGTGCGTTTTGCGGGGTGGGTTGACTTGATCCCCACATGGAGCGATTGGTTGGTACGGGTGGTGTGATGGTTGGATTGGGTTGGGCTGCATTTTTGTTTGCATTATCATGATTGTAGGGCTTAGGCCCAGGCCAATACCGTAAGGGATCAGGCCCAGATAGTGACCGTTATAGGGGATTGCACACTGAGTTCTCGTAACTCACCCCTTTCTTTGAACCGTGCAGGTAATCCCTAACCTTAGAGAAATTGGAGCTGTGGAGGACTCGGAGGTGGCCATACGTTGGATTTGCTTCTTAACGAAACTTAGTAATTTTGGTTTTAATTTATTTTATATTATTAATTTTTGGTTAATATTTGGTGTAATAAGGCCATTGGATTTTTTTTTCTTTTTAAACTTCCATTTGATAATTCTGCTAGTTATGAATTGTTAAACGATTAAACACTGGTTTTTAAAACAATAACAACTGTTTTCAAAATATCACGTTTCCGCAATTCTTTAAGTCAGACTACTGCAACAAACAAAGTTTTCGAAAATAATAACATCTTTACAAGAATACACTTTAAGCAAATCTTGTTTTTTTTACAAACAAAGAAATTCGAAGTTTCAAAAAGGGTACAAAGTTTTTAACGAACGCATAGCTTTTGAAAAACCTTTTGATGTGACATGCTAGATCCGACCATAACGTCTAGGCCGGGTTTGGGGTGTTACAAACTAAGTCATACGATCACAGTCAAGTCATGGCACAAAATCTGTCTTTTACCCTTAGGGGCAAAATAGTCATTTTACCCTATAAGAGTATTTCAGTAATCCTACCCTATAGGGGTAATTTGGTAATTCTACTCATAACTAATCCATGTATGCAGTGCATCTCAAGCATAATCAATCATACAATTAACACATTCAACACTAGTACTACCACGAGGGTACAACTGTCATTTAATCGGTTAGGGGTAAAACGATCATTTCGCCTCGTAAGGGCATCTCGGTAATTTTACCCATCAAGGGTATTTCGGTAACTTTACCCATAAAGGGTATTTTGGTAACTTTACCCATAGAGGGTATTTTAGTAATTTCACAAACCAGGGGTATTTTGGTAATTTCACAAACCAGGGGTATTTTGGTAATTTCGCAAACCTAGGTAATTCGATAATTCTGTAAACCAGGGGTATTTCAGAAATTTCACAAATTAGGGGTATTTAGGTAATTTTGCAATTTGAGGGTATTTTGAAAATTTCACAAATCAGGGGTATTTTGGTAATTTTGTAATGTGAGGGTATTTTGGTAATTTCACAAACCAAGGGTCATTCGGTAATTTCACAAATTAGGGGTAATTCGGTAATTTTGCAATCCGAGGGTATTTCAGTAATTTTGTAAACCAAGGGTATTCTAAACAGATATAACAATGCGAATGGGCCTAAGGCCCATTCTCGGCCCAAATGGACCCACACGCTCGTGTGGCCCATTTAGCCTAAATCTAGCTTAGATATGAGATTCACATAGACCAGTTCAATATCTACTACACAATCATACAATTTATTCATATGGACCCACGGGCCCATTGGGCCCACTTGGCCCCTTTCGACCCATCGTGGCCCAAATAGCTTAAACCCACAAGAACATCTATGAAGGCCTCAACTATCGCGTCGAAGCTCCCACACGTGCGCTCGCACACTCATATGGCTACCATCGTCGTGTGACAGGCATTTCGGCATTTGCCACTCTACAGCTAGAGTAGTGCGAAATACACACCTTATAGGAATCTGGAGTTCCGCGCTCCGAACACTCCTATGCCCAAACTCCAACCAAGGTATGCTTACTCTCCTCATAGACTGCTCTATTTAAAGACAGCTTCTCACCTTCCCTCATGCTAGCTTCTCGATGTGGGATCCCTTCTTCAGCAGAGTTTAAATCCATCACAACCACTTGTCGTCCCAACTTAGCAAAATAAATATCCCTTTTTGCTTGCAATGGGGTTCGAACCCTTGCCCTCTCCTATGCTTCAGACGCTACATGCCACCACAACGCAAGCTCTTTTTGTGTCTAAAATCATGCGCAACTAAATATAAGTCTATGGGCCAAAGTCTAAGTTCATTTAAAAGGAAATTAAAATGAATTGCAAGCGCCAAGACTTGAACCCTGGACCCCTTGCTTCCTCTATGGCGTCACTTCCTTGTTTCCCATGTGGCGCCATTTTCCACTAGACCACAACTCCTTTTGTGTCATTTTTCTCCACATTTTATTCTTAAAGCCTACTTACTAACTCCCAAGGTTTTATTCACCTAAAACCAAAATTTTCGTAAAGCCCTGGTTTTATCCCAGGACTTCATGGAAGCCCCCTAACCTTCCAAAATCACTCACCTAATAGGTCCAACTTGCATTAGTTCCATTCTCTTGTTCTCAAAAATTTTAAACGCTCTCGTGCCCAAGGCCCAGTGGGCTCAATTCTACTAGGCCCAAATTCAGGTCGTTACATTTCAACCCCCTTAAAAAAATTCATCCTCGAAATTTCTAACTACCTAACAGTCGTTTAACACAGACTACTCTACTACGCTGCCGCTGCGCACTCTCATCCCAATAACACTAATACACTTTTAACTTAATCTTGTAATCTCTTACACACAACCAAACATCTAACCACAGAAACAAAAATATATTAATCACACATGCATACAATTTCTATATTCAAACATCACATCCAAACAAAATACACACAGAATAAATACCAAAAAAAATACAGTCCAATATCTAAAGAACTATCGTATTTCTAACTTACTGTATTTAAATTTCTAAATAGTCAAAAGTCTTCAGAAACTTACAGGTTCAGCGCCGGAGACTCGGTGTACCACACTTTCAGAAAATGATCAATCCAATTTCAGAACATCAAATCTTTTCAAGCCTTTTTGATTTTCAAGCCTTTTTGAAACAATACTTTCAAAAATTCAATTTTGTAAACCCAATCCACAGCCGAGTTTTGCAACCGAGCTCTGATACCATAAATGTAACACCCCAAACCCGGCCTAGAAGTTAGGCCCAAACCTGGCGTGTCACATGGAAGTGTTTTTGAAAACCCTATTTCTTGTTGGTAAAACTTGTTTGAGAGTTAAAGCCTCTTCGTTAAAACTCAAAACACTTAAGCAAATGCTATCCACTTGAAAACCGAATTACTTTTAAAACCTTATCTATTTAAAATAAACAATTTACGAAAATGTGATGTTTAGAAACAGAGTTGTAGAAGCATTTTGAAAATGTTGCAGAAACGTAGTGTTTTGAAAACAGTTACCGTTTTGGAAATCGTATTCCACCTTTAGCAGTTAGAAAACATCATAAATAAATATTAGAAATAATAAGTTAAAAATAAAGAGGCCTTATTACAAAATTATTAACCCAATAAATTAAAAGAAAATGAAATAAAGTCGCTAAGTTTAACTTTAAAGCATATCTGACATGTGGCCACCTCCGAGTCCCTCGCAGCTCCGAACCGTCTAAGACTGGGGATTACCTACATAGTTAAAAATGGGGTGAGTTTAGGAAAACTCAATGTGTAATCCCCTTACTAGAGTAAAAGTCAGTATACAGAAACAAAAACTGAAACAGTCTGGGCCGAAGCCCTTTAATAGTAAAGTACAGTCCAGTTCAAAGCATACGTGGGCCATAGCCCACTACCATATCATTTGGGTCACAGCACATACAAAATCAACTGGGCTTAGGCCCACTTGTTCTGTTATTGGTTTGGGCTAGGCCCAATTGATTCTGTATGAGTTGTGACCCAAATGATATGGTAGTGGGCTATGGCCCACATATGCTTTGAACTGGACTGTACTGTTACTGTTAAAGGGCTTTAGCGCAGACTGTTTCAGTTTCTGTTTTTGTATACTGACTATTACTCTAGTAAGGGGATTACACACTGAGTTTTCGTAAACTCACCCCATTTTTAACTGTGCAGGTAATCCCCAATCTTAGACGGTTCGGAGCTGCGAGGGACTCAGAGGTGGCCACACATCAAATATGCTTTAAAGTTAAACCTAGCGACTTTATTTCATTTTCTTTTAATTTATTGGGTTAATAATTTTGTAATAAGGCCTCTTTATTTTTAATTTATTATTTCTGATATTTATTTATGATGTTTTCTAACTACTAAAGGTGGAATACGATTTCCAAAACGGTAACTGTTTTCAAAACACTACATTTCCGCAACATTTTCAAAATGCTTCTGCAACTCTATTTCTAAACATCACATTTTCGTAAATTGTTTATTTTAAATAGATAATGTTTTAACAGTAATTCAGTTTTCAAGTGGATAGCATTTGCTTAAGTGTTTTTAGTTTTAACGAAGAGGCTTTAACTCTCAAACAAGTTTTACCAACAAGAAATAGGGTTTTCAAAAACACCTCCATGTGACACACCAGATTTGGGCCTAACTTCTAGGCCGGGTTTGCAGTGTTACATGAGAAGTGTGAAGAGTTGGTGCCGTTTTGGGAAGTGGGAAGTGTATAAATTCGGCTTAGGAGGGTAGATGAGTGTTGTTTTTGGGTCTTTTAGGGGGTATTAGGAATTTTCATTGTGGCTTTCGGCATTTGGAGAGTTTTGCAAATAGGTCAGTCTTTCTTTTCTTTACCGAATATCTTGTAGTTACCCTCACACAAGTACATTTGATCTTTTTCTTTTCTTCTTGTTACCTTTTCCAAACCCTCTAAAGCCGAATAATTCTGCCCTCCGTATGCCGAAATTCTTTTTGTGCCGTCACTATTTCTTCAACCTAGCCAATTCTTGGGTAAGTACTTTACTCTTTCAATTGATCTTGCTAGAACCGACTTCTCCTCTCCCTTACTCTTTCTAAATCAATTTTGGTAAGGGATTGATATCGAATCTCTGTTCTTCAGATCTCTGCCGAATTACTCTTTATGCGTTTCAGGATTTGGGTAAGTATTCTTCACTTTTGGTTTTGAAGGTTGGCCGTATGGTCGTAAGTAATGTAAGGGTGACTTAAGATGGATATAAGTCACTTATGGTTCAGTTTTTAATAATAAGATTGATGCAGATTTAGAAAGTACTCGTGATTAGTGATCGAGGAAAAGCTATCAAGGCTTGGTGTTTCAAGTAAGGTTAAGGTGAGACTTCGGCTTTTGGTAAAGTATTCGATAAGTATATGTGATTAATCATTGAGTGACATCGTTTGTAGGATCATGGCTAAGGAGATCGCAGCGCGTTTTGGTTGTCAGGTGTGTACATACACTATACACACACAATGGATTGGGAAATCCTGCAATCCCAAAAGTTTGGCTTCGGTAGTCTTGCGAGTGTGCGAACACTCGTATGAGGGAAATGGAATCGATAATAGAGACCCCATGAGCGATCTCATGGACTTGGGTCATGTTGTGGCCAGCTGGGCCAGAATGGGCAAAATGGGCCCGATGGGCCGTAGGCTCAAAATAGGCGAATTTGATGATTTGGTAATAAGTGATGAACTAGTCATGCTGGTTACATGGCTTGGAATTGATTTGGGCCAGATGGGCCATATGAATGTGATTGGGCTAGATGGGCCATATGAATGTGATTTGGGCCTAATGGGCCATACGAATAACATTGGGCCTGGTGGGCCATATGAACGTATGTGAATTTGTTTGGGTTTTGTAAGGGGTCTTGGGCTTAGTATTTGGTAAATTGCTTAACCTTGCATAAAAATTTAATAATTAACTAATTTTGACCGTGACAAGTCATAAGGTTAAGGTGTGGCAATGGGTATATGCATGTCTAGGATTGGATCTAATGAGAGCTTAGTACTTAAGCGGTCTTAATGACTCACCTCCTCTTCTCTGGAATCCTACTTGGTGCATAGCATCTGTTCACTTTAGCCAACGAGGACTTGATAACGGGCCAATGTAAGTAATAGAACCAAAACAATGAGAAATGACCGAAATGCCCCTAAGGGCAAAAATGACTAAAATGCCCCTATGTGTTGAATGTAAGATTTATGGATGTTACATGTACATTTGTTGCATTCATATGATATTCTATTTAGGTTGCATATGGGTTGGGAAATTATGGAACGGAGGAAGTATATGAGGATCTCATGGTTGCTTGATGATAGTGGATCCACCGATGGCTTTTTAAGCCCATTATATGATTAGCAGCTTTGCTGCAACATTTGGTAGTACCGCAACCGGGCTACCCTTGAAGTGTATCGGATGGGTGGGTCGATTTAGAAATCCCCACAGAAGTGTTTCGATTGGATGGAGACGATGTGTACCGGATGGATTATTTAGGGAGGGTTTGCACAGCATTGCATGTATGATATTATTATAATAATAATATGATATGTATGCTATTTGTTTTGACGAGGGTCGTACACACTGAGTTTTCAAAAACTCACTCCCTCTTTTATTTTTCTCAGGTGATCCTCAGTAGGCGGTTCGACGGATGGAGGTACTCAGAGGTGGCCAACTAGCAAGACGATTAGACCTGTTTTTCGTAATATCTAAATTCTAGATTTTAAGTTATTTATTTTAAGTTATGTTATTTCAGAATGTAATAAGGCTTTCCCACTAGTTATTATTCCATTACTTCCACTATGCATTGTGATTTTGAAACGGAACCTGGATTTATTTCTTTTAAGCATATTTCAAGTTTTTGAAAATAATTGTGTTTTAAGAACGAGCTTCCACTGTCAAAGGAATTTTTGTTTTAGTAACAAGGAAATGGTTTTTTTGGATACACCTCATTTTGAAAGCAAACTGGATTTTACTTAACTTTTCTCTAGAAGGGTTTTCAATGAAAACAATGTTTTCGCAAAAACACTTCAATATGACACGCCGGATCCAGGCCTAACTTCTCGGCCGGGTTTGGGGTGTTACACTTCCTGAAGAACTAATTTGGGCTGGCAGCACTTCTGTAAATAAGACATTAAGGGTTTTATGTAATTAAGTCGCCCTAGACGCATTAAAAAACCCTAATAGTTTAAGAGTAGGATTAGATTAGTTTTCTTTCAACTTTTTATAACTTATTTGTTTTTCCTCTTGGAATCAGTTTCGAAGTTTATCTATATTTTTCAAGTATTTCATATTATCTTTTAGTTACATTTGATCTATTTCTTTATTACAATAAATCGATTTGCTACTCCATTCTCCATTTGATATCAAATCCACAATTATTCAAATCTATTTTCTCTTCTGAATCAATCGTGTTCTTCACATGATTTGTTCAATTGAGATTGAGATTATGAATAGCCTAAGTGGCTAAATCCCTTAAAGGAAGATTAACGAGTGGATGGAATATGATTAATAGAGGATTTAGGGTTTTTCCGAGTGGGTTAATTGGTATAGATTACGTCTTCTTAAACCCTAAAAATGACAACCCTAGGAAGTTATCATAGGCTAAACGAGGTCGGGAGATAAGTCAAACCAAGTAAATCATAATTTATCCTAGTTGAGAAAGTAAGGTCGAGAGAAAAGTGGGTATCAACCAATCGATTAGTTAATTAGAGGTCGGGAGGTAATAATTGGTTGATCAGTAGTTAATCCACCATAAAACCCTAATTTGAAGTTAATTACAAACCCTGAAGTGAGTTAATCTTCCCGATTAGTTTATTAATTTTTATTGTTGTTTATTTTTTTCTCATTTATTTGTTTTTGTTATTTAATTTATCTCTTTAATCTATTTTATGGTTTATCGTAATATAGGAATTAATTACAACTACTTAGACTTGTTATTGTAAAAAGGTTTTCATGATTTATTCCATCCTCCCTTGGGTACGATCCTTTGAACACTTCCAAGTATTTCGTTGTAGTGAACAATATTACAATTTGACTTGTGCACTTGCGTACATTGCCGTTCTAAATTCTTATATTTTTTGTGCTATATTTTATTATAAATGATGACTTATTTATAAGCAGGCAGCATGCCAACTTTAACCTAACATTTCTACCAAGTTTACGTAGGCTTAAAAACAAAACAAGTTTAATTCATAATTCTCCATATGCATATTTTCTCAAGAATATCTCATTTCATCCAAATCATATGGGATCTCATACAATTATATTTCTCATTTTGACATGACAATGGTCATATTAACATATTATAATGTTATAACTCAATCAAATTTAAAATCTTGCCATTGTCTAATACAAAGTTAATCATTTTTACAATCCAACCTTAACTAACATATTTTACCGATGTTCAAAACCAACCAAAATGGTGAAGGGCTTCTCCAATGCCTTCACTCTAAAACCTTTTCCTTTCCTTTGATAGGGCCTCGTCTAACTCGTTTTCTATTCAAAGCATACAAAACACGTACGATCACATAATAAAAAAATGTTTACTCAACATCAAATGGCTATTTAATGGCTAACCAACCAAATAAAAAAGCATGAAATACGTAGCCTAAACTTAACACTTAAAGCTCTAACATCTAAATTTTACATACTCAAAATTCTCTCGTTCAAATCTAATTCTTTCACTTATATTAAAATCTAAAAATCTCACGCAATCCAAAACTATATCTATAATTTAAGTTATTCCCGTTCTCTCTCTAAACTTTTTAAGCATTCAACAATCATCATCTAATCATTTTTCATTTTTAATCTTGCATCTAAAAGAATGGGCTTTCTCCCCTCTATCATTTAAAGCTATTAATCTAACCAAAATTCAAAGAAATTACTAACCTTGGGGGAATAGCTCACAACATGGAGAGGAAAACCATGTAATTTTTTCTTTTTCTTTCTTTTCTTTTCTCTCAACACCAAATGGAGAGGATGGAGGTAAGGCTTTCTCCATTATCTTCTCTATTTTTTATTTAATAATATTACTTAATTATACTTAATAAAATAAATCCAAAGGCTATGGTTGCTCCTCAAGTTGATTAGTGGGAATTTATGACTCATCTCAAGGCTCACCACTAACTTAATTTAAGTGGTGGCCAAATTGCTTTCAAGGGTTTCATTTAATCGCTCCTTGAGTTTCTCAAATTTTGCTACCTTTACACTTAAGTCCTTACTCAATAATTGCTAAGTTCTCTAAACATTACTTGAAACACCCCAAACCCGGCCCACGAGCCTCGACCAGATATGGCATGTTCCTTGAGAGAAACGGTTCAAAACTTGATGGTTACTTTGGAAATTTTAGGTGGTTTCGAAGAGAAATCAATTTGAGCTGTGGTTTAATTGAAAATGATGTAATTTTTGAAGTCTAAAATTTTTATTAAAACATTATTATTATATTACAACCCATGAGTTACAAGAAATGTCGAGTTGTTTTATAGTTTACCTTTAATTTGAAAATCGTTTGCGATTAGGTGTCAAAACGTTTAAAGTTTACTTTTGTTTTTAGAAAAATTACTTAAACTTTGATTTGATAAAAACAAACGTATCATGCTAAAATAATTAAAAATGCATGCATAAACAGTTTCATACTAATGGCCTTATTACATCAAGAAAACCCGAAATAAATCCAAACTTAAATAAATAGTCTTTACATAAAATAACTCTGAGTTGAGCATGGCCACCACTAAGTTCCTGCCGACCCGGTCCATCTACTGAGTGTCACCTGAAAAGATATCCCACAACGGGGTGAGTCAAACAGACTCAGTGTGTAACAGCCAACACAAAGTCCCAAAAGATTCCGGAATACAAACATATATAAAACACATATAGTCAATGATGTATTCCCGAACCCAAACCTAGATAACCATCCGCTACACGTCACCCGTACCAACCAATCACACTGTGGGGATTACTAAATCGACCCTCCATCTGCTACACACCATCGAAGGCAGTCGCTGCAGTCGACTGGCACATCGCCCTTATAAATTCGTGGCATAGCCACCAGATAATTATTTGTGACATAAGTCACCACATTCAGATTTTGTGACATGAGTCACCAGATATTGTGGTAAAACCACCAGATCACTTCCCCTTAAAATATCACCCATATGCCCCATGTCATACAAATCATACAAATATCATGCCTTATGCCTTATTTCACATTCTTATCAATATTCACATATGTGCCATATTTCACATGTTCACAACATTTATTGATGTAATATTAAAGATTACGTACCTGAATATTCTGTACCATTATACGGTACCTTTAGCCACGTTCTCATACTTTCATTAACACACATATTAAAACATTACCACAAATCTATTAAGACTTAGTGTGGGCTACACACCTGGTTTACTTAACGAGTTCACTGAAATCCCGAAAGTCTGTCGAAATCAGATTGTACTCCTCCCCTAACAATCAATGTTAGAATCGGCTAAACACAACCACTTAATCTAGCCTTGGCCGAATGTTCATATGTACTTACCTTGTGATTTTAAATCTCGAAAGTAGTCTCTTGGCTATGAAGATGTCGAAATCCTACAGGGTACATGTTAGATCCAATTCCAGCATTTAATCACAAATAAATGGCCCTTGGCCGAATATCACACATGACTTACCTTAGATATTGAAATCCCGAAGATCTCCTCCTTATAGTCGACTATAGACAAATCCCGAAAGATCCTTCAAGGTTTCGGCTAAAAACAATAATGGGATTAGTACCCTGATTTTCGACAGTTAGGGGAAGAATAGAACAAGAGTTCGGCTAGAGAGATCCTTACCAATAAGATGACTAAGACGCAATTGATCACTACTTCAAGAAATCGGCAAGAGAGCTTGCAGGAGAAATCGATTCAAAGGGGTGGCAATGAAGTGAACTTTCGGCTTTTGATGACCACTAGAGAGTTTCGGCACTTTAAATGGCGAAAAGAAAAATGAGAAGAGAATGAGGGCTATAAGGGTTCGGCTATGGCTCTCAAATAGTGATGGAGTATTCAGGCATATAAGGAAAAAGGTGCAAAAATTAATGTTGAAAGAAAGAACAGAAGAGGAGGAGAAAGTAGAAGAATTTCAGCTCAAAGAGAAAGATGAGAAAAAAGAATGAAATTCGGCACTTAATCCCCTTAGCATGACCGATTGCCTCACTTACTCCCCTCCCTTGAATTCGGCTAACACTCAAACATTAGCTCATCCTTGCTTTTCTCCTATTTTATCTCTTATCTTACCCATACAAAATAAATTAATTAAAGCCATAATTATCCCCTTAGCTTAGCCGAATCTTTAAAAGAATTTAACCATATCTAAAGCTCATCCATCAAGTGTTTCAGTGCCGTCCCACTACCCTCCTTGCTTGACGCAAAAACACTCCAAAAGTGCTCCCCTTACTGCTCGAACCTAGGCCTTGCACCCATGCTTGTGGCGTCACTTACTGAGGCTTTAAGTGGCGCCTCCTTGCCACTTTAACAAGCCCATTTGTGTGTCTAATTTCCCTTACTAATTTTCTTAAGGCCTATCTAGCTTGGCTCCCTTTCAAGACTTAAAATTAAATAATTTCTAAGGCATTCTTCTACATTCTAAAGTTCTAAAAATTCATAAAACATCACAACACACATAGGCATGCTATTCATACAATTAAGCAATAATGCACAAGCCATAATCCCGGATATTACAGTTCTACCCCCTTAAAATAATTTCGACCTCGAAATTACCTCACAAAAATAAGTGAGGGTATTGTTGTCGCATTGCTTCTTCCGGCTCCCTGAAGCTTCTTCTGATCCATGGTTACGCCATAACACTTTGACTAAAGGAACTAATTTCCTTCGCAACACCTTCACGTCTCGTTCCAAGATCTGAATTGGCTCCTCCTCGTATGACATATCTGGCCTTAGTTCCACCTCTTCAACTGGTACTACATGAGATGGATCCGATCGTCGACGTAACATCGAAACATGGAATACATCGTGCATCTTCTGCAATTCCGAAGGCAACTTTAACTGGTATGCCACAGGTCCAACTCGCTTCAATACCCGATAAGGTCCTATAAACCTTGGACTTAGCTTCCCTTTTCGACCAAATCTCATCACCTTCCTCCAAGGCGAGACTTTTAGAAACATCTGATCTCCCACAGCAAACTCTATTTCCTTCCGCTTAAGATCTGCGTACAACTTCTGCCTATCAGATGCCTCCTTTAATCATGCTCGAATTACCTCCACCTTCTCCTCGGATTCTGCCACAATCTCTGGACCCAAAACTCGGCGTTCCCCCAATTCGGTCCAACACGTAGGAGTGCGACACTTCCGTCCATACAGTGCTTCATACGGTGCCATCCGAATACTGGCTTGATAGCTATATTATAAGCAAATTCTGCTAGAGGCAAATATTCTTCCCAACTTCCTCTGAAGTCTATCACACAGCCCCTCAACATATCCTCTAACACTTGGATTACTCATTCAGACTGACCGTCCGACTGTGGATGAAATGCCATACTGAAGTCTAATCTGGTACCCAGCGCTTGATGTAGTGCTTTCCAAAACCGAGACGTAAACCTCGGATCCCTATCCAAGATAATCGACACCGGCACTCCATGCAACCTTACAATTTCTGCCACATACAACTTTGCCAACTTCTGCAAAGAATAGTCAACCCGTACTGGTATGAAATGCGCAGACTTTGTCAATCGATTCACTATCACCCATAACGAGTCCTTCTTAGTAGGCGTAAGGGGAAGCCCACTAACGAAGTCTATAGTGATTCTCTCCCACTTCCACTGTGGAATCTTTATTGGATGAAGCAATCCTGACGGAACTTGGTGTTCAGCCTTGACTTGCTGACACGTTAAGCACTTCCCTACAAACTCTGTAACTTCTCTCTTAAGACAAGGCCACCAAAACTGTTCCCTTAAATCTCTATACAACTTACTACCTCCAGGATGCATAGCATAAGGGCTACTATGCGATTCCTGAAGAATTTTCCGCCTTAACCCCTTATCCTTAGGCATACAGACTTTACCCTTGAAACATAATACTCCATTACTGTCAACACCATAATCCTCTAACTCCTCATTCTGCACTTGCCGCAACTTAGCACTTAAATCATCATCTACCATCTGACTTTCTTTCACCTCCTTCAACCACGTCGGCTTAACTTGCAACTCTACCAGCAAACTTCCGTCATCATACAAACTAAGATGTGCAAACATCACCCTCAGATCCGACACAACCTTCCGACTTAGGGCATCTGCCACCACATTCGCCTTGCCCGGGTGATACTCTATCGAACAATCGTAGTCCTTTAATAACTCCACCCACCTACGTTGTCTCAGGTTCAACTCTTTCTGAGTCAGCAGATACTTAAGGCTCTTGTGGTCTGTGTAGATCACTGACTTTTCTCTATAAAGATAGTGCCTCCATACCTTAAGAGCAAAGACCACTACCGCCAGTTCCAAATCATGCGTCAGATAATTAACCTCATGTGGCCTCAATTGCCGAGATGCATAAGCGACTACTTTCCCGTCTTGCATCAAAACACATCCTAACCCTGTGTGAGAAGCATCACAATACACCACAAAATCCTTTCCTGCCTCATGTTGAATCAAAACCGGAGCTTCAGTCAAAACCGTCTTAAGCTTCTCAAAGCTCTTCTGTTGCTTATTTGTCCATACAAAAGGTACTTCCTTCCTTAGCAACTTTGTCAAAGGTGCGGCTAACAACGAAAACCCTTCTACGAACCTTCTATAGTATCCTGCTAACCCCAAGAAACTAGAACCTCAGCCACAGACTTAGGTGGTTTCCAATCAACACTGCTTCAATCTTCCTAGGATCTACCCTTATTCCTTCTGCAGACACCACATGCCCCAAAAATGTCACCTCCTTCAGCCAAAATTCAAACTTGCTGAATTTGGCATAGAGCTTCTTTTCCCTTAATACTTGCAACACTATCTGGAGATGCTCGTCATGTTCTTCCTCAGACTTGGAATACACTAGGATGTCGTCGATGAACACAACGACGAACCTATCCAGGTAAGGTTGAAAAACCCGGTTCATCATATCCATGAACGCGGCTGGGGCGTTCGTCAATCCAAACGGCATTACTAAGAACTCATAATGCCCGTACCTTGTCTGGAAAGTTGTCTTATGGATATCCACTTCCTTCACCTTAAGCTGATGATATCCAGAACGCAAATCTATCTTTAAGAAAACCGCAGCCCCCTTTAGCTGATCGAACAAGTCGTCTATCCTCGGCAAAGGATACTTGTTCTTGATGGTCAGCTTATTCAACTGACGATAATCTATGCACATACGCATAGTTCCGTCCTTCTTCTTCACGAACAAGACCGGTGCTCCCCATGGAGACACACTGGGTCGGATAAACCCACGATCAAGCAACTCTTGGATTTGAGCTTTGAGCTCAACCAACTCCTTTGGTGCCATTCTGTACGGGGCAATTGACACAGGAGCTGTACCAGGTAACAAGTCAATTCCGAACTCCACCTCCCTATCCGGGGGTATTCCAGGTAATTCCTCCGAAAAACATCCACAAAGTCCCTTACCATTCTAACTCCACTAACGCCCCCTTCTTTCGTATCTAACGCTCTAACGAAAGCCAATAATGCCTTGCATCCTTTCCGAACCATCTTATCAGCCTTTAACGCGGAGACTAAATTAGACAAATAGTTTCTCCTTTCTCCTATCATAATTATCGCCTCATCCTCCGGCGTCCTTAACTCCATTCACTTCGCTGCACAATCCAACATAGCTCGATGTTCCACCAGCCAGTCCATGCCAAGTATGAGATCGAATTCTCCGAAAGGTAGTTCCATTAAGTCAGCAGGGAATACTACTCCTTGGATCTCTAGAGGTACTTTCTGAAATATCTTATTCACTACTACAGTTTAACCTAGCGGGCTCACTACAGTCATCTCCCTACTAGACAGTTCAGAGGCTATGCCTAGAGTTTCAACTACTCTACATGCAACATAAGAATGGGTAGAGCCCACATCAATTAAAGCAAAGTAAGGCTTGCCAGCTATAAGGAACGTACCGGTTATGACGTCCGGTGCATCTCCATCTTCCCTCCAGCGAACAGCATACACCAAACCTAGCTGTCTTGCCTCTGTATTACCAACACCTCTGCCCAGGGTTCCCCGTCCTCTTTCAGAACCATTACCTCTGCCATTTGAACCTCGACCCCGCTGAGGCTACTGTCCACCTCTTCCAGCCTGATTAAAACCCTGAGCAGCTGGTCGATTCCCATCTGGTTTCATAGGACAATCCTTAATCATGTGATCCTTGGATCCACACTTAAAACAGCCCCCTGTCTTCTTCCAACACTCTCCTAAATGCATCTTTCCACTGAGCACAAGTACGGTACTGTCCTCCCGTAGTAGCCTGCTGTCCTCGCTGCCCATCAACTCAATGCCTCTTTTGAACATTCCCAGATGACCCTGACGATCCAAAACCTCTCTTCTGCCTATTTCGATCCGTGTTCTGCCTCACCGAGTCCTTAATCCCCTCAGCTACCTTAGCCTTTTCAACCAACACGGTAAACTCCCGCTCCTGCTGCGGAGCTATCAACAACCTCAGGTCATCCCTCAGTCCGTCCTCAAACTGGACACATCGTTCATGCTCCGTAGCCACGATCCCTCGAGGATACCGGCTCAACCTTAAGAATTCAGCCTCGTACTTCTCTACGGACTTATTCCCTTGAACCAGCCCTAGAAATGCCTTCCTCTGCGCATCAATGTAGCTAGTTCCAACATACTTCTTCTGATACGCCGCCTTAACATACTCCCAGGTGAGTTCCTCAGCTGTAGCACCATCCCGAACTGTGAGCCACCATTGATATGACTCCTCGCGAAGAAGCGACACCATTCCTTTCAATTTCTCCTCAACAGTCAGATCCAGCTCATCCATGATTCGCTCTGTCACCTCCAACCAATACTCAGCCGTACTGGGTGCCACACCACATACACCACGGAACACCTCAGCTCCATTGGCTCGGAGTCGCTCGGGTACAGATTTCTGAGCTCCTATACCTCCGCCTGCTCCAGCCACCATCTCAAGAACCCGCAGCACCGCCTGCGGTACTGTGTCATCCCCGGTCTGATCCTGATGCTCAACTCCAGCAGTTGGTGGTGGGGGTGGTGGTACCTCATTTTCGGACCCTTGACCAGACCTAACGGGTTCCGATACGGCCATTCGGCCTCTACCACGTCCTCGCACATTACGACCATGTCCCCTAGAACTCATGTCTATGATCGCGATTTAATTTGATTTAAGAAATTTTTTATGCATTAGTCCTTGTTCCACTGATTATCCGCGAAGAATTTTATGAAAAGAAGTTTAATAGTGGTTCTTTCGATCAATCAAAGTTTTAGTTTCAAGTCCTCTATCCTAATTCAGAGAAAACACATTCATTCAATAGTACCTACCACACACATTCACCATTCGGACATTTTTGTCTGTTCCTATCCCAGGGGTATTTTCGTAATTTGTCCTACAGGGGTATTTTGGTAAATTTCCAAACCAGGGTATCTTGGTATTTTTGTAAAATGGGGTTTTTGGTATTTTGTAAAGTAAGAATATTTTAATAAAAGTCGAGGGTAATATGGTAATTTTATAAACCAAGGGTATTTTGGAAATTTACAAACCAGGGGTATTTGGGTAATTTTGTGAATCGGGAATATTTTGGAAAAATTTTCAAAAATAATTTTTCTTCAAATCAAAGGGGTAATTTGATGATTTTAAAACTAAGGTTTTTATAAAAATATGGCTAATCCCTTTCGGGTTTTAAATTATGGAGTTTAGCCCGTGAATAAGTCCTCTTGGTTATAGTGAACCGTCACTACGCACCAGGTAGGATTCGAGTGGAGAGTAGGTGAGTCACTAGGACTGCTTAAATACCAAGCTCCCACCGAAACCAATCCTAGACATGCACACAATGGTTGCCACACCCTAACTCGGCGACTTAAACACAGGTTTGTTTAATTAGGCTTTAAAGTTTTATGTAATTCTGTATTGGAGTAAGCTAATCCTAGGGTCCAATAACTGAGTATACTAATCTACGTTCCTGTTATGCCCATATACAAATCACACAATAAATCATACAATAGTTAGGGGTACTTACCTGGTGGACTTCGGGTCGGAGACTTAGGTGCCATGCCAGAAAACCTGCTTAATTCCAAAATTTTTCACAAAACTTATTTGGGCTCAATTTTAAAAACGTTATGGGCTTTAAACCCAAGGCCGAGAGTTTAAAACTGGGCTCTGATACCAAACTAAAACACCCCAAACCCGGCCCACGAGCCTCGACCAAATCTGGCATGTTCCTTGAGAGAAACGGTTCAAAACTTGATGGTTACTTTGGAAAATTTGGGTGGTTTCGAAGAGAAATCGATTTGAGCTGTGGTTTAATTGAAAATGATGTAATTTTTGAAGTCTAAAATTTTTATTGAAACATTATTATTATATTACAACCCATGAGTTACAAGAAATGTCGAGTTGTTTTATAGTTTACCTTTAATTTGAAAATCGTTTGCGATTAGGTGTCAAAACGTTTAAAGTTTACTTTTGTTTTTAGAAAAATTACTTAAACTTTGATTTGATAAAAACAAACATATCATGCTAAAATAATTAAAAATGCATGCATAAACAGTTTCATACTAATGGCCTTATTACATCAAGAAAACCCGAAATAAATCCAAACTTAAATAAATAGTCTTTACATAAAATAACTCTGAGTTGAGCATGGCCACCACTAAGTTCCTGCCGACCCGCTCCATCTACTGAGTGTCACCTGAAAAGATATCCCACAACGGGGTGAGTCAAGTTTAGTAGGACTCTGTAACATGGGAAAGAAAAGGGGGTAAGCTTATAAAGCTTAGTAAGTTCACATGTAATAATAATAAGCATTAGCAATGAATTTAGCTTACTACTAAGCTGTCATAACTTGCATAAATAATGCTAAGTTCTTACTTTCCCAACTTATTTGTAGCCTTATCAAAGCCTCAACATGACAAATCCTCACAACAAGTTCTCAAGATAATGCAATCATAATTATACATAGTTACGGCATACAAACATATATAAAACACATATAATCAATGATGTATTCCCGAACCCAAACCTAGATAACCATCCGCTACACATCACCCGTAACAACCAATCACACCGTGGGGATTACTAAATCGACCCTCCATCCGCTACACACCATCGAAGGTAGTCGCTGCAGTCGACTGGCACATCGCCCTTATAAATTCGTGGCATAGCCACCAGATAATTATTTGTGACATAAGTCACCACATTCAGATTTTGTGACATGAGTCACCAGATATTGTGGTAAAACCACCAGATCACTTCCCCTTAAAATATCACCCATATGCTCCATGTCATACAAATCATACAAATATCATGCCTTATGCCTTATTTCACATTCTTATCAATATTCACATATGTGCCATATTTCACATGTTCACAACATTTATTGACGTAATATTAAAGATTACGTACCTGAATATTCTGTACCATTATACGGTACCTTTAGCCATGTTCTCATACTTTCATTAACACACATATTAAAACATTGCCACAAATCTATTAAGACTTAGTGTGGGCTACACACCTGGTTTACTTAACGAGTTCACTGAAATCCCGAAAGTCTGTCGAAATCAGATTGTACTCCTCCCCTAACAATCAATGTTAGAATCGGCTAAACACAACCACTTAATCTAGCCTTGGCCGAATGTTCATATGTACTTACCTTGTGATTTTAAATCCCGAAAGTAGTCTCTTGGCTATGAAGATGTCAAAATCCTGCAGGGTACATGTTAGATCCAATTCTAACATTTAATCACAAATAAATGGCCCTTGGCCAAATATCACACATGACTTAGATATTGAAATCCCGAAGATCTCCTCCTTATAGTCGACTATAGACAAATCCCGAAAGATCCTTCAAGGTTTCGGCTAAAAACAATAATGGGATTAGTACCCTGATTTTCGACAGTTAGGGGAAGAATAGAACAAGAGTTCGGCTAGAGAGATCCTTACCAATAAGATGACTGAGACGCAATTGATCACTACTTCAAGAAATCGGCAAGAGAGCTTGCAGGAGAAATCGATTCAAAGGGGTGGCAATGAAGTGAACTTTCGGCTTTTGATGAGCACTAGAGAGTTTCGACACTTTAAATGGTGAAAAGAAAAATGAGAAGAGAATGAGGGCTATAAGGGTTCGGCTATGGCTCTCAAATAGTGATGGAGTATTCGGCCATATAAGGAAAAAGGTGCAAAAATTAATGTTGAAAGAAAGAAAAGAGGAGGAGGAGAAAGTAGAAGAATTTCGGCTCAAAGAGAAAGATGAGAAAAAAGAATGAAATTCGGCACCTAATCCCCTTAGCATGACCGATTACCTCACTTACTCCCCTCCCTTGAATTCGGCTAACACTCAAACATTAGCTCATCCTTGCTTTTCTCCTAATTTATCTCTTATCTTACCCATACAAAATAAATTAATTAAAGCCACAATTATCCCCTTAGCTTAGCCGAATCTTTAAAAGAATTTAACCATATCTAAAGCTCATCCATCAAGTGTTTTAGTGTCGTCCCACTCCCCTCCTTGCTTGACGCAAAAACACTCCAAAAGCGCTCTCCTTGCTGCTCGAACCTAGGCCTTTCACCCATGCTTGTGGCGTCACTTACTGAGGCTTTAAGTGGCGCCTCCTTGCCACTTTAACAAGCCCATTTGTGTGTCTAATTTCCCTTACTAATTTTCTTAAGGCCTATCTAGCTTGGCTCCCCTTCAAGACTTAAAATTAAATAATTTCTAAGGCATTCTTCTACATTCTAAAGTTCTAAAAATTCATAAAACACATTCACAACACACATAGGCATGCTATTCATACAATTAAGCAATAATGCACAAGCCATAATCCCGGATATTACATTACTTATATAGTAATCTTGATATTTTGCAATTAACTTATTATTCCTTATTGCTTGTTGTAGAATCTAGTAATAGCGAATTCATTTTTACCAGTGGTTGTTAGGATCGACCCGATTAAACAACAAGAAAAAATAGCGGAATAAATTGAGAAATTGAACACACACAAATTTAACGTGGAAAAACCCCTCCAAAGATGATAAAAAACCACGGGCAAAGATAATTTTACTATAATGGCAAAAGAAACGAAGAGTACAAAAGATGGAGATAAAAACTAAACCCCGAAAGCTCGAAAATAAAGAACCCTCAAAACGTAAACACAAAATTCTCTAAATGTGTTATGAGTTCTAATATCTAATGGGTGTATTTTCTAAGGTTGTAAAAGAGCCTATTTATAGGCTAAATTCATAGGTCATATAATAATAAAATAATCTAAATTAATCAGTGTTTGATTGAAACAAATAAACAGAGTTTAACTAGAAGATTACTTCTCAAATTTGACTGAAATAGGAGTCATACTTAACAGTGGTGATATGATCTAGATTTGTATGCCATTCCATTGTGGTGCAAGGTTTACTTACAGCAGGTAGTAGCATCATGTAACCTACATCCACCGAGTTTTGTGGATCTTTCTTCTTCAAGTTGATGGATAAAGCCTGCTAATGGCTTAGTAAAAATTAATGTTGATGCATGTGAAGGAGGACGATGGGAATTCATAGGAGTAGGTGCAATTATTAGAGCTAATTTTGGTCATTTTGTTGTCACGAGTTTGGATGAGTAGTGCGATGTAATGCGTTTAATTTATTTTTCATCTCACGCTACAGTATTGAATTTCACTATCATCACAATTTTTACACTAAACGCAGATAAACACATCGTCCATCCAAACTCACTTAAATTAGACGGAAGCATGTCAGCCTATTGGAAGCCTATTGTAAGCATGTGATTTATTACTTGGCGTCATTTTCGAGAGTTGAAGTTGAAATTTATTCACTTTCTGTTATTAGGTATTTTGCAGGCAATGATGAATTAGTATATAGTACGAGTAAAGTAATTAATCAGATTAAGTTCTTTTGTGTTTATTTCAATTCTATAGTTTTTAAATGTGTTATGTGATCGGCTCACCATCTTGCTAATTTGCAACTAGTAATATCTGTATTTAGTGGAGTCAGTCTGTTAATTGTATTACATGGTGAGGGTAAAGCTTGAAATTTTGTTTAGAGATCTAAGATAAGAGGTTAAAGTTAAAAAATTTATATTAAATTATTAATTTTTCAAAGGGACTACATTTATAATTTTTTATTTAATTAAAGGCTAAAAATAATTAAATTGCTTATTTTAATTTTGGGAGGAATTGTAAAATACTTTTCTCATTAAACTAAAGAGGTCAAAGTTCTGTGTGCCCTCTTTAACTATGCCCTTATTATGGGGGTTAGTACCAATAAAGACCCATTTCTGAAATTATTTACGAAAATGGGCTATTTCAACAAATAATAATGGATATGGACAAAAAACTCAAAAATGTGCTGATGTGGACGCCTTTTTAGGGGAAAACCCAGAAAAACGCTTTCACATCAGCGCTTTTTTTCCTTGTGTTGAGCAAAAGCGCACTGACGTGGACGCACTTTAGTAAAAAGCCCTAACGATGACTGTAACGACCTGAATTGGGACTAGTAGAATTGGGCCCATTGGGCCTTAGGCACTGGAGCGTTTAAAATTTTTGAGAACAAGAGAACGACACTAATGCAAGTTGGACCTATTAAGTGAGTGATTTTGGAAGGTTAGGGGGCTTCCATGAAGTCCCGAGATCAAACCAGGGCTTTAGGAAAATTTTGGTTTTAGGTGAATAAAACCCTGGGAGTTAGTAAGTAGGCTTTAAGAATAAAATGTGGAGAAAAATGACATAAAAGGAGTTGTGTTCTAGTGGCAAATAGCGCCACATGGGAGACAAGGAAGTGACGCCATAGAGGAAGCAAGGGGTCCAAGGTTCAAGTCTTGGCGCTTGCAATTCATTTTGATTTCCTTTTAAATGAACTTAGACTTTGGCCCATAGACTTATATTTAGTTGCGCATGATTTTAGACACAAAAGGAGCTTGTGTTGTGGTGGCATGTAGCGTCTGGAGCATAGGAGAGGGCAAGGGTTCGAATCCTATTGCAAGCAAAAAGAGATATTTATTTTGCTAAGCTGGGACGGCAAGTGGTTGTGATGGATTTAAACTCTGTTGAAGGAGGGATCCCACATCGAGAAGCTAGCGTGAGGGAAGCTGAGAAGCTGGCTTTAAATAGAGCAATCTATGAGGGGAGTAAGCATACCTTGGTTGGAGTTTGGGCATAGGAGTGTTCGGAGCGTGGATCAACTCCAGATTCCTATAAGGTGTATATTTCGCACTACTCTAGCTGTAGAGCAGCAAATGCCAAAATGCCGGTCACACAGCGATGGTAGCCATACGAGCGTGCGAGCGCACATGTGGGAGCTTCGACGCAATAGTTGAGGCCATCATGGGTGTTCTTGTGGGTTTAGGCTATTTGGGCCAAGTGGGCCCAATGGGCCCGCGGGTCCATATGAATAAATTGTATGATTGTGTAGTAGATATTGAATTGGTCTATGTGAATCTCATATCTATGGCTAGATTTGGGCTAAATGGGCCACACGAGCATGTGGGTCCATTTGGGCTGAGAATGGGCCCTAAGCCCATTCACATCGTTATCTCTGTTTAAAATACCCTTGGTTTACAAAATTACTGAAATACTCTCGGATTGGAAAAATTTATCGAAATACCCCTAATTTGTGAAATTACCGAAAGACCCTCAGATTGCAAAATTACCAAAATACCCCTAATTTGTGAAAGTACCAAAATACCCTCAGATTGCAAAATTATCGAAATACCACTGATTTGTGAAATTATCGAAATACCCTCAGATTGTAAAATTATCGAAATACCCCTGATTTGTGAAATTACCAAATACCCCTAGTTTACAGAATTATCGAAATACCCTAGTTTGCAAAATTACCAAAATACCCCTGGTTTGCGAAATTACTAAAATACCCTCTATGGGTAAAGTTACCGAAATACCCTATATGGGTAAAGTTACCGAAACACCCTCAACGGGTAAAATTACCGAGATGCCCTTACGAGGCGAAATGATCGTTTTACCCCTAACCGATTAAATGATCGTTGTACCCTCGTGGTAGTACTAGTGTTGAATGTGTTAATTGTATGATTGATTATGTTTGAGATGCACTGCATACATGGATTAGTTATGAGTAGAATTACCAAATTACCCCTGTAGGGTAGGATTACCGAAATACCCTTATAGGGTAAAATGACTATTTTGCCGCTGAGGGTAAAAGACTGATTTTGTGCCATGACTTGACTGTGATCGTATGACTGTGTTTTAACTAACTTGTCTATGGTTGTATGACTGATATGCTTTTATTACATGTTTAAATGATTGTTACTGAGTATGGTCATTCTACACACGCTTGTGATGATTGAGCATGACATACACGACATATTGCATGGGGTCGGGGCAAAGTTACGGAGGAAGTGTACGGCCCATTGCCGTTCTGTACAAGGCTTTCAGCCTTTCTGCGATAAATATGGCTCTGTGCCATCTTGATTATGGCTTTGTGCCAACCGTATTTACCCGTGGCTATGTGCCTAACATATATATTGATGACTATGTGTCGGTCATAATTACCCGTGGTTGTGTGCCGATTATATTACCATCGCTGATGGCTATGTGCCAAACTTATTACAATCATCGATAGCTTTGTGCAATCCTGATTATGGCTCTGTGCCATCCTGATTATAGTTTATAACCATTCTATTTAAGGATTTTAGCCGTTCTGTTAATTGGTAGCGTTGCTGCGATATTTATGGCTTTTAGTCGTTTTGTCTACAGCGCTGAGCTGTTTTGTTGATTTAGTGTCGCAACCGGTGCTAAGCTTGGTGTGTTGGTTGGGTGGGTCGATTTTATCCCCACATGGTGTGTTGGTCGGTACGGGTGGTGTGTTGGCTGGATCGGGGTGGGATGCATCCTCATACTGTTGCATATCTGTTTATGAGATCTGTCACTGTACTGGGCTTAGGCCCACTTGTTCTGTTATTGGTTTGGGCTAGGCCCAATTGATTCTATATGGGCTGTGACCCAAATGATATGGTAATGGGCTATGGCCCACATATGCTTTGAATTGGATTGTACTGTTACTGTTAAAGGGCTTTGGCCCAGACTGTTTCAGTTTCTGTTTTTGTATACTAACTGTTACTCTAGTAAGGGGATTACACACTGAGTTTTTGTAAACTCACCCCGTTTTTAACTGTGCATGTAATCCCCAGTCTTAGACGGTTCGGAGCTGCGAGGGACTCGGAGGTGGCCACACGTCAAATATGCTTTAAAGTTAAACTTAGCGACTTTATTTCATTTTCTTTTAATTTATTGGGTTAATAATTTTTTAATAAGGCCTCTTTATTTTTAACTTATTATTTCTGATATTTATTTATGATGTTTTCTAACTACTAGAGGTGGAATACGATTTCCAAAACGGTAACTGTTTTCAAAACACTACGTTTCCGCGACGTTTTCAAAATTCTTCTGCAACTCTATTTCTAAACATCACATTTTCGTAAATTGTTTTTTTTAAATAGATAAGGTTTTAAAAGTAATTCAATTTTCAAGTGGATAGCATTTGCTTAAGTGTTTTGAGTTTTAACGAAGAGGCTTTAACTGTCAAACAAGTTTTACCAACAAGAAATAGGGTTTTCAAAAACACTTCCATGTGACACGCCAGATTCGGGCCTAACTTCTAGGCCGGGTTTGGGGTGTTACAATGATGTGCTTTTGGTCGTGTAATCCCCAGTGGGCTATTTGCAAATTAGGTCCTTAGTTTAGGGTTTTTAGTTTTGATTAGGGTTTAGGAAAATTTAAATTAGGGTATTAGGTTTTCAATTGTTTAGGTTTTTACGATTTAATTTTTTTTTTCTAAGTATTGTTCTCGGAAAAATAATCTTGACAAGATAGGTTCTGAAAAAATAAATTTGACATAATATATTCTGAAAAATTATTTTGATGAGATGGATTTTATTTTTTTTTTAAACGCTCTAAGTAAGATGCACAATTAGTAATATATTTGTACAAAAATATTCAAAAGAGCTTCTATTTTATTAAATGAAACAATATAAAAATAATTTGTACAAAATATTCAAAAAAAAAACTTCTATTTTATATTAAAATAATTTGTACAAAAATATTCCAAAGAACTTCTATTTTATTAAATGAAACAATATAAAAACAATTTGTACCAAAATATTCAAAAATAAATCAATGCATGTGCCGATCGGAATCAGTGCCACCTGGGGGTGGTCGACAGTTACGCTCTGGATTCCTTCTTGGTTCAGCTTCTGACTAGGGTTGTGGTTGTTTGGGATTAGCTTCTGGTTGTGGGTGTTGGGAAGATGACCTACCTTAATAGAACAAAGATCACAGAGGTGTTTGCATCACCCATGGCAAATGAGCATAACCAGCTTGAATCCCATAAGGCGACGGGGATTGGAAATGAGTTGAGCTCCACAACGGTGCCTCATGCGGTCCCTCCTGCAACGATGGCTTATTTATCGTTAGTTGACTCGGAGTAATAGAGAAATGAGATGCATTGGACCATACATTCCCACCTGGCATAGGAGTGGAAAAAGGATACACATAAGGGTTAAGATACGCACCTTGCATAATATGAAGGGGATGTAGTGTGGGCATCATCACTTGTCCTTGGATTAAAGGGATCCATCGTTCCCTTTCAACACGGATTTGCCAACGTATCTCCTCTTCCGAGAGTAAATATGTCTTACCATGGATGTAACACCCCTAACCTGTATCTGTCGCCGAAACAAGGTTACGGAATGTTACCGAATATTTTCAGAACATTCTCAGATAAATCATGTCAATCACTATGCATTAACTAAGATCATTCGTAACATCCCTTAATTGGACCCTCGAGACCCAATATGAACATTACAATCGAGTTGGGACTTAATCGGAAACTCTAAGGATTTTTTGTGACATTTCAAAAAATTTCCAAGGTGCAGGGCTCACATGCCCGTGTGGTCTAAGGGACACGCCCGTGCTATAGGCCTTGTTCGAAATTAGGTAGCTTACTGACTTATGCCACAGGCCATGCCACATGCCCGTGTGCTAGGTCATGTGTAACACCCCTCACCCAGGTCTGACGCCAGAACAGGGTACGAGGCATTACCGGACATGATTCAAACTACTATACAAAATTTAAAATGTAAAATCCATATAAATTTAGAACTTTTTCCATACATAGTCGTCAATACCCATAAGCAAAATAATCATTCGTTATTACATATAACAAAACAATTAAGCCTTCTATACATGCCATAATTCCCAAAATATTGTTTTCAAAATACCAAAAGAAGGCTGATAGTGTGGATGGATCTCCGACGATCACCGAATCCCGAGCTAGCTTGATGACACTATAGAAAAAGGAAAAGAAAAGAGAGTAAGAATATAGCTTAGTAAGTAAGTATATAAATAATTAATAATGGATTTATTAAGTTTAGAAAACAACACAATCAAATCTAAAATCAATTTCATCATTTATTCAAGTTTGGAGCAAGCTGTCTATTCGAGTCATAGTCACTAAATTATTTTTATCTGAAGCTAAGAAACTACAAATTAAGATCCATAAGTTTTCCCTAAAAATATAATCATTTATCTTCTCACCATAAAATTTTCAGAATTTTTGGTCTTGCCAATTAGTACAGTTTATTCATTAAAGATTCCCCTGATTCACTATTCGACTGCTCTGACCACTTTTCACTACGAACCAATTTTATCATTATACAGAATTCATATGATGATAAAATTTATTTCATTTAAAAATAGACTCATTAAGGATTTCAATAATATAACTTATACCCCATAATTATTTTTGTAGAATTTGTAATAATTTTTCCAAGACAGAATAGGGGATCAAGTAACCATTCTGAACCAGTCTCACAAAAGTTTAAATATCTCAAAATATACAATTCCTTTACTTTCTATGTTTCTTTTATATGAAAATAGACCCAATAATTTTTAATTAAATATCTCATAAAACTTATAATTAGATTTCTACCATTTTTAGTGATTTTTCAAATTCACGTCCCTGCTGCTGTCCAAAACAGTTTTATTGTAAATTTTTGCTTTCTCTCACTTTAGTTGTATTCATTACTTACCTATAACAATCATTCAAATTTCCAATCACATGTTGAGCATATTGCTCATACATTACACATACATATACATATACATATACTTATCACTACAACATCTCACATAATTTCATTTAGTCAGTTTTCCCGTTGAACGCTTCGGAATAATAACGAATATGCAGTGGTTTCCACACAGCCCACCTTTGAAATCGAAGCTCTCTTGTACACATAGTGGCCTTCACCCAGTACCACTCATGTGACCTATCTCGATTGTACTCATAATTCTGGCTCTCTTGTACATATGGTGGCCTTCACTTAGCACCACTCATATGACCTAGCCTTCTCGTAGCTCTCTTGTACACATAGTGGCTCACACCATATACCACACATGTGACCTAGCTACATATAGCTTTCTTGTACACATGGCGTACACTCGGTACTACACATGTGCCCTAGCTATGTATACGAAATCTCTTGTAGCTCTCTTGTGCACATCGTGGCCTACAGTTAGTACCACTCATGTGACCTAGCTACATACCAATTACATCTTTCGATTCCGAAGGTTCAAACGAGAAATAACTCACTTTTTAACACTTTATTTCATTCTTTCAATAGTTAATTATGATTCAAAAATCAGATACAATACATTAAACATGCTGAAATATAAAATGTCAATAAAAATAATGAATTATTTACATACTACTTACCTCGGTGCAAAATATGGAAAAATTTGCAATTTAGTCCTTAACTTTTCCTTTCCCTCGTTCAAGATCGGTTCCACGTTCTTCTCGATCTATAATAACACATTTAGCTTATTTAATATTTACATTATTTAATTCAATCCAAAGATCACATTATGGAAAAATTACGTTTTTGCCCCCTAACTTTCACAAAATTATGATTTTGCCCCTAGGCTCGAAAATTAAACTTCATCCTATTTTCTTACATTTTAGGACATGTTGAACATTTTTCCCTTCTATGGCAACATCAAATTCTCACTCTAACATGTACTTATGAGCATTAGGTATTTTTACCGATTATGTCGTTTTACTCGTTTTTACGTAAAATCGCTTAGCAAAAGTTGTTTAACATAATTTCAACCTTCATATTTTATCATAAAACATCAAAATAAACACATTTCACCTATGGGTATTTTTCCAAATATGAACCCTAGGTTAAAATATTGCTAGAATAAGCTAAACCGAGTTACCGGGATTCCAAAAACGTAAAGAACATGAAAAACGGGGCTTGGATTGACTTATTATGCAGCTTTGAAGCTCGGAAACCCTAGCTATGGAGTCCCGCCCCCCCTTGAAGATTCAGCCTAAGGAAGAAGATGACAACCTTTTTCCATCTTTTTCCCATTTAATTTCTTTTATTTAACATTTTACTAAAATACCCTTCATTAAAATTTTAGTTATTTCTACCCATGCATGTCCATTTTTGTCCATGAAAATATAATGGTCTAATTACCATTTAAGGACTCTTACTTTAGATATTCACTTCAATTTAATCCTTTAGCATCTAGAACTCTCATTTATCAACTTTTACAATTAAGCCCTAATAAGCAAATTAGACAGATGTGACGGATCACATGTGACGGATCAGAACGATAGCGACGTAACATGGATACATTGAACACATTATGAATCTTCTCTAACTCAGTTGGCAAGGCTAATCGATATGCTAATGGCCCAACTTTTTCAATAACCTCAAATGGTCCAATAAATCGTGGACTTAGTTTGCCTTTCTTGCCAAATCTGAGAACCTTCTTCCGCGGGGATACTTTTAAAAACACTTTGTCACCAACTTGATACTCAATCTCTTTTCTCTTCAAATCTGCGTATGACTTCTGTCTATCTGAAGCTGCTTTCAAGTAATTTCTGATGACTTTTACTTTCTCTTCTGTTTCTTTAACTAAATCGACCCCATGAATGTGATTTTCCTTAAGCTCTGTCCAATATAAAGGTGTACGACATTTGCGTCCATACAAAGCCTCATAAGGTGCCATTTTCAAACTCGACTGATAACTATTATTGTAGGCAAACTCCACTAATGGTAAATACTTTTCCCAACTGCCTTGAAATTCTAATACAAAGCATCTAAGCATATCTTCAAGCACCTGAATTACTCTCTCTGACTGACCATCGGTCTGAGGATGAAAAGCTGTACTGAAACTCAACTTTGTGCCCAAAGCTTCCTGTAACTTTTTCCGAAACCGTGAAGTAAATCTCGGATCTCTATCTGAAATGATCGATAATGGTACCCCATGTAGTCTGACTATCTCTGAGATATATAATTCGGCCAACTTATCAAGCGAATAATCCAAACGAACTGGGATAAAATGAGCCGACTTCGTTAGCTTATCAATTACAACCCATACTGCATCTTTTTTTCTCGGTGTTAACGGCAATCCTATTACAAAATCCATAGTAACACGGTCCCATTTCCACTCAGGGATTAGCACAGGCTGCAATAAACCTGAAGGCACCTGATGTTCAGCCTTTACTTGCTGTCAAATCAAGCATCTAGAAACAAACTCTGAAATATCTCTTTTCATTCCTACCCACCAATACATTTTCTTCAAATCATTATACATCTTTGTACTACCTGGGTGTATAGACAAAGAACTACTATGTGCTTCCTATAAGATCTTCTGAATAAGCTCGTCATTCTTCGGTACACATACTCTGTCTCTGAACAACAAACAACCATCAGAACCAATCTGAAAATCAGACTCTGCACCTGACTTGCACTGAGCTCTTTTAGCTTCCAACCCACTGTCATCTTTCTGAGCTTTACGGATTTCTTCAAGAAACATCAGTTTAGCTCTCAATTCAGCTATAATGAAACCGTTATCTGATAAAGCTAAGCTAGTATTTAAAGCTCTCAATGCAAATAAAAATTTTCTACTCAAAGCATCAGCAACAACATTAGCTTTACCCAGGTGATAATCGATCACTAGCTCATAATCTTTAATCAACTCTAACCATCTTCTTTGCCTCAGGTTCAATTCTTTCCGAGTCATCAAGTATTTCAAGATTTTATGATCAGTGAATATTTGGCACTTCTCGCCATACAAGTGATGTCTCCAAATTTTCAGAGCAAATACAATGGCAGCTAGCTCTAAATCATGCGTCGGATAATTTTTCTCATGCGGTTTTAGCTGTCTAGAAGCATAAGCAATTACTTTACCTTCCTGCATAAGTACACAACCCAATCTATTCAAGGATGCATCACTGTAGACCACAAACTCTTTACCTGGTTCTGGTTGTACTAAGATAGGAGCTTCAGTCAACAATGCCTTTAACTTGTCAAAACTCTGCTGACATTTCTCAGTCCATTCAAATTTGACATCTTTTTGTAGCAATCTCTTCAATGGGATAGCTATTATGGAAAATCCCTCTACAAATCGTCTATAATAACCAGCTAATCCCAGAAAACTTCTAACCTCAGATGCATTCCTCAGAGGCTTCCACTCAACAATGGCTAAGATCTTGCTCGGGTCAACTCTAATGCCTTCACCTGAGTCAATGTGTCCAAGGAATCCAACTTCTCGAAGCCAGAACTCACTTTTACTAAATTTGGCGTACAACTAGTTATCTCTCAAAGTCTGTAAGACAGTTCTCAAATGCTTTGCATGCTCAGTCTCATTATGAGAATAAATTAAGATATCATCAATAAACATGACTACAAACTTATCCAAGTAAGGTCTGAATATTCGGTTCATTAAGTCCATGAAAATGGCAGGAGCATTAGTCAAGCCAAATGGCATCACAAGGAACTCATAATGACCGTACCTAGTCCGGAAAGCAGTCTTCGGAACATCTGACTCTTTAACTCGCAACTGGTAGTATCCGAATCTCAAATCTATCTTAGAGAACACAGTGGCTCCCTTCAATTGATCAAATAAATCATCAATTCTAGGCAATGGATACCTGTTCTTTATTGTTACATTGTTAAGTTGTCGATAGTCTATGCACAATCTCATCGAACCGTCTTTCTTTTTCACAAATAGGACTGATGCACCCCAGGGTGAATAACTAGGTCTTGCAAAGCCTTTATCAGTTAATTCCTACAGCTGAGCTTTCAATTCTTTCAATTCCAACGGGGCCATTCTATATGGAGCAATAGAGATGGGTGTGGTACCTAGAATCAACTCAATACCAAACTCCACTTCTCTAATAAGAGACAAACCTGGTAATTCTTCCAGAAACACATCTGGATACTCGCATACTACTGGCACTGACTCAATTTTTAGCTCCGAATCTTTAGTGTTTAACACAAAAGCAAGATAAGCTTCATACCCTTTTCTCAAACATTTCTGAGTAGACATAATAGAAATCATAGCAAATGAACTATCTGACTCATCTGAGTTAACCCGAAGAATTTCACCAATTTCACATTTCAGCTCGATGAATTTCTTCCCACAATTCACTATCACATCATGTGCAGTCAGCCAATCCATACCAAGAATCACATCAAACTCGTCATATGGCAATAGCATGAGGTCGGCCGGGAAACAATGACCTCTAATCATTAAAGGGAAATTTCTACATACTTTATCTACTAACACATGCTTGCCTAATGGATTCGATACTTTAATCACAAATTCTATAGATTCTATAGGCATACTTATACTAGGCATCAATTTCAAGAAAACATAGGAATGGGTCGAACCTGGATCAATCAAAGCAACAACATTAATATCGTGTAGAGAAAATGTACCCGTAATTACATCGGGGGAGGATGCCTCTTCACGAGCTCAGATGGCATATGTCCTGGAACGTGTTCTAGCTTCTGATCTCGTGGCTGGGTCTTTCATCACACTTTTACTGCTAGCTCCACTTCCATATTTCTCTAAGGTCTACCTCTATTAGCAATGTTAGTCTGTCTAGCACTATGAAATTTCTCTTCCTTAGCTTCCTCCGGACAATCTTTAATAAAATGCTCGCGAGAACAACACCTGAAGCAAGCTCGACCAGTTCCCCAACACTCACCAAAATGTTGCCTTCCACAACACTGACACTCGAGTTTACTAGACTTCACATTACCCACACTTGCCACTGAAGTAGCTTGAGTTTTTGAGCCCAAATACGATTTCCCATGGTCTCGATGTGAATACTCAGCTGAAGCTGTCCTTCGAGAATTCATCTCTCTGGGCCTTTTTGATTGGGTTTGGAATGACTTGCTCATCAGTCTCTTTCTTGTATTTCGAGCCTCGATAGCAGCTTTCCTTCTTTCTTTGCTTAATTCCTCGGCTTTAAGGGCTCGGTCGACCAATACCACAAATTTTTTCAGCTCCAGAATTCCCACAAACATTTTAATGTCCTCATTAAGCCCATCTTCGAATCTCTTGCACATAATAGTCTGGGTGGACACACACTCCTAGGCATACTTACTAAGTCTAACAAATTCACGCTCGCACTCTGCCACAGACATCTTGCCCTGCTTCAATTCAAGGAACTCCTTTCGTTTCTGATCAATAAACCGCTGACTTATATATTTCTTTCTAAATTCTTACTGGAAGAAATCCCAAGTAATCTTTTCTTTTGGCACAACTGCTACTAATGTCTTCCACCAATGATAGGCGAAATCTCTCAGAAGTGATACAGCACATTTTAAACACTCTTCCGGCGTACACGAGAGCTCATCAAACACACGGATAGAATTTTCGAGCCAGAACTCTGCTTTCCCAGGATCATCATCAATGTTTGCTCTAAACTCTTCTGCTCCTTGCTTCCTAATTTTGTCGACCAGAGGCTTGTTCATTCTTACCAAATCCATGCCTTGGGGAGCTACGAGAACCGTCTGAGGTATGGGAGGGGTGGAGGAGGTTGAGCATTTGGATTCGCTTGAATAAACTCAGTATACCAGTTACTCATCATTTGGACGAAGGCTTCCTGAGCCCCCTCTCCCTGTCCATGTGTTTTAGATCTATTTTCTACTGGCGCGGTCCCTTGCGCGGGAGCCGGCGCATTACTTTCAGCATCGTTAGCAGTGGCTCGCTCGAGATCCATTTACTATATAAAAAAAACATTTTAAATTGTCAGGAGTCATCACACTATCACAATATATTTATGGCATGTATAGCTAGACTTTTACACACGCTATGTTTGTCTGAGAAACGACTAAACTATAGCTCTGACACCACTAAATGTAACACCCCTCACCCAGGTCCGTCGTCGGAACAGGGTACGAGGCATTACCGGACATGATTCAAACTACTATACGAAATTTAAAATGTAAAATCCATATAAATTTAGAACTTTTTCCATACATAGTCGTCAATACCCATAAGCAAAATAATCATTCGTTATTACAAATAACAAAACAATTAAGCCTTCTATACATGCCATAATTCCCAAAATATTGTTTTCAAAATACCAAAAGAAGGCTGATAGTGTGGATGGATCTCCGACGATCACCGAATCCCGAGCTAGCTTGATGACACTATAGAATAAGGAAAAGAAAAGAGAGTAAGCATATAGCTTAGTAAGTAAGTATATAAATAATTAATAATGGATTTATTAAGTTTACAAAACAACACAATCAAATCTAAAATCAATTTCATCATTTATTCAAGTTTGGAGCAAGCTGTCTATTCGAGTCACAGTCACTAAATTATTTTTATTTGAAGTTAAAAAACTCCAAATTAAGATCCATAAATTTTCCCTGAAACTAGGCTCATTATATTCTCACCATAAAATTTTTAGAAGTTTTGGTCTTTCCAATTAGTACAGTTTATTCATTAAAGATTCCCCTGTTTCGCTATTCAACTACTCTGACCACTTTTCACTACGAACCAATTTTATCATTATACAGAATTCATATGATAATAAAATTTATTTCATTTGAAAATATACTCATTAAGGATTTCAATCATATAACTTATACCCCATAATTATTTTTGTCGAATTTGTAATGATTTTTCCAAGACAGAATAGGGGATCAAGTAACCATTCCGAACCAGTATCACAAAAGTTTAAATATCTCAAAATATAAAATTCCTTTACTTTCTCTGTTTCTTTTATATGAAAATAGACCCAATAAGCTTTAAATAAATATCTCACAAAACGTATAATTCAATTTCTACCATTTTTAGTGATTTTTCAAATTCACATCACTGTTGCTGTCCAAAACAGTTTTATTGTAAATTTTTGCTTTCTCTCACTTTAGTTGTATTCATTACTTACCTATAACAATCATTCAAATTTCCAATCACATGTTGAGCATATTTCTCATACATTACACATACATATACATATACATATACTTATCACTACAACATCTCACATAATTTCATTTAGTCAGTTTTCCCGTTGAACACTTCAGAATAATAACGAATATGCGGTGGTTTCCACACAGCCCACCTTTGAAATCGAAGCTCTCTTGTACACATAGTGGCCTTCACCCAGTACCACTCATTTTACCTAGCTCGATTGTACTCATAATTCTGGCTCTCTTGTACATATGGTGGCCTTCACTTAGCACCACTCATATGGCCTAGCCTTCTCGTAGCTCTCTTGTACACATAGTGGCTCACACCATATACCACACATGTGACCTAGCTACATATAGCTTTCTTGTACACATGGCGTACTCTCGGTACTACACATGTGACCTAGCTATGTTTACGAAAACTCTTGCAGCTCTCTTGTGCACATAGTGGCCTACACTTAGTACCACTCATTTGACCTAGCTACATGCCAATTACATCTTTCGATTCCGAAGGTTCAAACGAGAAATAACTCACTTTTTAACACTTTATTTCATTCTTTCAATAGTAAATTATGATTCAAAAATCAGATACAATACATTAAACATGCTGAAATATAAAACATCAATAAAAATAATGAATTATTTACATACTACTTACCTCGGTGCAAAAAATGGCGAAATTTGCAATTTAGTCCTTAACTTTTCCTTTCCCTCGTTCAAGATCGATTCCATGTTCTTCTCGATCTATAATAACACATTTAGCTTATTTAATATTTACATTATTTAATTCAATCCAAAAATCACATTATGGCAAAATTACATTTTTGCCCCCTAACTTTTACAAAATTATGATTTTGCCCCTAGGCTCGAAAATTAAACTTCATCCTATTTTCTTACATTTTAGGACATGTTGAACATTTTTCCCTTCTATGGCAACATCAAATTCTCACTCTAATATGTACTTATGAGCATTAGGTATTTTTACCGATTATGTCGTTTTACTCGTTTTTACGTAAAATCGCTTAGCAAAAGTTGTTTAACATAATTTGAGCCTTCATATTTTATCATAAAACATCAAAATAAACACATTTCACCTATGGGTATTTTTCCAAATATGAACCCTGGGTTAAAATATTGCTAGAATAAGCTAAACCGAGTTATCGGGATTCCAAAAACATAAAGAACATGAAAAATGGGGCTTGGATTGACTTACTATGGAGCTTGGAAACCCTAGCCATGGAGTCCCGCCCCCCTGAAGATTCGGCCTAAGGAAGAAGATGACAACCTTTTTCCATCTTTTTCCCATTTAATTTCTTTTATTTGACATTTTACTAAAATACCCTTCATTAAAATTTTAGTTATTTCTACCCATGCATGTCCATTTTTGTCCATGAAAATATAATGGTCTAATTACCATTTAAGGACTCTTACTTTAGATATTCAGTTCAATTTAACCCTTTAGTATCTAGAAGTCTCATTTATCAACTGTAACACCCCTTACCCGAAACCTTTGCCGGAGTCGAGTATGTGGCATTACTAGACTTGACTACTAATTTGGGGCATAAAAATTTAAAGCTGCCCAACTGCGTCATGCTGACTAAAAACTATTTCATTGCAAAATATGATTAACTAGTTTATAACCGAACATACCCACATACAATTCATACTGTCCATGCATTTTAATCATTTATGCAAATTAACTTATACCTAAAACATTCGCGTAATATCCTAACATCATCGATTTATTAACCAAACACAACTATGGTTCCATATAATCGAGTGTACCTTTGGTTACTTACCACAATACCTAATTCAAAGTTTCATTTCGTAAACATACATTTCCTTATCAAAAACGATTAAACTTCGATTAAAAATGCACAAACATTACCATCATAAACCGACATTTGTATCAAAAGCACAAAAAGCATACTTAACTAAAAATTTAGCCATATTCGCATGGCTATTATATACATGAACCAAAAGTTTTCATCAAAACAAAGTCAAAGTCTTTCCTATACATGCCTTCATTCGAAAACCAAAATGAAAGAGTACCAAAATAGTTTGATAGTGTGGACGACTTTCTGAACGATCCCGACGAGCTTGTAGCTTGCACCTAATCTATAAAACAGAGGAAACATTTCGCACAAATAAGCTTACTAGCTTAGTAAGTCCTAAGCTCCTAATAATATAATATTCAAACATTAAACATTTAAATTAAAAATAATTCAACTTGTATGTTTGTAATCACATTTACTCCAAATCGTATAAATAAAGCATTCGTATCAATCGTACTATCGTACTAAAATTTCCTTTACTTTTAACATTTCTATTTGAAGACCGAATTTCCATAATAGTGCATTCAACCTCGAAATCCATCATATCATACCCATCAATATTAACTTCAAACACATATAACACAATTCTCATGATATTAATTCGACTCAAGTAATATTAAGCATAACATACCTTACATGCTTACCTGAGCCATTAACTCAATAAATTAGCTTTAATTTGCCTTGAACAAAAATTCGATTTCTCTTTTGTAAAACACATCACCGGCATCAAGCCTGCTAGGCGTAAAAGCCCGATAAGTGACACTGGCACAAAGCCTGCTAGGCGTGAAAGCCCGAAAAGTAACACCGGCACAAAGCCTGCTAGGCGTGAAAGCCCGAAAAGTAACACCGGCATAAAGCCTGCTAGGCGTGAAAGCCCGAAACATATCTATGTAATTTAAACGTTCCAAACACACTTCATAACTATTATATGTATAAGTCCAATTCAATTGAGCTTGCTCACATTAAACCAATAAAATCATTATATCATTATACAATCCAACAATTCACATCACATAACCAACTTTAATCATCAACCTAGTATACCTATATACATTCGGCCATGTTATAAATAGGTACTAAAATTCATCAATTCTTACTATTTAATATAATCATAATTAATTCTTTGGCATATTTTAGCTAAAAGACTTACCTCGGTTGTCGATAGTCCGTGCGAATCGGCTATTCGAGAACCTTCGTCTTTCCCCGGTCTAATTCCGTTTTTCTTTGCTCTTGATCTAAAACACATTAAAATTTAGCTCATTTAATTGCATTTCATCTCAATTTAGTCCCAAAACACACAAATGGGCAATTTACCATTTTGCCCCTAATGTTTCCCATTTTTACAAATTGGTCCTATTTACACAAAACTCAAAATATGCAAAATTTCCTAACACCATAGCTAGGCCGAATCTTCCCCATAGCTATGTGTGTCCATGCATTTCATTTATTTGTCATTTTAACTCTTCACAAATTTATTTTTTCAATTTAGCCCTATTTACTCAAAATCACCAAAAACTTCAATACAAAACTTGTAAATCTTTAACATATATTTAATCTAAATCCATCAAATATCAAAACCATCCAAGCATGTTAATGGCCGAATCCTATATACATAATATTTTCAAAAATTTAGGCATGGGTCGGGTAATATACGAAGCAACGATCTCAAAAACGTAAAAATTTTCAAAAACTAAAAACCGACCATACCTTAATCAAGCTCCCTAAGTTGCCGAAAATAAAGCTTCAACAATGGAGTTTTCTTCCTCCAACATTCGGCCAAGAAGAAGAACAAGGTATGTTCTCTTTCTTCCCACTTGTTTTTATTATTTAATGTTGTATTTAACATATATATTAACATTATTTATAAATACACTAATATAACTTTATAATAAAACTAAACTAACATATAATTTGTAATTGGAGTGGCCCATTTCCGTTCCTCTTTGTTGTATATGGGCTAATTGCCCTTTTAGAACATCCACTTAAAAAGCCACAATCAATTTAGTACCTTTCACCTTAGCATGCAACTTTTACGCTTTTCACGATTAAATCCTTTTTATCAAATTAAGCACTTAAACGACTAAATTTTTCTACGAAACTTTCACACTCACTAAATCACATATAATAAACATAAAATATAATATTAAAATATTTCTCGGGCTCAGATTCGTGGTCCCGAAACCACCGTTCCGATTAGGGTCAATATTGGTCTGTTACATCAACTTTTACAATTAAGCCCTAATAAGCAAATTAGACATGAAATTCATAAAATTTTCTATCGATACTCTAACACATGCATCCAATCAATCAGTAAATCATAAAATTAATCAAAATAAACTTTTCTATCTTGGATTCATGGTTTCGCAACCACTATTCTGTTTAGGCCCTATATCGGGATGTTACACCGTGTGGTTAATTTAATTCGAATTAGGTGCAAGTTTCATACGGCCAAGACACATGCTCATGTTCAAGGCCGTGTCTGCCACACAGCTGAGACACACACTCGTGTCTCTGTCTGTGTGCTCACTTCTGAGCATTCTGCTTTCTCAAATTTAAGGTGCAGGGGACACACGGGCAGGCAACACGCCCATGGGGCAAACCGTGTGTCACACATGGCCTAGACACACGCCCGTATGGACAAAATAAAGCCATTCCTAGCTTTATTTTTCACCCAAAATCACACCCATGACCTGTACTTGAATCACACATCCAAATAACAACCATTTCAAGCATTCAAGTTAAGCAAACACTATCATTCAACATAGCATATCATTGCATACATACATGTTTACTATCCTACCTTGATTCGATTCATGCATTAAACATGATTTGATCACCTACTTAACATATACATATGGTTACCATAGCATAACATTACAAGTATTTCAAAACAACCATTACTAGCCACTTCAGTGGCTAGATTATAAGCACCATTTACACTTACATGCCAATATGGCCAATATAATCTATACATGCCATTACAACCATAATTGCTTTACCATATTGTACCGACATGGGCCGTTAGATAGTGTGAGTGATCTCCGCCGAGCTTCCAATCCAACGAGCTTCCAATATACTCTAAAACAGGGGAAAATAAAACGGGGTAAGCATTGTATGCTTAGTAAGTTCGTATAACATGGTACTTAACTTACCATTCATTCTATTTTGAGGTAACTATGTAAGGCATATTCAATCAATTTGATGTCAAGCCCTACGCATCTCCTTATTGACCTTGTTAGGCATATATTCCATAGTAACATCAAGACAAGTATGAGCTCAACAACAATTAAGTTTCCATGCACTTATGCTTTCCACAACATGTATTCATTTAATATGTATAAATCATCTCTTATTATTACAGGCATAGTTTCATAGTACTTCATTTCAGGTTTAGCTTATTTCATGTCAAGACTTTACTCATATTTTGCAAATATTAAGGTCACACAAGTAGTAGTACATTACAAGTCTATAATCAAGGATTATATTCGTCAACCAAATTCCGAGTACAAATATCATAGTCTCATATTTCCATGTATTAATTATCACATATCATCATTTTCATGTATTTCAGGTAGATACATATAATAACTCATTTCTTATTCATAATCTTCTCCTGTCAAGAGTTTTACCCGTTGAATTTATTTGGAATATCGATGGATACACCGGTAGTACACTTGAGGTGTACAAATCAGAATCCGTCAATTTATACTCAGTAGTACCTTGTAGGTACACTCTCGAGCCATGTATCATACAGCAGAATTACCAGCCCAGGCTAAATTCTAGCTGTAACATATACTCTAAGGGCTTTTTCGGATTACCTATCTAGGCTAAATCTGTAACGGCCCGATTTAGGGGCTAGTCAGAATAGTGATCTCGGGATCATTAATCCGAGATTTGAGAAATTTATTTTCATGTTATGTTATGAGTTAGAACATGATAGCACACATGCATGAAAATTTTGGTGCTTTAATTTTAGCGATTTCGTGTTTAATCGTGAAAAAGGACTAAATCGCATAAAGTATGAAAGTTCCATTCTATAAGTTAAAGGTGCCAAATGGCCATAGATTGTTAATTAGAGGTCTTTAAAAGGCAATTAGACCCCTAAAGATATCATGGCTGGCCATAGGAGACAAAGATGGACAATGTTGGTCAAAGTTGGTGATCGTTGGTGACTTATTTGACATGTATTAATAAAATAAGGAGAGAAAAATATCATCTTTTCTCCTTTTCTCTTCCACCGAAAATTAGCAGCAAATAGGGGGTAGAAAGCTTCAAAAATTTCAGTACACTCATCCCTTCACAAGTAAGTGTTCTAGTGAACTTTTCTTGAAGATAATTGTACTTTTGAGACCCCTAAAGCTTAAGTTTTCATATGAGGGGACTAACGTGCAATATGGTGAAGAGTTTAGAGTTTTTCCATGAGAGCCTCCATTGTTATTTGCTGCATTTTTATGGAAGAAATTGAGTCTTAGTTGTTAGATGAACAACTTTTGTGAAAGGTGTTGCATGAAAACACCAAATAGGATCTTGATGAAAAGGTTACAAATTTTGTAGTAAGTATGTGAAATATTGATTTTGATGATAGCTTTAAGAGCATTAAATGTTTACCTAGGCTTGTTGAAGGTAGAATTGTGATTAGAATTTATTTCCGAGCCTAGGGGCAAAATGGTCATTTTGCCAAAATCTAGGGGCAAAATGGTAATTTTTCTTAATCGTGATTATTGAAATGCTTATATTAATGTAGTGATTAAAATGAGCTAATTTGCTATTATAGAGCAAGAGGAGTCAAGAATCTGCCTCGATCGGGGAAAGAATAAAGTCTTGGACTGAACCGAAGAACTAGCTCATTTTGAAAATGAGGTAAGTTGTATGTGATTTATGCAACATTCATATTAGCATGTTGAGAAACGCTTGGCATTATTAAAGCACGATGCATTACTAAATTGAGTAGTTAATGTGAATGAGATGTTGGAGTCCTAATGGGCCATATTGATTATAGAAATGCTATCATTGAAAGACCATGTCCAGGACATGGCCTCGGCACCGAGTTGAGATCCCGTATAAGACCATATCTGGGATATGGCTTCGGTGATGAACATGGAAATCGTATAAGACCATATACGGGATATGGCATCGACACATGAAGGGTAATCCCATATAAGACCATATCCAGGATATGGCATTGGCACCTAGAGGTAATCCCATGTAAGACCATGTCTCGGATATGGCATTGGCATCTAGAGGAGACTCCATGTAAGACCACCTCGAGGATGTGGCATTGGCTTTATACTTATAGTAGTGGCTATAAACACACGTCTTTGACTATCCCTTGTGAGTGGTGGGATAAGTAGATGAATTTAGAAGTAGAAATGTGAATGATAGTTAAGTCATGTGAATGAATGAATACAGGTACTCGTAAATGAGTCACGAAGAATCGGTTCGATATGTGGCACGGTATGTGCTAGATAAGGGCAATTGTAAGTAGGTATTGTCAAGAAGCCTTGACTTGTGTACAGTTAGCTAATACCATGGATGGATTATTTTATGAGCATTATTATTGCTATTTATTTCCATGCAACTTACTAAGCTTTATGCTTACCCCTTTTTCATTACCCTTCTTTCTTGTAGTATTGCCAAGGTAACTTGAGGATCGTGGCCGTAGGAGTTTGGAAATCACACTATCGACAACACTTTGGTATAACAATTTTAAACTTATTTTGAGTATGGCATGTATAGGACTTGAGTATTTTGTTAAGTCATAATTGTTAGTCAAAGTGTTGGCTATGTAAGTTAGTAAAAGTCATTTTGAAAGTGGCCTTATGAGTTAGGCAAATACTTGACAAACTCTTTTGTTCAATGAAGATGAAATTCATGAAGTGTATGTCCCTTTAATTATCTTGTATGTTGGAAATGAGTTCTTAGACTTGCTTATGGGATAGGAATTGTGTTATTTTGAGTAGAAATATGTATGTGTGCATTCTAGGGTGGCAAGGGCTTGGTATATAGCCTGCTAATTTCCCACTTAGCTAGACACACGAGCGTGGGTCTAGACAGTGTGGGAGGCACGGCTAGCACATGGGCGTGCACCCAGGCTGTGTGAAGTCTGCTCTCTGCACTTGGGATTTGAATCACCACACGGCTGGGGTACACAGGCGTGTGTATAGGCCATGTGGATAAGTCAGAATGCCAAGGTTTGGCACAAGGGTTAGTGACACGGGCGTGTCAAGGCCGTGTGAAATTAGCCAGTGTCAACCACAGGTGGGAGACACGGGCATGCCTTAGGGGCACACGGGCGTGTCCCTAGGCCTAAACGGGCATGTGGCCCATGTTTTATTAAAAAGTTTATCGAGCTCATGAAAATTCCCGGATAAATTTTGATACTTCTCGGAAGTATATTTAGGGCCTCTTAGGCCGGATATGTGCGAGCGATAGGGTTAAACGAAATTTTATAACCCTATTTTATATGTTTAAGCAAGATTAGCTATGTAATGCCTTGAACCCTGTTTCGGCTCGGATACGGGCAATGGGTGTTACATTTATTGGTATCAGAGCTATGGTTTAGTCGATTCAAGGACTAACGTAGCATAAGTACGAGTCTAGCTATACATGCCATATGTAAGAGTGTCTGATAATGATCGTGTGATGGCTCCTGACGTATTGAATTGTGTTCTATGTAGTATATGGATTCTGATCCGAACAAAACTGCAGCTGATGATGCTATGAGTAACGCGCCGGCTCCCGCTCAAGGGACCGTGCCAGCTAATAGTAGACCCGAGACCTTGGGTCAGGGGAAAGAGGCTCGAGAAACCTTTATCCACATGATGAGCAATTGGTATACGGAGTATATCCGAGCAAATCCTAATGCTCAACCCCCTCCACCACCACCAATTCCTCAACCCGCTCCAGTAGCCCCTCAAGTAGTTGAGGTGGTGAGAAGAGAAAGGCCTCCGGTGGATAAGATCCAGAAGCAAGGAGCCGAGGAATTTCAGGCAAATAAGGATGATGACCCGGAGAAAGCAGAATTCTGGCTCGAGAATACCATCCGGGTATTCGATGAGTTATCCTGCACGCTTGAGGAGTGCTTAAAGTGTGCGGTGTCTCTCCTGAGAGATTCAGCCTACCGATGGTGTAACACCCTGGTGTCAGTGGTGCCAAGGGAGAGAGTTAGTTGGGAATTCTTTCAAGAGGAATACCGGAAGAAGTATATCAGCCAGAGGTTTATCGACCACAAGAGAAAGGAGTTCTTGGAATTGAAGTAAGGCCGTATGTCAGTGACCGACTACGAACGGGAGTTCGTAAGGCTTAGCAAGTATGAAAAAGAGTGCGTCTCTACCGAGGCCATCATGTGCAAGAGATTCGAGGACGGATTGAATAAAGATATCCGCCTATACGTGGGGGTTCTCAAATTAAAGAAGTTTGTAGTGTTGGTGGATAGAGCCTGTAAAGTTGAGGAGTTGGCTAAAGAGAAGAGAAGAGCTGAGTACGAGTCTCGTGACTCGAGGAAGAGACAACTGAACAAGTCTCACCAATCCTCATCTAAGAAATCGAGGGATTTCACTACTCGATCAGTCACTTCAGCGGGGTTTTCGACCCGAGATAAAGGCAAGCAGTTTTCGGGGTCGAAAGGGAAAACCACATCAGTTGCTAGTGTGGGAAACGTTCGACCAATTAGACTGGAATGCCTTAGTGTGGCAGGTGCCATTCTGGTGAGTGTCGAGCTAATGAGAAAGCTTGCTTCAGATGTGGATCCTTAGACCATTTTATCAGAGAATGTCCCGAGGTAGACGAAGAAAGAAAAGCCTCAGAATGCAAGATCGGGAAGTACCACTAGGAGAAGACCTTTAAGAAATCCGGGGGTTGAGATGGGAAGCAAGAATCCTTCTAACGAGCAAGCTGCTAGAGTCGAGGGTAAAGCACCGGCGAGGACATATGCCATTCGTGTTCGTGAAGTGGTATCTTCCCCCGACGTGATCACGGGTATCTTTTCTCTCCATAATACTCATGTTATAGCTTTAATTGACCCGGGATCTACCCACTCATACATATGCATGAAATTAGTCTCTAGCATGAGCATGCCTATAGAGTCTACCGAATTCATCATAAGAGTGTCTAATCCCCTAGGCAAGTGTGTGTTGGTTGATAGAGTTTGCAAAGGGTGCCCTTTGATGATTAAGGGTCATTGTTTCCTAGTCGATCTTATGTTATTACCGTTTGACAAATTTGATGTCATTCTCGGGATGGATTGGTTACTTACCCACAGTGTAATTGTGAATTGTGGGAAGAAGCATATCAAGTTGAGAGATGAAAATGGTAATTTTATTCGTGTTGAATCAGATAAGCCGGATAGATCACCAATAATGATATCAACCATGTCGGCTCAGAGGTACCTAAGGAATGGATATGAGGCTTATCTTGCCTTTGTGTTGAACACTAAAGAGACTGAATTGAAAATTGAGTCAGTACCCATACTATGCGAGTACCTAGATGTTTTCCCGGAAGAGTTGCCAGGGCTACCTCCGGACAGAGAGATTGGATTTGGGATTGAATTAGCCCTGGGTACTGCCCCTATTTCTATTGCTCCCTATAGAAAGGCCCCAACTAAACTGAAAGATTTGAAAGCACAGTTGCAAGAATTAACGGATAAGTGTTTCGCGAGGCCGAGTTTTTCTCCCTGGGGCGCTCCCGTTCTATTTGTGAAGAAGAAAGATGGTTCCATGAGACTATGTATAGACTATCGGCAACTCAATAAAGTGACGGTGAAGAATAAGTACCTGTTGCCGAGAATCAAAAATCTATTTGACCAACTGAAGGGAGCTACAGTATTTTCCAAGATAGATTTGAGGTCAGGGTACTATCAGTTGAGAGTCAAGGACTCAGATATACTGAAAATCGCATTTAGAACTCGGTACGGCCACTATGAATTTTTGGTCATGCCTTTTGGTCTAACAAATGCCCCCGCGATCTTCATGGATTTGATGAATCGCATTTTTCAATCGTACTTGGATAGGTTTGTTGTGGTCTTCATCAACGACATACTGATCTACTCTCGAGATGAGAACGATCATGTAGAGCATTTGAGTATGGTTCTACAAGTTTTGAGAGAAAAACAATTGTATGCCAAATTCAGTAAGAGTGAATTTTGGCTCAAGGAAGTGGGATTTTTGGGGCATATTGTCTCGGAAGATGGGATTAGAGTCGACCCGAGTAAAATTTCGGCAATTGTTGAATGGAAACCGTCGAGGAGTGTAACTGAAGTGAGGAGTTTTCTAGGCCTAGCAGGATATTATAGGCGTTTTGTCAAGGGGTTTTCCATGATAGCTACACCAATGACGAGACTTCTGCAGAAAGATGTAAAGTTCAACTGGACGGAAAAGTGTCAACAGAGTTTTGAGAAACTGAAGACACTGTTGACTGAGGCTCCTATTTTGGTGCAACCAGAATTGGGAAGAGAATTTATGGTTTATATTGATGCGTCCTTGAATGGATTGGACTGTGTACTTATGCAAGAGGGTAAAGTGATTGCATACGCCTCTAGGCAGTTGAAGCCGCACGAGAAGAACTACCGGACTCATGATTTGGAGTTGGCTGCAATCGTGTTCGCACTGAAAATTTGGAGACATCATTTATATGGTGAAAGGTTTCTGATTTTCATTGACCACAAAAGCCTAAAATATTTGATGACTCAAAAGGAATTAAATTTGAGGCAATGAAGATGGTTAGAGCTGATTAAAGATTATGAGTTGGTAATTGACTACCATTCGAGAAAGGCAAATGTAGTCGCTGACGCTTTGAGCAGAAAATCATTATTTGCACTAAAAGCCATGAACACTGAGATGACCTTGTTAGATGATGGTTCCGTTTTAGCCGAGTTGAGGGCTAAACCATTGTTTCTCCAAGAGATTTGTGAAGCTCAGAAGGATGATAACAGTTTGCAAGCCAAGAGAGTTTTATGTGAGTCGAGCATTGAGACAGACTTTCGAGTAAATCTTGATGGATGTCTAACATTTCGAGATCGAGCTTGTCTACCCAGGAATGATGAGATCATTCGCAAAATTTTGCATGAAGCACATAACGGATGTTTGAGTGTACACCCAGGCAACACAAAGATGTACCATGATTTGAAGAGATGGTATTGGTGGTTGGGTATGAAGAAACATATTTCTGAATTTGTATCAAAATGCCTGATTTGTCAGTAAGTGAAGGCTGAACATCAAGTACCTTCGGGTTTACTTTAGCCCCTTATGATTCCTGAGTGGAAGTGGGACCGTGTCACTATGGACTTCGTGACGGGTTTACCGTTGACTCCTAAGAGGAAAGATGCAGTATGGGTAGTGGTTGATAGACTCACTAAGTCAGCCCACTTTATACCAGTGCGAGTTGACTATTCACTCGATAAATTGGCAGACTTGTACATGTCTGAGATAGTAAGACTTCATGGTGTACCGTTGTCAATCATTTCAGATAGAGATCCGAGATTCACGTCACGGTTTTAGAAAAAGCTTCAGGAAGCTTTGGGCACGAAATTGAGTTTCAGTACAGCTTTCCATCCACAAACTGACGGGCAGTCAGAGAGGGTAATTCAGATACTAAAAGACATGCTTCGGTGTTGCGTTTTGGAATTCCATGGTAATTGGGAGAAATACTTACCATTGGTGGAATTCGCCTACAACAACAGCTTTCAATCAAGTTTGAAGATGGCGCCTTATAAGGCATTGTATGGGCGTAAGTGTCGAACGCCATTATATTGGTCAGAACTTAGAGAGAAACAGATACACAGGGTTGACTTGGTTAAGGAAACTGAAGAAAAGGTAAAAGTGATACGTAACTGCCTGAGAGCCGCCTCAAATAGACAGAATTCCTATTCAGATTTAAAAAGAAAGAGATAGAATTCAAAGTCGGTGATAAAGTGTTCTTGAAAGTATCACCTTGGAGAAAAGTCCTTAGATTTGGTCGGAAGGGCAAGTTGAGTCCGCGCTTTATCAGACCTTATGAAGTTGCTAAAAGGATAGGATCGGTAGCTTATCGATTAGCCTTGCCACCTGAGTTAGAAAAGATTCATGACGTCTTTCACGTATCCATGTTACGTCTATACCATTCAGACCCTTCATATGTTATAGAGCCGATAGAGGTAGAGATACAACCGGATTTGACATATGGTGAAGAACCAGTTAGAATTTTGGCTCGTGAAGTCAACAGTTAAGGAAAAAAAGCATAGCCCTAGTGAAAGTGCTATGGCAAAGGCACGGTATAAAAGAGGCTACATGGGAGTCCGAGGAATCGATGAGAAACCAATACCCCAATCTTTTCACTGGTAAGATTTTCGAGGACGAAAATCCTTAAGGGGGAGGATTGTAACGGCCCGATTTAGGGGCTAGTCGGAATAGTGATCTCGGAATCATTAATCCGATATTTGAGAAATTTATTTTAATTTTATATTATGAGTTAGAACATGATAGCACATATGCATGAAAATTTTGGTGCTTTAATTTTAGCGATTGCGTGTTTAATCGTGAAAAAAGACTAAATGGCATAAAGTGTAAAAGTTCCATTCTATAAGTTAAAGGTGCCAAATAGCCATAGATTGTTAATTAGAGGTCTTTAAAAGGCAATTAGACCCCTAAAGATATCATGGTCGGCCATAGGAGACAAAGATGGACAATGTTGGTCAAAGTTGGTGATAGTTGATGACTTATTTGACATGTATTAATAAAATAAGGAGAGAAAAAAATATCATCTTTTCTCCTTTTCTCTTCCACCGAAAATTAGCAGCAAATAGGGGTAGAAAGCTTCAAAAATTTCAGCACACTCATCCCTTCACAAGTAAGTGTTCTAGTGAACTTTTCTTGAAGATAATTGTACTTTTGAGACCCCTAAAGCTTAAGCTTTCATATGAGGGGACTAATGTGCAATATGGTGAAGAGGTTAGAGTTTTTCCATGAGAGCCTCCATTGTTATTTTCTGCATTTTTAATGGAAGAAATTGAGTCTTAGTTGTTAGATGAACAACTTTTGTGAAAGGTGTTAACACGAAAACACCAAATAGGACCTTGATGAAAAGGTTACAAATTTTGTAGTAAGTATGTGAAATATTGATTTTGATGATAGCTTTAAGAGCATTAAATGTTTACCTAGGCTTGTTGAAGGTAGAAATGTGATTAGAATTTATTTCCGAGCCTAGGGGCAAAATGGTCATTTTGCCAAAATCTAGGGGTAAAATGGTAATTTTGCTTAAGCATGATTATTGAAATGCTTATATTAATGTAGTGATTAAAATCAGCTAATTTGCTATTATAGAGCAAGAGGAGTCAAGAATCCGCCTCGATCAGGGAAAGAATAAAGTCTTGGACTGAACCGAAGAACTAGCTCATTTTGAAAACGAGGTAAGTTGTATGTGATTTATGCAACATTCATATTAGCATGTTGAGAAACGCTTGGCATTATATTAAAGCACGATGCATTACTAAATTGAGTAGTTAATGTGAATGAGATGTTGGAGTCCTAATGGGCCATATTGATTATAGAAATGCTATCATTGAAATATGAAATAAATAAGGTCCCGTATAAGACCATGTCCGGGACATGGCCTCGGCACCGAGTTGAGATCCCGTATAAGACCATATACGGGATATGGCTTCGGTGATGAACATGGAAATCGTATAAGACCATATCTGAGATATGGCATCGATACATGAAGGGTAATCCCATATAAGACCATATCCAGGATATGGCATTGGTACCTAGAGGTAATCCCATGTAAGACCATGTCCGGGATATGGCATTGGCATCTAGAGAAGTCTACATGTAAGACCACCTCGAGGATGTGGCATTGGCTTTATACTTACAATAATGGCTACAAACACACTTCTTTGACTATCCCTTGTGAGTGGTGGGATAAGTAGATGAATTTAGAAGTAGAGATATGAATGATAGTTAAGTCATGTGAATGAATGATTACAGGTACTCGGGAATGAGTCACGAAGAATCGGTTCGATATATGGCACGGTATGTGCTAGATAAGGGCAATTGTAAGTAAATATTGTCAAGAAGCCTTGACTTGTGTACAGTTAGCTAATACCGTGGGTGGATTACTTTATGAGCATTATTATTGCTATTTATTTCCATGCAACTTACTAAGCTTTATGCTTACCCCTTTTTCGTTGCCCTTCTTTCTTGTAGTATTGCCAAGGTAACTCGAGGATCGTGGCCATAGGAGTTTGGAAATCACACTATCGACAGCACTTTGGTATAACAATTTTTTACTTATTTTGAGTATGGCATGTATAGGACTTGAGTATTTTGTTAAGTTGTAATTGTTAGTCAAAGTGTTGGCTATGTAAGTTAGTAAAAGTCATTTTGTAAATGGCCTTATGAGTTAGGCAAATACTTGACAAACTATTTTGTTCAATGAAGATGAAATTCATGAAGTGTATGTCCCTTTAATTATCTTGTATGTTGGAAATGAGTTCTTAGACTTGCTTGTGGGATAGGAATTGTATTATTTGGAGTAGAAATATGTATGTGTGCATTCTATGGTGGCAATGGCTTGGTATATAGCCTGCTAATTGCCCACTTAGCTACACACACGGGTGTGGGTCTAGACAGTGTGGGAGGCACGGCTAGCACATGGGCTTGCACCCAGGCCGTGTGAAGTCTGCACCCTGCACTTGGGATTTGAATCACCACACGGCTGGGGTACACGGGCGTGTGTATAGGCCGTGTGAATAAGTCAGAATGCTAAGGTTTGGCACACGGGTTAGTGACAAGGGTGTGTCAAGGCCGTGTGAAATTAGCCAGTGTCGACCACGGGTAGGAGACAGGGCATGCCTTAGGGCCACACGGGCGTGTCCCTAGGCCTACACGGGCGTGTGGCCCGTGTTTTATGAAAAAGTTTATAGAACTTGTGAAAATTCCCGGATAAATTTTGATACTTCTTGAAAGTATATTTAGGGCCTCCTAGGCCGGATATGTGTGAGCGATAGGGTTAAACGAAATTTTATAACCCTACTTTATATATTTAAGCAAGATTAGCTATGTAATGCCTCGAACCCTGTTCCGGCTCGGTTACGGGCAAGGGGTGTTACAAAATCCTATATATGACAAAGAATTCTCTATAGAGTTCAATCTGGATGACCAGTCTAGGCTAAATCTAGTCAATTAGGATTACCAGTCCAGGCTAAATCCTAATTGAAACGTATACTCAAGAGACTCATTTCGGATTACCCGTTCTGGCTAAATCCATTCTGCAACACATGCAGTTTTATTAGAGAAATCACATTTATCCATCGACTTCCCTTTATTCAAACGGGATTTAACATTTATCAGGAAATTGTCGGGTATATGTTCAATCTCATAAATTTATGCATTCATACAATTCAAGTGTTCACATTCAACTCAAGTATAAAATTTGCATTTTTATCATTTATCATTTATCGAGCATTATTGCTGATCGGGCACATTTCATTTATCGGGCTTTGACGAATATGTGATCATTTCACATAATTAAGGCATTTATACAATTCAAAAGCACAACATTTAATTCAAGCATAAAATATATATACAATTTAGTTACACGAACTTACCTCGACAAAGGTTCGTGTACAAACATCTACTAATCTGACATTTTCCTCGTTTTCCTCGTTTTAACTCCGAATTTGGTCCATCAGGATCGATACGAGTAAATTTTAAATCAATTTATTATATTACATTCATGTGAACTAAATTTTCATCCTAGGCAAAATTACTATTTTGCCCCTAACTTTTCCATAAATTCCATTTTCGTCCCTAGTCTCGAAAAATGAAACTTGTGCAAATTACTCCCTATTTCAAGCCTAACCAAAGCCCCATTACAAAATTTACAGCACATGTATTCATAAAATTTCAAAATTTTTCCTTCAATTTCACAAGTTTACATTTTAATCCCTAAATCATGTTTTCATCAAAAATCACTTTGTAAAAGTTGTTTATCTATCAATAATCTTCATTTTCTACCATAAATTTCTAATTTCCAGCATATACATCCATGACTCATTTTCATACTTTGATAACTTTTCAAATTAATCCCCCAAATAGAGATATTAAGATATCACGATCCTAAAAATATCAAAATTACTAAAAACGGGACAATGAAACTTACCCAATTTGGCCATGAAAGTTTCTTCTCTCTCTCCTAGGGTTTCCATGTTTTATTTTGGGGAAGATGATGAGAAAATAAGATGATATCTATTTTTTCATCTTTTAATTAATTAAAATTTTCACTTTCCAATTTAGTCCTTACCCTTTTTTTTATATTTCCATGGATGAGTCACCAAGAAAAATCTACATAATTTTCTTAATGGTCTAATTACCATATAAGGACCTTAAGTTTTGAATTCCATAGCTATTTAATCCTTATAGCTACTAGAATTCAACTTTCACATTTTATGTGATTTAGTCCTTCTCGTAATTAAGCACTTAATCGATAAAATTTTTGTACCAAAATTTTCAAATGTCATATCTATCATAATACGGACCATATAATAAAATAAAAATAAATTTTATTTTCGGCACGAATTTGTGGTCTCGAAACCACTGTTTCGATTTCACTGAAATTCAGGCTGTTACAACGGATCCTAAACCATGGTATGTAATTCGGATCACACGCTAACTCCAGAATGATAATCGGTTCGCGAATAGGTATATTATCGTACCAATTTTCCCACATTTCGATATATTTCGAGTGGAAGAACAGCCAATGCGTATCCAGTGGCCGCAAGTCAATTTTGTGCTCATCGTCGAGCAGCTCAGATGCCACGGGATCGGTTGTCGAAATCTGAATTATCACAACACTCTATCCGTTTGGTGCATCTCAACGGTAGCGTGGCTAACCAATAGGACCCTAACGTGCCAGATGTTCGGATTTTGTAGGAATTCATCCGGAATTGCTGCCCAAATTGTCGAATCCTCGTATGGTGTCCATTGAAACTATTTGAACATGATAAAAATATTAGTTATATACATAATACTAAATACTAAATACTAAATACGAAATTGACTATATTATGTATATATAGTTCAAATGGAATAAATACTTTCATGCACTTCCAACCATTGGTCTAATAGAAGCCATATATCTTCAAGAACGATAGGTATTTCCCCGTAGCTCGGCAAATGGTTCCACCTATTTAAATAAAATTTTAGCATAATATTTTATTTTAAATCTATTTAATAATTGTAAAATCTAATATAAATTTTACCTATTTACAAGTGGGAATGTATATGGGTGGTCCACTCAATGACGTAAAAATGGAAAGTGAAATCGAGCCCATGATTGTAGCAATGAGAGGTAACCTCTGATTTTGATTTTATTTGGTTGCGTCGCCTGACACATCTCCCGATACAATGTCGAAAACACAGTAGACCCCCAGTTGAGTTCGCCAGTTGCTCTAAAATCAATGAGTTTCAGTAGCCACCTTAGATGTACGAGGTTTCGTGACTTGTCTGGCATCAGATAACCTTTGAGGATCTGAAGGATGTACGTCCGAGCGTATCGTACTCTTTGTACTTTAGTGGAATCATCCCCTAGCACTGGGAATGTCTCTCGTAACCAACCCATATCGATCCGACCTCCGAAAATAATATCCGAAATTGCACCCAAAAGATCGTAACATATGGCTCCCCAATTAACAGATTGAGCGGACCCGGTGAGTACAGACCCATCCACCGGTAATGTAACGCCCCGAATTTGGGCCTAGAAGGAAATAGGTCTTGAGCGTGGGAACACATAAAAATTTATGTGTGCAAGGAAATGACAACTTGCTTGTTTGCTTTAGTGGATAAGTGATTTAGGAAGAGTTGGGAGTGTTGGAGAAGTCTTGGGTTCAAACCTTGGCTTTAGCAAAATTTTTGCTTTATGCTCTTAAGTGAATCTTGGACTTATCTTGGAGGCTTTATAAATATTTTTGGTGAAATCATGACACAAAGAGTTTGTTGGTAAAGGTGGAAAGTGGTGTGTGGAGTCTACTAGTGGTCTGAGGTTCGAATCCCTTGGCATACAAAAGAATATTTATTTTATTTCCTTGCAGCATGAGAAGTGGAGTTAGACTGAAACTCTGCAAGGTAAAGTTTGAATTGGTCTTGGAGTTGTTATGGAGGATATCAATGAGGGATAAGGGGAGTGATTTGTGGAGATTTTCAAGGAATTTGAAATGTGAGGAGAGTAGTGGACGAATGGGACTCTAAAGCCTTAGGAAATTTGGTTGAGGGGTTTTCTCTTAGTTTTGGTCAGTTTTTCATTGGTTTCTGAAACTGTGAAGGCTCTTTTCTTTCTCTGCTCTCTTGTGTCAAATGTGCAAGTGGCCATTTGTGCATTTTAGGTATTCGATTCCTATCATTCGGGTAAATTAAACTATTTTGTTTTCATGTCCATTCCTCTCCCTTCTTTTGCACCAACATCTGCCAAAACCTCCTCTTCTTCTCTATTCTTTTCAAGTTCAGCCAACTGTCTGTTTCATCTCTTCTTGCCTATTGATTTCTTTCGGCCAAACCTATAATCCTAGCCCTTGTGACTCTTTCTCCCTTTCGGCTTGTGACTGAAAGTTCTCCCCTCCCTTTTCGATTCGGATTCTTTTCTTCTCTGGGTGGTTCTTACTCTAGCCGAAACTCAACACTGTCCACTCTCTGTTTCGATTCTGCAAGTATTTCTGACAAGTCGGTAAGTGGTTGTTTCCCTCTTTCCATTCAAATATGGTTTCTTTAAACTTTTCTAAAAGCCGAATAATCATTTGTTTGAGAAGATGGTATTCGCGGATTTAAGCCACATTTACAATCGATCCTATCTAATAAGATCTGTTTATAATTTAGATTCTCGACAAGGCGTGGGATCAATTTTGGGTTAGCGATCTTAGAGGATTAAGCCACCCTCATTCAATCAAGGTAAGGTGGTGTGTTTTTGGGCTAAAAGTTAAGAAGTGGTTAACTTAAATCGTCAGTTAATTAACTGAAGGTCTTGTTGAGTGTAAGTTCGGTACACATGGAATTCTTCGCGCGTCTCATTAAATAGGTGTGTAATCACACTATCATTTCTGTGAGTCAGCAAAAGCCGAAAAGCCGAAACTTCAACATTTGAGGCCTCACGAGCGTGCGATCGCTCATGTGGTAAAACCGAGCCGACAACCGTGGGCGGTAGACTGAAGAGGCCACCACGAGTGTTCTCATACACTTGGGTCGTTATGGGCCTCGTTGGGCCACAATGGGTCGTGTGGCCCCAATGGGCTCGTGGGTGCCACTCAGATAAAATTTACGAAAAGTGGCAAAAACTGAACTAGGCTATAACGTTCACATAGCCGTGACTGATTTGTGCTACGATTTGACTGATTTGACTGTGATTGATGACTATGATTTGATTGACTTAACTGTGAATGATATGACTGGTTCTGAGCATGGCATACTGCATACAAGACATACTACATGGGGTTGGGATCTTGTATTGGAGGAAGTGATTGATATGTGATGGTCGCACGGGTCGCACGAGACGTCTTTGGACCCCACCGATGGCTTTAAGCCGATTATGTGATTGGCAGCTCTGCTGCAATATTGGTTAGTGCCGCAACCGGTGCTACATGAGGAGTGTAGGGATGGGTCGGTCGATTTAATCCCCACAGGAGCGTAGGGTTGGATGGGAGACAGAGTACAGGGTTGGTATGGGTATTTATGCATTGCATATACTGATTCTGATATTGAGATGGGCTTAGGCCCAGATAGATGTGATATGTGACATTTGATATGGGCTAAGGCCCAACCGAGGCTGATGGGGGCTAAGGCCCAATTGCCACCATTACTGTAATGGGCTAAGGCCCACACTGTACTGTTACTATTAAAGGGCTCAGGCCCAGACTGATTATGTTTCTGTATACTGACTGTTTCTTTAATAAAGGGATTACACACTGAGTTTTCGTAAACTCACCCCGTTTTTAACCTTTCAGGTAATCCCCAGCGTTAGACAGTTCGAAGCTGCGAGGGACTCCGAGAGGGCCACACAACTGCACAAGTTTTATTCTGTGTAGCTCATTTACTTAAGAATGAGCTTGTTGGTTCGGGTTATAATAAAGCCTCTATAATTTCTGGATGTTAAATTTGGGATTTGATTTGATTGTGATTTATATCTGCTAGAAGTAGAACACGATTTTCCAAAACAATAACTATTTTCTGACACTACGTTTTCGCAACTCAATTTTTAAATATCACGTTTTCGTAAATCATTTGCTTTAAATTAAGCTTCCGTAACAATAAGGTTTTGAAGTTAATAACTTTTTAATAAACCTTGATTGAAAATAAACAAACGCAAACTGAGGTTTTGTACAAGTTTTAAATGGCAAAAAGTTTGAAATTTCAAGAAGGGTTTTCAATGAAAACATGGTTTTTGAAAAACACTTCAATGTGACACGCCAGATTCGGCCATAACGTCTAGGCCGGTTTTGGGGTGTTACAGGTAACCCCTACTGTAATTGTACGTCCTCCAACGTGATGGTAAACTCCCCACATGGAAGATGGAATGTGTGTGTCTCGGGTCTCCACCTCTCCACAAACGCGCTGATGAGTTTCGGGTCCAACTTGCACCCCTGGCCTATATTGGCCACGTGCCAAAAACCCACTTCCTTCAAGTAATTTTCAATCAACGGTGATGGATAACCAAGTAGATTACGAATAAAACATTGTAAAACTCGATCTACTGGCTATTATAAAAAAATTAAGTAAATTATAAAAATTAAATAAAAATTAAATAATATTAAAAAGTGAAATTAACCCTTACCATTTGCATTTGGTCGACTGAGATATGTTTATCAACGAGACGAGTTAATTGCCGGACCATTGCTAACACGGTCAAATTTCTTAGAAATTATAAAAAAATAATACTAATTCAGACAAAAATAAAAAATTTAGAGAGCTTTGAGAGCTTTTTTGAAAAATTTAGAGAGAAATTTGGATGAATAATAAAATTGGTGCGAAAAAATGGGTTGGGGGGATTTTATACTCTTTTTTCCCTAACCGTTGGGCCCAACGGTCAAATTTTTAAACAACCGTTGGGGGATTACACGGCCAAAAGCGCGTCCTCGTTAGCGCTTTTTACTAAAGCGTGTCCACGTCAGCACGCTTTTGCTTGATATAAGGAAAAAAGTGCTGACATAAAAGCGTTTTTCTGGGTTTTCCCCTAAAAACGTGTCCATATCAGCGCGTTTTTGGGTTTTCAGTCCACACCCGTTATTATTTTTTGAAACGGCCTATTTCCATAAATAATTTAGAAAATAGGCCTTTATCGGTACTAAACCCCTTATTATATACTAACAATTTCTTTATTAATGAATAATTATATGACCTCACTCTTTTGGACCATCTGTTTTCATTAAAAAAATACTTTTAATGGAGTTAATTATAATTTAGACTAGTCCGACCATAATTATTAAAAATAATAATATTTAAATTTAAATTTAATTATAAATATGTAAATATTTTCTTAAATCTATATAACTCTATATGTTGACACATGGCAAACCACTATGCTCACTTTCTTTTCTTTTTCTTATACTTTATAAAAATAGTTAAATTTCAATTTTAGTCCTTTTAACGTGTTTAAATTTGATATTTAATCTTTATCCTTTAATTTATAACATAATTTGGCGTCTATATTTTTATAATATTATTAATTAATCCAAATAGTTAATGTTGTTAACTTTTCGATTAAAGTGTTACATGATTATATATAATTTGAAAGCGAATTTTTAAATCTAAAGAATAGAAGAGCTAAAATTCTTGAAAGTAAAAGTGAAAATATTAAATTCCAAATGTACAAAGTGTATAAGAGTTTAGAATATATTTGAATCTTCAAATTTTAATTGTATAATTTGCCATAAATAAATTATCAACTTGATGCAAAGCGTGATTAGATGAGGGATTTAGAGGAGTTTCATCTATATCAAAGTTCAAAACTCTAAAAATAAATCTACTTGTTTAGATAAAAATATTGAAGAACTTCAAAATTAGCGAGTAATTTCAAGAGGAAATCTCTATAAGACCCAATTTTTGCCCGGCCCATTTTAAACCATAAATAAACCAAAAAGTATAAATTAAAAGACCATTAATAAAGTCCACAGTCCTTTTACAAATATTAAACCCAATAGTAACAGCCCAAATTTTATACAATAACCCGAATTAACCCCAAACGAGCCCAATTCCAAACCCCAGACCCAATTGAGGCCCAAAGACCAATTAACCCAAAACGAATCAAAATCAGAGGAAACCCTAGGGGTTTCTAGATTGTTTGGGCGCCGCAGCTACTCCCCACGCGTGCCTCTTGAGCTTCCCGCGTACACCCACGCGCGCCTCTAGAGCTTCCCAGAATGCTCCAGCAGCCTCCAACCCCCACGTGCGTAGCCTCGTCACCGCCTCAGTAACGGCCTCTCCCACGAACGAGTGCACAACGCTCACACCTGCAAAACAAACACAGCAGAGCAAACAACACAGCAATTGACAGAGATGTAACAGAAAATTTAAAAAGCATTTTTGTATTTTATTTATTTATTCTGGATTCGGCTATAAAGAGGGTCGAAATCAAATGTAAAAGGATCCCATTTTTCTTTTTTCTTTTTTTGTACACACACTGATACTAAAGAAATTCAAAAACAGAGAAAGATTTTAAAAAGGTGAATTCCATCTTTGATATTTTTTTTTTTCCTTTCGATCTTTGCTATTTTATTTCTGTTTAAAAAAATCTAGAGAGAAATAAGAGACTTACCTTCGCGATGTGAACGGTCGGTGGCCTTCTTCGTCTAAATCGAAGTAAAGGTGGCCTGAATCCGTCACCAATCGCCAACTACTAGGGCGCTATGGTGTTTTGGTATTTGATCAGAGGCGGCTGAGAGTTAGGTTTAGGGAGAGAGAGTTAGGTTTCGGCTGAGAAAGAAACGAAAGGGAAAGGGCTAGGGTTTAGTTTAAAATGATTTGATATTTTTTAATCTGATTTTAGATGTATTAGAGAAACGGCACCGTTTGGGTGCTTAACCTGATGACCCGACCCGATGTCCATTCAGGATCCGCGTGTTCCCGCGGAATGGGGAATTTCGCGTTTGGTCCCTTTTGTTTCTATACTGCTTTTAATTAGATTCTTTATATATTTTCTTTTGTTTTTTTAATTAGTCTCTGTAATTTGCGCATCATTTCAATGTAACCCGTTCCATGCGCTGTGCTTTGAGCTATGGGAGTATTTGCTCAATTGATCCCTGACTATTTATGCACAATTTAGATTGATCCTTGATTTTGTTTAAATAATTTTATTTATTTATAAAATAGCCTTTAATTTCACTTTTATTCTAATTAGGTATTTTCTTACTCTTTATTTATAATCTTAGTAAATTTTTTTTAAAGACTGATTCTAATATGTAATTTGTTTATCTTAAAATTCTCTTTTATGAATATTTCTTTGATTTAAAGATTTACATAATATTTTTAAATACTCTCATATATTATTATTTTATATATATTATCTAAATTACATTATTTCTTAATATAAGTGTATTATTCACATTATTTTGCTTTATGAATGTTACTTATTTTGATTGAAATTTTATCTTGTATATTATATATTTCGGTTTTCCTCTTATAATATTGATTTTAAAATCCATTTGTATACTACTATCTAATGTTTTTAATTTTTATTTTTGACTGATATATATTATTTTTTTTATATTACTCATTTAATTTTCTACTTATATAATACTTCTCTAAAAATTCGTATATATAATTTGTTGTTTGTACATTAATGGTTTCAAAAACTTTCTTTATTTTTATATATTATTCATTTTTCTTTATTTGTCTTATAATTTGTTGTATTTTAGCTATGTTAAATTTTCTAAATATTTCTTTTCTAAATTGTCTTTTAATTCATTAGTCTTGAATGTTAATGTTAGTCTTTGTATAATATATGATATGTTGCCATTGTATAGACCCTAATTTGCTCTTTTATGTTTTTCTATTATTGCCATATATGTATTGTTATTTTATGTTTGTAATTATACTTCTGTTTTCATTATTGTATTGTGATTAAAATTTCTAACTTATTTATGAAAAATTGTTCATCCAAACAAACCAAATAAACACATTTTGAGTCAATTGTAAAATCACTTATTTAAAAAGTTATTTGAAAAACAATGTAATATTTGTGTATTTAGAAGTTCGGAAGATTGCATCCTAACGTGCTGGGTGTCTATTTTTCGTTCAACTAAATAACCAAATACCATTTTAATTATATGTTTTGAAGATCAAAGATGATCTCGGTGTCAAAATAAAAACGTGTTATATCCTAACATGCTGGGTATGACATTTTTATTCCTTTGAAACGAGTTAATCTTGAAATTCAATTCAGGGTTAGTTAACCTTCTTTAAAAATTTTATACCTTAAATATTTTCAAATTTTCAACGCAAGGACACTAATTAATGGATTTGGTACCAATTTTGGGCGTTGCGAGGGTGCTAACCCTTCCTCGCACGTAACCGACTCCCGAACCCGTTTTCTCTAATTACGCAGACCAAAATATTTTACAGGTGATCTGATCGCACCTAAACAAAAAGGATCGGTGGCAACTCCTTATTTTTTAAAGCTAATTCCCATTTTTCATACTTTAAAATAAAAATAGTTTCGACAATCTCACTAACTTAATTTCCATTATAAAGTTCCACTTAAAGAGTTAGTTTTTAAAAATTCTCCGTAATTTTGTTCATTTAAACACAGTCCCACCATAACATAAATATTTTAAACTTCAAAAATTATTTTTATTTAATTCTAATATAAAATTTTAATATTTTATTTTACCAAAAATATTTATATATTTTTACAGATCTAATGAAATCTATATTCAACATTTTATATTATTTATTTTAAAATAATTATTTCTTAATTTGTAAAATTATGATAACTTGAATTTTCCTTTAAATAGTTATTTCAACCAAACAAAACAATTAAAATACTGGCATTTTAAAATTCTATAAAATGTTAAAATTTTTCGTCTAAACACCTATGTCGAACCATGCTAGTTTCAATAATAACAAGGGCATTCAAATTAGTCTAGACTCGACCTAGTAGATTTGAATAAAATAAGTTATGTTTATATAATAAGGTTAGAAATATTCTGCCTGTAGAAATATTTACAAAAATAAATGGAGCTATTTGCAACTAGCAAGCTCAATTTCAAAAAGCTTTTTCAGAATATTTTCTAAAAGCTTATGTTTTCACAAACAATTTAAATGAAAAATTCTCTATTATAAAGTTTAGACTTGATCATGAACCATTTGATATAAGCAGTATTAAATGGGTTTTGTTAAAGAAATATCAGTTCAAAATTTTTCTTTCCATTTATTAAAAGATTTTTCTGCATTTATTAAACTATGTTATTACTTATCTTGGCTGAAAAAGAAAAATTTTATCAACGATATCAAATTTAGATCATTAAAAAAATGATGGGAGGTACCAACCTTTCAGCAGCTAAAGAGGAGAAAGAACACTTGACAAAAAATATCGACGAGTGTTACAATAATCCCAATTATTATCAAATTCAAGCAGGAATAGATTTAATTAACAAAGCCCAATATTTACTTCAGCAAAAAACTTATAGCCTCTAGACTGATGAAAGAAGAATATTGGCATATGATACTGGAGTCGGATACACTCATGATAGAAATGAAAAATCAGTTCAACTATTAAAAAAGATAGTTGACATGAAGATTGATGATTTTCCATCACACATAATAGAAGAAATCAAGAATACGTAGGAAAATTGAAACTCACCAAGACTATCAATCGATTCATTATATCTAGACGAAATTGAGGAAATAAATCTAGATAATATTCAGGAAGGATAAAAGCCAATTGGAAGAAACCAATAAAAATATCAAGGAAGCAACATAGGAAAGCAACATCCATGTCTACACAAAAAATGAAGCAACTTGAAAACAACATCCATGTCTAGACAAAAAATGAAGCAACTTGAAAACAACATCCAAGTTCAGACAAAAAAGGAAGCAACTTGGGAAAGCAATATCTAAGTTCAGACCAAAAAAGGAAGCAACGTGAAAGCAACCATATCATGACTAAAATCATCAAATCAATAATAAGACATCATTCTTATTAGGAAAACTGTGCAGGACTCAAAGAAAATTAAATAGAGTTCAAGAATTATCTTATAAATAGAGATGATAGAAGCCTAAAGAAGGCATCGAAGATAATTGAAAAAACCTTTCCCTATCCACTTCCCATCCACCATCTCTCTTGATATCTACTTTTATTCGCCATCCTCTCTTTCTTTGTAAAAAACCTTTTCCTTACTACTAATTTTATTTTTGTAAATTTGTAATTTTACCTATTATCTCCCGTATCCCTTTCAGCCCAACATGAGCCATCTATTTCATTCTGTGATGAGAAATATGACATGAGATTGAGCAACTGTGGGCAAATTATTTAGGAAAAAGTTTCTCAAGTCCCAACCAAATAGTATATTTCTCTGTCAAAATCTACAATCCTCATAAGCTAATGTTACCCACATACAGAAGAAACTCTGTAAGTTCACTGGCAGTGCAAGATATCGAACATGTACATCAAATTATTGCGGTGCGTGAGCTCGGAAAAGGCTCGGCAAAATCATAGAGACAACCATGAGAACCGGTGAAAGAATAGGTGAAGAGCCTTAATATACAATACACTAAACCAAATATTTGGAAAGAAGAAAAATGAGAATCATTTTGCCACTCTCCAACTCGAGGGAAGTCTCCACTTCCGATGCCAATATATGGAAACCCTCGGCCATAGTGGAAATCCGAAATTGAACTCAAAAGGCCGATCAGCAGGGCCTCCAACTATTAAAGGTAACCATACATATCTCGAGTCACTTAAGTCAGCTGGATTCCACCGGTCTGCCATGAAAATATACGAACCTGGAATCCCAGGCAAAGGGATCACAAATGTACTCTGCGCGAAAAATGTTGCAAGTCGAAACATTTTGTTCCCTCCGATGCAAGGGTTTCCCATCGTCTCCCATGGGCCCATGATTGAGTCAGCTGCATGAGCAAGTGCTTCATTTGGTGCCCATCCAGTGCAACCAGAGGTGATCATGTAATAAGTCCCCCTGTACTTAAACAGAGCAGGGGCTTCTCTGTGCTGCCCGACAAGAATCCTTCGCATATCAGGCTTGACATCTAGATAATCTTTGGTTAGTGGTCCAATGTGAAGTTCACTATTGTCTTCAGATGAATATATTAGATATGCTACACCATCATCATCTTTGAAGACAGTCATGTCCCTGCTCTCGTATCCATGGGGTCTTTGGCTACAGAGATAATCAAAAGGACCTGTTGGGTAATCACTAACAGCAATACCAACAGCAGCTTTAGTATAGTTGGCGTCATCAATATGCATCCACATTACGTATTTTCCTGTGTTCTCATTGTAGATAACTTTTGGCCGCTCCAACACATTTGATTTGTGTAAATCATGGGTTTCATTCGACTCTTCTGCAGTCAACACGATGCCCTCATTTTTCCATGTCCACAAATCCTTGGAAGAATAGCAACCAACTCCTATGATGTCAACCTGATTACAAGGTAACCAAACTATTCAACAAAAACCTCTTAGAACTAAAGAATTAGATATGCAAAATATAGGTTCAGAAAGTCATCTTGAAGTTAATGATGCTTAGAGTGGGAGATGATTCTACAGGGAATAAATTGTAATTACATAGTATTTATCTTCCTTTGAGAATGAAGTACTGAAAGAAGAGGCTAAAAGATTTTTTTATTTACTACCAGAATGGTCTGCTTAATCCAACGATAATGGAGCTGTATTTATATCTCTTTGAATAATAATTACCAAGAAGTTATACAAATTCCTGCAATAGAACCTACGTCAATAGAGGCAACCTTAACAACAAAGAAATGCTTCTTTTCTATTGTTCGAAAACAAGTTTATAAGGAACCTTACTAGTGCAGTAAAACCATGACATGCACATACTTATGTCTCCATCACTTGCGGCAGCTAGGCAAAATATAATATGGAATATTATCTCTCCAATTTCAATCACAAATCCTAATCTCAAGTGACCTCGACAATATTACGTATTTTTGTAACGTCATCGAAGGCATTGCACTTTTACGAAATGGAAATTAAACAAATACGCTTCGTTGCCACTAAGGTAAATAGGATAATATAACATGTGACCAAGTGTTTAGTCTGGATAAAAGCATTAATATTCCATATCATTACACCTATATAACCATCTTTTGACATATACACTAAAACCTTACGAATTCAGAAATTGCACAATGGGGTTGTTCTAGTATCTCAAGCATCATGCAACTTAAAAAGTTATTGATAGAGATGATAGCTCCATTAGCTACTCATAACTCAAGCTTATAGTTGAAACATATGTTTTTTTTTTCTTTAATAGGAAGAGAAAAAAATTTCGCATAAATCAACCGGAAAACATAAGAAGTCCAATGGAACCAAGATACTTGTTCGATCTACAAACTAAACCAACCAAGGAAGCCTAAAATCCAAACTAAGTCGAACTAATAATTCTGCAAGGATCTGATGAGTTTCCTGGTGCATAGGCAGGCATCTTGTATTAGGCTCAGAATTGAGCTTCTCCATTTCTAAGCGAGTAAACTTTGCAAAGAAGATGAACTTCTCTGCATCCAAATTGTTGTTGCATTCCATGACAACAATTTGGAGGTAACATAAAGATTTGAACATGAAGTTTCAAAAGAAGGATTTAACAAAGCACCTACAAAATGTGTCCTTAGAGTCCATTGTCTTTTGCATTTTGTACTAAAAGTATGGGCTGTCTATTATAAGATACCAATAAGCATGAAACAGTACCCCCAAATACACTAATAATGTATATCATACGAAGAAAAACAGTTGAAACTTTGCTACTTGCATTCACTAGTTCCTTATATAGGAGTTTAGTACTTCTAAGAGAGACTTTATATGAGTCACAACCAGGCCAATACGTCACACTTTAAGAGGCCCATATTGATGAATTTGTAAATCATTTAGCAATGGGGAAGGGATGTCTATAATCCTTGTTTCACTCTTTTATCTCTATATCCTTATTCATTCATTTTTCTATTAATGTGATTCCCAGTTCCTTTTTCAGAGTTTCTGCAACTAGATCGGTCTCATCTTCATCTAACCGTTAAAACCCATAGTCCTCAAATACTATTCACCCTTAAATCCTCAAAACATTTTCCTCACCCACAAAGAAAAAAATCTACATCTTGGTTCTCTATTTCTGTGGACTTGCTCCAGTCACAGAAGGCAAGCAACATATTCTTCATTGACAGCAGAACCAGAAGCCATAAACCTACGGCTTTTCCACTGTTCAACTCCTACACCTAAGGCCTTCTCTTCCAGACACAATATATATATATATATATATATATTTATATTAAAACCTAATTTATTAAGACTTAACTCGTAAAAATCACAAAAGTCCCATTTCTCAAATATGTCTGTTGTCGAAAAATAACAAACCAGCATTAGCTCCTCAGTCATAGTAAACCAAGCTAAGCAAATAATAGTACTGTACTAGTTTAAGCAATAACCCTTGCTCAGGCAGAACTCATATGGGTGGTTATTCAAGGAATATCAGCAACTTGGTCGATGCATAAGGGCTAGTTACAGCTTTGCTATATTATAAATTATATTATGTATTCCAATTATAAACTTACTCGTGCTGCACCCTTTTTATGAGCATGGTAGGTGGGTCCATCTTTATACTCTCCATACCAATAGTATGTACTGGATCTTTCATCATATATCATGCCACCTCCATGAGCTTGAATAGGATTTCCTTCCGTATCCAACCATATTCTCCCTGGATAATAGTAGAAGCTATCATTTCCTGCATCCTTCAGTGGATCTATAGCAGTTTTCATATCTGGAAAGAATACATGCCGAATCTGGGAATTCTCATCAAGAAATTCATCAACCAGAGTGGTAGTTCGCTTGGGTCTCCGCTTTGCAGCACGTGGGGACCGTTTTCCCCTAGGAGGGGGGATTTGAATATTCTCCTCCTCCACTTGTTCAAGTTCCCGGACTAGTGGATGACGACTCATACGCAATTTAATATCTTCGCTGACAGTATTTCTGTGGCTAATAAGAGAGTAGATTTGAAGCATAAGAAGAAATCCCACCAAGCTCCACACAACGATAGAAATTGAACATCTGCTCCCTACATTGCAAGGGAAAGCTGTTGATTTCCTGTATTTGTTCCTCACCCTCATAATCTCTTCAATTTCTATCTCCTTAATAATGCTGCAATTAAGAAAAAGCAACCTATAAAGATACAAAATAAAATAAAAAATAGGACCAGTTATGAATCACAATCATGCTAATCTACTCTTCTCTCTCAATTTCATCAAAATTTAACTCCATCCACCAGGACTATATAGGCTGGCTAGATTTAGAATGAGAACCAATGGCAACCAAGTCCAGAACATAGTCAAAATGCACATTTTCATGATTAAAATAGGCGACTATCAACTCCGAATCAGAGAAAAAAAAAGGGACCATCTTGAAAGAACAAAATGTGTATAATTGAATTAAGTTTAATGTTTCCCTATACCTTAAGTTAAACACAACCTTTCATACTCCAATAACTAGAAAATAAACTGGAAATCAAGTATAGACAAACAACAAGTAGAAGTTCAGTATCAAAGCATACAAGCCTATTTACATCGTTCTTATCACCTCAAAAATCATCGAACTTCCAAATGATCATCTTTACAGTATAAAAATTAAAAGCCATTTAGCAGATCCACAGACCATTAAAAAGATGAATTTAACAGAAAACAATCGATACCCAGAGAAGGGGAAAAAACTAACCTGACAAAACTCTAGGAAAATTCACAGTCCAAGGGCATCTCTGCTTTACCCTTTCTTTAAAGTTCCAAACAAAAAATCAAGCAAATGATTGTCAGATTAAAAAAGAACAGAAGAACCCAAAGAGAAACAGTTGCCAACAAACTTACTATAGACCCAGAGAGAAGGAAAAGAGCAAAAGGAGTAAAATTTGACAAGAAGAAAAAGACAAAGCGGGGAGAAGTTGGGTGGTAAGTGTCTGGTTTGTTTAAAATAAGATCTAAGGAAATATGAAGAAGACGGTAGTGACCTTTGAACAAAGAATTTTCCCCTTTTTTCTTTCTCTTTTTTTCTGTCTCCTTTTTCACTCAGCTCTATTAATGTTCTATCAACATTTTGTTTCTTTGTTCATATCTCTGAGTTTGGAACATGGACTTTTAAGTTTTAAGTTTAGAGGGTTGTCTTATTTTCTCTCACTTTCTTATGTCTTTCCTTCTACACAATTCAACATTTATGTCATCATAGCTTTTGTAGAGTTTTTGTGTTAATACAATAAAAAAATTTCTCATTTTTATGATTTTATTTAATAAAAAATATTTTTATAAATACTAATTTAAATAATATCTTTCTGTAAAGTGAAAATCAATTTAAATACAATAAAGAAAAAAGAAATCTTATTCTTAAAATGTTGAATAACTTAGGACTTTTCCAATATTTTAACTAACCAAGACTTTATCCATTTTGGAAAAGTAATAAAATGTTTTACATGTAAAGATTTGTTTAATTGATGCTTACAAACATTATTTAGCTATTAATTTAATTAACTTTAAAAAATTATTAATTGTAATTTCTTCTTATAAGTATTTCCTTAACTGGTATTTATAATTATAGTTATATGAAGAAAAATATTTGTGGATGTGGATGTAATTATTAAAAAGAGCATTTGTTGATATATAATTGTAAAGAGGTGAATGTGTCGAATGGGATTAGAGCAGTTGAAGAGAATAACGAATTTAGAGGCGTCCAACTCCAACCCTTACTTTGAAAATAAATTAAATGATCAAAGAGGTTGGTTGTAATGTGGACTGCTCGACAGCCTAAGCCACTCCATAATATGCCATCTTATGGTAAGCTATATTATTAGTTAAAATTATAATTTGGTCATTAAATTATTTAAAAAATTTTAATTTAGTCGCTAAATTATTTAAAAAAATTATTTTAGTTATCAGGTTAAGTTTTTTTAAAAAAATTACCAACGAGCTACAAGTGATGATTCAATGATTGGTACGGTAGATTAGTACCCATCAACAAGTAAAATAACATACTTTAGTTTCAAGTCGATCTGACAGTTAGCGTCGGAAATTAGAAAAAAAATTTAAATTTTGGTTCGGAGATTCCTGATGTCTAAAGTTATTTCATGACAAAAAATTAAACTTTAAAAGAGAAGTGAAAAGAAAGCTTTTGGTATAAAGGAAGCCACATAGCATTGATTTTAACAGTCCAGTGACTTAAATGAAAATTTTTAAATAATTTAGTAACTAAATTATAACATTTTTTAGTCAACTAATTAAAACGAAAATTTACCCATAATTTAATGACTGATGTTGTAATATACTGTGATGGTTTTTTTTTTTTTTTGAAAGGTAAAATATCTGAAAACATGAAAGAAAAGAAAAACACAGAATTAAAAACAAACATAAAGATTTTCACGTTTCAAATTTATGTCATAACCATAAATCATGAAAGGAGAGGAGATCATAAATTCAAAGGTTTGTTCATCCACTAATATACATCTATGATATTTATCATATTTTTCTTAAAAATTAATCTACTCGATTTGGATATTGATAAAGCTCCTAGTAAATAATTCCCTCCCTCTTTGGTGATGAATGATATAAATAAATAATAAATCCCCTAATAAGTTGATTAAGTCTTTTGGAATTTGCAAAATAGAACAAAGCTGTCTAGTTAAAATGTTAGTGCAGATTACCATAATTTTTCGTAAAGATTTATTTCATTAAATTATTTTTTTTAGGAAAGTTAAATTATTACTTTACACGTTTTATTTGAAAAAGGTTAGGTATCACATGCTAGTTACATTAAAATATTACAAATCATTGATTGAGTAATCAAACAACCATTATCATCATTGATTTAGTCACAAAATTAGTTCTAATGAAATTTTAAACCAAGCACTTGATTATTAGGAAACTGTCCATTGACAGTTTCATTTGATGAAACATTGAGCTTTAGAACATACAACTTATAAACTTATAATCACACACTTATGACCGAATATAAAGCTTAGTTCAATTGATTAATATAATCATCGCATTCAAGTTTAGAGTTTCAATTTAGGCATTTGTATCCTTTTCATCTATTTGGTTATCCTTGAATTGCAACCCTCTTGGGAAAAAAAACAAATAATTATTCACTTGGTAGTCACCTTTGTTTATGTTTTATTATGGTCTGCCATGTCTTAGATAATGAAAGTAGGCTTCAGCATTTTTTTTGAAGTTACAAGAAAATTTAATTGACCTGAATTTGGACAACCTAGCTAGCCAAGATACAAGTGTTTCACCGAACATCTTGCTATTATAATGAAGAGTTTGACTTGCTTGGTATTAGGGAAGATAAGATTGAACATCAAGAAAAGAATCATACACTTTTCTTGATAAGCTTTTAAGCTCTAAAAACACCATGTAAATCAAAAGAGATACGATTTCTTGAATGGCATGCATTGATGCAGGAAAATTATAGCGTAAGTTTGAACTCTAGAGAATAATTAGATGAAAGTATAACTATTAAAGTAGTAATTACACTTTGGGGTGTAATCAAGTCTAGTTGAGCTCAAATATAATCAAGCTCAAGCACAAGCTCAACTCAAAATTCGAAATTCGAAGTTTGATAGTGTCTCGGCGTGCACTAAGGTAGAGAATCAACACAAAACTATTGGAATTAAAGCGGTTATTTGCAGGTACAATAGAACACGGAATGTTCTGATGATCGAACCTAAGAGAGACTGGGTGATAATGTGACTTAACAATAAAAATGCATGTAATTATGAAGTCTAGCTAGTTACTCGTTAAATATTATTGTAAGAACCCATTTATGCCCGGGGCCCATTAACATAAAAAATAAACATAAAAACCCAAAGTCCAAATCACAGTCCTTACAAGCCCAAATGCTAATTACAGTAGACCCAATTAGCAGCCCAAAATTACAAATGACCCAATCTGAAGAGCCCGAATGGCCCAAATAATTTCGGCAACCAAGAAACCCTAGGGTTTCCCCTTTGGCGCCGCAAGCCTCCAGCGCCGCAAGCTTCCAGCGCCCTACCTCCGTACACTCCACGCGCGCGTCACCACGTTAGCAGTCCTTCCCACGCACGCCGTACCTCCGTACCTGCAGCAAAAGATCGACGAACAGCACAGCAAAGAGAAAAAAACAGTTTTATTTTTATTTCGGCCTTTAAAAGGACCGAAACAAATGATTGTGGGTTCTCTTTTTTTTTTTTACGAATGTTATGCGAAATACAAGAGAAAATTCAATGGTGAAAAAGGTGATTTTAGATCTCGTTTTTCTGGGAAATTTAGTTCTTATTTTCTTTGATTTTCAGTTGTTGCATAAAAAAGGAAAAACATACAAAAGAAAAGGGATTTCTTATCTATTGTTTGGCGTCGATCTGGCCTAACTAGTGTTTGCTTCTTCGATCCAAAGGTCGACGGATCCTGGGTCTGGTGGTTGCGATGGCGGTGGAGGTGCATTAAGCACTGATGAAGCCCATTGATCAATTGAGAAGACGAAGAGGTCGAAAGTTTTAAGAAAAAGGGTTTTGAAATCTGTTGAAGGGATTTATTTCGGGTTTTTGGGAAATGGCAGATTGCCATTCTTTTTTTTTTTTAGGTTTTAACAGCAATCAAAACGGTGTCCTTTGGGTCTTTGGTGTTCAAGTGCCAAAACGGCACCGTTTGGTGCTTAGCCCGCGTGCTCGACCCGATCCAAAGGAAGGATCCGCGCCTTTTTAAATTTTGGGATATTTTCACGTCTGATCCTTCCTTTTTCGCGCCGCTATTCGAACTAGGCCGTTTCACTTCTTTTCATTTTTTTAAAATTTTACCCAGTAATTTGACGCAGTTTTAATCTAGCTCCTATTTACGTTGCGTTTAACAACTTGGGAAAATTCGCTTTTAACCCCCTTTAATTTACGCACCTTGTGTTTTAGTCCTTTTTTCGATTTCTTTTTTAATTTATTGCTTTTGGCTCTCTAATTTTGTTCTGTTTTCAATACAGTCCTTTAATTAATTAATTTAATTATTTGTTTATTGATTTTTTTGTTTGTTTGTTTTTTTTTCTAATTATTCCTTTTTTAAAATTGATATTAAATATTATATATTGTTCTAGATATTATTTATTTCCCTTTATATGTTATTTATTTCCATTAATTATTTTTTTATAATCTTTTTATATACACATATAATTTATATTAAATTATTTTTATTTACATATTGTTGATTTCATATTATTTTATGTAAATATTCTCTTTTAAATTTATTTACGTATATATATATACATATATCTTCTTTTAAATCTATTTATGTATATAATTTTGTTTTTTAAAAAGGGACCCTATTTTAAATTATACATTTATTTATTTCAAACACTTTTACATATCATTATTATTTTTATATATACGTTATTTTATATCAAGTTTTTTATTACATGTGTATTATTTAGATTGACGCATATTATTTTATATATATCATTTGCTTATTTACTTTAAATTTGTTATATGTTATTTGTGCTAATTTGCTTGTCATTGTATGTACCTAAATCCGTTCCTTTCAAATTTCATATTATGATCATTCATTTGTATAATATTTTATCCATGTATATTATTCCATGTTTGTAACTTTACTTTTTTCACATTATCGCATCGTGATTCAAATTTTAATATTTTAATTGATATTAGTTGTTTCATTCTTGTTCCAAACAAACTAAATAAATATATTTTGAGCCGGTTTTATAATCGCCTAGTAAAAGTTTTCAAAGTAAGGCAATATTTCGTGTTTGGAAGTTTCGAGAAAATCATGCCCTAACTCACTGGGTTCCGATTCTTCTCGTTAAATCTGAACAACCAAGTACCATTTTCTCTGCTAATCAAAATGCATAAAATTTTAAATAAAAAAACTTATTCTCGGGAATTTGAGACGTTGCGTCCTAACTCACTGGATGTGACGTTTTATCATCTCGAGATAAGAATTTCTAAAAAAACAAAGGTGATATTCCGTATTCGGGAATTTTGAGAAATTATGCCCTAACTTACTGGGTTCTAATTTTTCATAAAGCCCAAATAACCGAATATCCTTTTCAAACTTTATTACACGGGTTTTAAAAATCAAGAGATAAGTTCAGTTTCGAGAATATAAATTGTTGTACCCTAACTCACTGAGTATGACATTTTATTTTTTTGAAATAAGAGGGTTTTGGCATTCAATATGATTCCGTTCAAATTTTAAGTAAATGAATCCTAATCTAGAATATTTTCAAATTTTTGGCATCAAGACATTAAATAATCAATTAGGTACCAATTTTGGGCGTTGCGAGGGTGCTAATCCTTCCTCATGCGTAACTGACTCCCGGACCCATTTTTCTTAGAGTTCGTAGACCAAAATTAATTTCTTTTAAATATAATAAAATGTTTTATAGGTGATCCGATCACACCTAAACAAAAAGGATTGGTGGCGGCTCCATTTTCGTTTTCAAAGTCGACCCCGTTTTCCAAGACAGAAAAAAATGGTTTCGACAATTATAGAACGGAAATTCATTATCAAAGATTAATTAAGCTATCTGCCAACTAGGACTAAATTGCAAAACAATCAAAAGTGCACAATTATCAATTCAAAGAGCTAAAGTGGTTGATTTACTTCCATGTTGCTAGTTAATTCTTGGATTAGGGGTCTAAAGGGTTCAAACTCCTAATTAGTTCAATTTTACCTTTCGGACGCCATTTTACCAAATTGGATGATTTAGTCTGATTTATCTTTCTATCTCACAAACTAAATCGAGATAATTGAATTGGTTCTCAATAGGCTCTCCTCTTGGTCTCACCTATCTACTTGTTCACCTAGAGGCGTCAATTATAGGTTTTAAAGTATATCTAATTCAGTCCAAATTTTACGATTTAGTCTCTAACCAAAAAAACTAATCATGCAACATTTCCATCAACTAACCACCATTAGATTTAGTTACTACCATCATCAACATACAAACACCAATCAAATATATGCTCAAATGATTCATTAAAGAAAGCGTAAAAAGCAAGGTTAAGAAAATCTTAAGGACTCTTGATAAAGCTTTTGTAGAAGATGACAACAACAATGAAGAAGAAAGCACGACTAAAGTAAGGATTTTTACACTTTTGATTGTTAACAAAGCTAAAATATTTTGAAGGATTTAAAGGAAAATCAAAATACAAAATAAGGTTTTTGTATCTATGTAACTGCCCGATTTTGGGGCTAGTCGGAATAGTAGTTTCGAAACTACTAATTCGACGTCAGAGAAATTATTTTTAATACTATTTTATGAGTTATGACTTGATTATATGACTGTATGAAAATTTTGGTGGATTAATTCTAGTGATTGTATGCTAAATTGTGAAAAAGGACTAAATCGCATAAAATGCGAAAGTGTCATTTTACAAGCTAGAGGTGTCAAATAACTATAGGACCTTAAATTGGAGGTCCTTAATGTGCAATTAGGCCTTCCTAAGGGTGATGGTCGGCCATAGGGGGAACAAAAGGCTTAATTTAGTCAATATTTGGTGGTGTTAGGTGACTAAATGAATAAAATAGGATAAAATAAAGTAAAAGCTATCATCTTTTCATTTCTTTCCTTCTTCCACCGATTTTACACTCAAGAAAGGGCTATGGGAGCTTGAAAATTTCAGCCATCTTTACTCCTTGCAAGTAAGTCAACTTGATGGTTATTTTTGATGATTTTTGTACTTTTGGAACCCCTAAAGCTTAAGCTAGCTAAAGAGTGGATTATTTTACAAAATGGTTGAAAGTCTTGGGATTAGCCATGTGAACACTTGTGTTGGTTGCTAAAATTTTATGGAAGAAATGATTGTTAGTGGGTTAAGGAACAACTTTTGTGAAAGGTGTTTCCATGAAAACACCTAAAAGGACCTTTTTGTAAAGGTTGTAAAATGGGTAGTAAATGCATCAAATAATTGAAATTGTGAGTTGCTATAAGAGAGAAAATGAATCAGCTAGGCTTGGATATGTGAAAAATGAACACATTTCATTTTACGAGCTTAAGGGCAAAATCATAATTTTGCCAAAGTGTAAAGGCAAAACGGTCATTTTTGCCAAAGTAAAAATTTTGAAGAGTCTTAATTTATATAGTGATTAAATGAGTAAATTTTATTATTATAAATCAAGAAGAACGTGAAATCAACCTTTATCGGGGAAAAGGCAAGGTTACGGACTAAATTGCAAACTAACATATTTTGTATTGAGGTAAGTTTATGTGTAAACGATACATCTTTATTACGTATGTTCTTATCTATTAATGCATTCTGTGAACACGAATGATTATTGTTAACATCTATTAAAAAATGATAGAGGGTGAGGAAATTCTTGGATGAACCTTCGGATTAGGATAAGGATACGGTTAACATACATCAATAAGTAAATATTGGTGGGTTGTGTGTGATACCACCGTAAACATGTAAATATTGGTGGGCTGTGTGCGATACCACCTTGTTACCTACTAATGATGGACTATGTGCGATACCATCATAATTATTACCATTGGTGGGCTGTGTGCGATACCACCGTAAACTTGTAAATATTGGTGGGTTGTGTGGGATACCACTTTGTTAATTATAAATGGTGGGCTGTGTACGAAACCACCGAGTATCTAATATTATTCCGAAATGTTTATCGAGAAATTTGTCTAAGTGGAATTACATGTGGCTTTGTGGTGATAAGTGCAGGGTATAAGTGCAAGTAAATGTGAGCAATGTTTATGATAGGTGTTTGGGATGTGATAAGGTTTGAAATGAGTAAGCATGATTATGAGGAGATGAATTGCTTTTACATAGTATGTAATGTTTTTGATTGATTAGTATATGTGGTATGATGCTTATTATTTACATATAGACTTACAAAGCTTAAAGCTTACTCCCTTCTCTTTTCCCTTGTTTTATAGTGTCGAAGAGCCAGCTCGGGATACAGAGATAATTAGAAGATCACCCACACTATCAGCACATCTTGGTATAGTTAGATTTAGCATTTTGAGTATGGCATGTATAGGGACTATACTTAGTTGAATGTCATATTGTTTTGGCCAAAGGTGTTGGCTCATTTGTGAATGAATTCTTTTGTATAAGGCGATAGTTGATGGCTCTTTCTTATTAATCTATGAAAAGATGATGTTATTCATGAATGTGCAAGATGCATGGTTGTTTAATTAAAGTATTTATGCATGAACGAGTTGGTTGCTTAATATGGTTTATGATTGCGCAAGTAGGGGTGGTAATAAGGGCTTGATAAATAGTTTCATTCTTGTCCACACGAGTAAGCACACGGGTGTGTGTCTAGACTATGTGTGACACACGGTTAGTCTCATGGGTGTGTGGTTAAGCCGTGTGTCCCTCTGCATGCTAGGTTTGCAAGTCAGTATGCTCAGTAGTAACCACACGGGTAGAGACACAGTCGTGTGTCTCAACTGTGTGGAATACACGGCCAGGGTATATGGGCGTGTGCCCAAGCCGTGTGAAGTCTGCACCTGAATTAGGAATTTAATTCGCCACACGGTCGAAGGACACGGGTGTGTGCCTTGGCCATGTGATATTTATGGGGTGATGACGTCAGAAACAGAATGTCAAGGTTTTTGCACACGGGCTAAGACATGGGCGTGTCATGGCCGTGTGAGGGACACGGGCCATGGGCACGGGCGTGTTCCGGCCATGTGAAAAGCCCTGTAGGTTCGAAATGAGTAATAAATCCACACGGGTGTGGAACAAGGGCAAGTGAAGTTCCACACGGGCGTGTCCTTTTCTTCACACGGGCGTGTGGCCCTATTTGATGAAAATTTTCTAAGTCTTTCTAGAGACCTTTAAAAGAGTTCAATTTGATCCTGAACCATTCCTAATGTGTGATTTAGGCCTCGTAGGCTTGCTTAAGAGGTGTTACAAAAAGTTTTAAATTTTGAGTGGAAAGTCAGGTTTCGATACTGTATGATTGGTTGCGTATAAGTCTAGTAATGCCTTGTACCTTGTTCTGGCGTTGAATACAGGTAAAGGGTGTTACAATCTAAGTACAAAGAAGTAAAAGCTACAGTAAAAACTAAGAAAACTATCAACTACAAATACCAAGCTAAGAAAGGTAAGGAATTAAACCCAAAAAATGGAGAATAGAATAAAAACTAAGCTAAAAAGATGATGAAGTTGGCTCCTCTAAGTTTGACAAAAAAAAGCATCTTTAATACAACCAAGATTAAACCCTAAAACATAACAAAAATATCCTTTAACGTATGGGTTGACCTGTGTTTGTGTTGGACATAAAACTAAGCCTGTAGTATTTTTTACCCCGTCAGACACCAGTGTCGCGACACCCTTGACAGTGGCACAATCATGGCTATGAGGTTCTCGATGTCATGACATTGAATAGTTGGTGTCGCGACATCCTTAGTAGTGGCCTTGGCTTCTTCACTTCAACAATCAACAATGATATTACTACCTTAAAGATTTAGTGTCACTACACAACACCTTTTGTATCACGGCATCCTTGATAAACTATTGCAGGTTGGTTTAAAGTCCCGACGGACCCCTTTTAGATGACTCTATGAAGACAGACGCAGAATCATCACACATACTAACTCATTCATAATAGACACATTTCATAGCATGTTTTCAAGACACATACACTTTACTTTTTAGTCATTCATATACAATCATTCTTTAGCCTCAAGATTCCTATTACACACTTAGATCAGTCAAATCTCATAGTCTTCATACATAAAAGACCTATCCATTACTCGTTTTACATCAGAACCATCATACCATATTCATCTAGATTCAATTTCATGTTTCAGTCACTTTTCTCATAAATTTCTAGAACACACAACATACATGCAAGAGTCTGCTTAAAGACTTACCTGATAGCTTCAAAGGGCAACTTAGACTCCAGATCTAACACTTAGCAAGATATTGTAACAACCATTGCCTTGTACAATAGAATATCACCATTAAAACCCATCCAAGTAAATTTCACAATCATTTTAAACCCAAATAACCCATAAACAAAGCCTTACTTCATCAGGCATTCATGCAGATCTACTTTTTCAAAGTCATAAAACTTACCTCAACATGGAGAAAGATCACTTAGTAAAACCTAGAATTTCAAATCCAGCTTAAATAAGAAAAAATGCTTCTTGATTTCTCCAGTTCTAGATCTTAATACTTTAAAGGAAAGAGGGAAAAAGATAACTCTCTTTAACCAAACAAGAGTACTCTTTTAAATTGACCCAAGTCTCTAATGTAACTTGGTAAACGTTACATCCATACTAAGTTGTCTCATCCAAAATCTGCCACTTCCAAGAGACCTACTTGATTGTCTCATTAGCCTTTAACTCTTCTAGTTCAATTCGGTTAGTTCCTAACCAGCTTACCTTGTAACCTAACTAGCACGGAACCACAGTCACAGGGTGTACTATACTACTAGTGTAAATTCATACCCTAAGAATCATTTTTTGTAACCACAATTCTTATTTCACTAATCATAGTAACTTTTCATGGAACCATTATCCCCTTATTTTTACGTAGGGGTCTGCCCATTTGACTCGTCGAAATGAGCCTTTAGGCAAATTCTATTTCGCCAGTCACACTATTTTATGGCTATACGCTTGCTTTTGTGTCCCCAGAACTAGGGCATTATAGGCGCACTCGAAAAGTTCTTACACTTAATCAAATCCTAACATTAAAGGCTTAGAAATTAATCCATAAGCCTTACTTCTATAAACAAAACTTGACTATTTAGGCTTTTTCGGGCAGGATGTTTGTAACACCCCTTACCCGTATTCAATGCCGGAACAGGGTACGAGGCATTACTAGACTCACATCACAAGCAATCACACAATCACGGGTCATAAATTTGTGTCCAAGATAAAACCATCCATATTCAATCATAAAGTCCCTTATACGAGCCTACGAGGCCCAAAACATGTATTGGAAGTGGTTCAGGACTAAACCGAGAACTTTAGAAATTTTTATAGAACTTAGAAAATTTTTACTAGAATCAGGGCTCACACACCAGTGTGGTCCAAAGGACACGCCCGTGTGACCCTGGGACATGCCCGTGCTTCAGACCGTGTTCAAATTAGGGTGCTCTCTGACTTGTGCCACACAACTGTGCCACACGCCCGTGTGCTTGGCCGTGTATCACACACGGCTGAGACACACGCCTGTGTCTCTGCCTGTGTGCTCAATTCTAGACATTCTATTTTTCCAAAATTAAGGTGCAGGGGACACACGGCCGGAACACATGCCCGTGGGGCAGACCGTGTGTCACACACGGCCTAGACACACACCCGTGTGTCTATCGTGTGGACAAAAACAAGGCTATTTATCAAGCCATATTGCCACCCTCACTTGCAAACATCAACACAACATTACATGGCACAAATTCAAGCATATGAGAGCAACCAAACAACCACAACCAAGACAATAACATGACATTCTTATACCATCATTTATCGTACTTACAACATTTACTAAGTCACAATGGACTACTTTCAAGATACCTAATTGTACACCACTTTATCATTTCATCAATAGACCACATTTTCAAACATCTCACATTCATGTCATAAATAACAGTTCTATCATTCACCAATCATACCATGACCATATCACCAAAGTCATTAGCACATACATATATATATATACTTAGGCTTACAACCATGATAGCCCAAATAAACTAATCTGCATGGCCAATTACCAAAACAAGCCTTTGATAATCACAAGCCAACACATTGGCTACAATGACAATGACACATTTAACAAAATGACTAAGTCCCTATACATGCCATAGACTTAAAATACTTGAATTCATTTATACCCAAAATAATAGCTTGATAGTGTGATAGGGTCTCCAGCGAACTCCAACCCGAGCTAGCTTAATAACCCTATAAGACATTGGAAAGGAAGGGGGTAAGCTATATATATAGCTTAGTAAGTTCATATGCAAATAATACGAAACATTATTCATACACTTGACATACAAATAACTTAACAATTATTAACATAAATGTCATTAAAGATTCATAAACACACTTACTCAATCCCAATCTTACCAACAGCTCATCATATAAATAACATAACGTATTCCAACATAAATGTCATTAAAGCTTCATATGCACAACTTATTCAATCACAGTCTTACCAATTATTCATCATATATTGAGCTCATTTTCTTGGAGTTTTTCGTACATACCTGTACCATCTCATAACATATTCACATACTTTCTCATCTTTGACATACCCGTTGAATTTCAGGTTGAACCACTTGGAATATTAAAGGATACTCGGGGATCTCGAACACACAGTACTGTACCAATGCCATACCTCAGATATGGTCTTACATGTAATATCGTATCGATGCCAATAGCCCATCAATGGTCTTACACGAAGTCTCACATTGATGCCATATCCCAGATATGGTCTTACACGAAGTCTCATATCAATGCCATATCCTAGATATGGTCTTACACGTAATCTTAGTGACCCTAATGTCATGACATTTGTATCCTATCTATTCCTAAGGTTCAACCGGGATTTACTCGCTTGTCGAAACTTCGCCAATTTCATCCATAGAGTCAATCATACAATTCATGCAATAACAAAACATTATAAATACAATTATAACGTTGCATTATTTACATACAAACTTACCTCAACATAAAAATGGTGAAAAGGACTAAATCGTCAAATACTCGATTTTCCCCCGTTTTAGGTCCAAACCTTATTTTTTCTTGATCTATAATATCACATTTAACTTATTCAATCATTATACTATTCAAATTGGCCCAAAATCACATTATAGAGAAAATTGCATTTTTGCCCCTAAAGTTTGACATTTTTACAATTTAGCCCCTAGGCTCATAAAATGATTTTCATCCAATTTCTTCATTACCCATGCCTAGCCGAACCTTAAACATGCTCATAACAGCCCACATTTTTCATTTATTCACACTTTTACTACTCATTTTACAACTTTTACAAACAAGTCATTTTTGACCTTTTTACCGAAAATCACTTAGCAAAAGTCATTTATCATACACCAAACATGCATTTTATACCATTAGACATCAAAATACATACATGTTCAACATGGGTAAAATTTTAGACCTTGACATCTCTTCAATTTGATGGTAGAAATAGAAAAATCGAGTTACAATGACTTCAAAAATGTAAAGAACATTAAAATTGGGGCAAGAATAGAATTACAATCAAGCTTGGAAGTGGCCAATCCCTAGATATGGCTTCCCCCTTGTGAATTTCGGCCATGAGGAAGAAGATGGCCAAAATTGGCTTTTAATTTGGCTTTTTAATTCATTTTATTACCAAATTATCAAAATGCTCTTAATGAAAAACTTTGAAAAAATACCAAACCATGCCCATTTTTGTCCACCAACTTAACCAATGGTCTAATTACCATTTAAGGGCCTCTAATTTAAAATCTCATAGCAATTGGACACCTCTAACATATAGAATTCAAGTTTTTCACTTTTTACAATTTAGTCCTTTTAACTAAATTGAGTGCCCAAACGTCAAAATTTTCGAACGGTATTTTCACAAAATCTTTCCATAAAATTGTAGACCATAAAAATATAATAAAAATGAATTTTTTTGTCCGATTTGTGGTCCCGAAACCACTGTTCCGACTAGACCCAAAATCGGGTTGTTACAACTCTCCCCCTTTAGGGATTTTCATCCCCGAAAATCTTACCGAAATATAAATTCGATTTCCATGTAGACTTATCTATCTCGTGACATTGCCAAAGAACCCTCACTAAGGTTATGCTTTTATTTTCCAACTTTTTAATCTCTCGTGTTAAAATTCTGATCGATTCTTCGTTATACAACACATTGGCTGAATCTTAGTCCCTATCGAAAAATTCATATCCAAAGAGTCTAATCGATACCATCGCAACATAGATACACAAAACACATTTTGAATCTTTTTCCAAGGCAATACTTTCGGAAGCATGCTATTGCTGAACGGGAATTTCATATCCTCATGTTTCAAATTCACATACGTTTTCTGATAATCTGAAGTGGATTCTAAACTGCCACGAATCACTTTTACTTTCTGTACGACTTTTGATCGGATAGTCTCTGAAACATATAACTCAACTAATCTATCATGTTACATACCCAATCACCAGAACATCTATTTCAAATAACTATACATTTTATTACTCCCTGAATGAACAAACGAGCTACTACTGAGCTTCGTACAAAATCTTCTGCATAAGCTCTGAATCACTCAGTGCGCAAAATATACATATGCTTTTGACGATCTTGAGCAGCTTTTAAATTACTACGAATAACATAGACTTTTTCTTCAGTTTCACTCACCAACTCAAGACCCACTAACTTTCTTTCACTGAGCTCCATCCAACAAGTAAGTGTTCTACACCTTCTACCATATAAACTTCAAAAGGAGGCATTTTCAAACTAGCATGAAAACTGTTGTTTTAAGCGAACTCAACCAAAGGAATATACCTTTCCCAATTCATTCCAAAATCAATTACAAAGCTTCTCAACATATCCTCCAAGACTTGAATAACTCTTTCAGACTGGCCATTAGTTTGAGGATGAAATGCAATACTGAATTGCAGTTCAGTTCCCAAAGATCTTTGTAACTGATTCCAAAATCTCGAAGTAAACCTTAGATCTCTATCTAAAACTATGGGAGATGGAATTCCATGCAGACATACTGTCTCAGCAATATAAAGCTCAGCTAACTTTTTTAGAAAATAAGCAATATTCACAGGTACAAAATTAGCTGACTTAGTATGCCTATCTACTATTACCTATACAAAGTTTTTCTTTGAAAAACTAAGGGGTAAACCAAATACAAAATCGATGGTAATCCTATCCCACTTCCATTCTAGTAATTCCAAAGGATACAACTTACTTGAGGAAACTTGATGTTCTGCCTTAACTCTTTGAAAAGTTAAACAGGTTGAGACATACTTTACAATTTCTCTCTTCACTCTAGGCCATCAATATGAGCTCTTCAGATCTCTATACATTTTAATACTACCAGGATGGACTGGAAAAGGTCCCTGATGAGCTTATCTTAGCAACTCTTTCCTCAATTCATTCCAAGTTGGTACAAACATTCTTCCCATGAATCTCAACTCACCATCTTTACCTAGACTGAAATTTGTTGCTTTACAAGATATCATTTGGTGCTTAAACAATTCACATTGAACATCTTTCATCTATTCTTCTAATATCTGTAAAAGAAAATTTAGCTTCACTACTAATTCTGCTAGTAAGGATCTATTATTAGACATACTTATTTTTGCTCAAAGAGATAATAATGTTGCCACATTCTTTCTACTCAAAGCATCTACTACCATATTTGCCTTCCATGGATGATACTTAATAGTCAAATCATAATCTTTCAGTAGTTCTAACCATCTTTTTTGGCACAAATTCAGATCCTTTTGAGTCAAGATTTATTACCAGAGAATACATGTCATTTCTCTCCATATAAATAATGTCTCCACATCTTTAATGCCAAAACCACTGCTGCTAATTCTAGATCATGAGTTGAATAGTTTTTCTCGTGAGGTTTAAGCTGACAAGATGCATAAGCTATAACCTTACCCTTTTACATAAGTACACATCCCAACCCATTCAAAGATGCATCAGTAAAAACTATATACTCAACACCAAACTCTGGCTGTGCTAATACTAGAGCTTCAATCAAAACTATTTTCAATTTTTCAAAACTCTGTTGACATTCATCATTCCACACAAAAAAAATTTCTTTTTCAATAATCGAGTAAATGGTGATGCTAATATTGAAAATCCTTTCACAAATCTTTTGTAATACTCTGCTAATCCCAAAAAATTGTGGACTTTAGATACATTTTTAGGTGGATTCCACTCAAGTATTACTTTTACTTTTGCGGGATCTACTTTAATACCATCAACAGAAATAACATTGCCAAGAAAATGTGTTTCTTTCAGCCAAAACTTGCATTTATTGAACTTAGCATACAATTGATAATCACGTAGAGTTCTCAGTACAATTCTCAAATGTTCCTCATGATCATCCTCATTCTTAGAATAAACCAATATGTCATCAATAAAGACCACTACAAACTAATCCAAATATGGTTGGAATAATTTTTTCATTAAATTCATAAATATTGCATGCATATTAGTCAAACCAAAGGGCATCACTAAGAATTCATAGTGACCATACCTTGATCGAAAGGTTGTCTTAGGCACATCATCACCCTTAATCTTTACCTGATAGTATCTAGGCCTCAAATTAATTTTCGAGTAAACTGTAGCCCCACGATCAAACAAATCTTCTGTAGAAGATACTTATTCTTTATTGTTACCATGTTCAATTGACAGTAATCTATACACAGGGGCATTGTTTTATCTTTCTTTTTCAAAAAAAAAAATTGGCACACCCCACGGTGATACACTTGGTCTTATAAAACCCTTATATAATAGATCTTTTAACTGCTTCTTTAGTTCTTTAAGTTCTAATGGGGCCATTCTGTAAGGAGTACAAAAAGTAGGTATTGCTCCAGGTTCTAACTCAATCGAAAACTCTATTTCTCTTTGGGATTAGCAGAGTATTACAAAGGAGTACAAAAAATTGTGGACTTTGTATACCAGGCATCACTACCTCCTTACCTTCAGTAGTTATCAAGCGTACACCTCTAGCATGACAGCCAACCATAGCATTATGTCTTGTCAACCAATCCGACCCCAAAATAGCATCAAATTCATGAAAACTCAATAATAATATATCTGCCAAGAATGTATACTCACAAATACCAATGAACAATTCTTAATCAACTTATTCACCACAGTACTCTAACACAATGGATTAGTTACTAACACATTGGTTTCAAAATACACTACTTCGAGATTTAGACTCTCTACAACCTTAGTGAAAATATATGAATGTGTAGACCCTAAATCTATCAAAGCATAAATATTGATTTCGAGAAAAGAAAATTTACCCGTTATCATTTCAGGCAAAGCAACATCCTCTTTTGCTTTCATCACATAAGCTCGAGTTGACACTCCAGAATTTGGCTTACTAATATTTTTCCTTGATACTCCCTGCACTAAACCAAACTTTGTTGTCATTCCTGATATTGTATCTTGCTGAAACTTTTGAGGTCCTCGGACATATTATTATGTGCTCACTTTAGTTTTAAATGGACAATCCTTAACTAAGTGATCTTTGGATTCACATCTATAACATATCCCTAAACGCTTTCTACATTCTTTACCATGATTTTTACCACAATAATTACATACACTGCTCATCATTCTAGAACTACCAGAGCTTGCCATCGATTGAAACTTGTAAACTACGAATCCCTTCTTAAAGCTAACTTAACAAAAGGGCTATACAAACTTAAGATAAGTCAATTTTAATCATATGGATGGTAACTTCACTTTCTTGGGGCTTTGAGAATACTTTTACTTTTGCACGGAATAGACAAATTGTATGTTAAGAGATAGGATCATTGGTACTTTCTATTACACCCTATACCCAACCCGATTTACCGGACCCTGATATAAGATGCCACAATACTTAAATACTTAACAAATTTTAAATCTGGCGAAAACTATACTGAACATTCTTATTATTTATTTGTTTCCTCTTCTAAGTCAGAAGATTTTAAAGGAAACATTTATTGATTACAACAAATTCTCAAAATAGCATAAGACATTACGACTTCAATCTTTATTAAACCAGACTTAATTATGGTGTAGAGTACTATATGTCATATTCCCAAAAGTGCCCTTCTGTATACATAATATTATTCTTCGAACCGACACTCTGGCGCATTCCTGGCTTGGTCCCTCTTGGCACACTGGCTCAATTCCAAGAACCTGCATTACAAATAGACGTTTGAAAGTTCAACGGAACTTAGTGAGTCTCAACCAAATTTACCTTTAAACAATGTTATTGAATTCCTCGACTCAAGGATTTTGGACTCTCTTTCAGACTTTGGCAGATATTTTTCAAATTTCTGGCGGATAACTATACGCCAACCTCTGCAATTGACCCCCTTATACACATTCCGCTCGATTGGTGGGTCATAGACTTCACACCTTATTGCGGATCCTATTTTACAATCTCTTTGAAGATAGAAGTTGGATACATTTCTTAGAATGATATACATACGAATTCTTAGACTGGCTTTGGCGGCTATTAGAAGGCCAGTCACCATGTATCATTAAGTCAATCCAGACAACAAACATATTCCGATGAATGCAGTATTAAAGAACATCTAATAGAATACCACATGAAATCGACATATAACGTGGGAATTCCCAAGTCTGGCGGACACTTACACTATCCATAATTTCGGATATGCCAAGTTCCCTGTCTTGATGGGTTATTATGGCAGATTCATCAGTCGGGCACACTACTGAGAACTCTTTCAGAAAATTCCTTAAAAGCATACCCAAATCTCGTCACAAATGCGGATTGACAACTCGCCACTTAAACATTACAGAATTCACCATACAGGTTTTCCAAATAACTTGCCACAAAGGCTTCTCAAACAATACACAACATAGGCCGTTCAAATAACTTGCCACAAAGGCTTTGTTTGATTTGCCAACAAAGCACCACATAAATTGTTGTGTTTGGTGATATGGATTTGCCTAAACTCAGCATCGCCTGAGGTTTGCCCATCATCTCCCTTGGGACACACAGAAACCTAGTAGATAAATACGGCTCATCCATCATTTCCAGAACATGCCATAGCCATGGTCTTTCGATATTTCTATCATGCTGGCCCTTTTTTTTTTGTGTTTACTGTCTCGTTCGTCATCATCAAAGCACCATAGCGGGGTCTATTATCATATCACATATTTTCTCGACACTCTGTCTGAACCTTCTTACCGCCAGCCATACTTTTTCATGCATCATTCAATTAACATAATGAACACATTTACATAGATTTCAGTCATGCCCATAACAGCGCCATGCTTTCTAACACATAATTTCTTATGCATGCTTATGACACATCGTCAAATTCATGCAACACATTGTACATTTCATTTACATACTTGAAAATGCTTCACAAAAAATACACACACTCATACATACAACAGCTCCTCAACCACAACTATAGGAAATCAACCATAGAAAGAATCATCATAAAATATCACGCAAGAGTCAGGTCTAAAGACTCACCAGAGACTCACATTTACCTCAACCCTGAGCTTTTGTTTCAATCGTCCTTCCCGATCCAGCAGCAACAACTACTTAAAAGATCATGGAATTTACATTAGAATCCCCATTACAGATAGTTTACTAATTTTTCAACTATATGCGACCCCTATGCAGGGTCTTCCTCTCACACTCTACTGTTCTTACATCTTTTAACATCTTTACTCTTCAACAACCGTAACACATAGAGCTATAAGACTTACTAGAAGGTTGAATCATCCAATGATTAAACAAAATCTTAGCTCTAGCTTAGCAAAGAAAAAGAGAACATTTAGGTTAGACAGAAGGACTAGATCGTTGAGCAGAAAGAAAAACCATCTCCATAAAACCCCTCCTAGTCCCCCCTGATTTCCCTACCAAATCCGAGGGTAGGTAAAAGAAAATCTAGTGAAGATCAACGTTACTGTTTAACCAATCATGGGGAGGGTCAAATCAATTCAATTGACTCCCAACTAATCTCGTTACACGAACCAACTTGAACAGTTCTCATGCAAATCGAGCGTACTATACCTTGGCAATGACTTGCATAGCATGGTCTTAAAAATAGTTAAGTCTCCTATAGCTTTCTCATACACTTGCTAAGCTCTTTGTGCATAGCCAAAACTCTGGGGCGTACTTTTCCTTAGGCGTACTCTTTCTTGTGCGTATTCTTTCTTCACTTGAAGATACCTTGTAATTAAATCCTTAGATACCACCAACGAGTGGACACTTTACGCCAGTATATGCCAATACTCTAATTCCCCAGCAAGCCAACAGGGTGGTGGATTATGCTACCACATTGCTCCAAAATAGTTAACATGTATACCTCATTAGTCTTGGATCTGCCATTTTTAGGGTGTGACACTTTCATGATTCAAGATAATAAAAACATTTTTAAATGGTCAAATATAACACATTTACACAATCGAATTAAGTCATAATCTATCAAACTAAATAATTCACATCTTTGATATAAACCAATATATGAATATGACATTTACCAATTCATTCATTAATACTTGGATAACAAATGAACTATGCATACCATTTGACAAATACAATGACTTATACTTCATTAGCTATCATCATCAATTATATAGTCACATATATTTATATGCAATTTACAATATGGCATTCATGTTTCATAGTATTCATATCATTCACCTTGTTTTCCTACCTTTCAAACTCGTTTCTGGAGTCTATTGACTCATTCATACTCAATTCGATCCCCAACACTTGTTTTCAATTGATTTAAACAATAAGGTATAACTTTCTGATCGCGTGTCAGAGTCTTAAAAATTTATATAAAGAATGATCGAACCTGGAAACTAACTATGACAACAATGTGAGGCAAGCGTACCTATCGAACAGTAGTATAGTTAAGGCAAGACCAGAATGTCGAACCCAAAGGAACCAAAAGTACTAATACTAACTCTCTTTTTATTATTTAGCCTAAGAATTGAGGGAATTGTTTATTTAATCTAAAATTAACTAACTACTAAACTAAAGACTCTAAGACAAAGAAGAATGAAATTGGGAAAAATACTTGAGGAAAAACCAATTGATTAAGACGACACCTAAGGAAGAATCCACCTAGACTTCACTTGTTATCTAACTATGAACCAGACAATTTATTCATTTGACTTGATCCGTAAAATTCCCTAAGTTATATTAATCCCTCTCTCGAGGCGACTAACGTCTAACCCTAGGTTGATTAATTGAAATCTCTTTCTGATTAAAACCCCTAGAATTGCATTAACTCGATCTATGGACTCCCATATTAGGTTTCACCCTAATCCGACAAAATCTCGTCACCCTATCTCTAGGCGTGCGATCAACTCCGCTTAATTATGCTAGATCTACTCTTAGGCAGGGACTTTTGCTCCTCCACCTAAGCACATCATACTTGAATTAATATCCCGGAAATATCAACACAAGAATTAAAAACACATAATTAAGAACAAGTCAAATATTTATCATATAGTTCAGCAAACGATAACAAGATTCATCTTAGGTTTCATCCCCCTCAGGTATCTGAGGGTTTAGTTCATAACAAAAAAAGAAAACATCTCAAAAGAAAAGATAAAACAAAACATAAGAAATCCTTAAAACCCCCTGAAGGAATTGAAGGAGAGATCCTCCATCTTGAGTATAACTTCGGCTTCTTGAGATGGATCAACTGGCTATCTTCGAGTAAATCCCCATAATTCTGCCCTCTTTGGCCTAGCTGGACGCCCCCTGACTAAAGCCTTGGGTTCCCCTAACAAAAGCCCTGGCAAAAGGCTTCTGCCGAACTTCTCTTCAAGTTGCCCCATTGGGTGTTTAAATAGACTTTGATATGCCTTACTTGGCCCCTAAGTATCCTAATTCAAGTAGAATTCCTACTAGGGTGTTTGAATAGGCTTTGGAATGTGTTTCTTTGCCTTCAAGTATCTTATTCTGAGTAAAACTCCTCTTAGCTGCTGCAGGGACACGCCTATGGCACACGCCCGTGTAAGTCGTGGACAGGCCGTGTTCGAGCCTGTTGAATGGGGCACGGCCGTGTGGTCTTGGGCCCAAGCCGTGTGGATTTCGTGATATGGCCCATTTACTCCATTTTGGGCCCTTTTTCCGTTCTTTTCGTCATTGGGTGCTCTCCTGAGTATAAAACATGAAAACAAAGGATTAAGAGCACCAAGTTACACAATTCAAGGCTTAAATCATCCAAAAGCATGCTAAATGTGGGCTTAAAATATGTTACTTTTACGGTTTATCACTTTCTTAATTAAGCTCATATATGCACAGATTAGGTCACATATCATCATACTATTTCATTCCAGAACGATTTATCAAACTTATCTTTTAAGCCCCTATTAACATTGACTCAGACTCGGACCAATATACGAACCATCCAACCAACACACCAACTAGCATCTAAGTGCATACTGGCACACAAAGTGCATTAATGAATAACCTGGGAAAATCAACTAGCACATAGTGCATATTGGAGCACGAGTGCATCCTGACCCATAAACCTATACACAATCCAATCTTGTGCCATGTTAACTATATTTGACTCGGTCCGACAAGTTAATAAGGTACCAATGTTCAAATCACATTACATAATTCACAATTCATCGTCAAACTATCATGTAACATAGATTTCACTCAATTTCATACCATTTATCGTATATTAATTGAACCATACTACTTTTAATTCTATTCAATTTAGTCCTTGTTTCGATATTCTATATCAAACCAATTCAAATACTCAACCTTACATACAGTCATCCAATTACACATATATTCAAGCAATTAATCTAACCTGAATTATAAAGTACAAATTGAGGTTTCACACGTTATTTGTCGATGATTTTCACTTTTCCTTTCCCTCTCGATTGTTCGGTGTTGTTGTTAGCTACGAATAATCATAAAATATATCACACAATCAAGTTCCAACCAAATCAGAATCAAATAATTAATTTCACATATTTTATAATTTATTCAATTTAGTCCCTAAATTGAAACAAGCATAACTTTCAATTTAGGGCTTTAGATTAAAATTCAATTTCACCAAAACTTATTAGGGACCCTTTATTTTCTATTCCTACCAAAAATTCATGAAATTTTTGCATTTTATTCAATTTGGCCCCTAATGTATGAAACTAATAATTAAGCTTTACAATTTAGTCCTTTTCATAAACTAAGCTTAATTTCTAACAATTTCACACCAATTTCATTCAATTATCAATAATGGGAACTTTCAAAAACTTTAGAAGCTTTACAAACTGGTACATGGACTAGCTAAATCAAGCTCCCATGATTCAATTTCCATAAAAATCAAAGAAAAATGGCTAAGGACTTCCTTGAAATTGATAGTCGAAAGTTAAAACCAAGCTTTCCCAACTTCTTCAATGGTGGATGGTGGAGAAGCGATGAAGAAGAAGAAGTTTTCATCTTTTCCCATTATCATTTTATATATAAATACTAGGTTTAATATTAATTAAGCTTAATTAATTAACTTAATCATGTTTAATTAACCTTGAATCTTTAATTAACTTAAACTAATGACATTTAACATCACATCCCATTATCATCTATTTAAAATATGTTTATTTTTCATTTGGATAATTGTTATTTAAGTCCCTAAGCCTTAATTTAATTAAAAATTTATAGAAATTAAAATTTTACAATTTAGTCCCTAAGCCATAATTACTTACAATTTTGGCTAAACCACTTAACCAAATTTCAATTCATCAATATATTAACTTCATAGGTATCCTTATTACATGTTTACAGACTCAGTTTACAGAAAGGAGGTCCCGAAATCACATTTTTCGATACCATTAGAAATCAGGTCATTACATTAGCTAAGTTGAAAATGTATAATGATTGGGTATTCATTTTTTGTTTATCTAGGTATTGAAAAAGAAAAAGGTTAAGATGACGGGAAATATCAAGAATGGGAGATTAGGGAGTAGTGTCAATTATGGAATATTTGTGTTTAAGTGTTTATGAAAATGCCTAATGCCTTGAGTTTTTTAGAACTGACAAAACGATATAGGACTTGTGTGTGTTTACTGAGTTGAATGAATTTGAGAAATAAAATAATCAACAAGTGTAACAGCCCGATTTTGGGCCTAGTCAGAACAGTGGTTTCGAGACCACAAATCCAACGTAAGAAAATTTATTTTTATTATATTTTTATGGTCTAAAATTTCACGGAATGGTTTTGTGAAAATTTCGACATTTGGGCACTCAATTTAGTCAAAAGGACTAAATTGTAAAAAGTGCAAAACTTGATTTCTAGAAGCTAGAGGTGTCAAATTGCTATGAAATTTTAAATTGGAGGTCCTTAAATGGTAATTAGACCATTGGTTAATTTTTTGGACAAAAATGGACATGAAATAGGTGAAATAGAATTTTTTTAAGTTAGGGGTATTTTGGTCATTTGGTAATTAAAATGAATTAAAAACAAAATTAAAAGCCAATTTTTGTCCATCTTCAACCCCATGCCCGAATTTCACAAGGAGAAACCATGGATAGGGTTTTTCAAGCTTCCAAGATCGATTGTAAGTCCATTCTTGCCCCATTTTTAATGATTTTTACGTTTTTGAAATCCTCGTAACAAGATCTATCTATTTCTACCACTAATTTGAGATATGGTTAAAGTCTATGGTTTTGAACCATGATAAATATGTGTGTATTTTTTGTGTTTAATGGTAGAAAATGCATGTTTATGGTTAGAGAAACGACTTTTACTAAGTGATTTTAGGTAAAAATGCCTAAAAGGACTAATTTGTAAAAGTTATGAAATTTGTCATAAAAGTGTGAATTAGTGGAAATTGTGGGCTGTTGTAGTTATGAAAATGGTTCAGGTAGGCTTAAAATACAAGGAAATTGAATAAAAATCATTTTACGAGTCTAGGGGCAAAAGTGTAAATATGATAAAGTTTAGGGGCAAAAATATAAATTTTTCCAAAATGTGAATTTAGGGTAATTTGAGTATCAAGATGAATAAATGAGTTAAATGTGTTGTCATAGATCAAGGAAAACGAGATTTAGACTTAGAACGGGGGAAAAACAAAGAATATGACGAATAAGTCCTTTTCACCGATTGTGCTATCGAGGTAAGTTTGTATGTAAATAATGCATTATTTTTTTATTTATGTTTTAATATTTTTTTATATTATATGAGATATGGTTGAATATGGAGTAATTATTTGATGTAAATTATGAATTGTGATTGATTATGGATGAATTGGTAAAATGTTGAAAAGTGAGAATTCCCGATTGAACCTTCAGAATAGAAAAGATACGAATGAGGTAGCTATGTCACATGTGTGGTATTAAGTGTAGGCCACTATGTGTACAAGAGAGCTACGAGACGGTTTTAGGTCACTTGTGTAGTACTAAGTGCAGGCTACGACATGTACCAGACGGATAGGTCGCATGTGTAGTACTAAGTGTAGGCTACTATGCGTACCCGATAGCTTCGATCACATGTGTGGTACTAAATACAGGCCACTATGTGTAAGTGATGGTTTTGGTCACATGTGTAGTACTAAGTGCAGGCTACCATGTGCACCAGATAGCTTCGGCTACAAGGGTGGTACTATGTGCAGGCCACCGTGTATCTGTTATTGTTCCGATGATTTCAACGGGAAATTGACTAAGTGAAAATCCATGTGATCATGTAACGACTAAGGTAATTGAATATGATTATGTGATGAATAAGTGCAAGTATAAGTGTGAAAATTTTGAACAATGTGCTCGATATTTGATCGAACCTTCGGTAAGATGAAATGGAGTAAGTGAAATTATGAAAGAGTAAATTTAGCAACAAAATAGTTTTAGACAGCAACGGTTGTGTAACTTTGAAAAATCACCAAAAATTGTGAAAATCGAATTAGAGGTTGAATAAGATATGACATTAAAGCTGAATGAGTCTATTTTCACATAAAAGAAACGGTGTAAACAAAAGAATTTCATATTCTGTGATACTTGAATTTTTGTGAGACAGGAATACCCTGTTCCAACTTTGGAAGATCATTAAAAAATTTATAAAAATAATTATGGTTTATAATTTATATGCTTAAATTTATTAATGAGTCTGCTTTCAAGAGAAACAAATGGGAACATTATCCAAGTTCTATAAGATGAGATAATTAATTTTTAGTGCAGAGGGGTCGGAACTGTCAGACAACGAAACAGGGGAGACTTTAAAGAATAAACTGTACTTATTGGCTAAACAAAAAATATTGAAAATTTTATGGTAATAAGATATGTGACTTTAGTTTCAGGAAAAATTTGCGGATCTTAATTTGGAGTTCCGTAGCTTAATATATAAATAATTTAGTGACTGTGACTCGAGTAGACAGCTTAAGATGAACATAAGTAAATAGTGAAATTTTGTGCAATTATGATTGTATTACCTTGAGAACATATTGTGAGGATTGGTAAAAACATATTAATTAATTGCTTATTATTTACATGCTAACTTACTAAGCTATATAGCTTACCCTCATTCCTTTCCTTTTTCCTATAGTGTCACAGAGGCTAGCTCGGGTTGGAGATCGTCAGAGATTCTATCACACTATCAAGCTTTTGACTAGTATCAATGCCTTCAAGTAATTTAAGCCTATGGCATGTATAGGGACTTAGTCATTTTGTGTATGTGTTATTATGTTTTGGCCAAATGTATTGGCTTGTAATGGTTAAAGGTTATTGTAGTATGTAGCCGTGCTAATTGGCTTATATTGGCTAATTGATTGTAAGCCTATATATATTATTTATATGCCAATGTCTTGTCAGGTGAGCTGTGTTTGCATGATACATGATGAGTTGTGGGTTATGGCCAAAATACCTAATGGTTGAATGTGCTAGTAGTCTTGATGTCGAATGGCTAAGTTTGGCTCAATGGTATAGTATGATAATTAGATATAATTATGCATGTATAAGAGTTGTTGAGGATGCATATTGAGTGTGACCCTGTTTGGAAGAAAAAGTTTCTAAGTGTTGTGAAATTTTTCATAGTTCTCGGTTTAGTCCCGAACCGCTTCCAAAGTATGTATTGGGCCTCGTAGGCCCTATTTAGGGACTCAAAGATAAAAATTTGAAAATTTTTAATTTGGATGAAATTTTATGACTCGGTTTAATACTTTTACAAGTGTATGTGTTCCGGTAATGCCTCGTACCCTATTCCGGTGTCGAATACGGGTAAAGGGTGTTACAACAAATATGTAAATTAGACTAGTAGACAAGGAAATGAAAAAGTATTATGAATTGTTATAATGTAAGTTTGTTATTGTGTTGATTATATGTTATATATATATAATGATAATTTGTTGTGAAAATAGTTAAAGTATTGAATCTAACTTGAAATGTGAAAAAGCATGGATTTTCATTGGGCTTATGCTACCTTTAAGCTTAAATTAATATGAATTATGAAATGTTAATTAGAAAGGTCTAATGGAAAATGATGAATTTTAAAATTTAGTTGATAAGTAGATAGTTAAATGATTGGTTAGATAGACATTTTATGTGGTTTGAATTAAATAAGAAGAGAAAAAGTAGGAATGACATCTTGAATTTTTACTTATTAAGAATTGAGAGTAAATCATAAAAAGGAAATAAAGGATTTGTAAACAATCATGATTAATATAGACCTTTAAATAAGTGAAAATGATGTTAGCGATTGCTTTTTGTAAGAGCGAAAGTTTAGTACAAACATATTTAACTTTCATAGCATAGGCTGGTTGCAATTCAACAGCAGTGGTGCAAGTTTAAAATTCTGCCAAAAATTGTAAGAATTGAGTTAGAAGTATAGCCATGCTTATTGAGTCTAGTTTTTGACAAAAACAAATAAAAGTTGTATTCAAATTTTGAATTAAGAGATAAAAATATTTTAGTGAAGGTAGCTCAAAACTGTCTGGTAATAGTCCTGTTTTGACTTTGAAAAATTGATGAATTTTTTGTACTTGCTATTAAATTTTGAATTTTTTATGGGAAAAAATTTTATTGAGTCTAGTTTCTAAAACATCAAGTGAGTCTTGATTTTGAATTTTATGGAATAATATATAAATAATTTAGTGATAGATATACAATTAGACAATTTTGTTTTAAAAAGTTAGGTTGTTTAAAATATTTTATTTATATATATGATTTGAAATGGAAAAGAAAATGAGTATTTGAGAATGAATTGAACATAAAAGACATGATATTTATTATTTGGAAATGAGTTAAAAATCATATTAAATGTTACTATGGAATAAGGAAACAAAATATAAATGAGTTATTATTAATTTTGTATAAATGAGATTCAGTCAAAAGTATAAAAATATTGAAATTCAGCTTTGTTAGGGGAATTTTTTTATTAAGTTTAATACAAAATTAATTTAAATTTAAGAAGAGTTGTGAATAAGACAAGACTTGTGATAATATTTGAAATTTGAGTGAGAAGAGGTTACATTTTGTGAAGCTTAAGTGTAAATATTGAAATTTTGTTGTGTTATGTTTAAGTGTTGGATTCAATAAGAAAGTAGAAATAAACCTAACTAAGCTTTAAATTTAGTTGGAATAATAAATGGCTAAATTCTTAGTAATAAAGAGGTTTGATGAAAGAATTGGTATATAAGAAAAATTGGTTGTGATATGTGAAAAATAAATAAATAGAAAGTTCAAAATGTGCATTTTAATGAAAATGCTAAAACCAAGTTGTTATTAAATGAGTCACTATATTTTATTTTGATTCATGAAAGAAAGATAATGAAATAAGGACTTTTAATACCGTTTGAATCTTGAATAGAGAATATAGATTGTGAATGACAAATGAATTGTTGAGATATACTATTTAATATTATTGATTTGATTAGAAATGGTACATATATGTATGTGTTCTTTGTATCATGAATCGCTGTGGATAACGATATCATGAATAGAATGAATGTATGTTATATTAATTGAGATTTATAAATGATATGGGAAATTGTTATTAACCCTAGTATTTTGGTGGTTTTTAGTCGTGATGTAATTGACATGCCAATAGTAATATATAATGCTATTGGTGCAGGATATGATGTTTATGGGTTATATTATGGCACCTCAATATGGAGCACTTCTATTCATTTCATTTTGAAGTGTAGGTTAGAGAACTTTAGTGCGTATATCGGAATGGTAGATTATTATATTCCGTACATTTGATGTATGAATCACCAAAGGTTACTAAGGATTGTCAATAAAATTTGAATAGAAACATTATGCTATACTTCCATAATGAATTGTTTTGATATATGTGTGTAATGTTGAATTATAATATGGAAGTTATGTAAATAAATCAATTATGCTTTAAACGGTGAGAGTGATCTTTTTTCCTATTATAAGTTGGTGCATTCTATTTGATTATATCATGTTTTAGTAATTCATAAACCTTGTAAAAATGTATGTTTATTCGCACTTGAGTACTACTAAGCATAAAGGTAGGATTAGCGTGTTGGTTTTTTTTTCCATTGGTAGGTTGGAGATCAGATGCGAAGAGATAGTCACTGAAATTCTACATCGAGCCAAATCACATCACACAAAAGTATAAACGTGTTTGAATCATTTATATTGTATAAGTTAATGTCAGTGAGGCATGTACGTAGGATATTACTATGTTTTTTAATTTTAATATGTTTGTATAAGTTACTTTTGTAATTCATGTGATGCCATCATCTATTGATTATTGAAATGATTTGTATGGACTTACAAATTTGTTTTTTATTGACTGTCATCACCAAAACATGTTTCTTTAAGTTTATACATGTGTTAAAAAAAGATGTAAGTGCCTTTGGACATCGAGTATAACATCACTTATCTAGAATTGTTGATGGTCCAAGTAAAAAGTGTTACAAATTATATCAAAAATTGATTTAACATCTTTTCTATAACCATTAAACAGAACAATATTAAAGACTTGTCGAGAAAAGACTTTGGTGGAAGTTGGATTTGCTGTGGTAAATTCAATTAGTTGAGTAGTTTAGTGTCAATTTCAATGAATTCAGTCATGTTGGTAATTCTTGATTTGATTAGTGTTGGAAAAAATGTAATTTTTGAAGGTATATTTTCGATTGGTAAAGGTGGAAAGTTGAATAATAAAATTATAGTTTTATACTCTACTTCATGAAACATTTACAACGGTATATCATATGCTCAAAATGGTTGAGTAATAAATGAGAAATTGACGCTCAAAGTAAGTTACTTGTGAATTATGTTGAGAAAAAAATGAAAAGCTTAGATCCCATATTGATTAAATAACAAGTATATGTATTAAAAGGAAAAATATCTCTATGTGATTTTATTGGGATTGATTTTCAATTTGATTTGATTTATTCAAATTGATTTAAAGGCTCCTTTAATGAAAAGATTTGTATCTTTATTCATGGAAATTTCCAAAATTCCTCCATATTAAATGTCTATAAAAGCTTAAAGAATACTGCAGAATTCTTTAGGGGAACAGAGACACACAAGTACAGAGTGGCCGAATTTGTAAGGAAACTATGAAAACAGACCTTAATATTTAGTAAAACTGGATTCCCTTTATTCGATTTTTGGTTTTCCAAAATCTTATTTATTTTAATTGTTTTCAAATATGATGTTTTAAATAAATATAAATATTTAATTTGTTTTATTTACATCTAGTGTTTTTATATAAATATAAATATTTTTATATAACTATTTGCTTATATTAATTTGTATTATTTGTATATATAATTATTTATATTTATATATATTCATTCGCTAACGTGTTTTGTCCAATAATTAGATTGATACTTTATTTGTTAGTGTGAAGTATCAAACTTAATAAAAAAAATTTAATCACTTTAGTTCTCCTTAAGGTATGTTCCTCAGAGTACTCACCAAAGTATTTCATTGTAAACAAAATCTACACTATAACTTGGCATCTTATGCTTGTGGTTGATATAATTTAAAGTTTTACATATTTTAATAGACATACAACAAGTTGATCTAGTTTTTGGTGTTGTTGTTAGGTAGAATTGTACTTAAATTTATTTTTTATATTTTTGAAATTTAAATGAGTTTTTCAAAAGCGCAAGTTAGTTAAGTGAATATCGATCAAAGAAAGAGGAGCTAATTGGCACATTGTTTGCTTTTAGTACTAATTCTTGACTCTTGCGTGCTAGTTCTTGATTTAGTAGTTTTGATCTTATGATTTTGTTAGAATTGCTTAACTGTTGATATAACCCAGTTTTTATTTGTTGGATTGGCTTGCTTGAAATTGTGGATACTTGGTATTGGTTGTGGATATTGTCTTGTAGTTTTTCTCACAAGTTCGTTAATGTTACATGCATAGGAAAACTAAGATACTACTGCCTTCAGATTTGGAAATTGAACGAATTCTTAAAGCTCTTAAGAAGTCCAAACAAGTGGTGGAGCCTTATTTTCTCGAGTGTATACAGATGGAGGATCATAGCCCTAGAGAGGTACCAATTCAATCAAACCAAGCTCATAAAGGTTTAAGAGACTATGCCATGCCCACTCTAGATGTGTGTGATAAATTAACAAATCAATTTCTAGCTAAATACTTTCCTCTAAAAAAGGATAGTTAAGTTTAAGATGGATATCACTCATTTTTAGCCATTTGAGGTCTCAACATTCTATTTCCAAAACTATCCGATTGTAGAACTAATACACTTGTAATTTTCCAAATAACCAAAATTATTAAACCAAACTTCAGTAATACTCTCGTAATTCAAGTGGAGCTTTCATAAAAAAAATATCTTATCATGCATTAATCCCTTCGAATATATTTTGATTATGAATCTATTATTAATCTAATAGTGCTCTAAAATACTTAATTTAGATTAATTAATTCATATATGTATTATTTATAAATGTAATTTTAAATTTAAAAAAATTACCTCTTTCATCATAATAGCAAAATAGAGACAAAATTTAAAAGAATAATAGGTAAAGATAAGAAAAACCAGATACATTTTAAATAATAATTTCTAACATTGCAAACATAAAACACCCAAGACAAAACACGGCACCATTCTCAGTCATCCCAAAACTTCGCCCGTCAAGCCCTAAAAATGGCGAATGTTAATTTTGAATTTGCCACCATCTTTCAACTGTAATAATGTATTCAACCTACAATCGACCATTAGCTACTTTTTTATGGCCAAAGAAACCACCAACGGCGAGATCTGGCGGAAGCACTGCTCGAACTACTTCTGGGTGTTACAGTGATCCTCTCAGCATTTGCGGCTGCCCATTTGCTGAAATCAGGCGAAGAAACAAGTTCTTCGACAGCCCTTTTTGTGGAGTCTCTGGTGAACTTCTCCCACTCACCTTTAGAAAATTTTCTCCTCTCTGGTGTGTTGTGAACGATGGATGGGAAAGAGTCTATATCTGACAGCTGACTCGGAGATGTTTTGGTAGTTCCTGAAGGAGTGGCCGTGAAAAATACATGAGTTGTTTTCCTTAATTGGTCAATTGAAAAACAACTAACTTTTCTTAGGTTGTATATAAATAAAAGGATCAAAATCCGGGAGCAAACCTAGAAGAGAAGTATTGCAAGAAGCAAGGGGTAAGTGCTTAGACCGTCGATTAAGGAAATTAGAGTCTTCAGGTTTCCTGTACGTATATTCATCATGAGAATATAGATCTGGTGATAAATCAGGAATTTGAGTGTTTCTTCCAATGACTTTGGCAAACTTGAACAGCTTCCTGCAGAAGTAATCCACATAATGTTATGCAATAAAATCTAGTGCGATAAAAAAGGAACAATGTCAAGGATGAAACCAAAGCATAAATTTATACTTGTACACACGGCGCACGAATCTCATTCGAGTGACTTTACACAAAACTGATGAGAACATTATCCCAGATAAAAATGCCTCTACCGCAAGGATGGGATCCATAGAACTCTGCAAACAGAGTAAATTATAGTTTTAACAAAGAACGAAAATACAATTAGCTATGGGTCGGGGATATTTTCATTGAGTTTGAGAAAGTAGAGAGATTTGTGAAGAGCTACAACCTGAAGCATCATGATAGCAGCCACTATCCGGATGGTCCAAGCAACAAAGTAAGATGTGCTTATGTCAATTGATCCATCTTCGGTGAGGACAAGTTTGCGAACAACCCAGAAACCCAACCAAGCTCCAGCCAGAACAAGAAAACCCAAGAGAAATATAGCCAACTGAAATTTAAACATAAAAAGCAGTTCTCTGGATTATCAGGAAATATTTGCAAAGCTTCTCAGCAGCTACCACATCCATTTATAAAAGTGCAAACCACTGAGCCATAAATACATGTCACACATGTAACATTTAGCTGCAACCAATATGTAGTTAAAATGTGCAGATAAGAAAAATGCCCGTATTTGAATCTGGAACCAAGTGAAATAAAGAGTGCAAGTAGAGAAACTCTAGTCTCAATACTAGAATGAAGATATAAATCTAAGCCAATTTGCAAATCAAGTATTTAATTCAGAAATTTTTGCATTTTTTGGGGGGTTTAAAATAATACATGGATTGTTTTGTTACTTTAGAACACCTATATGCAATGATAAAATATTGACTACAACTGGAAGGGGAACAAAGGAAGAGGAGACAATAGATAGATTTCAAACAATTCACACAACCATTAAAAATTAAACACCATAGTTTTCTAGAGACAGGAAGTATTCAATATAAAGAAACCCTTAACAGAATAGAACTTTAGCAATTCTACATTGATTTTACCATTTCATTTTACATAATGATATCATATGAACAACAGTTTGATTTGACGGCCAAAATCCATAAGATCTTTCATCATTCATGGTACACTCGCTACCCAGTCAAATTTCCAGTGTCTCATCCAACATGAACAAAGTAATTGATAACAATAATAATTAGTGACTGAAAAATCCTAGAGGTTACGCTCTATATCATAGAGAAACATAGAGCAAGTGAACAAAAATATTTGCAGGAGACTTACATACAGGATTATACATGTCTTCAGTGATTCCCATTTCTGAAAGTACTGATTGCACCAACTGTGGTATATAGCGGAGAAGTATAGATCCCAAACCAAGCTAAAACAATGACAATACCATACGTGAGAAGAATTAACAGAAGACATAGGCATAAACAAATATGCATGCATATGGAAATGTGCACATAAACACACACAGACACACAATAAAGTGGCAGAAAAAGGAGATCGTCTCATCTGTACAGTTTATACTCACCATAGATGAATATATAACAATAGCAAGTGAGCTCTTCCGACCAGTTGGGAGAAGCTTCATTCCCTATTAAACATAAGAATATTAATCATAACAGAGATTGATAGCTGAACAGACAACAGCAGTGAGCACAAGTTGAGGAACTTTCAAGTAATTCATCAATCACAGTATTTACCTGAAACAGGACTATTAATACCACAAGGATAACCCCAATTGCCATTGCACCACCATAGTAAAATACTAATGATTGGCTTAGTGTATATGCCACACTCCACAACACAATGCCCAGTGCTAAAAAAACTATACGATATTGGAAAAATTCTGCAAAAAAGATGATCAGGTAAATGAACACAGAACAGGGTACATAAACAAGTTTCAATTGTCAAGACATAAAGCAACACAGATAGAAGGATCACAAATATACCCTCTTCAATTGACACTTCAAGGGTCTGTGTAGAAGAACTGGTCATTCGTATATCTAAGAGCTTGTGATCGAAAGGAGACATCGATTTAGCCCATAATCCGTTAGAAACCTTCTCCCACTTGCCTTGAAGGCACATCCCTATCCCAAGTGAAGTATTCCTGCAAAAAAAAAAAAAAAAGATATCAGTTAGAAATAAGGTTCAAATTTTGCAAGTTTTCAACAGATAGAAACCTTCTAAGTCTGTTCTTTTAAAGAATTTATCACTGAATTCAACCAAGTAGTTATGTGAAACCACATACCTGTGGAAGCAAACTTCAACATTAGGTCTGCGTAGGGTGGAATTTCCTTGTGAAACCTTCAGCTTGACTGAATGAGCAAATTTCATGAGATTCCTAAACCTAGGCAAACCATCAACGTGAACTCTTTCGCAAACCACTTTAGTTCCAGGCTTTAAACCAGGGGACTTCCCCACTTGTACGCCAGGAGTTAACTGCAACGTCTTATTAAACTCCCCAACAACTGCAAACATAAAACAACATGGTACAATCAAAATAAGAACTTTCCACTACTAAGACATTATTATGAGCAATTACAAGAAATATGATAAGCACAGACAACCCAACCAACTAAAGCTATATGAACATTTGATTCCTTATCCATCTAATTTCATCAAGATTTAACTCTTTAACCAGTAAAAGGCAAAAAGAAAACCCTAAGTCATAGAATTCAGAGAGTTAAGACAAACATGCAAGAAGTAAGAAAGAAAAAGAAGGAAGAGAGTACCCAAAGAAAGTTTCTGGGCAGATGCACAGGAGGAAAAACTAGAAAGAAGGAAGAAGATAAAACAGAGAAGCAAAGCAGAGGGGAGGTCCCGTTTCCTGGTACCCATTGTTGAGTCGGAGTTGAGAGATTGAGGAAAGCATGCATAGGAAGGACTTTGAAAATACGGTCGGAGTCGGAACCGGTCGTTTTGGTGTCTGCTCGATGGCTTTCTTGTCTTTGGTGGTGCCTTTTTAGCTCTTTTATTAGTAGCGTCGTTTTGGTCTTTTTTCACTCCAACACCAAACTTAGAACCCACTGTAACGGACCCAACTTCCAAAACACAGAAAATTAAGAGACATAGATGATAGCTTAAAGCACTCACAACATCATAGTCATAGTCCATGCTTTTGTAACATCTTACCCGTTCTTTGATTGTTCACTGGTATTCAACATCAACAATTCATTAATTTAACTTAGCTAAGTTACCTGGTGATGTTGTTGTTTTCAATTGGTACCTTTCTGATATGAAGTGCTTTCTGGACACTGATATCAGTTGCCCAAACTTTGCAAAGGTAACAATAATAGTTCTGTAATATGGCTTAGTCAGCAGCTTGATTTATCTAAACAGAGTCTAAAACACAAGTAAAAACTAAAAACACAACTTCATTTCTCAAACCTCAAACTCAAAGTTTAAAACAAAACAAAAAAAAAATTACACACACTCAAACCCAGCCAAAAACCAAACAACCCGTCATTCCCTCATCTACAATACACATCAAGAGTCAAGAAATTGCTTAAATTCTCAAGTACCTATTTTCACTTGAGTCTTTCTTGATCTTTGTTTTGTTTCTCCATTTTTGATGCAGACATGAGGAGAAGGAAGGACTAAGCAAGGATTAGAAGTTAGATCTTAGATTCATGAGATTTTTATGGGAGAAAGTTTTAGGGAATAGGGAGTTTTGGGGTTAAAAAAGAGAGTTTTCTTTCGGTTTCGGACAGAACGGAAAAAAACAAACAAAAACAAGTGCTGGAAAAAATAGAAGGTTATAATTTGTGAATCAGGCCCGCTTTCTAAACAGGGTGTGGAAGATTTTTTCGGCCTGACCCGGCTCATTCTGAATTTGTTTAAATATCTTTTTATTGTTATTTACTATTATTTTGTTATTATTTGTTATCATTTTTACGATATTTTATTGTTATTGTGTAGATATTATATTCACTCGTCTAAATTCAAAAGCTCGTTTAAAAAGTGAGATTGTTTGGGTAAAATATAGGCTCAAAAAATTAGATTAGATAAAAAAATAAGGCATCGAGTAAGATTTTTTTGACCTGCCCGGCTCGGCCTGAATTTATCTAAATATTTTTTTTACTGTTGTTTTGTTGTTGTTTGTTGCCATTTTGATGATATTTTACTCTCATTTTTCTATTATATTTATACTATTTTATTATTATTTAGATATTATATTAGTGTTATTTAAATATAAAGAGTTTTTTAATATATTTTCAATTTTTGGCAAAAAAAATTATTTTAATATTTTTAGTATATTTAATGTATTATATATTTGATTGTATGAAGTCTGCTACCCTAGCACATAACTGTCTGCTATCTCTGGCAAGGTTTTAGGTTTTGTCGTGTCTTCTATTTTGTTGGTGGCAACCATCTCTACAATCCTCTTAAAGTATTTAGGAAAAGGTTCCCCATGTTACTAGTTATTTACCTGCACCCATGGAAACAGATTTTGTTGGATTAACCTTCAATGAAGAAGAAGAAGAAGAAGAAACAGTTCTGCAAATACAAGTAGATTCGAATACGGAAAAGGAAGAGGGAACTCTTAGATTGGTGGGGTGTTTTTTAACAGCCAGTATTATTCACTTTCTAGTAATGAAAAGAACTATGGCTAATTTATGGCATCCTGTTAGGGGTGTTCAAATTAGAGAACTGGGGGAGAAAATGTATTTATTTCATTTTTTTTCATATTATGGATAAGGAAAGGGTTTTAAAGGGGTCACCATAGACTTTTAATAATCATCTATTGATATTGTATAAGTTGCAATGGGGGGAAGATCCCTTAAAGGTTCCTTTAATTTCAACACCTTTCTGGGTACAAGTTCATGATGTTCCCATAAGTTTTTATTTTGAAAATCTAGCTATGCAACTGGGAAATTTTATGGGAAATTTTATGGAATATGATAGCTCAAATATGGGGAAAGAAAATAGAAATTTTATGAGAATACGAGTCCAAATAGATATTCGACGCCCTCTTAAAAGGAAGAAACAAGTCATGTTTTGTGGTAAATGCTCTTATGTCAGATTTAAGTATGAAAGACTGTCCCTTTTTTATTTCTATTGTGGTTGTCTAGGTCATAGTGATTCCTTCTATGAAGCTAAGATGGCGTTAGGGGTAGAAATTGCTGAGATGGGTTGGGACTTACATTTTCGAGCACAATCAAGGAGAGCCCAAGCAATGACTAGCGTCTAGTTAAGTGAGGAATGAGGAGTATTGGGTGGTATCAACATAGGCGGTCAATCCCAAGGAAATAGTGGGTGGGGAGTAGATAAAGGAAAAGGGTGTACAAATGATATTGACCCTATTTTGGTGTTCAACTTGGAAGGAAGAATATATTTTTCACAACAAGGGAGCAAAATTCATTATCTGGTCAAATACAAACTGCAATGGATCATGATGGAAGATGATGTGGTAATAGGTGAAGAGGGGAAAAAGAGAGCTAAAGGGGAGACTGAAGAAAGCAACAATGTGGTTATTAGAAATAGGAGGTTTTTGGAAATTAATCACTTATCATCGGCGGTTTCCAAAAGGCAAGCCTACCGGGCGCAATGAAAATCTTAAGTTGGAACGTCCGTGGTTTGGGAAATCCACGGACAGTTCGAAGACTTCGGCATTTGCTAAGGTTACAATATCTTCAAATGGTCTTCTTCATGGAGACAAAAATCAACAGGAGTCAAATGGAAAAAGTAAGACGGAGTTGTGGTTTTCACTATGGTATTGATGTGGATTCGATTGGTTCTAGATGAGGTTTATGGTTAGCATGGTGAGGGGATGTTAATATAACGCTTCAAAGCTTCTCAAACCGCCATATTGATGTGATAATTGAGGATTCAGGTGATAGGAAGAAGTGGGGATTTACAGGATTCTATGGCTCTCCTTACACACAAGATAGGGATGAATCATGGAATCTGTTACGGCACTTACGTAATAATGGAGAGCATCCATGGATGGTTTGTGGGGATTTTAATGAAATCTTGTATGGTTTTGAGAAGAAGGGAGGCTTACCTCGAGAAGAGAGAAGGATGGGAGCTTTTCGAAAGGTGTTAGAAAATTATAATTTGGTTGATGTGGGCTACTCAGGAGTTTGGTTCACTTAGGAAAGAGGAAATTTGCCAGAAATAGATCTTCAAGAAAGATTAGATAGGGGAGTAGCTACTGAAGAATGGATATCTTTATATCTAGATTTCTTAATTCAACACCTTCCTCATTCTTTTTCAGATCATTTTCCTTCACTCACTACTACAGAACGTGAAGTTAGAGGGCAGTTTAATAAAATTTTTAAGTTTGAAGCGTGGTTGATTTTGAAGGAAACGCTTATTGAGGAGGTTCGGTGTATTTGGGAGAATTCCACAGTAGATCTATTGAGCAAACTGGAAAATATGAAGAGAGGCTTAGAGAGATGGGCCAACCAAATTCGACAAAGCAGGAAAATAAAAAAAAAAGAGGTATTAACTTCAAAGTTAACAACATTACTGGAATCTGATAGAAGTGATGAAAATTTGGCAGAACTTATAGACACAAAGATCCAATTGAATTTTGAGATAGAAAAGGATGAATGTTACTGGGAACAGAGGGCTCGAATAAACTAGTTGAAATTTGGAGACAGAAACACCGCGTTTTTTCATAAGCAAGCAACACAAAGGAGAAGGAGGAATTTTATCCACAAAATGCAGTTTGAAGATGGCAGGGAGACGGAGGAGATCAAAGAGATGGAAGAAATTGCCAGATCATATTTTCAGAAGTTATTTTCAGTAGAAAGGCAAGGAAATTATGATCAAATCTTGTTAAGAATTGATTGCTACATTTCTGAAGAAGACAATTGTAGATTAAAAGCAAGCTACACTAAAGAGGAGATACGAGAAGCTTTATCAGAACCGGGCCCCACAAAAGCACTAAGAGAGGACGGTTTTCTGGCTTTATTCTACCAAAAAATGTTGGTCAATCATTGGAGAGGATTTTTTAGATTTTTTCTTTCAAAGACTGAATGAAGGTCTGGAAATACGTTCGACCAACAAAACAAATATTGTGCTAATACCGAAAATTTGAAATCCTTCTAGTATTACTCAATTCAGACCAATTAGCGTATGCAATGTGCTTTATAAATTGATAGCTAAGGTCATAGCTAATCGACTTCGAGTAGTGGTTAATAAATGTATAGATTTAGCACAAAGTGCTTTTGTACCAGGGAGGCTAATTTTTGATAATGTGTTACTGGCTTATGAAATTTTACACACGTTAAAGCATAAGAAGATGGGGGGAAAAAGGGCTTATGGTGATGAAATTAAACATGAATAAAGCATACGACAGAGTTGAATGGAATTTTGTGGAAGGGGTAATGAAGAGAATGGGATTTGATCCAGGATGGGTTGACTCGATAATGAAATGTGTGTTTACAGTTTCGTATTCAGTGGTTTTCAATGGAAACATAGGGGAAATTTTTCATCCAACTAGAAGTCTAAGACAAGGAGATCCCTTAAGTCCGTTTCTATTTTTATTCTGTGGAGAAGGTCTCTCTAGTCTTATGAGGCTTGCAATAGAAGGAAAAATACTTAAAGGAGTAAAAGCAAGTTGAAGTAGGCCATCTATCTCACATTTACTCGTTGCAGATGATTGCATTTTATTTGAAAAAGCTACTGAAAGAGGAGCGCATTCTTTAAAATAGATTTTGAAAGAATATAAGATGTGTTCAGGCCAATGTGTTAATTATGACAAGTCAACAATTTTTTTTCAGTACAAATACACAAGATGGGGAAAAAATAGCAGTTTCAAGTATACTTAGAGTAAGAAGATCAAATGATCCAGAACGATACCTAGGGCTTCCTAATATGGTGGGAAGAAATAAGAGGTCGTCATTTCAAGCTTTGAAGGATAGATTTAAACAACGAATTGACAACTGGAGCATAAGTCATCTCTTTCAAGGAGGAAAAGAAGTTTTCATAAAGGCTACTTCAATCTATCCCAACTTATTCTATGGCTTGCTTTCTACTTCCTAAGTCTCTATGTGCTGAATTGGAGGGCATTATAGCTAAGTTTTGGTGGCAAAGAGGTCGTGACAAAAAAGGCATTCATTGGTGTGCTTGGAAGGAACTATGCTCATTAAAAGAAGATGGTGGTCTTGGTTTCCGAACTCTTGCAAAATTTAATATAGCGTTATTAGCAAAGCAGGGTTGGCGTCTTATTAACTTTCCAAATTCATTATTATCTCGTGTTTTGAAGGAAAAATATTATCCTAACTCAAATTTCTATAATGCTCGGTTAGGGAATTTACCTTCGCTTGTAACAGCCCGTTTTTGGTCAAATCGGAACAGTGGTTTTGGGACCACAAATCTGAGATTAAAATATTTATTTTATTATTATTTTAATTTTTACAGCATGATTGAGTAATTGTGTGAAATTTTTTAAGAAATTTTATCGTTTGAATGATCAATTTGATAAAAAGGATTAAATTGCGTAAATCGTAAAACTTGAGTTCTAATAGCTAAAGGTGTCTAATAGCTATAGAACCTTAAAGTAGAGGTCCTTATATGGTAAATAAACCATTTTTAATAAAAATGGACAAAGATGGACTTGTATAAATGAATTTTGATGAATTAAGTTAAAGGTTAATTTAGTAATTTGGTTTATTAAAGGTTATAATAATAAAACAAATTAAGTATCATCTTCCACTATCATATTAGCAACCAAAATTGAGAAAGAATGGTAGCCATGGGGGTTTTAAGTTTTGGAAACTTTCATTTCTTTGATTAGGTATGCAATTTTAATCCGTTTTTGATGATTTCTATGTTTTTGATATCGTTGCATTAAGTACTAGCTAGCCCAGGAACTATTTTGCAAAGTTGTTAAATATTTTGAATGATCCCATTCATGAATACATGTGTATTTTGAAGTTTCTTGATAGATTATGAAAGCTTGTTGATATATACAAGTTTCGTTAAGTGATTTTTAGTGAAAATGCAAAATAGGGATTAAATTGAGAAATGTTGAAACTTTGTAGTTAAAACGTGAAATAAATGAAAAATATGGCTGCTAGGGACATAATAGTAATTCGCTAAGCATGGGTATTCTGAAATTTGTATGAATTTGTGATTTTGTGTAATAAGGACTAAATTGTAAAAATGTGAAAGTTTAGGGGAAAATGTGTAAAATAACCCTAATGTGTGTTTTGGATTAAATTGAATAGAGAAATGATTAAATAAGTTAATATATTTAGATCAAGAAAAGTGGAATTCGGATCTGGATCGGGGAAAAATGAAAGTTATCGAGTAAACGACTTATTTCGTCGTTTCCACATTCGAGGTAAGTTCGTATATTTAAACTTAAATGTGTATTTATTCAATGGATGGATGGTATTGAGATTGTATTTATCCTATGGTTAAATGTGTATAACTTAATTTAAATGTACGGTTTAAGTGGACGAGTTGCTGAATAAGACCATAGCTGGGCTATGGCAAATCAGATAATAAGACCATAACCGGGTTATGGCATGTGAATGTAAGACCACGACAGGGCCTTGGCAACGTAGGTGTAAGACCATAGTTGGACTATGGCATCGAAAAATCGAAGTATTTGTATCGTAAACATTTATAAGCTCAAAGTGATTTGGTAAGAGAGTTGGTGGTAAATAGATATGTATTGGTACAGGTATGTGTAATAACTATTTTAACATTGAATCGAGAAATTGATGATGAAAGTATATAATTTGGTGAATGAGTATTGAAAGGTTTGTTAGCTAAAGTAAGCTACATGTTTGTGTATTCAAATTATTGAATTATAGTTATGTGATTGCATTAAGTTTATTTCATACGAGCTTACTAAGCTTTATAGCTTACTTTGTATATTTTCCCGTGTTTTATAGTGATATCAAAGCTAGCTTGGATTCGGGGATTGACGGAGATCGCTTTACACTATCCAACTATCACTCGGTACCTATGAACTTGGTATTTTAAGTATATGACATGTATAGGGACTTTAAGTCATCTTGGTATATGTAGCATGATTATAGCCATTTATTTTGGCTTGTAAATATTAAGTGTTTGGTCTTGTGTTATTTATGTAAGATGGCTTATGTTGGCAATTGTGTGATATGTGTGTATATGTATTAATGCCTCTTAGTGATGTGGTTCATGATTGTTTAAGAATGGATTGTTGAATGCAACCTTCAAGGTAGCTAATGGTTGATGAATTGAGAATAGTTGTGCTTGTGGTTTTAGGCTAAGAGATGCTTAATAGAAATGATATATATGAATATTTTAGAAATGTGAAAAATGTATAATTTGAATAGGCAAGAATATGGTATTATAAGTATGATTATGTCTTGTGAATTGAATTGGTTGATGGTTGTGTAATGATTGGTGATTTGTGCTTATTGGTATGCTTGTGAAAGTAGGCCAAATAATGCATATTGTTAATGGTCATTGTGATGTTTTGAGAAGCATGAATTTAGATGACAATATGTGGTATATATGTTTTGTATTGATTGATGATGGAAATGGCATAAATTATACTTGTATTGGAATTGAATTATAGGTCCATTGATGTTATGTTTTGTGCCATATGGGTGGTATAGCTGTGCCTAAGTTTGGGAGGCAAATTGGCTTGGTAAATAGCCTATTTTTATCTATATAGGCAGAGACAAGGGCGTGTGTCTTAGCCGTGTGAGATACACGGTCATGTTACCCGGCCGTGTGTTCCCTGGTGTTGAAATTGAAATATAGTCAGTATGCTCCACACGGGCGTGTGATCAGCTGTGTGGAACAAGTTAGTATACCCCTTAATTTGCATACAGCCTAGCACACGGACGTGTGACTTGGCCGTGTTGCATAAGTCAGTATACCCTACAGGTTTGGCACGGCCTAGCATACCGCCTGGCACGCGGGCGTGTGTGGCCACTTCGAAGGGCATACGAGCTAGATACACGGGCGTGTGGTTGGCCGTGTGACCCAAGTCAGTAAGCTCACTTGTTTGGACATGGGGTAGGACACAGGCTGGGACACGGCCATGTGTTTCCATTTCGAATGTCCACACGACTTGTAATACGGGTGTGTCTAGTGGCTGTGTGAGACACACGGCCTGGCCACATGAGCGTGTGTCCCCTATTTTTGACAAAAAATTTCTAAATGTTCTAAGAATTTCCAAAGTTATCGGTTTAGTCCCGAACCACTTTTAAAGCATGTTTAGAGCATTATAGGCTCGTACTAGGGACATGTTGATTGAGATTGGATGATGAATGTTTGTATTGAGGAAATGTATGCTAAAAGTATGTGTAAATGTGTTGCAAGTTCAGTAATGCTCTGTAACCCTATTCCGGCGTTGAATACGGGTGAAGGGTGTTACATCACTTACCTGGAAGAGTGTCTGGGCAGCAATAGGGCTTCTAGAGAAAGGTTTATGCTGGAGGGTTGGTAAAGGTGATCATATTTCCGTTTGGGATGATTTGTGGATTTTAGGAAATGAAGTAGATAGATTACAGAACCAAGACAACAATAAAAACATCAAGTTAGTTTCGGATTCAATTGAGGCCACTAATAGGACTTGGAAAGCAGATGTTGTTATAAATACCTTTCGTATGGATGTAGCAAAGAAAATCATGCAGATTCCACTGGCGGAGATAGCACATGACGATTTTCAAGTGTGGAGAGGTGAACTTCCGGTAATTTCTCAGTCAGAAGTGCCTATAAACTATTACAAGAGACTAACTTGGATCCTAGTAGTTATATTATACAAGCCGAAAGAAAAAAATTCTATAGGAAACTACGGAAATTATACATCCCCTTAAAAGTTACAATAACAATATGGAGAATCTCTTGGAACTTTATTCCTTCCCTTGTTAACCTCAAACATAAAAAAGTGGTGGTGGATGCTCAGTGCCTTCGGTGTTGTCAAAATGAGGAAGACAATAGCCATATTTTTTGTCAGTGCCTTACAATAGTCGAGGTTTGGAATCACTTAAATCTTTCATGGGTACTAAATAATAATACTCAAAATATGTGGGAATGGCTTACATGGGTCTTTTGTCAGGGGACTAATGAACAAATTTGATTTTTATATTGTGGACTCTGGTTAATCTGGTTCAACAGGAATCATTTATTATATGAGAGGAGAAATGTGACAGGAAGAGAAATAGCGAAGCAAATCCAAAGTTATATCTCTGAGTTGGATGGAATAAAAGAGAAAAAACTCACCCTTCAATCTGATGGAGGCATTCAACAGGATAATCGAAAAGCAAGGGTTACAGTTCATTTTGATGCAGCCTTTGACCAACAATCTTCCAGATTGGCTTTGGGCTTGATTGCACGAAATGAGGAGGGGGAGATCTTAGCATCAAAGACAATCATTCACTTCGATATAACAATTCCATTCACGGCAGAGGCACATGAAGGGTTACAAGCAGTGAAATTAGGAATATTTATGGGTTTAAACAAACTAGAAGTAGTGGGAGACTCAAAAATTGTTATTAAGAAATACCAAAGTACTGATATCGACAAATCGACCATTGGAGCAATTATCAGAGACATTCAAAGCAAAAAAGACAGATTTCAAGAGATAAGGTTCCATTTTACCCTAAAGCAGAGAATACATATGCCTATGTTCTTGTGAAAGAGGCTCTAAAGAGGAGAGAAAGCTATTACCTGGTGGGAGGAATTCCAGAATATGCTCATCAAGCTCTAGAGAATTTTCGGCCAAGGCATCCAGATTGAACGAAAGAGAAGATGAAAACCTTTGGAAAGAGGTAGCAGAAAAATTAAAGGCCATTTTGAGAACTGCTATCATTAAAGGCTGGGTAAGTGATGTAAAAAGACAAAGGCTTCCTTTGGTTCACCGTTTAGCATTAGTGAGATGCAGTTGGGTTACCAATCTCATCGTACTGGTGTTTGGTTCAGCATTTCAGTGCAGTAAAAATTGGTTTCAATCTCACTGCTGTGCTGAAACGTAACTGGAGATGAGAGCAGCAGTTAGAGGAAATTGGGGCAGTAGGTATTTTTATTAGACAAAAATACCCATTTTCAAACATATCCTAAAACGCAGTCATCTCGACGTTCCTTTTTGTTCAGCTGCCTCTCTTGTCGCAGGCGAAGAGCACTGCAAGAAAACTTGGGGGTGATGCTTGAGTGGAGATTCCGAGTTTCACTCCATCATCTAGTCACCGGTAATTTCTACAACCCTGTAGTCTCTTACCCCTCTTTCATTCGATTTTCATTTCTCTTTTGGCGCTTCCCCTCTATTGAAATTGATCAGCTTCGCAAGGTAATTACTGTTTCTATTGAAGTTTTCAACTTTCTTTTATCTTGTTATAAAATCTCTGATGTTTGATGATGATGGTTTATGGTTGCAGATATTTGATACTCTTGGTGTTCCAAGTGAGAAGATTTGGCCTGGGTTTTCTGAATTACCAGGTTCCAAAGCAAATTATTCTAAGCAACCGTAAGTATCCCTTTGGACAATTACTTTGGTCATCTAAATAACTACCGCTTCTTTGACTAAAATATGTTCAGTATTTAGTAATTACCTAGTCATGGGACTAATTTAACGAGTTGTTGTTTTGTTTTCTTCCAGGTATAACTTGTTGCGCAAGAAGTTTCCTGCAGCATCTTTTACTGGATCTGCCGTTCTTTCTGATGCTGGATTTGACCTGTTGAACAGGCTTCTTACCTATGACCCTGAGAAAGTAATTTTCCTCATTTAAGCCCTAATTTAACTTGTAGTTTATATGTATTGGTTTCAGCTATAATAGATGTTTCTGTTTTTTGTTCAGAGAATAACAGCAGATGATGCTCTTAATCATGATTGGTTCCGGGAGCTTCCCCTGCCAAAATCTAAAGATTTCTTGCCTACTTTCCCACCAAAGGTGTGAATGGAACAATTTCCTTGCCTGATTTGTGGAAGCTGGACACAACCAAAATATTATCACCGCATTCTTACCTAGCAATTGTAGTGGTCATGAAGGATCCAAATTTGATGCAGCAGTGGTAAAAAACTTCATCTATTTTGTGTCATGATACAGGCAAGCTGGTTCATTCAGCCACTCTGTTATCTTTCATGATAATTGTTTTAGTAGATATTGACAAAAATGTGAGATTATGTAGTTGCATGTTTCATAGCAAATTAATGAGTCGGAGAAACTGATATAGTCTTTTGACAGGCACATGTAGCCTTACATGGTCCGGTTATTAGTTGGGATAATTTTCGGATGAGTTGTAAAGGTCATCAGCTGCGACCTTACCTTGAATCTTTAATTTTCATCGAGGTTAAAACTTTATCAGAATGTAACCCATGTAAATATTCTTAACCACATTTGAAATTTCCTTTCTTTTTTTTTCTCAATCTAAAACTATCATTGCTCACACTGTTTCGTTCAATTTTCTCACATTGCTTGCAAGAGTCCACCGACATTTGGAAGCGTGTACAACATCTTTGTTTCCTGTTAGTAAGTTTTGGACGCTCAAGGTTCTTTGTGAATAAAGTAGTTGATCTTTCAATTTGTGAGGTCTCCATTTGTTTCGTTTTTCCTCTCTGTTTTGTTCTTTGTTTGCAAGTGTTGCAGCACAGCTAAAGGACTTCAGAGTCTGCAAGTGCTTTCGTTGTCATGTAGCGTGCAAGTAAGGCATCAACTCCATATAGTGTAACTCGGTGCATTATCGGCTAATTCCCTAACAATAACCAGTTATCAATTTATATGTTATCGTATATTGTGACATTGACGCACAGGCAGAAGTTTTATGATTAGCATGCAGATGTTACTGGAGAAAAGATAATAGAACCACCGACTATTTGCTGAGGCTTCTTGTTCTTTTGCCCTGTCTTCTATTTTTTTTTTCTCGGGTCTTCCATGAATGTAGTTCTTACAGTTTACCTTGTTGGGTTTCTGCAAGATACATTTTAACTGTGGTTACACGCAGATATGTCAATACTGAACTTAGGAGATGGCTCAAACGGTTGGTATTTAGAAATATAAGATTATAGCTTTTGTCATGCATGGTTTAAAACAATGCCTCTTCTCATCCACCACTTAATGCTAGTATATCAAAAATTGTCTTATTTTAATGTCATGATCATTGTTATTATTTTTTTTCTATTTTCTCTCCTAAAAGAAAACAGTGAAGGCTCTACGGATAATGTGTTCTAAATACTCAAATAATTTCAATACTGCATCAATTTTCCATACATGAACTGTGGTTCGTCCAACTTGCTGCTGAGGGTTGTTTTTGTTCTCCTTTGGGACGAACGAAACGGCAAAGGAAGGAAGCAATCGCAAAGAAATGTATGATTTTGATGGATGCCATGAATGTTGAAGGAATGACGGTTGATGTAATATATACAATTTTGAACGTATGGCAATCTGGTTCATCGAGGTTTTTTCTTCTGAACTATGGGTTGTTGGTGTTAATGAGTGCGGTCCTGGAATTTTCCTCTTCAAAATTGACGTTACCTTGAAATGGATTTTTGTAATTTGCCTTGCCTCTACGAGCACTAAATAAGCATAACCATCTTTTGAATATTTTTAAGTCAACATATTGAAAATGATCGATTTTTACAAATTTAATTTTGCGGTGATCCAATTATAGATTCAACTAATTGAAGCGTTTCTAAATTAACGCTGATGAAAGAACTAATTCAACATTTGTAAAAATAATTTTGTATCATAACTTAATTTCTAATAATAATGAAACTTGTTATGTCTTATGTTAATATATACTTTTTTATTACAAATCATTCGGTTAGATACTTCAAAATTTGATCCAAGTATAATGTTACTATTTGCGAAAATAATATTTATCATTGTTATAAAAAAATATTTAACTATAAAAATTTAAAAATAATTTTTATTTTATCTAATAAATAATTTAAATTAATTATATAATTCATTAAAATATTTATAATAAAATATTGGAAGAAACATTTTAATATTTTATTAAATGAATTCATAAATTCACATACTTTAATAATTTTACATAAGTAAAATAATTTAAAAATAACTATTATATATCAATTCTAATATGATGTCCTTAATGGTCATTTTTTATTTTCACCTCACCGCTACAGCTGCGTTTGAATCCAAACACACACTCCACCGCTGTTTTTAATCTCACTGCTACAGTGTCCAATCTCACCGCTACAGTAACTAATCTCACCGCCACCACTGTTTTTAACCTCACCGGAGGTAAACACACCGCCCATCCAAACTAGCCCAAAGACTATTAGTATCCAGTTGTAGATTTGACTGGTATAGAATAAGATTTGATTTCCTGTTTTGTTTTAGTTTAAATCAGACGATATGGGCCAGTTCAGAAAGTTTTAGGCTGGCTCTTTTCTTTAGTAGACTTTTGGCTTTATTTATTCTTTTAATAGGTCTTTTGCTAATGGACTTTAGTCCAGTAATGTTTTATGTTTAATTATTTTAATTAATAAAATCCGGTCAAATCCTTTATTCAAAAATATGTTTTATATATTTAATATTTATTTTTATATAAAAAATAATATATATATATAAAATTAATACAGACAGATAAGGCTGAATTTAAGTAAAATTTTAAACTTTCAAATTAGATTAGACTCAAATTTAAAAAATAAACTTAAAATTTTAAATTAGTTCCGCCCGACCCATGATTGAGTATAATCGTGATGGGGGCCATATGTTTTTTTATGGGTTTGGCCTAAGTTTGGGGATTTGGGTATTTGAGTGGGAATGGGTAGGTAGATTATGGGTGGGTGGCTGATGGTATTTGGACTTTGGGTTGATTTTGTGTTTAAAACATAGTTTTCATCTAATATTTTTTATGGTTTATTTGATTATTAGTTATATTTGTTAGTTATTTTAATGGGTTATTTAATGATTACTTATATTTATTTATTATTTTGGTTTGGTTATTTGATTGTTATTTATTATATTATTAATAATTATAGTTATGAAATTATGATTATTGTATAACCAATCATAAAATATGCCATCATGTATTTAAATTTTTTTATATTTTAATTTTAGTTAAAAGTTTAATATAAAAAATAATTAAAGGTTTAATTTGTTAAAACTTTATGGATTATTATTTTTATATTTTAGTTTTCTTGAAATTTAAGTTAAAGGTTTAAATATTTATATTTTAATTTTATTTAAAGGTTTAATATAAAAAATTGATCAAGATTTAATTTATTAAAAAATTATGCATTATAATTTGAGGTAGATTCAATTTTGATGATGCTATTAGTAACATAATACTTTCATTTCAAAAATTATCTTATTTTGATTTTATACAAATGCCATTAGGTGAGGAGTTCCCGACTAAAGGGTGCATCAAGCAAAGATATAGGATGACATTTTAGATCTCTTATGCCAAATATGAAAGGAAATGTTGTATGTAAACTACGTGAAAAAGTTGTTAAAGGAGGAATAACGCGATTTAAAAATTCCATTGCTTATAAAACCAATAATGTTGCACAATGCCCATATGTAACTAATATGTGATATTTTATATGTTTTTTAAAATTTGTAATTTTAAATTTATCAATAAATATTATATAATAATATAAATGTGTGAATCATTAATCATTTTTATTTTCTTAACAGGAATCATCAGAAAAAAAATATGATAAACCTTTTAAAAGAAAGCAAAGCGAAAAAAGTTAACAATAAAAGAAGACAAGATGAATTTTTAACCTGATTAAGAGAAGATGATGACTATGAGGGATTTGATGATAAGGATTCTACTATTAAACAAGCTACTTAGGACAGTCTCTAACCACAACACGAATGAAATAGGAGGCAAGAATTCAAAAGAAGTAAAGTTGGTTGGAGTAACATTATGGTGAAGGATAAACTCCTTAATGGTCTATTGCACAATATTTTAGAGAAAGAATCAGAAAATACTATTCAAGTGAGTTCGAGTTTGCTTTAAGAGGAGCTATACCCGGATTAGTTAGAAGTAAGAACTCAAAGCAACCAACAATGACTCTATTTTAAAGACACTAAGAAAGAAGTTGGGTGAATCATTAAATAAATTTTTTATATAAGAGTGACTTCCTTTTCAATTAACAAGTTCTTCTTGGTTATATAACTTAATTGAAGTGGTGAGAGAAGTTGGGATAATTATCATCTAATGATATTATTATGAATTATGTTTAACTTATTATCTAAATCCACAATTTCAATTTGGAGTGGAGCATTCTATGAATATATTACGTGAAATATTAGAAAGTACAAAAGATGTAATTAAAAGATTGGAACCTCGTATAGATACTCAAATAGGAATGATTAACCATGTTAGATTCAAATACTTTTATATATAATTTAGTTATATATTTTAAATTGGATTTATTTGTTTCTTTTTTATTCTATCTTTTATTAGAGCAATTCTTCTTTTTTCGAGAGAAAGAAAGAGACATTTATCACTCCACAAGCATAAAAAGCCTAGAAGTAAATGGATTTGGGTAAATTAATAATTAAATCATTTAATTTTTTTGTTAAGGGTTTAATCATTTATTTTAATTTATATTATTTAATTATATTGTAAATTTGAAACTTATTTTAAAATTAAATAATATTGTGTAGCTAAAGTACTTAGTCAAACTGTCACACCTCAAAATAGGGCCTAGGAGTTTTAGGAGTATTTTAAGAGTTTTAGCCTTAGAGTGTTCGAAATTTTGTGACATGGCGTATCGATAATGTTTTCAATTATGGTTTTTAGAAAATTAAATCAATTTCTGAAAATGGTTTTTTAAATACCTTTAATTTTGAAGTTAGGACTAATTTGTGAAAAAGTCAAAATTCAGAGTTTTTATGAAGCAATTTAACTAGATTTCAAAATTCAAGCTAAAAAACCTCTATTCTCCAAGTTATTTCACGTAAAAACTACCCAAAGTTTGTGTTTGCCGTCCCTTGGTTCTCTCTTGCTATTTCAATCAATTTTGAACTCCAAATGCTAGTTACTTTTGATTTCTATCATCTCTTAAGTTATAAACCTCTATAAAAAATCAAGAAAAGCACCCAAAACACCATGGTTTCCTCCATTGTCTAGCTTGTGGGTTTTTTGGGTTTTCGATATGAGGTCATTAATTGTGGGTTTTTTGGGTTTTAAAATAAAAGCCGAAAATTAGGTCATTAATGGTGGATTTTGGGATTTTGTATAAAACGTGGTTTCAAAGTGTTTTTCAATTATTTTTAACATGGTTATAAGATTTCTAAACTTACTTTGAAGTTTCGTTAAAGATTTCTTGAGTTTTAATGAATTTTCAGAAAATAGCCATAAAACATATCGAAAAAGTCAATATCATGAATTGAGTAGTTTTTTGTAGTTTAAAGGTTGAGATTTAGTTGTAGGCAAATTATAAGATGAACGGAATTCATTTTAGGTGAAAAGATTGAGTATAGATCGAGATATTCGAAATTAAAGTTTTCTATGTTATAAGTTTTGGTTTCATGAGAACTTAGTTTAGGCTTATGTTTTGTATGATTGTAATGAGTCATTGGTTAATTTTTGGATGTACTGTTGTGTGACTTTGTTATGTTGAAGTTCCTAATTTGATAGAACTTTCTACAAGTAGAGAGATAAAAGGCAAGGAAAAGCTAGTTTGAGCTTTCGGCTTTTCGGCGAAAGCGTAATTGGTGAGTGTTTGGAATAATTGCTTGTGGACATGATTCAATGTGTTATTTGGGAATTTGGTAGTAGCCTAAACCCCTACTCTAAATTCTGAGTGTAAGCTTTCTCGTACCTTTATTTTCTTGTAAACAATGTGCTTATGTGTTTGTGAATATGTGAATTGAGATGAGATGTTATAACATGTGATATGTGGTTATGTGAACCGTTGTGAAAGTGCAAATGTGTACATGATATGTATATGTTAAATGTTAGTAAAATTATTTTGCTAAAGATGCAAATATGCAGTGATAGTACACGGATAATCAATAAGTGATATGTGTTTGATTTCGAATATTTTGGCCTTGTGATCTTGAAACTGTTGGATATAGTTGGCATGCCATAGGATTGTGAGTACTCACCTATATGTACAGTGATTTTTGGCGTTGAGGACTTGGGGCATGTTGGAGGGATAAGGGAATGTGAGCTAAGATCCATTCAACGGAACATGTGAGGGGAAATAAGAAGAATGTTAGCTTTATGCTGTACCTTTTAGACATGTTTGACTATATGAGTCTATGTTTGGTGTGTTGGAGACTTGTGTATCTGATGAGTGATGGTAAAGCTCACTTTTATGTTTCATAGCTCAAGTGCCAAATTATCTTAAAATATGAATATGTGTGTAATGTGATATGTGTTTATGTGACATGTGACCATTATGCAATTTATCTATAAGGATGTTTTTGAGTATTGTGACATAAGCTTAAATGTTATGTGATTATATGAGTATTGTGATATATGCTTGTATGTTAGGTAATTATATATGTAATATGATATATGCTTGAAAGTGAATATGTTTACCATGTAAAAGGACTAGAAAATAATGCACGAGTAAGTATATTATAACACTAAAATTGGAACTGTTGCGATTGTGCTATATGGTTGTTTTGTTGATGCTTGATGAGTTGTTTTCATGATAGTTATTCTAGGCATTCACTGAGCTTGTTAAGCCCACTCACTCCCTTCTTAAACTTTGCAGATTAGTGTGCCGGTGTGAGCGGTGTGGCTTTCCGAAGGGTGATCTAAGCAAGTCCATTTTCACTATTCATAGGTGTTTATTATTTGGTTATGTTTTGGGAATAAGGTAATGTGGTAATCTTTGTGCTAATATCGGATATGATATTTTGAGTTGTCTCCATGATTTAATTGTTTTTACGATTTTGAGATTTGTTTCGTAATATGTTGACTATTGCCCAGATTTGCTTTTGATGTTTGAAACTATTATTATGGTCGTTTCAGTGTTTATTTGATGATGATATGATAGCATGTTGAACTTGTACGAGTTAGAATGAATTATATGCTTAAAAATGTTGTATTTTTTAGGTATGGAGCAGAGGTATCGATATTTGTGTTTTAAAAATGATACCTCTGTGTTTTGAGATGTGCAGGAAGTCAGTCTTGCTAATTGGTATTGATACCTTGGCCCGAGTATCGATACTCGGGGGGAAAAATTATCAATACTTGTTCAGTGGTATTGATATTTTTCGATAGTGGGGTTTTTAATAGAGAAACAGAATGCATGTGATATTAATACCACTTAGAGAAAATATCGATACCCTAGTGTCAGTATCAATACCTACGGACATGTTTTGGGAATCTTGCTAAGTGGACCTTGTGCATGTTTAAAATTGTTTATAAGACTAATTATTGTAAATTTAGCATGTAGCAATGGTAACTATCTTGAATGATTGACTTAAAACCTATACGAACAATAAAATGATGGACGTTTTGTCTACAATGAGCTTTCTATTTGATGTATGTGACATAAGATAGTGGTGTGACATCCCATATTCTGGCTTGGCGACCAGGCCGGGTATAGGGTGTTACACAAACAACTTCTACATCAAGCCGTGAATGATATTGGAGCACATTTGGCTATATTCACACCAAGGCAAGTAATAGGTTGAAGTTTGAAAGACTTGAGAAACTAGTATTTACTCATTACAATATGAGACTTAAGATGAGACATCTAAAAAGAATGAGCATTGATGAGATAAATTCTAGCTTTAATCTTATTAGCCTTGATCATATTTTTGAAGATGATGATCTACTATCTGAATGGTTGCAAGAGAAAGAAAATCCTATACTAGATGGTGAAAATGTCTTTTTGTTTCCTATGGATTCTGATGATGAAATGAATATTGAACAAGTTCAATCTCAGGAGCAAGACAAGTCTCATTATAGCTCAAGTGCAACACCAAGTTAGAGTGATGAGAGTGGGGGTTTAAGGCCACTTGATGACGATGATGGTGGTAATGGTATTGCTGGTGCTAGTGTTAGTTCCAATGGAGGTAATAGGGTGAAAGTAGGCCATTTAGTTCATTTAGAGGAGAATTTGGACTTGGTACCACTTCTAAGCATTTCCGTAATAGGTCAAAATTTGAAGGAAATGTGTTTGCTAAATCAATAAGAGATAGAATTGAATGAAGAGATCAATCTAAAGGAAAAGGTAAAAAATATTCTTTTGAAGGCTCTTCATCTAGTAAAAGATCAAGTTCTAGTAACCTTGGGTACAGTGATTCATCTTCTAGTACTCAAGGTACTAATTATCCATCAAAGCGACCTCCATTTTCTCAACCACCCCAGGGTTACTTTTAGCCACATGGTTACTATCCACTATTTCCTACTTATGATATGTGTTATCAGCCTTTAATGTGTCTCCCATTTGCACATTATATGTATCTTCAACCTTAAGTATTCTCGCCTCCTCCTTCTTAGGTGTAAATCAATGAGGAAAAAGCTAGTTTTTATGGGTATATTTTTAGACAATGACCACAAGAATTTGGTCAAGGTGGCTCTCAAAGTGAGGGTGAAGGATTTGATCCCACTCGCCAGTCCACTAGTGGTGAAATTGAGTTGTATCACTATGTGCAAAGTATTAATTTAGGGGTTAATTAGAACATTGTTTGCTTTTGCTAATTAGTAATAATTCCTGACTCTTGTGTGCTAGTTCTTGATTTATTAGTTTTGATATTTCGATTTTGTTAGAATTGCTTAACTGTTGATAGAACATAGTTTTTATTTGTTGGATTATCTTACTTGAAATTATGGACAAATGGTGTTGGTTGTGGATATTGTCCTGTGTTTTTTCATGCAAGTTCATTAATGTTGTACCCATATGAGAGATAAGGTAGTATTCCCTTTAGATTTGGAAATGGAACGAACTTTTAAAGCTCTTAAGAAGTCTAAACAAGTGTAGAGCCTTGTCGATTTGAGTGTACAGAGATGGAGAATCAGAGCCTTAGAGAGGTACCAATTCAATCGAACCAAGCTTGTAAGAGTTTAAGAGACTATGCCATGCCCACTGTCAATAAGGTCTAAGGAATTATTAGACAATTGACAATAACAATAAATTTTTTTGAAATTAAGCCAACTATTTTGCAAATGTTACAATCGACTATTCAATTTAGAAGAATATTGTTTGAGGACTGGAATCAACATCTTAAGAAATTCTTAACCTTATGTGACTCCTTTAAAATAAATGTAGTATTAGATGAGGAGATAAATTTAGGTTATCCCTTTTTTTCATCAAGTGAGGGAGCATTTATATAGTTAGACACTAAACTACTTATATGCATTACTTAATGGGATGAATTAACAAATTGGTTTCTAGCTAAATACTTTCCTCTAAAAAAGATCGTTAAGTTTAAGATGATATCACTAATTTTAAGCAATTTGATGATGAAACCTTTTACAAAGCTTAATAAAGATATAAGTTGTTACTAAGGAAGTTTTTGTATAATGGTCTTCCTTATTGGCTTCAGTTATAAACCTTTTATGATGGACTTGAGGGTAGTCTCACTAGAGGAGCTTTTATGGCTAAGGTATACCACAAGGCTTGTTAATTACTTAAGGACATAGCATCTAGCATGTATATGTGTCATCCAATCAATTTGTGCATAGATTGAAAGCCCTGACAGTAAATGCAATGTAAGAATATCCTCAAAATAATGTTTACTATTTTTTTGATAAATACAAGTATACAGTATCGATAACGAAAATATATATTAGCTTTCTAAAAGATATATTAACTTTAGAAAAAAATTAAATAAATGCTATATAATTAAATTTTTTTGTATCAATACATAATTGAATAGCTTAAGGATATAATAAATCTCTATTGCCATCCATTTAAAACACCAATAAATAAAAGTACATACACATTTGATAAAAAAAAGTAGCAATTAATTTCTCTTAAATATCAATTATTGACAGTTGACCAAAAGTTGAACATTTCATTCTCCTCAAAAGCATGCATCCAAAAAGCAATAACGATAGAGGGTTGCCAAGTTGCAAAAGAAATTAAGCAACACAAATTCATGTTAATTTGGGATCATTTATACGAACTTATAAATATTGTAAATTAGGATCCTGAATGTGAAAAACAAAAAATTTAAAAGAGTTTTAAACCCTTAGATATAGAGTCTTCAAGTTTGATTAGGAATCATATAAATGGTGAATGACGATGCATGAATAAAGAATTCAAAGAATTCCCCTTGAATCAAATGACAACGATATTAATTTTAATTTAAAAAGAGAGAAGAGAAAGAGAAGAAGTTTTACCATCCTTCAAGGAAGTCGGTTTACTATTGTTGCCTTGGCAGAGATGTGGCGTACTATGGTAGTGGGTAATCTATCGTATTTCTGTACATCAAATTAAGTTCTTTTTTACACTTAAAGAGCTTGTTCTTAAGTGTTTTATGAAGTTTTTTTTGTTACTTATTAGATTTTATGGTAAAAGTTAGTTTTCTTGTGTTTTTTTTACTTTTGATATCCAAATTGGAAAAATTATGCCATTGAAATTCTAACGATTAGTTACAGCTTATATAGGGGGTGATTGAGGCTGAAAATCAAAGAGGACTTCTACTATGGCCGTGGCCATGACATAGGAGCCTATGTGTTGTGACACTGACCTTTCCACCACTTTGAAGAAGTTGAACTTCACCAAAACTCAACCTAGAGTAGCATGTTGTGGAGGTCACGAAACTGAGTATAGAATGTCTTAGTGTCACGAGCTGAGCCTCAAAGTCATGATTCCAATCCTTTGAGGTTGCGACTCGAAGCTAAACATTAAAGTGAAGGGAACCCAGCTGTCGTCTAAGTTGCAATACCAGCAAGGTTGTGTTGCGACACCAAGGGTCCTTCAAGCCTTTTTCTTACCAACTGCCATGGGTGTCGCGACACCAGAGCTGAGGTGTCGCAACATTGAAACTTGAAATGTGGAAAACTGCAGGAAAAATTTTGTGTCCAAAAAAGCTTAAATCACTTTTCATTTAAGGGTATAATTGTCATAGTTAGGTTAAATAATTTTTTCCTATAAATATCGCATTATATCAACCATTTAAACTATTGTAGGAAATTACGTTAGACATTTAGCCATTAGACAATTTTTCTTTTCTTTTTATTTTTAGAATATGGTTTTCTTTTATTTTCTTTTTAGAATAGATTTTCTTTTTGTTATTTTATTTCTTCCTTCTTATTCAAGACTTTGGTAAATGAAAATGGGTCAAGCTTTTGGGATGTCATTGGTTCCATATCTAAATGAGCATTTCTTACCCTTACCTTTGTATTTTGCAGATTAATTGTTCAATGAAATGTCTACTTGGGTGTTAAGATTTATTATGTGCTGATATTGCTTGTTGGTTAATTGATGAATTGATTTTTAGATTAAGTTAATGTTTATACTTGATTGTTTGGTTGTTCTTTTATATCAAAATGCTTAATATGGTAGAATTGATGCCTCTTATGGAAAATCTAGATAAACAAGATCGAAAGGAGAGTTTATCATTAGATAGTTCGATATAATTGTGCTGAGTAGTGAGATTGAGAGAATATTTATATGTCTAAGTGAGACCGAGAGGAGAGCTTAGGTAGTATCTTTTAGTTTATGATGAGACCAAGAGGAGATTCCTAACTAAGAGTGACAAACAATATATTCGGGATAGGTTTATCAGCTTAGTTAGAGATTAGTGAACCAAGTGACCATCGTTTTATCATTTGCATTGTTCAAAGCAATAGAGAAGAAAACTAGATTAGTTTGTTGAAAGTTGTTAATTTAAAATTAGCTTAAATCTCATTTTATTTGGTTGCGCTAATAATTTTCGAATCGATTAAATTAGTAATTGCTTAGCTTGTAATTAACTTGATAAACACATTTATCAATTTGACAATCCCTTGGGTTTGATCTTCAAAATATTTCCACATTTTGTTGTAAAATTTCTATATTACAACTCAAATTTTACGTTTGTAGTTAAAAATCACACTTTTAAATTGTTTTATAAACTGTTTATTTTTTACACACACGTGCATGTATTCAACGGGAAGGGGTAAACTTCAACTGGATAACCTGGTGGTAGATATGCATTTTTTAGATGATACACTGCAAATCCACATTAAACATTAATGTTTCAAAAAGGAAAAATCACATCACAACAAGAATGAAAGATGCTCAATTTTCCAAAAAGAAAATCAAAAGCATCATTAAAATAGATACATTGAGGTGGAGGAACACCAATAGTAGGTTACTGCTGAGTGTAATAACTCATCCTTTACCTTCTTTTTAAAACATGAAAAAGTCTTCTTTTTTTCTCAAATAGCTTACTGAATTTTGAAGTAACAAGAAACCAAGTGTGGGTTGTTGAGAATCAGAGGATGGTTTTATATGAAAAAATTGATAAGTGGGTAAAAAGGGTAAAGGCTCTGAGGAAGCTTGGAAGAAGTTTTTGTAGGTGCTACACCCACTTTTCACTCTTCAGTTCCTATATACTTAAAAGATGAACAATCTCATGAAGGGAATTAGAATGTAATAAAAATTTAACGTATAGTTGAAGGTGTGGATTCTAGCTTCACCTACAGAGTTGTTTTATTCGATATTATTTTGCACTACAGTCTATTCAAATAATCATAACACATTGTACAAGTATAAGTAATTACATCAGCACACATCCAATTAGCCAATTTTATCCATTGCATTATTTGATGTAATATGTACATTCTTACTATGTTTATTCCAAATTTATTTATCATATTTCACTTCAATTTCTCAAATTTTTTAAGCCCTTGAATTAACTTTGATTTTAATCTCATCATCTATTAGATAATGAGATTTTGACACTATTAGCAAAGAATGAGGCTCTAAATCTTGAAGGTTCAAGTTTGAGTCTCATATATGTGATATGTTGTAAGTTGATACGGCAAATTAGGCTTTCCCGATATATTTGAAGAGCTTGTTTTTGGGAAAAGTAGTGTTTTTTCTGTATTTTTTAGGTTTTTGATTTAATATGTGAAATTGCTTCTTTTTACTTATTTTGAGACCTAAATTGGCCAATCGTGTCATTTGGTGCTTGAACCTTCGTTTGTGTAACACCCCAAACCCGGTCAATACGTTACGACCAAATCTGATATGTTACAGGAAAAGAAGTTTTGAAATTTTTTTACCAGAACATCGTAATTTGAAAAAAAAAACGTTTTGACTAGTGTTACCAACTTGATAATAATTTAAAATCTCGTTTGAAAGTTTCTTACCAATTCCTTATTAGATTGAACTAAAAGTTGTACACAGTTTTGTTTTACGAAAGCCGAAATTAGGGAATTTTATAAAGGTGACAGTTGAAAACAATGTTGAGGTTTTAAGAAAATCTCCGACTTTATGAGTTATTCGCATGTCATCTTTTGTTAACACCTTTTTAGAAAAATAATGGTTTATGATTTTATTTTAGAAAAACTCCATATTCGTCACCTCAAAAGAATATAATTAACAGTATTACAGCAAATCCCAATTTAAAGTTGTAGAGGCCTTATTACATTGCAAAATCCCATAATTTCAAAAAAATAAGTTTAAATAAGAACCGAAAGTTTACGAGAAAAATATTGTATGGCCATTTCAAAGTCCGCCTCGACTCCAACTCCGCGATCTAGGGATTACATGCAAAATTAAGTAGAGGGGTGAGTCACCGAGACTCAGTGTGTAAATCCCCTTATAACGCAATCTGGGCCTTAAGGTCACAGATGCACATTGGGCCTTAGCCCACACAATATAGCATAGTAATAATGCATGCAATGCAGCCCAGCCCAACCTAGTTTTCCATCCTCTAGGTCACCTGAATCGGCCAAACACCCGTGGCATCAAGCCACTATGGTTCCAAACCACTATGGTCCCAGACCACTTGTGACAGAGTCACAGAATATATAAACGTGGGGCCAACCCATTGTGGTCCCAGACCACTGTGACAATCTCTGATAAGTATATGTGGGGCCAACCCACTGTGGTACCAAAACACTGAGATAAGTCACTGATAAATATATGTATACGTGGTTCTAAACCACTGTGGTCCCAGACCACTGTGACAGAAGTCACTAAATCACACTTCCCCTGTCAATCATATCCCAAAGCCCATGCAACATATTATCATACTGAGATGAATGCAAACATACTTTCAATGTACAACAGTCAATTAATTCATACATACATATCTTCGAAAGTAAAATCATAGTGATACTTAACCAGTGTCTCCAACCTTACCCACAAAGGTATCTCGACTATCTATACAGTCGTTTCGACTTTCAGCCAACACAATTATTAACGTAAATTAATAAATTAAAGTGTGAGCATTACACACCTGATTACGTATAAGACTAAACTCTTTAGATTGTCGACACTCTTACTAGAAGAAACAACCACGATTTGTCTATCCCAGACAGATGTCGGCTCCCTACCACAGCCTGGCGAAAAGTCTCGAACCGCCGACACAGCACGTCGCTTAAACTTAGGAGTAGAGGCTACGAGTCCATTCCTCTCCTCAGTTTGGCTGGCACTCGCATCCATGGAGAGAATCTTTGATCAGTACTCAAGGAGAACGTAGGTTGACTAACAAAAGAATTTGATTAAGGCAGACTACAATTGAAAGGGATGAAATAGCCAAGAAAATGCAAAGATGGCTCCTTACCTTAAGAACCCGAATGGAGTGATCAGATTCGGCAATCAACAGACTTTCAGGCTTCGGACCTCCAACGCTCGGCTAAAGGGGTTTCCCAAAGTAAACTTTCCAAAATGAGAGAAGAAGAAGAAGGGATTAGCTGAAATCTAAACACCAAGAACAAAATAGCCATTCGACTATGACCACATAGAATCGAAAGAAATAAAGAAAGAAACGAAAGAGTCTCCCCTTACCTTAACCAATAGAAATCGATTGAAGAGACTTCTTGTGGCCAAAGATTCCTAGCACCTTGCTTCGCGATGTTCATCTAACAGAAAAAGAGTGTAAGAATAGATTTAGTGTGGTGTCAAAGGAGATTCGGCTATGGTGAAAAGGTGTAGAAATGAAACACACAAGAGAAAAGAGTGAGAAGTATGTTTCGGTTAGAGAAGAAAAGAGTGTAGAAGAGAAAAGATGACGAAGACTGTTTCGGCTTTAGAGTAAAACAAAAGAAAACCAAAAAGAAGGGAAAAGCAAAAAGAAGTTGAGATTCGGCTATGAGAGGGTAGAATAGAAAATCGTTAGAGAAAAAGAATGAAAGGAAAAAGAAATGCCCGAGTGGTCACCCTAGTTTCGGCTAATGTCAAAGAAGCAAGAAGATATGAAGAGAAGAAAGCTGAAAGTTTCGGCACAAAGAGAAGTAGAAAACCAAATGAGAGAAGAAGAAAGAACTCCCTAAGACCCTTGCAAAAATTCGGCACTCTCCCTATATGACCGAAAATGCCAAAATGGATATGCCTACTACTCAAGAGAATTTCGGCACACTCACCTATCCTAGCAACTAAACCGAAATCCCCCTCCAAGCTCCCCACATTCGGCCAACACCTCCACCATCACCAAATCCCTTGATTTACTCCACCAAATACTCCCCATCACTCATTCAAATTGGTTTGACCAATTCAAACTCCTCCAAGCTCTCTTGTCCATCCATTTGAATGCATTGACCCATTCAACCATCACCCTTGAAGAGTCCCAGCCGAAACCATCTTCTCTCTATCCTGGCGCCAAAAATAAAGCTTCATAATGAGGCTTATGGGATTCGAACTCCTCCCCTTCTGCTCCTACAAGTGACGCCACCTCCACTTGGACACAAGCTTCCTTTGTGTTAACAAACACACGCAAATAAACTTGAGGCCTGCTCCTACTAACTCTCCTCCCTTAGATGCCCAAAATAGAAAATTTTACCAAGGCTCTGGCTTGAACCCGAGCCTCACCAGGACCTCCAAGCACATTTAAATAACAACAGAACAAACCAAGCACACAGAAAAGCCTAAAATGCAGAACCCCTAATTCTAGGATGTTACAGTTTGAGTGTTGTAGGTACTTGTTGGAGGTCTGAAACCGCGTGAAAACTTCACCAAGGTAAGGGTATCATGATATCAAGGATATGGAATTACGATACCAGCACTAGTTTCAAGACCAAGGCATGAAGCAGTGGTATCGCGATATCCAAAGGGCAAGGAGAATCCCTATTTCAAGACTAACGATAATATCACGATATCACTATTGTTAGGAGACAAAAACTGATATCAGGGGCAATGTTTGTCTAATTGAAGCACCAATCAGAAGAGGCCCGTTCAAAGGCATTTTGGTCACAAATCTTGGGTCAGAATACTACTAAAAATAAGTCAAAATGGGCTGAGGAGAGAGGAGACCACACATGGAGTAGTTTAGCTTTAGTTTCTATTAGTTTTTCTCCACTTTTTCTAGGGTTTCATTTTTTTTCCTTCCTCCATAGTTGTAGAGTTTATTTTCCTATATTTTCTTCTTGTTCTTAGTGTTCTTGTTGTTAGTTAAGTTAGTTAACTCTGTAGCTTAGTTTTATTTGCACATTTAGTCCTTTTACTTTGTTAGTGATGACATTTTCATTTTTAGTTTAATCCATTTCAATTTCTTTTTACATTAGTTAGTTAAAGCTTATTCCTTTTATGTTGCTTGCTTTGTATTTTCATGTAATATGCTTCTCTTTACATTTCCTTTAAGTTCTCTTACATAAAAAACCAAACTTTTACATTTTTCTTAAGCTTTTCTGTAATGGCTTTCATGTTCTGCACTTTTATGTTTGTTAGTTTAGTTTTTCATGTGGGTAACTAAACTTTTAAGGGGGCTTGTTGAGAGAGATGTTATGAGCTGATTTTTGGATGAGGGACCAAATGGTAATAAATTGGACTAATTTGAATGAACCAAAAACATAGGATTGATGACCCTAAAGGAATATTTAGGCAAGTGAGACTGAGAGGAGACCTTGTTAAGCACCAATTTGTTAGTCCCTGGTTAACTGTTGAAATCGAGAGATAAATTGGATTAATTTGTCTAACTTGGTAAAATTCAGATCGAGAGGTAAAATGAAGCCATTTTAGGAGCTTAAGCGATTTGGATTCTTAATTCGAGGATGAGTGAACCACATCAAGATCAATAACCACCGTTTTATTGTTTATTTGTTAATTTCGTAATTTCGCACATTTTATAATTTAGTCCTTGGTCGGTAGATAGTAGATTAGTGTAATTCTCCTTGGCTTATGGTTTGTCGTAATATAATTTTTAGCTAATAGTTGGTTAGACTCTTTATAATGCATGCTCTTAGCTAGAAATTGTTCAATTTCTGACTCTCTTAGGTTCAATCCTCAAAGTACTCTTGTATCTCATTGTACAAATGTATTACAACTGACCTGTCACACTTGTAGAAACTGCACTTCTTAGTTTTATTCAATCTTTGTGTCTTTAATGGTGATTTTCTCCCCTCCCATTGTTCGCAATAGCAAAGGGAAGAAGAGGAGCAGTCAATATGCAATTGCAATTCATGAATCCACCTTTCATCCTGTGCTTATGTCTTGTCTAAGCTTTATCCGATTATTCATCCTCTAATGCATTGTATTGAATGAATTCTATACAATATTTTATCAAACATATATATATTTACTTGTAATTTTTCATGTTTTTGTAGTAGTGGAACTTTCAAAAAAAATATCTTATCATATATCAATCCCTTCATATTAGAGAAACTTTCAAAAATATATCTTATCATGTATTAATCCTTTCGAATATATTTTGATTATTAATTTAATTGTGCTCTATAATACTTAATTTAGATTAATTGGTTTAGAAATGTTGGTTTATTCTTGTAATTTTAACTTTAAAAAGATTACCCTAATCATTATAAAAGCAAAATAGAGAAAAATTTAAAAGAATAATAAGTAGCGAGATAAAAAACCAGATACATTTTAAATTCTAACATTGCAAATATAAAAGCCCTAATTCATGAAAACAAAAACAATAATAAGGCTTTCTAATCTAAGAAGTTAAAGACAAAACATGCACCATTCTCAATCATCCCAAAACTTCGCCCATCAAGCCCTAAAAATGGCGAATGTTACTTTTGAAATTGCCATCATCTTTCAACTATAATAATGTATTCAATCTACAATAGACGATTATCTACTATTTTACGACCAAAGAAACCACCAACAATGAGATCTGGCGGAAGCACTGCTCGAACTACTTCTAGGGATTACAGTGATCTTCTTAGCATTTGTGGCTTCCCATTTGTTGAAATTAGATGGAGAAACAAGTTCTTCGATAGCCTTTTTTGTGCAGTCGCTGGTGAACTTCTCTCACCCACCTTTAGAAATTTTTTTCCTTTCTGGTCTGTTGTGAAAAATGGACGGCAAAGAGTCCATATCTGGTAGCTGACTCAGAGATGTCTTGGTAGTTCCTGAAGGAGTGGCTATGAAAAATACATGAGTTGTTTTCATTTATTGGTCAATTTAAAAACAACTAAATTTTCTTAGGTTGTATATAAATAAAAGGATCAAAATCTACGAGCAAACCGTGAAGAGAAGTATTGCAAGAAGCAATGGGAAAGTGCTTAGACCATTGATTAAGGAAATTAATGTCTTTAGGCTTCTTGTACATATATTTGTTATGAGAATATTGATTGAAGATAAATCAGGAATTTGAGTTTTTCTTCCAATGACTTTGGCTAACTTGAATAACTTATTGTAGAAGTGATCCATATAATGGGTATTTTGATGAAAATAATATTAAAAAATTAATTACAAAAATGGTATGACTTGTAAATTAATTACAAAAATAGGGTGTTTTCTATAGTGTCAACCTATCAAGTGATACCATCCTAAATTTCACCCAATCATTTTGGTGGAAAAAATATTTTTTTAACTGGTGTTGCTTGACACATTGGCGACACCAGTTTGATTTTAAAAAATACATTTATTTTCTCCGAAATACTTAACAAATAATATGCAAGTACGAAAAAAATAATTTTTTTGTGGTTCCGTTTAACACATTGGCAACACCGGTTTGATTTTTTAAGAACAAGACTATCAAAAAAGAAAAAAAGTTGAAAAAGAAAAAAAAAAGAGGTGATGTATGAGGGTGCCACCTGACAGTCTGGTGGCACCAAAACACTTATTTAACCTCCTCCCCAACCCAAAAAACACATTTCGATTGTTTATGAGTTTCAAACAAAACGGGAGAAAAAAAAAAGTTGTTAGAAATCAAGATTGAAGATAAAGAATATTTGTATTTCATTTTAGTTTTCAACTTTTTTTTTTACTTCAAAAATCAAGTTTGAGTTGATAAAGTTATTTTGTAATTATTTTTATGTAATTTTATTTTATTTTACTATTATGTATAAATATGGGACCTTATATTAATAACTAATAGTATGAGATGCAAGTTATATTGTTTGATAAAAAGTTTCGTTGTTGCTTTAAAATGGTATGAATTGTTTTTAATTAGAACTAATATATCTATATATCTATATATATATATATATTTATTGTTAGTTTATTTTACAGATTTAGTATCGAAGACGAATAACCGGTTCTTCATATACATCCATTTCGATAGGGTAATTTTCCAAAAAAAGTTTGTTTTATATTTGAATCGCACCATAAAATGGGAATAAGATTTAACAAGAGTGTAAAACTAGATTAAATCAAATAAAAGATTAGTGCAAAAATTGCTCGACATTGTGCAAGGAGCATATCCAGATTATTCAACAAAAATCTAGTTTTGTCAAATCCGTGCAAATATAAAGAGATGGAACTTGTAGAGGATGATGACAAGGAGACTATGATCACACTATATTGCTCGCCTGATAACATTGAACTAGTTGACTTGTTCACTAACTTAGCTGATGTGGAACTAGTACAAAATGTCATTACATTAAATCAACAATATGGAGTTCATGACCTGTATACAGTGGTTCTGAAAGTGTTTTTTGATAGGTAATCTTCTACACACGGGATTGACTTTGGTCTGAATGTTGAGTGGGTAGAACCATGCAATTATGGAGCAACATTGACATGGGGTAACAATCCACACAATGCTCCTACTGTGTATAATAACCCTAATCCAAGTTCCCATTTATAGATACATCCATTGGTGATTGGTACCGAGGCAAATGGTGAAGAAGGACTCGATAATGATGATGGTTTCAATCACTAGGATGAAGGTTTTAGTAACCCTAATCTCGATGAGGTCTCGGATGATATCGACGAGATTATGTCACACCCGAAAATGTTAAAGCTTTGGTTTCAATGGTAACTTTGGGTATTAATTTGAAAAGCCTTTTATTTGATCATGCTCTAATGTAAATAAGAACAATTTACAGATTGGTTGATAAAAGATTTGATTTCAACCTTTAGTTAAGTTACTTTTGAATTAGAAATCTTTGTAGTGGGAGATATGATGATTAGGGATATCTACAAATTGTTTTTGAATTGATTTTAGTGAAGGAAGTGTGGGAGGATTATATAAAGTGGGAGTCTTCTTTTATGAATCCGTTTATATGTTTCGCAAGTATGGGTTCGCATGTCTTCTTTTATGAATCCATTTATATGTTTTGCAAGCATGGATTTACAAACTTGAGTCCATTATGATAAGTTACTAATAACAATCTACAGCAAAAACTATTTGTCAAGACCTACCTCACTTGGCTATCTGTAATTGTTGGTGCAAGTCACATGCCATGGGAACTATTTAGGGGTCTACTTCCATAAGTCCGCAAGTAAAAATCTATAGGGATTACCTCTCAAGGAATTAATTGCGCAGGAGTTCACCAAGACCCACCTATTTGTCAAGACCTACCTCACTTGGCTATCTGTAATTGTTGGTGCAAGTCACATGCCATGGGAACTATTTAGGGTTCTTCATCCATAAGTTCGTAAGTAAGAATCCGCAAGGATTACCTCTCAAGGAAGTAATTGCACAAGAGTCCACCAAGATAACTACTGGAGAAAGAATCAGTTGATATAGTTTGCCAAAATGGAAAACACCTAAAAATTTGTATTTCTGATTATATGTCTATGAAATCTCATAAGTGGAAGCCTTGTATGTGCAAGACAGTGTATGGTCTAAATGTGAAATCTCCTCTTTTCAAGTCATCTGTATTAGATGCAATGCAGTTGAGCAAGCTGAATTATTCTCCAAGATGTGCAAGTAGATAAGCAATGGTGTCATTAAAGGTTATGTGCCAAATACAAGTTAAGCAAATTTATGCGATTTCAATACTACACCAATAAGATTAGCGAACTATTCTAGTACATACAAAGTCAAACATGAATTCTAATCCATGAAGTACAAGCTTACTAGCATTGTGCTGATACAAGGTATGAACAACTCACTAAGTTCATTCGAATTTACCTGTGTTTTATTATGAATTGCAGGTAAAAAGGGCAATTCAGGGATTTGAAGAGGAACCAGACCAGAATTTTCCATGCTCAGGCGGACTTACTTCTCAGTTGTAATATGCGTACAACGGGGCGACCTAGAGGCAGAGCCTCAGGGTTAAAGTTGAATTATAAATCATAGAATATTCTTTCCAATGCTAAGTAAATAAGTCAATATAGTAAAGCTACCTTTGTAAATTTTTTATAGCTTAAATTAAGGGTATATATAATTCTATTAAATTCATTAGCAAAGTCAATTAGTTAACGGTGTTATAAATAATATTTGTATTATATTATTTTGATATGCAGAATGCAATGATGAATGTTTGAGTTAAATTCGGACATGGAGCATAGCACCCTATAGTCCAGATTCAGTGATTGGGTAAAGTATGGGGTGTACAATTTTAAGATGTATCAGAGCATCAGTTTAGCCGATCCTCAAGAAGTAAGATTTTGAAAGTTATCCCCTGTATACATGTTACTCAATTTTGGCTTAGTTCCTCTGTAACACCCCGTACCCGGCACCGTCGCCGGAGTTGGGCAAGAGGCATTACTAGACTTTACTATTAGATCAGAACATGTAAATCTTAAAGCTGTCAAACTGTGTTGTGCCGACCAATTCGGCTATAACTCGAGTTATAGAGTTCGAAATTCAGATCCGTAAATTTTCCTTGAAAGTAGACTCATATATCTATTTACCATAATTTTTCTAGAATTTTTCATGTGGCCAATTAGTACAGTTTATTCATCAAAGTTACCCTTATTACACTGCTGGACAGTTCTGACCTGTCCCTATAAAACTGCAGATATCTCATTGCACGATTTTCATGTACTGTTCTAGTTTATACCAACGAAAAATAGACTCAATAAGGGTTCTACACATATATCCCATGCTTCCTAATTATTTTTGTACAATTTTTGACAATTTTTCCAAAACAGAACAGTGACTCGCGAATGCATTCAGAGTAGGTCTCACTAAAACTGGATTATCTCATAATGTATGAGTCTTTTGCCAACTATGTTTCTTTCATGTAAAAATAGACACAATAAGGTTTAACTCCATGTCTCATTCACCTTTTAATTCAATATACCCTATTTTTGGTGATTTTTCTAACTCATATCACTGCTGTTACTATAAGTTGTTTTGACACAATTTATGGAGGGCTAGCTTCTTACCAAACTCACCTACATTCCTAATTCAAGGATCTATCCCACATATATAATTATTACCTTAACAAATGATTAAACTTTGATTTAAAAAAAAACATAAACCTTACCATCAAGAACCAACATACACATTAACAATACTACAGCATACTTAATGAGAAATTTAGCCATATTCGCATGGCCATTCTTTAGGGTTTACATGTGAACCGTAAAACTTCCTTAAACAATCCAAGCCTATCCTATACATGCCTTCGTTCAAAACCAATCCCAAAATGAAGGAGTACCCCAAAAGATAGGTTGATAGTGTGAGCGACCTTCCAACGACCTTGATGAGCTTGTGGCTTGCCCCTAATCTATAAAACAGAAGAAACATCTCACACGGGTAAGCATACTAGCTTAGTAAGTCCCAATTCATTTAGAATTATAACATCTAATTATGTATGAAGGTAAAGCAATCCACATATGGTATTCTACAATAACAACTAAGTAAATAGTTTACACAAAGTCAAGTTTAATAATTCAAGAACCCACTTTCATAGTAGTCATTCATACAAAACAATTGTCCCATAGTAGCATGTTCGAAAGTCGACTTCCGACAAATTATATTCATCAATGACAACTTAGCACAAGTAGTATCTAACATAACATACCTCGCATACTTACCCGAACCACATTCTTGACAATTTGGTTCTAAATTGTCTTGACAAGGATTAGACTCTTCTTAGGAAATTTCATCACCGGCATCAAGCCTGCTAGGCGTAAAAGCCCGATAATTAACACCGGCACAAGGCCTGCTAGGCATAAGCCCGATAAATAACACCGGCACAAGGCCTGCTAGGCATAAGCCCGATAAATGTCACCGGCACGAGGCCTGCTAGGCTCGAAGCCCGAATATCAGAATATTATCACATGCTTTTCACATTCCACTATCACATATCAAATTATAACCGTTTATTCCCATTGCAATAAATAAATTTGTAATCAACCTAATCCATCAATCATCACATTCGGCCAACTCATAGTTTTACACCAAGCTATTACCAACTTTATCATTTACTAGATGTGTGAATGATCTTTAGATAATAAGTAGCTCAAGAACTTACTCATTTACCTTGCATTAGCCAAAACAATTTCCATCATATTCTCAACATAAATCATCAACCAACATGTAGGTATACATTCGGCCATGATGCAATTTGCTACTAACCTTCATAAATTTTATTATAGTCAAGGTAACCATAATTTATTCTTTGACAAAATCTAACCAAAGGACTTACCTCGGTTGTCGATAAGCCGTGCAAATCGGCTACTCGATAATCTTTGCTTTGCCTCGATCTTGATCTTTCTCTTTTTGTTCCCGATCTAATTTGATTCAATTTTAACCAATTAACTACACTTCTATTCAATTCAAGAGCAAAATCATAAAATACATATTTCGAGACATAACAATGTGCATTCAATTTATTAGGGAACACTTTGGCGATAATTTCCTTGGTGTGTTTTAACTTACTCTTACCTTCTTATCTAACCGTACCTTAACTTTATATAATTACACCTAGATAATCAAACATATTAGCTCAAATTCATTTTCTATTATGGCCGAATGTACTACTTCCATACCCTTGCATTTTTCTTCAATTTACAACCAAGAAACAAGCTAATAACCACATCTAATTCAAGCATTCAACTAATCCAATTTCCTATTGAACACCACAATAGAAATTTCAAGCCATTTAGGTTATTTCTACATGGCCGAATGGCCCTTAGGGGTTTAGGATTCTCTACCACTCTTCCATCCATCTAATTTACTCCTTACATTATTTTACTTCAATTACTCAAGTCTTATACTTAGTTCACCCAACAATTAACACATCATCTATAACAATTAATCTAGGGTCAACTTCATTTTATGTGGATGGCCGAACATCCAACACAAGAAGGGATTATTTCATGAATGTTCAACCCCATATTCGGCCAAATATGAAGGTATCTTCAAGCCAAAAATAGATAAAGCTTTCTTACAAGTTCAAGCTATTTCTTCTTATACTATCTAAGTTTATTTTTAGCTCAAATTTTAACCCCTTTTCCCCCCCCCATGGCCGAACTTCATCATGCATGGCATCACAAAACTTCACTTATTTTTCCCCAATGCTTAAAGAAATCAACAAAATCTAGGGGTTGGCTATCAAGCTAAGATTCAACTCTTATCTTGATTTCCCCCATGCATGGCCGAATCTCATCCTACCAACTTAACAAGTTTTGCTTGTTTTCCAAAGAGAAACAATCAAGAATCCAAGCCATGTCAAGATAAATTATCAAGGTGAAGTTCAACTCTTACCTATACTAACACATGCAAGGGCCGATTGAAGAAGATGAAAGTTCTTCTCTTCTCTTCAAGGTAGAATTCGGCTAGAAGGGAGGAAGGATGAGAGAATTTTTTTTTGTTTTTTTTTTGTTCTTTTATCAAAATTCATAGCATGCTTTTTCTAAAATCAAAATAGGCATAAATTAAAAGCATAAATTCCTAGCATGCTTGAATATAATAGTGCCTAAATGTCATAAAAAAAATAGAAAAAAGAGCATATATGCATGCTTGCCGTCCACCTTGTTCAATTGTGGGGAATTTGACATGCAAATTCCCATGTTTTATGGACAATTCAATTAGCTCCCTTTTCATTAATGCCCACTACATTAACCCTTCTTGCAATTTAAGCCTTCTTAGCAAATTAAACACTTAGATGGCTAAAATTTTCTACGAGATTTTTACACTCACTAGAAGCACACATAACAACACAAGGCATAATATTATAATATCTCACAGGCTCGGATTTGTGGTCCCGAAACCACCATTCCAATTAGGGTCGAAATTGGTCTGTTACAACTCTCCCCCCCTTAAGGATTTTCGTCCCCGAAAATCTTACCGTTAAAAAGGTTCGGATATTGTTGCTTCATTGACTCTTCAGGCTCCCACGTAGCCTCTTCAACTCCGTGACGATTCCATAGAATCTTTACTAATGGAATTCTTTTATTTCTTAACTCTTTGGTCTCCCGAGCCAAGATACGGATCGGTTCCTCATCATAGGTCAAGTCAGATCGAATTTCAATCTCTGACGGGGTGATCACATGGGACGGATCCGACCTGTATTTGCGAAGCATCGAAACATGAAATACATTGTGTATCTTTTCCAACTCGGAGGGCAATCTTAATCTATAAGCAACCGGTCCAATACGTTCCATGACTTCGTACGGTCCGATAAATCTCGGGCTCAACTTGCCTTTCTGACCGAATCGGAGTATCTTCTTCCACGGAGAAACTTTCAAGAATACCCGATCTCCGACCTGAAATTCAATGTCCTTGCGTTTTAAATCGGCATAGGACTTTTGACGATCCGAAGCTGCCTTCAAATTGCTTTTAATCACAACCACTTTCTGTTCAGTTTCTTTAATCCAATCAACCCCGTGTATCTTATTCTCACCGAGCTCAGTCCAATACAACGGTGTGCGGCATTTTCGACCATATAAGGCTTCATAAGGTGCCATTCTTATGCTAGACTGAAAGCTGTTATTGTAAGCAAACTCAATCAGGGGTAGGTATCGTTCCCACGTACCCCCGAACTCGAGAACGCAACACCTCAACATGTCCTCAAGTGTTAAAATGGTTCGCTCAGACTGACCGTCTGTTTGCGGATGGAAGGCCGTACTAAAATGAAGTTTAGTACCTAATGCCTCTTGCAACCTCTTCCAGAATCGCGAGGTAAATCTTGGATCTCTATCTGAAACAATGGAACTCGGTACACCGTGCAATCTTACAATCTGCGACACATACAATTCAGCGAGTTTGTCGAGTGGATAGTCGGTACGTACCGGCACAAAATGAGCTGACTTAGTCAATCTATCAACGATAACCCAAACGGCATCTTTCTTACTCGGTGTCATAGGGAGACCGGATACAAAATCCATAGTAATTCTATCCCATTTCCATTCGGGTATCATAATCGGCTGAAGTAATCCGGAAGGTACCTGGTGTTCAGCTTTCACTTGTTGACAGATTAAGCATTTGGAGACAAACTCGGATATGTCCCGTTTCATGCCAGGCCACCAATAAAACTGCTTCAAATCATTATACATTTTTGTGCTTCCCGGGTGTATCGACATTCGGCCATTATGGGCTTCACTCAGAATCGCCTGTATCAAATCTGAGTTTGTTGGAACACACAATCGATTTTTATACTTCAAACAGTCATTTGCATCTATCTGGAAGTCTGATTCTGTAGAGTTCTCACACTGAACCCGAATAGCTACTAACTTTTCGTCAGCTTTCTGTGCCTCGTAAATTTGCTGAATAAACATCGGTCTTGTTTGTAGCTCGGCTATGATCGAACCATCCTCAGACATCGTCATCCGTGTGTTTAATGCACGCAGAGCAAATAATGATTTTCGACTTAACGCATCCGCAACGACATTAGCCTTCCCCGGATGGTAGTCAATCACTAATTCATAGTCTTTCAACAATTCTAACCATCGGCGTTGTCTCAAATTCAGGTCTTTCTGAGTCATTAAATATTTCAAACTTTTGTGATCTGAATAAACATGACATTTTTCGCCGAACAGATAGTGACGCCAAATTTTTAATGCAAACACAATGGCTGCTAACTCCAGATCGTGAGTTGGATAATTCTTTTCATGTGGCTTCAATTGTCTTGAAGCATAGGCTATGACCTTGCCTTCTTGCATCAGAACACAACCCAACCCACTTAAAGATGCATCACTAAAAATAGTAAATTCTTTACCCGATTCCGGCTGAGTCAATACTGGAGCCTCGGTTAAAAGGGCCTTCAACTGCTCGAAACTCTTCTGGCATTTTTCTGACCACTCATATTTGACATCCTTCTGCAGTAGTCTCGTCAAAGGTGCAGCTATCACGGAAAAACCTTTTACAAATCGTCTATAATATCCCGCAAGGCCTAGGAAGCTTCGAATTTCTGAAACATTCTTTGGTGGCTTCCATTCGAGTATGGCTGCTATTTTGTTTGGATCCACCCGAATTCCTGACACCGAAACCACGTGTCCCAAGAAGCTGACTTCGTTCAACCAAAACTCACACTTGCTGAATTTTGCATACAAACGATGATCTCTCAAGGTTTGTAGTACTACTCTCAAGTGCTCAACGTGATCCGCTTCACTTTTGGAGTAGACCAATATATCATCGATAAACACTACTACAAACCGATCCAAAAACCGTCGGAAGACCCGGTTCATGAGATCCATAAAAACAGCAGGTGCATTGGTAAGCCCAAAAGGCATAACCAAAAACTCATAATGCCCGTACCTCGTTCGGAATGCCGTCTTTGGCACATCAGAATCTCTGACTCGTAATTGATAATAACCCGATCTCAAATCTATCTTCGAAAACACTGAAGCCCCCTTTAACTGATCAAATAAATCATCGATCCGAGGTAACGGGTATTTATTCTTTATGGTCACCTTATTTAGTTGCCGGTAGTCGATACACATTCGCATTGTCCCATCTTTCTTCTTCACAAATAAGACTGGTGCTCCCCACGGAGAAAAACTCGGTCGTGCGAAACCCCTCTCTGTCAATTCTTGCAACTGCGCTTTTAATTCTTTTAATTCAGTAGGCGCCATTCGGTACGGAGCTATCGAAATTGGGGTCGCATCCGGCACTAATTCAATGCCGAACTCAATTCCTCGTACTGGGGGTAAGCCCGGTAGTTCTTCAGGAAACACATCGGTGTATTCACATACAACTGGTACCGATTTCATTAGTTTCTCGGACATTTTATTATCCAGCACATAAGCCAAATAGGCCTCACACCCTTTTCTCACATACTTTTGGGCTACCATTGAGGATATTACTGTAGACGACTCACTTGCATCACCGGACTTTATTCTGATTGTCTCACCGTTTAGGCATTTCAAATTAATAAGCTTTCTTTTGCAATCCACCACTGCCTCGTGTGAAGTTAACCAATCCATACCCAAGATTATATCAAATTCGTCGAAGGGCAACAACATCAAATCAGCTGGAAAGCAATAATCTCGAACCATCAACGGGCAACCCCTACACACTTTATTAACAAGCACACATCTACCCAAAGGGTTGGACACACGAATTACGAACTCGGTAGACTCAACTAGCAGAGTCTTACCAAATTTCAAAGTTTCACACACATAAGAATGAGTTGAACCAGGATCAATTAGTGCAATCACAGTAGTATCAAAAAGAGTGAAAGTACCAGTAATGACGTCGGGGGAGGAAGCATCCTCTCTAGCTCGCGCAGCATATGCTCTCGCCGGAGCTCTAGCCTCAGATCGATCCGTAGTGTTCTTCGTTCCTTTCTGGCTACCACCTACATTGCCTGAATGTCTGGGTGGTCTACCTCGCATTGGCACGCTGCTCGGTGTAGTATTCTGAACGGCATTCTGCTCAGCTAATTTCGGACACTCTCGGATAAAATGACCCGACGATCCACACTTGTAGCAAGTCCGATCATGGAATCTGCAACTCCCTGAGTGCCATTTCCCACAGTGCTTGCATTCAACTCTGGTCTGTGGAATGTTACCAACACTGGCTATCGAGGTAGCTCGGGAGCTCATAGGAGGTCGATCCCGTCTAGGTGGATCTGTAGTAGTTTTCTGTCGGCTATAGTCATCTCTGGGCCTCTTGCTCGTGGGATGGAAGACTTTGCCCGAAGACCTCTTCCGGATATCTCTGGCTTCGGTATCGGCCTTCCTTTTCTCCTTCCCGAGCTCTTCAGCTTTGCAAGCTCTCTCAACTAAAGTTACAAATTCTTGGATTTCTAGAACGCCAACAAACATCTTTATATCTTCATTCAGGCCGTCTTCGAATCTTTTACACATAATGGCTTCAGTAGAGACACACTCTCTAGCATAACGGCTGAGCCTGACAAATTTTCTTTCATACTCCGTTACAGTCATTCGTCCTTGTTTCAGCTCAAGGAACTCTTTTCGTTTCTGATCAATAAACCTTTGGCTAATATACTTCTTGCGGAATTCAGTTTGGAAGAAATCCCATGTCACTCTTTCTTTCGGAACCACTGATATTAGTGTGTTCCACCAGTGATATGCAGTGTCCCGTAGTAAGGATATAGTACATTTCAAGCATTCATCCGGAGTACAAGACAGCTCACCAAGTACCCGAATAGTGTTATCGAGCCACATTTCGGCTCTCTCAGCATCATCATAGTCATTGGCTTTAAATTCTTCGGCCCCATATTTTCGAATTTTGTCAACTGGGGGCCTACTAGATCTCATCGGATCTATCATCGGGGGCGCTAGAGGATCCGGAGTTGGATTATTCGGGGGTGGAGGTTGGGGCATATTCGGGTTATTCTGAATAAATTGGGCAAACCAATCATTCATCATCCGATAAAAGGCTTGCTTTGTCTCTCCTTCGTGGCTACCCGAAACAGGTCGAGAGTCTATCGGCGCTGATCCATGGGTACGGTCAGGCGCCACGCTCTCCACATCATCAGCCACAGCTCTTTCTGGTTCGGAATCCATTTACTATACAAACAAAAATTTAGGTTGTCAGAAGTCACCACACTATCAACATATAACCACAGGCATGTATAGCTAGACTCACACGCGCCACGGTAGTCCTAGAATCGACTAAACCATAAGCTCTGATACCAATTCAAATGTAACACCCCGTACCCGGCACCGTCGCCGGAGTTGGGCAAGAGGCATTACTAGACTTTACTATTAGATCAGAACATGTAAATCTTAAAGCTGTCAAACTGTGTTGTGCCGACCAATTCGGCTATAACTCGAGTTATAGAGTTCGAAATTCAGATCCGTAAATTTTCCTTGAAAGTAGACTCATATATCTATTTACCATAATTTTTCTAGAATTTTTCATGTGGCCAATTAGTACAGTTTATTCATCAAAGTTACCCTTATTACACTGCTGGACAGTTCTGACCTGTCCCTATAAAACTGCAGATATCTCATTGCACGATTTTCATGTACTGTTCTAGTTTATACCAACGAAAAATAGACTCAATAAGGGTTCTACACATATATCCCATGCTTCCTAATTATTTTTGTACAATTTTTGACAATTTTTCCAAAACAGAACAGTGACTCGCGAATGCATTCAGAGTAGGTCTCACTAAAACTGGATTATCTCATAATGTATGAGTCTTTTGCCAACTATGTTTCTTTCATGTAAAAATAGACACAATAAGGTTTAACTCCATGTCTCATTCACCTTTTAATTCAATATACCCTATTTTTGGTGATTTTTCTAACTCATATCACTGCTGTTACTATAAGTTGTTTTGACACAATTTATGGAGGGCTAGCTTCTTACCAAACTCACCTACATTCCTAATTCAAGGATCTATCCCACATATATAATTATTACCTTAACAAATGATTAAACTTTGATTTAAAAAAAAACATAAACCTTACCATCAAGAACCAACATACACATTAACAATACTACAGCATACTTAATGAGAAATTTAGCCATATTCGCATGGCCATTCTTTAGGGTTTACATGTGAACCGTAAAACTTCCTTAAACAATCCAAGCCTATCCTATACATGCCTTCGTTCAAAACCAATCCCAAAATGAAGGAGTACCCCAAAAGATAGGTTGATAGTGTGAGCGACCTTCCAACGACCTTGATGAGCTTGTGGCTTGCCCCTAATCTATAAAACAGAAGAAACATCTCACACGGGTAAGCATACTAGCTTAGTAAGTCCCAATTCATTTAGAATTATAACATCTAATTATGTATGAAGGTAAAGCAATCCACATATGGTATTCTACAATAACAACTAAGTAAATAGTTTACACAAAGTCAAGTTTAATAATTCAAGAACCCACTTTCATAGTAGTCATTCATACAAAACAATTGTCCCATAGTAGCATGTTCGAAAGTCGACTTCCGACAAATTATATTCATCAATGACAACTTAGCACAAGTAGTATCTAACATAACATACCTCGCATACTTACCCGAACCACATTCTTGACAATTTGGTTCTAAATTGTCTTGACAAGGATTAGACTCTTCTTAGGAAATTTCATCACCGGCATCAAGCCTGCTAGGCGTAAAAGCCCGATAATTAACACCGGCACAAGGCCTGCTAGGCATAAGCCCGATAAATAACACCGGCACAAGGCCTGCTAGGCATAAGCCCGATAAATGTCACCGGCACGAGGCCTGCTAGGCTCGAAGCCCGAATATCAGAATATTATCACATGCTTTTCACATTCCACTATCACATATCAAATTATAACCGTTTATTCCCATTGCAATAAATAAATTTGTAATCAACCTAATCCATCAATCATCACATTCGGCCAACTCATAGTTTTACACCAAGCTATTACCAACTTTATCATTTACTAGATGTGTGAATGATCTTTAGATAATAAGTAGCTCAAGAACTTACTCATTTACCTTGCATTAGCCAAAACAATTTCCATCATATTCTCAACATAAATCATCAACCAACATGTAGGTATACATTCGGCCATGATGCAATTTGCTACTAACCTTCATAAATTTTATTATAGTCAAGGTAACCATAATTTATTCTTTGACAAAATCTAACCAAAGGACTTACCTCGGTTGTCGATAAGCCGTGCAAATCGGCTACTCGATAATCTTTGCTTTGCCTCGATCTTGATCTTTCTCTTTTTGTTCCCGATCTAATTTGATTCAATTTTAACCAATTAACTACACTTCTATTCAATTCAAGAGCAAAATCATAAAATACATATTTCGAGACATAACAATGTGCATTCAATTTATTAGGGAACACTTTGGCGATAATTTCCTTGGTGTGTTTTAACTTACTCTTACCTTCTTATCTAACCGTACCTTAACTTTATATAATTACACCTAGATAATCAAACATATTAGCTCAAATTCATTTTCTATTATGGCCGAATGTACTACTTCCATACCCTTGCATTTTTCTTCAATTTACAACCAAGAAACAAGCTAATAACCACATCTAATTCAAGCATTCAACTAATCCAATTTCCTATTGAACACCACAATAGAAATTTCAAGCCATTTAGGTTATTTCTACATGGCCGAATGGCCCTTAGGGGTTTAGGATTCTCTACCACTCTTCCATCCATCTAATTTACTCCTTACATTATTTTACTTCAATTACTCAAGTCTTATACTTAGTTCACCCAACAATTAACACATCATCTATAACAATTAATCTAGGGTCAACTTCATTTTATGTGGATGGCCGAACATCCAACACAAGAAGGGATTATTTCATGAATGTTCAACCCCATATTCGGCCAAATATGAAGGTATCTTCAAGCCAAAATAGATAAAGCTTTCTTACAAGTTCAAGCTATTTCTTCTTATACTATCTAAGTTTATTTTTAGCTCAAATTTTAACCCCTTTTCCCCCCCCCATGGCCGAACTTCATCATGCATGGCATCACAAAACTTCACTTATTTTTCCCCAATGCTTAAAGAAATCAACAAAATCTAGGGGTTGGCTATCAAGCTAAGATTCAACTCTTATCTTGATTTCCCCCATGCATGGCCGAATCTCATCCTACCAACTTAACAAGTTTTGCTTGTTTTCCAAAGAGAAACAATCAAGAATCCAAGCCATGTCAAGATAAATTATCAAGGTGAAGTTCAACTCTTACCTATACTAACACATGCAAGGGCCGATTGAAGAAGATGAAAGTTCTTCTCTTCTCTTCAAGGTAGAATTCGGCTAGAAGGGAGGAAGGATGAGAGAATTTTTTTTTTGTTTTTCTTTTTGTTCTTTTATCAAAATTCATAGCATGCTTTTTCTAAAATCAAAATAGGCATAAATTAAAAGCATAAATTCCTAGCATGCTTGAATATAATAGTGCCTAAATGTCATAAAAAAAATAGAAAAAAGAGCATATATGCATGCTTGCCGTCCACCTTGTTCAATTGTGGGGAATTTGACATGCAAATTCCCATGTTTTATGGACAATTCAATTAGCTCCCTTTTCATTAATGCCCACTACATTAACCCTTCTTGCAATTTAAGCCTTCTTAGCAAATTAAACACTTAGATGGCTAAAATTTTCTACGAGATTTTTACACTCACTAGAAGCACACATAACAACACAAGGCATAATATTATAATATCTCACAGGCTCGGATTTGTGGTCCCGAAACCACCATTCCAATTAGGGTCGAAATTGGTCTGTTACATCCTCGAACCGTTATTAAGATGTATTTTTATTGTAAAGTTAAGTCATGCTAATGGGTAGTTTGTGATAAGTGGAAAGGAAAAACCCTACAAGCTATTTATTTGAATACAAATATCCCAGAGTCAAAGGAAAATAAAGTAAGGAAAGTGAATCAATCATGAAAGTTAAGAGAAGACTTAAAAATTTCATTGATGGCAAGAATTGGAAGAGAGGCAAGTACAATTACAAAAATTTACTTCCCTTCCTCAACTGGTGGGGCAAGAGTGGTGGTATCCTCTAGGGCTTCTTCCCCGTGGCCAATTTCTTTTATGGGAGTAGGATTAGTCACCTCGGGTTCTAGGAGAAGGAAGAGTTTACCTGACTCTTTCCATTCTTTTTTGAATTCTTCCATTCCACGCCAACAGGGTATAGGTAAATATCTGCATGCAATTAAAGTCCACCTGACTCACGTCAAAAGGACCCATTATGACTTGAGCATGAAAAATAAGGTTGGACCTCGACTTGGGCAAATATTCTTTCATATTGGCCTTGATATCAGCTTTGAAGTTCTCCAGGGCCTCGTTGCTTTCGTTCTACAACTGCTCCAGATCCGTGAGGCATTTTTCCTCAAGGGCTTTCATCTTCCCCTCTCATACAACTTCCTCGCTTCATATAGGTGGGCCCTCCTTTCCAACTCTTACTCCCTGGCCTCCAAGGATTTGTACTTAGTCTCCCAGGTGTAGATAGAGTCAATGAGCTCGTGGTTCTGGCGAACAGTGGCCCCAAGTAGTTGGCGGAGCTAGATAAGTGTTTGTTCACTAGAATGAATGGTCTTCTCAAATTCTACCCGTTTAGCCTTGTGTTCATTATAGGTTTCCTAGAGGGCCTAGTCAAGAAGTCTACACTCCGCTGCCATCTGAAATGAATCCACCAATTCTGCTAGCGAAGCTTCTGAAAGCGCGAAGGGTAAACAAACAAACTTTTAACCCTTGGGGCAAATCCTTATCTTGTTTTTATTTGATAGAGGATGGAGAGAAAGGATATTGACCTGTATTAAGGTGATTCCACCAGATAAAGAAGGTATTTACCTCCTAGGAGAAGTAAAGTTGAGGAGAAAAAAATGAGAGGCGTGCATAATAGATGACTAGTACCAAAGCTTGACCCTGCAAGAGAAGACACTAAAATGGGGTAGGAAGATCTGCAGGATTGGCAGGTACGGTGGAAGATTTAGGTATGGTAGGGACAGTTAGAGGAGAATTTTCTCTCTGAGGAACAGCTGGTTCCTTTCCATGTTTACGAGGTATTAGCCTACCCCTACTACTATCTTCAGCACTATGGGACCCTTCTTCTACCCTTGGCCTCTTGTGGCCACCACGGTTGGCCCTTACCCTTAGGGGAACCACCCTTTCGCTCTCCCGTACACTGTTAATCAAAGTGTCCATGTCACACTATGTTAAGACTGGAAGAATTAGAGAAACTAGAAGAGTATGCAACAATAACAACAATGTCAGCCTTATTGGAAACTAGAGCTCTACTCGATGACTCACCTTTATCACCTACTGGTGATGAAGACCAACTGTATGGATGCATATTACAGACGATGTAATAGAAGTTGGTGGGTTCCCTCTTCCTCCATACCAACTCCAAGGCCAAATCATTATTGGCCTCATAAGGCCACGCTTCTTTGGTGGATACTACTCTTCTGGTATCCGCACCGAACATCAGGTTAGCTACCCGATAGCCATTAGGGCTTTGCCCGTCTAAACAATATTGAAATATGTTCCTAGATATTAAAAAATTTTCTAGCTCCAGAGTATGACCTAATTTCAATCGATTGTATTGCTTTATGGGAATTTCAGAATTAAATACTTGCCGCAAGAGACAGGTAGTTTCTCGAGGGATGGACCACTTGGTTGGGAAGTGGAACGACAGAAATGTGCAAGTGTACACAATCGCAACAAGTAATAAAGTGACAAGTAAATGTCGAGTTATCGTGCCCACAGGGACTATGAAACGAATTATTTATGAATGCAATTTTAAAAACACTTTGGTGAAGAAAAATATTTTGATTTGAGATGTGATTAAAAACTAGGATTTTAACTAAGTAAAATAAATAAAAATAAAATAAAAGTTCCAATGCATGATTTCAAAAGATGATTTTAATCAAGATGACATAATCGTGCTAGATTAATTACATTTCCTAACTTAGAATTATTAAACTCATGTTCATGTTGTTACGAATAAATTCATGGCAACTCGGTAATTTGCTAACTTATGAACATACTCATCTACCAAAATCCATTTATCTCTTAACTATTTTTATGTCAATTCAACCGATTAAAAAATTTTAATAAGCAAATGTGTTAATACACATACATACTTATGAAATTAAAATAATCTCTTGTACATATCTCTATGCCAATTCCAAAAACTAATTCAATCGCATAAGCACATAAAAGATTACGTGAGGTAGCAATGTATTTCTACCTTGAAACAGTTTAATCACAATAGTCTTACAAGTTATGCAAGGCTAATGTATCTTTAGATACCTTAGATGATTAAACATGCATTGATTAAGTATTGTATCAATTAATTACAATTTCAATCCGTTTAAATAATTAATTCATTAGTTACCTTACAATTGTAATGCAAGAATAACTTAGTCATGGTTTTTACTTAATCAAACATCTTACTGAGATCTATAACAACATAAACACAATTTTAATAACTCAAGTAGACAAAATGCAATCAACCTAACACGAATTAAATTTAAGCCATATTAATTAAATTAAGCATACCAACATCACAAATATTCATAGACATGTTCATAGCAACAACAATAAAATTAAAAGGAAAAGGAATAAGAATCAAATCTTGTGTTTCTCCGAGTCTTGACTAGTTTGCTCCGCTCCTCCTACGCTTGTTCTTGTTGAACTGAGGCTTCCATGAACACTTGAATGCTGCTCCAAATGGTGGTTGAATGACTCTTTTTCAAGAGCTGAAATCGACAAAGGAATAGGGGAAGAAAATGAAGAACAATGAAAGGGAATGAAAAGAGAAAAGAGATAGAGAAGTGAAAAAATGAATGGGTTTGAGATGTGTTTGAAGTGAGCAGACAAAGGGGTATTTATAGGTTGAGAAGGCTGCTAAAAAATATCCAAAATTAGTAGCCAAAGACCCCTCATGGCCGGCCACATGTGGCATGTTTGAAGATTTCAAACATGCTATTTTTAAGTATGGGCAAATCTTGAAAGGCATGAATAGTATAAGGGTTTGAATGCAAATTGAAGGAGTCTTCAAAGGCCATTTTGCAATCCAAATAATCAGCCAAAGCTGTTGGGTTAGCATGTGGGACGATTTGGGCTGCCCAGTGCTAGGTTGGATCGATTTTCTCGGTTCAGCTCAACTGGGGCCCTTTTCATAATTAATTAATAATAATTTATTTAACTCAAATTAAATTGGATCAAAATTAAAATTAATTATATTATGAACTGATACACATAATTTGGACTTTCTTAGGCTAAAAAATTAATTCGCCTTGATGCTTCAAAATTGCTTTTCAATTTGTGCTTCTAGTAGTGTCTACCGAGCCGTTTTTTCGCCCTTTGTGGAAATCTGTCGAAAATAATCAAAATTAATCAAAATTTGATATAAAATTAATTAAAATTTATATCAAATTAATTAAAATTTAACATGTTCATAATTTGAGTGCAATTTAATTATTTTATAATTATTATATATTTTTCGACAAGAATTTTACCGAAACTGCATGAATTTAAGTTAAAAAGGGCATGAAAAAGTGTGTATATTTTCGTTTTTTCACCCCCAAATTAATTCATTGCTCGTCCGAGTAATGCAAAAATTTGAAAAGAATTTCTCAGAAACACTTTTGAAAAATTCCTTCAGAACAACATTCTTCCCAAAATTATGATTTTAGTATACTTATGCTCAAGAACAAGAATTTTGAGATTTACACTACTTCAATAGACATATCATTTCAAATTAATCTCAATTATTCTTATGATAGCAAAAATAGACATATTAAATCCCTACTAATTTGATTTTATTCCCTTATTCAAGCTTAAGCTGCAATCATTAAGCTTAACTTATGCCTTCATATGTTGAACATAACAATTTCTCTCCACTAATGTAGGTAGCATAGAAAATTGAATCAATAGGTCTTTAAAAAGGTTGTAACGTGGCTAGGCTAGGGGTAGGTAAAAGATAGATAAATTTAGGCTAAAAATCCTGATACTCAGCTTGAGTTGGACCTTCAGAATAATTACTTTAATACACCAACTTGTTTTACTTTCACATGGTTTTTTGTACATCTATTTTCTTTCAAGTACATATGCTCTTCCCTTTTCTTGTTTTATTTTATTTTTTTTCACGAGCATTTTGTTGTATGTACTACAATTTTTTTGAGCATTTGATATCTTTTCAACTTCCCCAAATTATTTTCAATAACATTCTGAATAGTACTGAGTCTAGTGTTTGAGATAATTTAAAGATAATTAAGAGAAAAGTGATGGCTAAATATTACAAGGGTTCAAATAAAATTAGGCCATAGTCTCAAAGTTGG